>CM060949.1:52508359-53215859 GCA_030765055.1 Mantis religiosa
CCAGGGATCGATACCATCCATGGTGTGTGGATTTTAAGTCCCCGGTATAGGACCGGTGAACACTCAGCATAGTGAGGAAATTGAGGAGCGGTCCTGATCATAGAAGCCAAAATTCCTGCTGGGGGATGCCGAGATGTTGACCACATCTCTTCTTTGTATCGGTTGGATGATCACTCACCTCTATCTTGCATATGTGGGCGCGAGGCCGACAGTCGGGTTGGCAAGTCCTGGCCCTATATAGGCTGTAACTCCCTGGGTTATATTATGTTAAGATTTTGACGATATCTTTAACTTTGCCAATCATGCAAAAGACATCCAGAATGAAGAGAACATTCTCACAAAATTGAAGTAACGTTAATATTTTGATACACTTTCGAAAAAGACAACATTGCTAAAAAATTTTACTTGGAAGATGGAATAATATCGGTAAACGCGACATCCGGTCGCGTAGGTTTGCAAGTCATGCTGGGCTCTTAGGCGGAGGTTGAAAGCCCTGCTGACATAGCTGACGAAGCAGTGAGTCAGTCGCTGCTTCGGCAGAGTTTCGGTATTTAAACCCCAAGGTTTTGGCCCAGGCGGGAGTAGTCTCGCACGTGCTACCGGAATCTGCGTCGCCCGATTCTCTGACGGCCACGTTTATAATCTTCAATAATGAACATCAAACAGCAAGGAGCAGGGACCTTATGACAGGTAAAAGCTACAGTTGTCCTCGTATAGATAATTTCTTTTGGTTTTGGTTAGATTGTAGAATAAACCCTGTATAACCAGAACTACATGTCGAATTTTAACTTAAGCCAACCCTGCCTGGTAACCCAGACCTTGGTAGGAACATCTCTCTCCTGAGCTACCCCCCCTTTAGTAACGTTAAATGGGAAAGTGTAATTTACCTGCCAGTTGGCGCAACCGTGAACGTTACAATACGTATACTACATGGCAAAGCATGGAAGCGTATCGGAAGGAATATGAAACGTTTATACCAGCCAATCGCACATACAGTTTATGTACACTCTGTTCAGATGCAATCACACCACAGTGTCATACATCGCAGGCGCGAGAAATTACATATAACGTGATTGATTATTGTGACAAGGAAAAAAAGAGGAAATCAAAGTACCTTAGTATCAACGCTTAACAGACGTCTGCAATGTTAATTAACATCATGTTGCTATTTGCAATGAATTGGCTAACCTTTCATATAGCAGACTGCTCCCAAGTGCTTTATGTCTCGTCACTTATACTACAGGTTACTAATATTTCGCTTTTCTAATGAACAAGAGAAAAACGAATGCTGAGCTGTCACTGAAGTTCAATATGCCTCAACGCTCTGTCATGTAGGACAACGTGGCTGAGCTGTCACTGAAGTTCAATATGCCTCAACGCTCTGTCATGTAGGACAACGTGCCTGAAGAATGAATACAGGTGGCCAACAGCGGAAGCTTGCCTAAAACAAATAGATAAGCTGTGTTACGTCACCATTCTCACGGCATACCCTTCTCTACCGTTCGGCAATATTGAAATGCAGCAGTGTTACACTGGACGGTTTCGAATCAAGTCAAAATAGAAACTCCGCCGCGGGAAGTCATACACTCACAAAGTAGAAAATGAATATTAAATGCCTTACAGTTTTGTGAAGGAAAGAAAGTGAAAGTTATTTATTCCATTAAATAAAAATGCTATAAAAATTACAGCAATAGCATTGGGGAAAATTGAACAAACTGTTCATAATATAATTAAAGAGATTCTAAATTCAAATCGTATGGGAAAATAACTATCAACACCTGGAAAAAATTGATCACATTAAAAGAGTTTCGAATTTGATGAAAAATGTGTTCTGCGTAGAACTTTTCTCGAGTTAAAGGAATAGAGAAGAAAAACTCTTACAGTTACTTCTTCCAAAGAAAAATGTCCCAAAAGGATCGCTTTTTAAGGTAAGGACACATTCTGGAGAGTAATTAAGGCAGGATATTGATTTCCCAAGAAACAAATGTGCATCATATTACGTAATATGTGATGATGTTTTTATGGTCAAAGTGTTACTATATTCCCGCCTTCTCTAACATCTCTAAACCGAGCCATACACTAACACCACATGGATCTTTAAATTATTTTCAGTATAAAAGAATATATTTCCGATGAAGTCTTAATATTTCATTTTTGGATTGAATAACAACACCTCCCTATAAAATACCTTACTATACGTAGTACGGAAAAGCAGAAATTTATTATACATTTAAAAACTGTTAGATCAATCCAGGATTCTGTAAACGCCAACTTTATATAGGTTTTGAAAGGGAAGTTCTGAATGCCGTGAGTGCAATGATAAGCATTTGATGGTAGTTTTGGTATTTTAACATTCGGTTAAATTATTATAATTTAAGTTGCTTTTAGGTGACATTCATACGCACACTGAAGCTCTTATTAGGCCTACGGTACTATTATGTGTTTCAAATGGGAAGAGCTATGGAGTCCAACTAATCAGATGCCGTATCACACTCAGCGTTACCAGCTTGTTATCCCACTCCTTTTAATTTCGCTCTCTCTCACACACCCATACATCATACAGGTCTCCTTGGCGCAGACGTAAGGGTAAGCAAAATATATTTTACAAACATTTGCAATGATGCAGTTGCCAAAATCAGAATGGGAAAAAGTATTTTCGCAAATTATGTATATTTTTAAATACCATAACTATAATTATAGTTTATGAATTGCCTGTTTCTGTAACGCAATGGAACTGGCAGTGGCTCATCCATATCGCTGTCAATGTCACTTCCGTTAAGAGACAATTCATCATTGCACTGTCTTGATCGCCTAAGTCTTGCAACTTTATGAATACAGGCTCCAAAATCTGGTCACGTGCTATTTATTTCTTAAAATCGTCTTCGTGAAGGTTTTCTGCATGCCTTACTCAGTTTTCCCATTCCTGTTGTGCTACCTTGTCAATTTCTTCATAAAGAAGAGGTTTAATATACGTCAGTATTATCTGTGTTTGTAACAACCTTTTTATTTGTGTCCACACCAACTCAATTGGATTATATTGGCAGTGGTAAGGTGGGAGGCGTATTACCTATTGTCCCATTTCAATTGCAAGTTGATCGGATAGCTTATACACTTTTCCGTGTTTTTAAACGGAAGTAATCTTTGCAATAACTCATTTTAGTTTCTGTTTCCGAAAACTTTTTAAGAACGTGCACACCTTAAAAATAATACTTCGAGCCTGACTTCACAATACCTGCCTTTTTGACTCGGCACTAAATTCACCGCAAGAAGCCATTGCACTATATATCTCTTACGCTACTGTTGTGTAAAGAACAACTGAATGATAATACCCTGAACTCTCCAGTAGACAACCACCTCTTATCCAGCATTCATTCATAAACATAAGCATACAGCACTCCACAGGCTAACAGGAAATGAGGTGTTTGCTCTTTCTCGAATTTAACACCTTGACTTTTCACAGTAATTGTTTCATCACGTCATGTCAGTAGTTTAAATTTCTGTTCTGAGAATTTAATAGAATATGTACATACATACATACCAACCACTTTGAACTCTCTAGAGTAAATAGAGATTACGAACCATTCATAAACAAATATATAATGTGACCAGACACGTTCTGCCAGAGCAGCAGGAAATTTATTGTTTCCTCTCGCTCGAATTGGATTATTCAAGGTAATTATTTTATCTCGGCATGTCAAACATTTACGTCTCAATTCAGATTAATTAAAAATATACGTACACGCATACATGCTAACCAATAATGATATTCATACAGTGCTTAAGTCGCGATTAATTGTTATAATACAGGTGGTAGTGGTTTATTTGTTTGTATTAGAACAACTATTTGAGCTAAAAATATGGGGTTCTCATGGTTATGTTAGATACATTACTCTCTACCTTCCACATCTTAGCGCGAATAGTATTTCACAGAGACTGATTAGGTTGGCGCTCGTCACACACCACCTAACGGGAATGCAATACAACACCGTAGGACTCCGATTGGTCAAACACCTAGTAGCGCTGAAGGACAAACACAAGGCTCATCTAGAGTGACTGTCCTATCATAGCGGGCAGCGTTGCCTAGTTTGGAACGCACACACAGATTTCTCTTTTTCAGCACCTAAAATTACTACAGTCAATTCGACATTGTAATATGCCTTGGTATTTGCGGCAAGAATTTCAGAGACAGTCTCGGTCACTTTAAAGACGTATGGTTCTGGAATTATCGCTTGGAGAATAAACACCTGATACCTGTGTTTATGCTTACAGATGTGTTTTTATATGTGGCGCATGACCTTGCTCGAATGTGCACGAGTGACGTCATGTGAATCAATGGTGGGCGTAAGATCATGACTTTCTCCAGCAGATTGCTGATAAAGCTAATCCTTGTTTCACATAAGCTTTCCCCGTATCTCTTAAAGGTCACGTGACTTTATCACCTCTCATTGGCTGCTATTGTTGTATAGACTGTTGTGCGGTATAAATTAGTTCGTTATTTAACATGGTGATATATCTTTATATGTTGGAAGAGAATTGTCAAATTTATATTTTCGTAACTGTTATAATTAAACATATTACGCAACAGAGTTAATTTATCTGAAATGCATGTTAATTCTTAAACGAAGTAAAGAGGAGGTTCCTTTGCTCTCAGGCACATGACACGATAGCACGTAATTTAGCGGTAGTGATGACATATTTGCTTATATGACCTATCACTGGCCTTGTTTTGTTCTGGATTAGTCATATATCGCCATTCGACGGTGTGTTGTGCCGAGTGCGAGAGCAAAATTTGTTTTATTGATCGTTTATTACGCATGTACTTATTATATGTATAATGGCAGAGTTGACCGCCAGTTTTTCGCTGAAGCGTCGCAAGGGAAAACCTTTACAAAGCGGCGAAAAAAGAATTGTGCTGTATGTGTTTAATGCACTCACAGAGAAGAATCCGTCTTTGTCAGTGAGAGAATTCGAACAGCTGTGCTCTGAACTTACAGGTGTGTTAGATCTGTAGGAACAGCGCGACATGAAATTGAGGCAACAGGAAAACTTACCACTCCAGGGGCGATATTGATGTGTGGCGAAGACGTTATTTAAGGACAATTAGACTGTACCGGGATACAAATCGCAAAATATACTACCTTGACGAGACTTGGGTGAATGAATGACTCACGAGAACTGTGGCGTGACACGACTTTAAAGACTGAAAGACAAGCATGTTTGCAAGGTATGTGTGCTGGTTTTAAAAAATCCCAGTGGAAAAGGCCGAAGGCCTTTGATTATAAACTTGTTTCAAATTCATTGCTCATTTATTCAGTTTCAACTTGCTCAGTTTTATTATAAACTTCATTATTTCTGCAAGCCTTCATATTCTTATTTGTATGATCTTATCTATCTTACTGGCAATTATTATGGCGTTTACTGCAGGTTTAAATGTGACGGGAAGGCACTGCCTATAGCCAATGGCACGAAAGCATTAGCCAATTAGGGTGAGGGGGAAGGTATTTGCACGCGCAGTGATACATGTCAGCGGGGCAAGGTTATATGAAACAGAGATTAGTGGTTCGATGACATGACTAGCCTGACATTCCTTTTCCTTGCAAATAAACAAGTGGACAAAACCATAAACTACTGCACTACATTACGTCATACGCCACGTCTAACAAATGCACTGCACGACCTGCTTTAACTTCCAGTCTTGCTCTGTGTTATTCCTTTTCACTACGTAGTACTGTGTATGACATTACGAAGGTCATTAGGAACTATATATATATTAATTCATAAATTAACTGCCCACAGAGCACTGCAGTAAGGATCACGTGCGTATACTTTGAAGTTCTGGTTCGAGACCAGTGTGTAACGCAAATTGAATGTAAGGTGCTTTGTATAACTGTGACAGTAAGCACAAAATTAAAATGTCTATATTGTGTTTTACTGAACTGTTAATGTCATTTTCAAGTCCTGGTACCGGTGAAGCAGTTACTAAGGGTAATTTCCAAAGCCAGAAATATTACTTTTAAAGTTTACAGTTCTTTTAAGGAATTATTCTCCGAGAAATGCACGCCAGGAACAATTTTTCACAATGCCAGTAATTAACGACCAGGGTGTACAATGTGACTCTGCATACTCTGTCGCGTATTGTGAAACAGGGTAGAACTTCTAGCACAGAAATTGGTGAACATTTATTTCATTTACGCTAGCAGCTCCTCTACCCTTTTCAGAAATCAAGGTACGTTATTTTCAGTAAATAAGTATGTCAATAATGAACGTTACAATTTATAATGTTATCATAGTTATCCTTTTCTGCGTAAGCTTACAATCTGAAGTAAACTCGTTCCCTCTCCCTATCCTCTGCTCTCTGGTGCATCAGTTCGCATCAATGCAGCCATCGTGTGCACATAGTGATTCAGCTCACATGTCTTCTAAAACCGTACGCCATATAGGTCATACGAAAAGCAAGGAATAATCTTAAGACTCCATTCTCAAACCGGGAGTTGAATCTGGTATTTGTAAGTGATAAATTAGTCCGCTGACCATTCAACCATGGAATCTGCCCTGTACAATTTTCTACTGCTATAAACATTCCATTTTATAGCAGTGGCAGACCTTGTTAGAAATAAAATTTCCATAATTCACGTAATTTTTTTTCTCTCTTCTCTCTCTGCAATTTGAATTTCATGCTAAAACTATATGTTGAAAAAAGCGAGACCTGTCAAATAGCACGGTTAGTTATAAGAAATAATAGCCTTGGTAGTAGAATCTCGTACAGCAGAATGGGCCATATGCTTGTGAGTGCAATAAAACGGGATTTTTTTTATACTGCTACCACAAATAGTATATCTAGGACTTAGTTCAACTTATGCTCTTGATGAAAACGAGGTCGTGCAGATTTTAATCCATTTACTGGCCAGTGGAAGAGGTGTCGGTGTGTTCCGATTTTTATTGCTTGACAATAAAACCACTGTGTAAAGAAGTGAATGAATGTTTCAGTTAACTGGTTTTGAGTAACAGCCTGTCTGTACCGTGTTTTATGGGGCTTCTGTCCCTAGTGAAGACGAAAATAAATGCATGCAGATTCTTTAGCCCTAGGATAATGAATTCGCTGGCAACCACCCAAATGTTAACAAGTTTGTCAAAGCTTTGTTGCGTTTCAAAATGAGAACATGTAAGAAATAAGCACTTGCTGCGGGATATATTTTTTCTAAAATACTATTTCTTTTAAAAGTATCTCTAGGCGATTTAAGAAATTTATTTATATAAAATTATAAAAGAATTACATGTATTCAGAAATCTAAATGCGAACTGAGCATTCTCAAACCCTCATTCTGTATGTAAAAAGTTTAGAGAATTTATCTAAGACGTAAGTGCAATATAGTGTCTTTTTTCTTCTACTTAAAAATTATGAGGAGGCAACAATTTGAATTTATATTATACCACCTTGTTATGGGCGAGAAAGCTCCACCTCCCATTCGGGAGGATTGGATTGTCGACCACATATTTTAACCTACACTTCCTGGTGGGGTTTCCTGGATGGCAGATGCATTTTGGGGTACCATTGTATCTGTAATGTACTATAATGTACAATTATGGTATTATATTGTATTATTATACCTACCATAATTTACTAATCATTTAGTAGTGCTTCTAGATTTGGTGGCCTTATTGCTGTGTTGGACAGGTACCGTTAATGCTGACTGAAAGGAAAAAAGTACTTTACGCAGTCACTGGAGCGCTGCTTGGCCGTGGATTGTTTTCATCGCCCTCGCTAAACAGCTCCAGCAGCAGCCGCCAAGTTTTCGAGTTTGATACCGTTAAGAGCTACTGTTCCATTTGTGGCCCTCTGCCTGCAGCCCACAGCCCCCTGTGGCCGCCTTCTCATGTGGGATATAGGTAGAGTGCCACGTCATTACATAATCAATAGCCGATACGTTTTTGCTTTCTCGATCTTTGTCAGTAGAAATGCCACTCGATTGTTAAAGTACATGAAGGTCAGAAGACCGGTCCTCGTAGACCATGTCGCTGTAGTGTATGACTCTGGCGTTCCAGAGAGGGTCTCGCGTTCAAGTCTCACCTTGTGCATGGGTTTGTGTAAAACACAAAATGACAGTAAACTGTAAAGCGGCGAAAACGGGGAAAAGAGAAATAATAATAAAAAAGAGAAAGAGGACTAGTACTGCAACAGATACTGCACCGTTATCCCTATTCGTCCTAGAGCAAATTCTGTTGAGTTTTCTCCTTCATGATTTGTGAACATGCGGACCTAGAAAGCCCTTCTTAAACGATCGAAATCTGGAAATTATAACGAATAGAGAACACGAGTTCTCCTTTCTTCACTATTGAACTAATATACACTTCCGCCACACATAGGGGAAGGGGTGAGCTTTGTTTTTGATTAAAAGATCAGAAGTAGCTACCTTCACTGACATTTCTAAATCTGATCAATTTGACAACTGCGCTTTTGCTAAATATAGGAAGAGTATAGAAAGGAATAATATTTTCTTTATCATTTTAACTGCAGTGTTCATAACGGCTATTGGCGATGGTGTTAACTCGTATACTTGGGTCGCTGGTACTTTGGATTTTTAATCATTAGATCACGCACACATTCGCACTTTCATTCATACTTCCAGACTGTAGGGAAGATGGAAAATCATCTTGGTTGTAGAAAAAACCTGAGCCAGTCATCGAACCGGTACCCCTCGCACGGCAGGCAGCTACTCCACCGAGCTTCGAGACCAACCGAATATTCATTGTGCAGTGCTTCCCATACAAAACGCACGAAGGGCAAAGCCAACGCCAAAGCCACCACCACGGCCACCATTCCCATCGTCATTACCATTGTCATCATTTTTATTAACGTCTTCGTCATTACCGTCGACATCGTCATTACCACCGTCATCGTCATCGTTATTGTTATTATTACTATTATTACTAATATTATCATTATTACCAATATCATCAGCATTATTATTACGCGTAAGTTATATTTGGGTTGAAAATTCAAATCTGTTGAACTGGAGCTCGGAGGGTAAGCTGAGGAAGGAGTTCCAATATATCCAATCCATGATTGGAATAATGTTTAGATTTCCGCGTATTAATTGTACCGTTAAAGGAAATGTTTACTGTAGATCGTGTTTTTTTACTGCATGCTGCATTATTTTATTGAAAGGTGTAGCGAAATTTAAATGGCTAAGGGATGTTTCTTCTTCCTCTCCTCCTGGAATGAATTTTAAGCCCCGGGTTGGAAGGACATTAGGATCCGAATTTTCCGGATTTGATGCTTTGGTATAAAATAATTTCTTGCAACGTATCCCGCAGCTGCTGCAGTCGATGCATATAAATAATGCACCCCAGTCATGGTCTCGGACAGAGGTCTACAGGAATTAATTTTGTAAACAATTGAAAAATGACTTAGCTTCTTTTAATGACACTGCAATATTCTAATTCTGTACGATGATTTACAAAATCCGTCATAACGTAGATTGATAAATAACTTTATCAACGTCCTTCGATTATACAGTATTGAATGGGATATGGTTTTTGTAACTTTTCACATTAAGAACCTTGTGCCCTGTTCTCTCTCTTCCGTCCTCTGTCACGTCCTAGCATGGAATGACGCTTTGCTCTTGCAAAACAATGTTTTTTCACTTTACCGTAACTATGATAATAAACTGAACTCTTTCTTATTGCCCGCGTCATGCTTAACGACCAAAATAATGATTCCAAATTTAATTAATTTTATAATTTGAATTTTAAAACTTAATTTACAGAATCTAACATTTGAATATTATTTCAAATAATTTAAACTTGTAACATTGTTAAAATAAATTAACATTTTTTATTCTCTCCTCCTTCATAACTCACTCTATTACATATTTTTCTTACACTCGTTATTTATTCTCGTTCCTTTTACAACACTTTCAATAACTTACTATGATTCCTTTTTAAATACTTTTAAAATAAACTTTAAATAGCAACTACATAAAAATATAACAATATTTTGCGATTTGAAATCAAAACTGTTTCAAACGGAAAGTTTCAATTTACAATTTATTGTTTTAGTTTTTAAACACAAAGCCTCAAACCTAAAATGATATGTGTGCGTAAGTATATACTGCGCTCACTTAGATCACTGCCTACTTTATCACCAAAGTGCACGTATGGTAAACGCAGATGATTATCATAATTTGGATGACAACTTAATATGAAAGGCTATCATCTATTAGCTATAATGCTCTGTGATGTCAGAAAAGTGTCCGTTGATTTCATTGTATGGTGAGCTAAGTAGATGAAATACAAAAATCTTCAGACGTTGAAAATCGGTGCTGTAATTTTTATACCTGAGAATGTAAACCTTATCAAAGGCAGTCTGTGTTCCCTTCTCTAGGATGGGACTCTATGTCACGTAATTTAGTACTCTGTGACAACAGGTTCTGCTGTTTCAAAATTAGCCGTTGAAGTGCTGTTGACACGAATTATTTATTTTACGCGTCCACCCTGCATTTGTGTTCTGATTACGAGACTGTGTAATTAACACACCAATTCTGCAGTCACAAATAGTACATTAAACGTAAATGGCAGTGCTTGAAATGAATCAAGTTCTTGCTTGGTGTTGATACACTATATGCATCTCGATGAGGGCCGTGCCGTGGCTGAGTGGCTAGACCGCTTGGCTCTCCCCAAGGCGGTCCGGGTTCGATCCTAGGCGACCGCAATGTGAAATTTGTGGTAGACAACACTGAGCCGAGGCGGGTTTTCTCCGGGATATCCGGTTTACCCCGTTATCTCATTCCACCGGTGCTTCATTTTCATCTCATGTATAATCAGTGTCACCGCCTGCGATGCCATATATAGGAGGGCTGTTCAATAAATAATGATCACAATGTTTTTTTTTCACGTACCTTTTACGTACCTTTACTCTTCCTCATAATTTTGATGGTCCTTCTCAAAATAGTCTCCACTAAATTTGATGCACTTGTTCCAGCGTTTCTGCCAGTCTTCAAAGACATGCCGGAAAACATTTTTGAGATATCCTTCAAAATCGCCTCCGCAGCCTTCACCACTGCTTCTGATGATGGATAATGCCTCCCATGAAGGCGTTTCTTCAAGTCAGGGAATAGAAAAAAGTTACAAGGGGATAAATCCGGACTATAGGGAGGGTGAGGGATGCATTTCACGTTGATTTTTGCAAGATATTCAGCAACAAATTAGGCAATATGCGGCCGCGCATTATCATCGTGCAGCATCCAGCCTACTTCACGAAAATGTGGTGTTTTGCGCCTGATATGGACTTGCAATGTTTTCAGGACATCCCTGTAGTATTGTCCAGTTACTGATGTGTGTGCAGGTAAGACATGCTGATAAACCATTTCATGAATATCAAAGAATGAGATGACCATAACTTTCCTAGCAGAAGCAAACACTTTTGCTTTTTGGGGGGTTGGTAATGGAGAAGATTTCCACACTGAGCTTTGCTGTTTGCTCTCAGGATCAAAATGGTGTAGCCGCAGTGATTACGTTTGAAAGA
Organism: Mantis religiosa; assembly: GCA_030765055.1. Taxonomy (NCBI): domain Eukaryota; kingdom Metazoa; phylum Arthropoda; class Insecta; order Mantodea; family Mantidae; genus Mantis; species Mantis religiosa. Next base: position 52,519,884 of record CM060949.1, read on the forward strand.
AACTCCGGATCTTCCTCTAACATCAACTTCAATTGCATGTTACCTCCATTGCAGTGGTAGGCGATACTGAACATATTTGACCTTGCCTGGTTCTCATAGGCGCGAACCAGGTGTACCAACAATGAAAATACTACGGCGTGTTTGTTTTACATTAAGCTGACAGAATGTAATAAGATTGAATTTTAGTGCGAAAAATTATGACCGCAAAAAGTTATGATCATTCTTTATTAAACAGCCCTCGTAGTAAAAGCGGGCGTTAAACACTACACTTTCATTTCATTCAGGTGAGGTAATGTAGAGGGGTGAATTTGACATGATTGTAGCTGTTTGCCTTCCAAACCCAAAGCTGCTATTTAAAAGCCCATTCTCTTTCATTCATTAAGCCCAACTTTGAAGATCTTTGCAACCATTGATCGTCTCGAGATTTTCTTTGCCTCTGCCAAACGAAGCGATAAACATCATTGCTGCAGCTTCCAAGAATTCTGTTTCGGAGTAGGGGGAAGAAGCTCTTAAACTCCAATGGCTGCCATCCAGTAAAGTTCTGCACTACTGCGTCTCCATATGTGTTGGAGGCGAACATACAATCGCGGCTGACGATTTCCAGGTGGTTGTTGAATTGTGTGATTAGCGGAGAAGGATTTTATAGCCATCAGGTTCACTCACGTTCCATTTGAGAAATGTATTGAAATAAATAATTATGAGATAACAATGGCGCAATTTAGAGCACTTTAAACGAAGAAGTGGAATAAATATTCGCAGAAAATGTTGTAAATTTGAAAATGCGTTAATTTATTTTATATTTGTTTCAATATATTCGTATATGTGCTTAAAGTATCAAGTTTGTAAGTTCACTGAGTTAAAGCATATTAATAATTTAGACGCTTTGAAGCATAAAGCATCGTCAATGTTGAGATTTTAACATATATGCACGCTCCTGACATTTTCCAACCTTGTGGTCAACCAGCAGTAGCTGTGCTTTAGGACCTCTTTGTTTTAATGAAATATTCATAAGAAGCTGTCCCGGTAGTTTTTTCTGATATTACTGCTTTTCAAATTTATCTGGTGTTGCCAATATAATTTATTCTTTACATCACGTTCGGAAGTAGTACAGTATGCACAAAAATATACAGTACTGGAAATTATGTCACTCTTATTGTCATTGCCTTAAGTATCGAGATGACAGTATAAATGTTCAAAATGTGCTCCACTGCGCTGTATGCTGTGTTCATAGCGATCAGACAGATATTCCAACATATTTCGAAACACATGTTACTGCAGAGTCCCGAAGAACGAGACGATCTGCAGGCGTAATTTTGGGTGGATCTGGACAACTGAAAACTCTGTCTTTTAACATTCCCCACACGTAAGCATCAGGTGGTATAAAATCGGGGGAAAGTGGTGGGTAGGGGAACTCAGCTCCGCAGGAAATTAGTCGTCTTGGAAAGGTTTCTAGCAGCATAGACATAGACTGTCGAGCGGTTCGCCCCATGTTGCTCGAACCACTACCTATTCACGTGCATGTTCCTGGCACGACAATACCTTCTTAGATCCCGAATAAATGGCCGGATCACCACGTTCCTATAGCGCTCCTGGTTAACACTAAGTGGTGCACTATCATCATTCTCTATGAAATACGGACCTAGCACACCGTTTCCTGACACTGTACACCAAATCGCCACACAAACACAAAATTCATTATTTTACGAATTTTCTGTTGCATTAATAAAATAATTATAATAATCAAATACGGGTGCAGAAATTAGTGTATAAAACATGAACAAAGACTTACTTCGCAAAGTTAGACATTTCTAGCCACTTTCCTGCTGTCAGAATATTTTTATCGGTATCAAACTAGTACTTATATGAAATATCTCTGTCATCATCTCTACCTGGCACAAAAAATAGCGACAATGAGTGTCACGTATATTTTCACAAATTATAAGCAGAAGTAAGCAGGATATGTTCAAACTATAACGGTGAGAGTGGGAAATACCGTCCTTAAAATAGAAAAAGCTCCCTGAAAGTGACCAAGAAACACGCAATTAGAAAGAAGATTTTCTCTTTCCATTGTCATGAAAGGCATGATGTTTAAAATTAGGTTTATACCTTACAAATAATTTCGATTAGATCGAAATTCTCTTAAGCGGGCTGTCAGCGAGAGGGTTGAGTGTAATACAGACAATATAAAACAATTATATATTTAAAAATTAAGCATATTTAATTAATATACAAAAATGATAAATTTGAAATTAAGCATACTTACGCCACTTCAGCTCGTTTTGAAATTACTCAGCTAAGTGTGCTTACCTAGAAGTAGAGAAACACAATAAATTAGTTCGTGAAGTAAATTAGTAGATTGTAAATTAGTGAATTAGTAAATTATTATGGAAACTAAATATAGGTAGAATCAAACTTCAGTGTAATTAGTTTAATTCTACCTTCCCAAGAAAACACTTTGTTCCTAGATTGATCATGTGAGCAAAACGCTAACAAATATTTATTGTAAAAATATAGCTTATGTATTTAATACATTTTTGAAACTAATGTGATGTAAAATGGTTAAAATTGCACTTTTACATAGCTTCATAAAATACATTAATATATTCTTAAATATTGAGGTAGAATTTGTGCATGCGAAACTTATGGCATTGTTTGAAACAAAAGAATGTTAAACATTCCATTGTTTGGAAAGAGATTTAAAACTTATTATAGTCATTTTTGAATGTGTAATGTCAAAATATACAATGCTTTTGTATATATCCTCTGTGTATTTTCAACACCCTGATGTAAATGTTGCACTTGCTTTCCTAATGTATAAAATTGCCTTAGAATAGTTCTTGCGAAAACATTTATATACATAAATACTGCTCCGTCATTACGGAACCTTAACACATATTCAATTAATAATTATTTTAATCGTTAAATATAGTTTAAAACTGGAACGCAGTAGATCATTGTGATATAAATTTTGAGAACCGTAGATATCTCTCTCTCTCTCTCTCTCTCTCTCTCTCTCTCTCTCTCTCTCTCTCTCTCTCTCTCTCTGTGTGTGTGTGTGTGTGTGTGTGTGTGTGTGTGTGTGTGAACAGAATAATGGTACATAAATCCACTGCCCTATATATATGTATATGCAAATATTTTTGTTTTATATTTTTCTAGAACGGCTTTAACAGTTTTAAGTTATTTCGAGGAACCTGTTATGAAATATTTCAAATTTAATCATACCTGTGTTTTTGCATATGAGCACGTTTAATGTAAGTTTATGAATTTTCGTTTATTCTGAATAATTACTAGGGAATTTAGAAAAGTATGGATAGGTTGAGCCAGACTGGAAAAATTCAATATTATAGCCGGGATTTGAACCACGGATCTTCTGGTGCCGTTCAGCCGATCTAACCATTGAGCTACTATGGCCAACGTGCCAACCTGACATTAAATTCTCCAACTGATTCGTATTTTTCCCGGTGAAACACTTAGGAGTTCTCATTAACACATGAGACAGCTACCTTAATGGCGACTTACTGTGCTGCAGGTACTTTAAGGCCCGGACTTTATAGTTTACCACTATAAGGTCAGTTAATGGAAATTAATTTTTCTTTCACACTGGCCGTGTGTAGGCTAAAGTATGGGAAGGTAGAGTCAGACTGAAAAATTCAATGCCACAGCCGGGATTTGAACCACGGAACTTTTGGTCTCCGTCCAGCTACTCTAAGAATTGTGCTACTATGGCCAACTTGCCGACCTGACATTAAATTCTCCAAATGACTCGCGTTTTTTCTGGTAAATCACTAGGAGTTCTCATAAACACAAGAGCCAACTACCTTAATGGAGACTTACAACGTGTGAGTTCTTTAAGACCCGAGCTTTATTGGTCCAAAAATATGTAAATCTCATTAGAGCAGACAGACTGTGTTGAATGAAGCATTTTTGTTGTTTACAATTTCGATTTTCTTGTTACTGATTTGAATTTTAAAATATTTATTCCTTTTTCAGGAGTCAAGGGTCGTAGTCATGCAAAGAATATGGTATTTCAAACCAACTGCGTTGCGGTCTCTTTTTAAAAAAATCTATCACTTTTACTTTCTGTGTCCTTCGTAAACCATAAACTAAGTATATAACGAAAGCTCATGTCAAGTAACATATGATTGTAAGAATGGTTTATACAATAGTGAATAGAGAAACGTGTGAATTCAATCCACTATATTTAACTTGCAGTTTTATCTTAACTCAAGTCTCTCACAGTTGGATTTAAAATGAAATAAGGTTCCATAGTGCCCTGTCAAGTATTAATGACAAAAAGAGTAGCTACTAAATAGAAGGAAAATAGCAATTTTTTTAATCTTCCACTTCCTTCGCGCAAAGCCCCTGAAAATCTCGCAACAGTCTGACCTTAATATTAAAAATATCAGCGACGTTTCAGTGACCTTTTGTCTTTTTCTTTGCTTATATCGCAGACTACTTTTTCATCTGTTACTTCTTGCTCGTTATAGCGTCCCCAGTCGACAAGTTAGACATCACTTGCTTCATTTCTGCTCTTCTTTACGCTTCATTTGTCACCATTTCATTTTCTTGCTTGCGCATTCTTTCTCAGCGCAATCGCTTGCTCTTTTCGTCACTGGATAAGACGGTTTCCTTATATTTGAGATTTCTATACCTTCTTCGTCATTAAGGATATATTCACATATGGAGGGGAATATAAGGGTTATACTTCAAATGCCAGGTGGTAGGGAACATATATATATACCAGATGAGTCACCTGCCCCTATTTGTTTAGATCAGATTAGATTAGATTAGATTAATTTGCGTTCAGTAGGTTCACGTGTAGCCAGGAAAGGCAGTGAACATTGAACATGTCCAGAGGTATAAAGTTTAATAGCATATATATGTACAAAAGTTAACATAAGACAGTATAGGCAATATGAACAACATTATGGAAAACAAAGAAGGGATAATTATATATGATACAAAATCAAATACTTTTTAATTCAGCTTTCACTTGCCTGATGCCAGTACGTCTCAACCTTTCTGCAATGGATACCATTCTTGTTATTTCTTAAATACATATACATTAAAAATAAACTTTCAACATACATCACAGATTTATTGGTAATGATTTGTCAGAGCTACAGAAACATCATCAGGATAATTTGTCATTCAGATAATCTTGTACAGATTAAAAAGATTGTGAGCAAAGGTACTCTCTAACAGCATTTTTAAAGCACCGAAATTATCAATTTTTTCTTTAAGAGCATTAGGAAGTGCGCCAAATACTTTGGTAGTTTCATAATACACACCTTTCTGGAAGCAAGAAAGATTAGCACTGCAATAATAGATATTATACTTTTGTCTAGTGTTTATTCTGTGAATTACATTATTTTTTTGCAAATAAGGCATAATAGAGTTAAAGTATGCATAATATACTATTTTAAGTGTGTCAATAGAACTAGAATTAACCAGCTCTAGGATAGCATAACAGGCAGAGCTAAGTTTAGGTAAGATATAATTTATGTGAGCTTTCCAATCTAAACATCTGTCCACTTGAAGGCCCAGAAATTTTATGCTGTCAATTTCTTCTAATAAAATATCATTAATCCCGATTTCTATTTGAGTACGTGACGTACGAAGGCTATAAATTTGACCACTACTGTGTTGTCTAGATTCACAGATATTTTTTTTTTGCTTTAAACCAGCATGACATACTGTTCGAAACATAATTAATTTTAAATATACACTCGTTTAAATTTGTACTGGTCACCAGGACACTAGTGTCATCGGCGAAAAGAACTGTACTTGCAATGTGCTTTATACAAAGTGAGAGGTCATTTATATAGATCAGTAATAATAAAGGCCCTAACACGGAGCCTTGGGGTACTCCATGAGATACTACTTTCCATTTCGATGTTTGTTTTTCATAACCAGTATCACTGAAGGCTACTTCAACGCTCTGTTTTCTTTCACTAAGCTATGATACAAACAATCTTTAATGTTCAATTTTTAGCCCATAGAATTCCAATTTTTCTATAAGAATATCATGACTAACACAATCAAAAGCCTTTGCTAGATGGCAAAACATTCAACATACATGTCTTTTATCGTTTGAAACACCTTAGCAGTAACATGATTTATGAAGATGATTAATTCGATGAACGATAACCAAAACACCATGGGGAGAATTAAGTCTATTTAAGAGTGGTTTCAACAAGAGTTGAGCGAAAATTCACACATAACTGTTTCCTGCATTTTAACCTACACTTAGTTTAACGTACTACAAAATATCTGCATTACCAAATATACACTTTATTTTTAAAGCTGTATGGGCTTCGAAAAGGCCTGTAGGCGCCAACATTGAATAAACCGGTATTCACTTCATCAAGCCCTGCCATTTGGCACCTGTATGCATGGCTGGAAAAGCAATTCATGATTATGCAGCTATTATATAGTTGTTACACGTGCAGGAACAGCGTTCTCTCATTAGCCTCTCCCCTTGCACATAGCAGCCTTCGGGAAAATGTCCCACATTTACATATCAGTCATTAACCAGTGTTACCAAAGTTGGAAACAAACGCAATTCTCATGTCGATTTGTGAAACATTTGAGAGGATATGGTATTCCTCATAATCAGTAAAATTAACTATTAAATATTTACAAAATTAACATTACATGCTTTAGGATTTACATAATCTACACACACTTCCACACTTTCTTTGCAAGAATTAATAAATTAAAATAATTAAATAAGTTTGTTTCACATTTCTGTATTATTTCCCGCGTTTTGACGCCAATTTGTAATGACTTAACTTTCATATTTATTTGCGCTAGGCTCGTTCGTTAAACTGAAAACGATTGAGAGAGTTGTTTTTTGGACCTTAACATAGAACTGTGTGTAGATTGTGACATTTTTTCTATTATTTTATAGTGTCGTTAAATTTTTGCAAATTTTAATAGTATATTATACAACGAGACTATAGTGGTGGTAACGATTTAATTACAGATGTATTTTTATACCTTAACAGAAGGAGAGTGATGCGCAGTGGTATCTGGACGATTCCACTTCAGAACGGTTACAACTGGAGGGGAGAGCAGGTCAGTTGCATACCAGTTGCTAGCAAGTAAACAAGTGCAGAGCTACTGAGTAATACTACAGCTTGTTTCAAATTATGCGTGTATCCCTGTTCCAAAAGAGAATTTAGAAATGACGCCTCCTAGCACCACATAAAGAAATAAAGTTCTTCATTTAAAAACACGATAAGTAGTAACCAATGTATATAGACTTATAAAAAAGGAACAATAGTCTGGGTCTGTTATAAAAATTTGAGAAGAGCATCTAAGGTAACAGTTGTGTCTGAAAGCAGTTTAAGTGAGTTATTAAGGAAAGAAATGTCATTGGTGCTAGTGCAACAACGTTCTTCTATATGCCCAGTAAACAAATATTAAGAAGATGCACAAAATCTAATTTGGATGTTTTAATTGAGAAGTAATTAGGCGAACTGTGATTGATTTTTAAAACAGAAAAAAAAGACCAACTCTGAAGAAGCTTAAAAATTCTAATGACTTCCAAGGCAGTTTCTGAGCATTAAGAAGAGGTATTTTGAAGCTAGGATTTATATGAAAAAAAACTAAGCTTCACAGACAAATTTTAATCGAACATCGTACCATAAATGCAAAAAGGGCTTAAGTATTTACCAAATATTCAGAACTATAACAGTGAAGTTTATGTAGTTTATATGGATCAAACAAATCAATACAGCACATACTAAACCATATGCCTGGAGTGAAATTCATTACAGGGACTCTGCAGCGATGTCGAAAGGCGGGCAGTTGTTATCATGCCTGCTGGAGGAGAACAAAATTCTGTACCAAACGCCTATGTGCTATTCCAGATCCAACAAATACGTGGAGATTACTACCATAGTAAAAATCACAACTTAGCTAATAAGAGGTGCAATACTGGCTTCAAGAGCGATATTTTTGTTAGACAGCATGTTCACCGCAAGCCCCTCTCGTAATATTACGCGTGTGACGTATTGTGGCGATAGGTGCACTATCCCCACCACAGTCGTTACTCATCCCTACCGCGCATGAATGCTGTCAAGATAAAATAATACATCTGTACCACTATAGTGAAGTTTCACACTTCTGTTTATGCTGGAACATGTATCTAAATTAAAGGTTTCATTTCAAAGTATTTTCTGGTTTGACTGATATGTTACAACTGTATTCCTTCATCTAAAGCGATACGTAGTAAATAGTACGCAGGTGCAGAAATATTGACTACTTCCCAATAAGCAGCTCTTAACGTGTGACACAGTTTAACCCAAAAGAAATTATATAAAAACTGGAATAAATTATTTATTCATCATTTGCAATTAATGCTAATAGTTGAAGGTGAATTGATGTTAATTTGTGTGCTTTCTTTTTCTACTGATTTTAGTATTTTGTGTGAAATTTTCCGTAATTTTTAGGGGTGTAAGTTCAATGTAACTGTTACTAATGTCAGACATTGACTTGTTTCTAAACCGGCGCTAGTACCGTTATGGATCGCAACGGAAATAATCGACAATTGCGCTTTCAAAATGTTATATGGCCACTTCGGATTGGTCGAATACAATACCTTAATTATTTATATATTTAATAGGTATACTTTAACGAGACCCATAAAGGTACTGCTACCAGTTGTATAAATACTAAAGTTTATCATGGTCGAGCATAAAACATTATAACATGTTTGTACTGTGAAAGTGGAAGTGTATAATCAGGGAGAGAATGACAAAATTCACGGTAGGCTATAACTGTTTATGTGTGTGGACGAACGGTTCCTAAGGAAAAGAAAAAATGATAATATTTGAAGAGATGCATGAGTAAACAACATCAGTACTCTCGGAAGTGAATCCGTAAGAAGAGTTATTATATAAATTGTGTTTTATTTTGTATTTAGTGACCATTCAGTCAATTATTATGAACAAAGGAGCTTCATAATTATTACTTTTGAAAATCATCAATAAAATATTCCATCAGTTCGATACTATGATTTTGAGTTAAGAATTTCATGCACCCACTGGATCCCTAACTGGCTCAAAGAAAATTCAAACTGCTAAGAATCAATTACATCTACAAAATTTTGAAATCCAATAATCGCTCTATACAAACAAAAGCCAAATTAACTTTTTTTTTAATGTACGTCCGGCCCAACGTTAAGTTATATCGGACGGTTAATGAATTGGGTGAAATGATGCTCAAATGACTCCAGGGTCCATGGAGCTTAGAGTTCCCCAACATTCGTCTTGAAGCATAAGGGAAAACCCCGGTAAAACCTTATCTAGGTAAGTCACTCTGACCGAGATTCGAACTTGGGACCTCTTGAACGTGAGGCAGACATGCTACCATCTACGCTACCAAGGCGGGAAAAATTAACTGTCAAATAAAAATTAAAACATGAATTAAAAGCACATTTTTCCGTATAAAGAATTTCAACACCTAACTAAAACATTTTATGACAAATTGGCTTTCCGAAGTGGAACAATATTAGAAATCAATTTAAATTGTTATCAACGTGGAACGTAGAGAAATATATTATTGCAAATTGCTCAACAACGTTGACCAAAATAAATAAGAATAAAAAAGTTATTATTATAGAATCTTTAACTTCTTTCTCCAGCTTAACTGCAGTCAGTGAGCACGTAATATTAATCTCTAGTCGTGGTTTCAGATCGATGTTTTGTCTCTCTTTAATTAGTGAAATAATAATATGTATATTGATGTAAAGATTGTTATTTGCTTTACAGACACAACTAATTAATTGAAACTACAACCATCCACAACGTTCTCTGAAACACGTTTACATCTCTGACAGAACAATTTCTAGTAGCCTCCCCGGAAGTTTATTCCATCCCTACGTTAACACTCAACAGTTATATATCAATTTATCGCTCCTAAGTGTATGTCTTTTAATTTTACCCTAAATTCATGATCACATTTCTATCACACAACACAAATATTTAACTTTTCAAATCTCAATCAACATTCCAAAATTTATAAACAATTTTTGTTTGGGGCCAACCATAAATAACGGTTTCAAAATGTTTTATGAACTGTTGCTTGGGGATAGTGGAAGGTACCATAAGCATTCTGCATATTTCAAAGCAGAGGGGGTTAAAAATCTGTTGTGTTATACTTTGTTGTACTTTTTCTTCTTCTGCTCTTTCAAACTCTACTCCTTCAAAAACTTGTTACAAATGCTTATGCTTAATTTAAATGTTAACCCAGATTTCCAAACATTGGAAATAATCAACTACTTAATTAACAATTAAGTACTTACAGCATAGTAAGTCGCCACAAAAGGTGCGTGTCTCATAGCATATGAGAACCCCTAGTGGTTTACCGGAAAACATACGAATCAGTTGGAGAATTTAATGTCATGTCGACATGTTGGCCATAGTAGCTCAGATGGTTAGAGCAACCGCACGCAGAGCGGGAGATCCATGTTTCAAATCCCAGCTATGGCACTGAATCTTTCAGTCTGGCTCTGCTCATTTAAAACTTAGCCTACACACGGCTTGTGTGGAAGAAATGATTATTTCCAACAATTTACCTGAATAACACAGTGGTTTAACTATGAAGCCTGGGACTTGAGTACTTACAGCATAGTAAGTCGCCACAAAATGTGCGTGTCTCATAGCATATGAGAACCCCTAGTGGCCTACGGGCAAACAAACGAGTCAGTTGGAGACTTTAATGTCATGTCGGCATGTTGGCCATAATAGCTCAGATGGTTAGAGCAACCGCACGCAGAGCGGGAGATCCGTGTTTCAAATCCCGGCTATGGCATTGAAATTTTCAGTCTGGCTCTACTCATTCAATTTCAAAAATTGTTTTATTAGATACTTCCGCGCAGGTACAAGTTCTGTAACAAACACGGTAGGCTTAAGTAGCAGCCCTTGGGAGCGAATCGTTAAGTGGTAGTTTTCGATGTGGTTATCTTTACATAACCAAGAGATAAAAATTCGAATAACAGTACTCTTTTTCAGGAAAAAAAAAATGTTGAATTTTAAAATAAAAATAAATGACAAGCAAAATATTTGAATTGGTTAGAACAAAACTTTATTACTTTTTTGCATAAATAATTGTGTGCCATAAATGGATCTACTTCTTTGTGGCAAGATGTCATCTGATTACATTTATTTCCAGAGAAATTAGGCAGAAGAGAAAGTAATAGTTACTAAAGTGTACCAAAATATTCACCAGAATTGATTCATTAATTAACACATAAGAATGAACCAGACGATAAATATCCGTTTGAGTATAACAAAAATATACGTGACTGCAAATTTTCTGTATGCAATGTAATTCGCCTTATAGATACGTCTTCTTTCGCATAGTAATCCGTTAAATAATTTATAGTAGAGCAGTAACACAGTAAGTGTGGTAAATTTGAGGTACTCAGATTCGATAACCTCGACAAACATCAACAATGATTTACTTTCTATTATTATCATTTCCTTTTGTTGTCTTTTCATTTTTCCGGTTTATTTGTGGGTTTTGTGATGTATGGCGGTGGCGAGCATATGGCACGATTGATGCCTCAAAGGAAGAATTACTTTCCATGAACCCTGTATGGTTGTTTGTATAATAAGTCATTCATCGTTTTCTTTAGGCTGTTGCAGTATTACAGAGACCTTCGAGCCTGGAATTGCCCGCCTGCGGTTCTTAAACTGCTAAGGCTCGTGCACCTTATCCTTTCCTTCTGCAAGTGGTAGTCACGCAGTTCCCCAGAATCCCCTTGTATTCTATAACCTATACCTTGCTAAAAATGTACAGGACATTCACTCAAGCTAAGTTAAGAACAACGAAACTCCAAAACATGAATACTCATGTGCAGCTTATACAGAGAGTTAAGAAACTTGATCAGCCATAGACATACCCTTGTCCTGGTTTTCTCTGCCATAATCGTAGTAAGTTAAAGCACTTACAGTATAGTAAGTCGCCATTTAGGTTGTCCCATGTTGAAATGAGAACTCCTAGTGGTTTACCGGGAAAAACACGAGTCAGGTGGAGAATTTAATGTCATGTCGGCACGTTGGCCATAGAAGCTCAAGGATTAGAGGGGCTGGGTGGCAACAAGAAGATCCGTGGTTCAAATCCCGGCTATGGTATTGCATTTTCCAGTCTGGATCTACCGTTTCAGCGTCCTACACATGGTTAGTGTTAATGAACAATTATTTTCCATAATCGTAGTTGATAAGGTGCATAATTAGTTTACAAATTTTATTTATACGCTAATAATAGATAGTTTCTTTCATGTATCCATGTTTAAAAACTATTAAACTACAGAACATGCAAAAAAAACATGTTTTTTTCTTTAGTTTTTTTCAGTACATTCTTAGAAGCACACATCACTGGGGGTAAGGTCAACTGTGGCCAATTTTCTCTTATCTATCATTAATGCGTTCTTCATCGCAGATATTTTTGCTGTCCATGTGTGCCAAAGCATATTACTTCGTTCAGGCCTCTGACAGTTGAGCACAAGGAAGGTGAAAATCAGCCTTACAACTTAGTACGTTGTTTTTGTTTTATGAATAAAACACCTGCGAGATACAAGGAATCGAAACCGGACCCACAGAATGCGGACCACGGAAGAAATCGCCTAAGTCAACTGCATTGAATAATAAATGTTTGGAAGAAGAGTCTATACTAGAGAGGGATAGTCATTCTAGTACAAAGAAACAGTTCTTTTTTTCTTTTTGTAGAGGTAAACACCTGTCAGATATTCCTCTCCGTTGTTTCTGAATTTTCAAACAGTTACACTGTTCTCAAATGGCAATAGGTTACTTTGTTTTTCGTCTCCTGGTAATGCTAAGAAAATTAAATTTCTGCCTGTGAAGGTCAGCAGCTTATATAGGACCGCGATAGAAAGGGAATACACTGCAACTACCCAAAAATTATTATGAAGAGCGGGAAGGTGATGTACAATGGCTGCTTTTTATTCGAACTATTGTTTAGCCAAGAGCACTGGCATCTAGCACCATATCTTGGACTAGGCAGCCAGTCCAGCACGAGCCGACGTGTCAAGAGCAACATAAAAGTTGGATAATCCTCTTGCCTATAAATTATAGTGCAAAGATGGTGTAATCAACTCCTGGATAACCTTAATGGTACCCTGAAAATAGCTGTCCAATAAATGAGTTCCATTATAGTAAAGATCATTTATGGAGTACTACTTCATTTCATATTTTGACGCAGCTGCTGCTGTATCAAATTTGAGTACACACGAAAATGAATTCGGTTTCATAGTTTTGGGAGAAACGAGGTACTTAAACTCATCGAACACGGTACAAGATTGCCTGATTTTATGGTTTGTAAAAGGCGAGAATTCAGGAATGTAAAATTTCCAGAAATATGTTATTAGGCTACAAAAGTAAAGAAAGAAAAGAGGAAGTCATGACATTTGTGTCGCTTTTTACACTCATGTTTTATGTATATTGAAACGAATAAAAACAGCAGTTACTAATAAACAATCCTGACTTATCGGTTAGATGCTTCAATGTTCAAAAGCTTACACTTGTGGAACCTTTGTAGATATCCTGAACAAAAATTACAATTCTACAGCTCAATTCTGCTGTTAATTCAGATTCGATTCGACTCGATTCAAACCACCAGTCAACCCCTTATATACGACCGGGTACAAATGGAGTATATTGAAACTACTTCACAAGAATTATTAATAGCATTAAGGCGACTCACAGTGATCTTTTATGCGGCCTATTGTTCAGTTAAGAGCACTAGCGCCATCCCTAGGCGGAGCAGTTAACCAGTCCAGTACGTGCTATCGTGTAAGCTAACAAGCAAAAAGTAGATAATCTTTATGATTATGGCACTCAGCCATTTTTGCGATAATTTTTAGAGTGGTATGAACATCATTCAGCAGTTAGTTACAATATTTTAGGTTATCTCAGCACTTTAAATTGAAGGAAGTAACTCGTATTCCACAGCTGACATACGAGGTTAGAATTATCATTTGTTTCTGCTTCACTTACTGTGTCTCATTTGTTATTACCTAGCGTGTTGAACCGGTAAAAGCAAGAGAGCAACTTGCATGCATTTCCTTTCTGGGGAAGTTCTCTTCCTGAACGTATTACGACTGCAATGTAGTACAGCGTGATAAGGGAGTATAAATGTACACCTTAATTATACCATTTTAATCAAATGCAGAAGTTGTTGCATTTCGTTACTTAGATAAAAGAATGTCACAAACATAGGTATGACACAATATTTATACAAATTCTAAGAGTCTTAAAACAAAATTGCCTGTAGGAATTGAGCCTATCCATTCATTCAACGGACATTCACTCTATATATTACATTCACTCAAGTGGGATAGCTTGCATTCAGAAACCATTTTTTTTTACCATGGGACTTTCCGTGGTTTCTCGTGGTCGACAAAGAGAATGTTAGAAAGATCTGTCTTCCAGCACAGCTTTCCTCTCTCCCCATTCTCTTTCATTTTTCGTCTCCCTCTTTCTTGTTAGAGAACAGCTACGGGACTGTGTGCTGGTCGTTCGCTGGGCAGATGCTGCCAACGCTTGCGATTTGGGACTCCTCGGATATACTTTAGCGTGGCCGTTCCAGCCTCCACTGCTGGATTAAAGCTCGGTGCTTGAGCGGGTCACCCAGGATTCCCATAACAGACTATGGGACGTTCCGTTTTTCTTGTATTCTCTTACAGCTTCCTTTTGAGGTTGAGGGTCAACGTTCTAGGAGTCTTCTCCTCACCTCTGCCTCACATGTATGTTTTGTATTGCGATTTATAAAACGTTCTTTTTTTTCAAACACTAACCATTTGAAATTTACTGCCATAAGATCCTACAACTTTTAGTATATTCTTAGTTATTTATTTGTTTCATGTGGAGAAACCAGGTCTATATCAGAATCAGACACTTCGATAAATTTATTCTTACATTTTTCTTTCCATTTATATATCTTATATTCATATTAATAATCCTCCCACTTTCCAACTTCTCAACTTTAAGCCTAGTATGCACTACCAATCAAAAGTGGTCAGTTGATCACTATTTGAACATAATTTTAAAACTTTACATGAATTTACTAATCAGATAATACCAATAGCCTATAAAATAAGTCTATTTAGTTAGGCAGTTTAAAAATAAATCTCCAGTTAATAGGATGTAATGTTGGCTCCAGCTCTGCTGCTACCTTTTTCTTCCGAATACCCCGAATCAAATTCACTAAACTGCGAATTCCACACCCATTCCTTCCACCAATGCTTTCTTAACGCTTTCAATACAGATTTTCATATGTTTCTTACTATAAGCACTACAGCTTAGAGTGGCATTACTACGTCGTATTATCGACACGCATGCCACAGTAGGCCACTTTTGCACGGTGTCAAACTGTAAAAGCAAGATTGTGAAGTATAAATTTTGTTGCTCTTGCCACTGTTGCTGGTGTGTTTTCCTTTCTGCTTACCTGGACTACCCTATTCTTTTCAGTGATTTCCTCTATCTGCCAGCAGAGAAAAAAATGATGTTACACACTAGGGTTATTTAATACTGATCCAGCACTTAGGTGATTTAATAAAAAATGAAACTCAAATAGTTCGACTGAAGTGCTCGAACCACTCCGTTATGCCGATGAGAGCAAGCGATATGTGAAAAAGTTTCAGTTGTATAAACCATTTCAAGCAAAGCAGCGAGGTAAATAACTACATATGTATGAATTGTAGTTGGTTCAATAGTGAGATACATACACAAAAATTGTTGTTTCTGGCAACTTCAATTTCCCTTGTGAATGCATTAATTTAACCTAACAGTGAGATTAACTTTCCACGTATCGTGACATGGTTATCCTAATGCAAAAGAAAAATAAATCCGGAGTGAAGCCATCTACCTATAGAAACAATATATTTCAATGAATTTCAGTGAAATATTTTTCTTTTGCAATAATATAAAGATAATCTAATGAAAACCGTGTTTTTATTGTGACTTTGTGGGTTCATAGAATTAAAAGCCTTGTTGCAGAAATTCCAAAATGCTCTTTATTTCCGTAGAAGCACAGTTTGTGCACCCTTGGCAACGTAACATACACAAATACAATCGTCAAGGTCGTTGATCACAAACAAAAGATCTCACTTTCAAAACACAGCTGCACGCACACGAACCAAGTTCCGATTACGATTGACTCAACTAGCAATCCGTGGCTTCTTTTATAGCTCCACTGATTGTTCCAGAAGTATGTGTAAGGTTCTCTAAAATGAAGACGGCACTAGACGAAACACGAACCCTCCAGTCATCTAACTTTATCTGTTTCGGCAAGCCTTTTTTCTCCGCACTGCCATATCTGTCCCTTTGTACACCCCGGGCTGCACTATTGCAATTATTCCTCGCGACACTTTAATCCCATGTTATTCAAATTCATTTGCGGTGGAGATAAAACAAACGCTTCAATGTGTAACCCTAATTCCCTATGGGTTTATATTTTTTCAACTTGGTATTCTCATTAATTATTTCAATGCTAACCTCTTAAACTTCTGCCACATGAAAAGGTTCTTACACCATTCGACGTAGGGAACGGTACCCTTTCCTGCGGGAGGTATTTTGGAAAGCAGCTACATGCAGAGTGGGAAATTGAAAATGCATCACATTGAGAGAGAGAGGGAGAGAGAGAAAGGGAGTTTCTGTGTGAGACATTCAGTTAGGTAGCAGTCCTCAAAATGTCAATCTTAGCTTAAAAATTTAACTTCTACCAATATTGCATATCCACCGTTTCTTATACTTTGCAAAATTGTAGGTTTGGAATTATGAATGAGGAAGTTCCATTCGTTCATTCAATAAAGTAGTTCGATTTCGGCAACAGTATGCCGAGTTTTAAGATACGCAGATATTTCTTGCATTGATTTGCTTTTTGGTATTACCTTTCAGAGTGTCTTTTATGCAAGTCTTTGTTTACAGTTTTTTTTCTAATTTTGTTTACTTTTAACACTATTTGTTACTCCGTTAATCGATAATTATTTTTTGATATATTACTATTGCTATGTTATGTGCTGTACATTTATCATTTGTATTCTTTCTAATTATTATTATATAAAACATTTATTGGACTCTTCTAGTTTGTTTATAACAAAGCGGTGCTTTCCCAGACGCTATCCTTCACCTATCACATAGCGTATCCATGGTCGTCATGTGAAGAATATCCAGAAATGCGAAACACGGTAATAGTAGCTATTACTCTGTAAAATTTAAAAATTTAAAGAGCTGCTATTCTTCATAGTTCATTTGTCATTATGAACTTACATTCAGAGCCACGTAGTTAATCTGAAAGAAGGAATAAGTGAAGTGTGTAGCAGCGGTAACAAAGGGTGGTGAATTGATGAAAATAATCATTTCTTTCACACTAGACGTTTGTAGGCTAAGGTTTGAATGAATAGAGCCAGACTGGCATAGTGGTTTAACTATAAAGCCTGGGACTTAAATATTTACAGCATACTAAGTCACCACAAAAGGTTCGTGTCTCATAGTACATGAGAACCCCTAATGATCTATTGGGAAACATATTAGTCAGTTGGAGAATTTAATGTCATGTCGGCACGTTGGCCATAGTAGCTCAATTGTTTAGAGAGAGCGGTGAATCGTGGTTCAAATCTCGGCTATAGCATTGAACTTTTCAGCTGGCTCTACTCATTCAAAGGGTGGTTGAGATCGCTCAACTCTCACCAAGGATTCAATCCCAGAGGACCTCATGCGGGATTGGTGATGAACGAGCCGGCATTTGGGCAATATTTATCCGGAATTTCCGCTTTCCCACGGCATTCACTCCAGCAACTGCTCCACAGTCAGTTTTACTTGCATCCATTTCAGCCTTATTTTTCAACATCTTGTTCCTTACACCCATAACATAATGGGACGTTGCTCACCCTGGTTCTCTGGAAACTTCAGTTCCATGTTGCGAAGGCCTCGTTAATCAACTGGCAGGGATCCGAGACCAACCCTTTCCAACCTAAACTACCGCACTCTACTCACGAGCCCGTTGTGGGCAGTTATGGGGAACACGGCAGTTAGGATCCGGCCGTTTGGTAGCAGAGAGTAGAGTATGCCGACTTTAACCTGATCATGAATTTATGAAGAATTTCATCTGCCCCAACAGGTTATTCTAATCACAACAAAGGGGCTAAAACTCGCCCAAAATGTTACTATGTGTGTCCTCGTTTCACTTAGTAACGCAGTAAGTGTCCCACATCACTTAAACTAGCTCTGGCGGCAATCAAGTTGGAGAACATGTTGAGATATGTTAGAAGTCACCTGTGCATTATTTCCCTTGACCACCAGGATGTGTGATTCACCAGTCCAAAGTACATGTTTTTCCAATCAGCACAATTTAAGCTTAATCATCAACAAACAGCTTTGCCCAAACTCAATGCACAAGAAATAAATGTTACATAACAATGATTATAGTAATTTCCAGATCTTGCACAGTCTATACACGCAACAATTTTTCCTGCCCTTTATAGTGGATTACAACCTCCAACAATGCAGGAAGTAATCAATGGTAAGAATGTATTAAACGGAATAGTAACCTTTTCATTAATGGAATATATGGAACATAACCATCTTAATTAGCAATAATAATGGATACTTTATTAATTTAGATGATGGTTACAGGTCCATCATCAGAGTGTTAAACCATTCATCACTCATATGGACTGACCTGTTACCGGACTTATGGGTTCTCAGCGTTCTTTTTTATTTCGATATCCCACAGCTGACGAGGGACAAATTCCTCGCTAGGCTTACAACCGAGAACGCTTGTTTCATCATGAGTATGATCTTTACTACCTTTCTTAAAGTAGTGCAGCCCTACAGTTGGTTCTGAAATTTAAATTTCCTATGATTCTGCATACCTGTTATTTCAGATTTATTGTTCCCTTCATATGCACGACCAGAAAAACGAACAAAAATATAACTTTACGTTTGTTTTCTTATGGGCAAAGGAATTTTGTGGATATTCCAGAGATTCTGGACCGTTATCTTACACATAAAATAGTCATTTAGTAAGCAATGTCAATAAAAATCTCAATGATTGGGTAGTTCCTTATGTCTGAGCTGTAAATGATCTTGAAAGCCTGGGTCCTGGACATTTCTATAGGTTGCAGACGAGTCCTCATTTTTCAAAATTTTAAAGTTTCTAAAAATTTTCTTTAAACCTTTTCAGTAAAATACCACGTATTTAAATATCTTCCCGAAGAATTAAATCCACATCTTGAATTTTCTCTAGTAATACTTTCAGAAGTTCCAGATTATTGATAATTTATACAACATAAGAAATTGACAAGATATCAACTATACAAAGATGTACAGCTCGTTAACATAAAATTGCTCTCAAATGCATACTTTGTGGTTGAATCACTTCCTAGAAATTCCTCATTGTTTTTTTAAAGTTTCCGGTGTATAAAGGAGAATAGGGAAATCAATTAAAATTTCCTCATAAAATATAACAAAATAAACGAAAATAATAATATAGGAATATTAATAGTGCAATACTCTTTGAAGTCCTATCTTTCGTTTTTTGTTTCTAAAGGATGTGATATTTAAGTATACGTTTTTAAAATACATTAAGTTGCAGCCAATACCTTCAGAAATTGAATTTCATATATTGAAATGCTATATTTTTGTTTGCAATTCGGCAAAAGAAAAATGGATCAGAAAATGGAAGGACAGGGTGAGACTAACTTGGGGCAAATGGGTCTTATGCATTTTGTGCAACTTCTAAAAAGTGCAATGATATTTAGAAGTATTAATTCTTTAATTTATGACACATTGTATACATAATGCAATAAAACATATAAAGGCTCTACATATTAAAACAAAAATATTCCTGAGGTATTACTTCGTCACCTATCATATATCTCCAAAAGTTAATTTTGAAACCTTAGTATCTTATTAACTTCAGACTGCTAATTGTTAATTCCAAACGCAGTATAGCGTAAGATGAACGCAAGGAAGAAAAAAGAACATAATAACCAGTTTTACAATTCAACAGCATGTATTAAATACAACGTAGTCATTAATTGGTTGGTGTATGCCACATAATTCTTCGTTATTATATTTCGATGCAGTCATTTGATCGATATTGTTATGTTTTATCTCCTTGAAGGCAATTTTAGCATCAGGTTCTGACCAACACTTACCTCTGCCAGTTTATGTTTTATGGTTGCGGAAGTATCTGCAATAATAGTTTCAATATAAATATTAACGTAAGCTCTTGGTCATAGGTGAATTATGTCAAAACATGTGGCAATGTTTAGCAAATATCTAAATAAAATGAATAAAAAGTGAGGGTTTTATTCAGACGAATGTTGGAGCAAGTGAGTCGGTTGTAGACTCACTTGCCGTGCTTCTATTGCTCTGAATAAAATGATATCTGCCATATTGGTTACAACAGCTACTCTAGTGGCACTGAACCAGAAGAAGTTACAAAGACTGCCATTTCAAATCATTATAATCTGCGTTGGATTTACATTGCTTCAGTAGCCTGCCTTGGTAGCGTGGTGTTAGCATGACTGCCTCACGTTCAAGAGGTCCCGAGTTCGAATCGCCGTCAGGGTGAGTTACCTGAATAAGGCTTTTTCCGGGGTTTTCCCTTATCCTGAATGTCGGGTAACTAAGCTCTATGGACCCCGGGCTCATTTGAGCATAATTTCACACATTCCATTCATAGTCCGATATGACTTAACGTTGGAGGATGTAAACTACAAAAAAAAAAAAAAAAAAAAAAAAAAAAAAAAAAAAAAAAAAAAAAAAAAAAAACTTCAGTACAATACACATGCTTCTGGAAGTAACAGCTCTTACAAAAGAATCACATTAAACCAATAATTAACAAAACTAGATTTATTTTCCACAGCATAACTTTCTTTGTTCTTACACTTCCGGACACCCACGGTTTCCTTGATAGCATCTTTAGCATCTTGCCCGGTTCCAAAAGATATATACTGTGTAAGAAAATCGAGGAGAGGCTCCTCCTCATCATGACTCACCTACCCCTCTCTCCCCTAAAGTATGCATTTTCAAATATACTACGTCTCACGCTAGTTTAATCCTGCTGTAAACATCAAGGCGGAGCTGACTCAATTGCCACGTCTAAGGCGCTACATGCATCCAGATAATTTTTTCAACATTAGGGTTATATATACATACTTCTGGACAATAAATAATGGACAATAAATAATAAGAGTTGGGTTACACATTACCCTATTAAATCTAGGAATCGGTTCATTTCTAAAAAAAAAAAAAAAAAAAAAAAAAAAAAAAAAAAAAAAAAAAAAAAAAAATCATCGTAAAATCGTCGTAAATCATCGTAAAATCATCGTATTTCTCTACGCGCTGTTTGCATTTATGGAATTTTCTCTGTGTTCTTAGAGTTCCGGATGCTTGCTGTTCCATTCTAACACTACATGTACACTACTTACGGAAACACCAAGGACACCACATTTTTAAAGATCTGCTTCGATTGTGTTTCATTTCGGCTGAAGCTCCGGCCTGCTACATGATGAAGAGCTTACTGATTTTAAATTGAATATACATAAGTGTTCTTGTACTTGTGAGGTACGCGAGATGTACAGGAAATACAGTGTTAAATATCAGAAGCAATCCACATTATAAGCAAGAATATCTTAATCAGCATTCAAATCAATACGGACCTCCTTGCAAGAGAGCTGCCTGGCATATGAATGCAAAAATATTATAATACCAGTGTCCTTAATTTACTGTTAAACAAAATTCAGCGGAATTTAAAATAATACGTTTTCTTCTGTATACAGAACACATTTATGTGGCATGTGAAGCTGAGAGATAAAAGGTGGGGCTATTATGTTTATAAGAATCGAAACATTTGCTATCGCTATCTCTGAATTTAGCCCACGCAGAGCAGTGATCAGAAAAGTGCTTACACTACTGTACTTAAAGGAGGGGTTTATCGTACGCACGCAAATAAAATTAAACGCCCAATAACTTCACTAAAGCAATCAACAGCTTAACAGTTTTCTGTCCCAATATCTCTGTCTCTCTTCCCACCCACATGTTTACAGCAGGATTAAACTAATCTCTGTTTCATATAACCTTGCCCCGCTGAAATGTATCACTCCACGTTCAACTACCCTCCCCTCACCCTAATTGGCAAATGCTTTCGCGACATAGGCCATAGGCGGTGCTTTCCGTCATATTTAAACCTGCAGTAAACGTCATAATAATGGCCAGGAGGACAGATAAATCATACAAATAAGAATATGAAGGCATGCAAAAATAATGAAGTTTATAATGAAACTGAGCACGTTGAAACTGAATGAATGAGCAATGAAACTGAAAAAATTTATAATGAAAGGCCTTTGGCCTTTTTCACTGTCATTTTTTAAACCAGCGCACATACCTTTCAAAAATGCTTGTCTTTCAGTCTTAAAAGTCGTGTCATGCCATACTTGTCGTGTGTCCTTAATTCATCCAAGTCTCGTCAAGGTAGTATATTTTGCGATTTGGACAATCTGATTGTCTTTAAATAACGTCTTCGCCACACAACAATATAGCCCCTGGAGTGGCAAGTTTTCCTGTTGTCCCAATTTCGTGTGGCGATTTTTCTACGCATCTAATACACCTGTAAGTTCAGAGCACAGCTGCTTGACTTATCTCACTAACAAAGACGGATTCTTCTCTGTGAGTGCATTAAACACATGCATCACAATTCTTTTATCGCCGCTTTGTAAAGGTTTTCCCTTACGATGCTACAGCGAAAAACTGGCGGTAGGCTCTGCCATTATATATAAAGTACATGCGCAATAAACGACCAATAAAATAGTTTAGCTCTCGCACTCGACACGACATGACTAATCCAGTTCAAAACATGGTCAGTTATAAAAGTCATATAAATGAATGTGTCATCACTACCGCTAAATCACGTGCTATCGTGCCATGTGCTTGAGAGCAAAGAAACCTTTAAGAATTAATAAATATGCATTTCAGATAGATCAACTCTGTTGCGTAATATATTTAATTCAATTAGTTAAGAAAATATAAATTTGACAATTCTATTCCAGCAACCTTTAAGAATTAATAAATATGCATTTCAGATAGATCAACTCTGTTGCGTAATATATTTAATTCAATTAGTTAAGAAAATATAAATTTGACAATTCTATTCCAGCATATAAAGATATATCACCATGTTAAATAACGAACTAATTTTTACCGCACGACAGTCATTACCACAACAGCAGCCAATGAGAGGTGGTTAGGTCACGTGACCATTAAGAGATATGGGGCAAGTTTATGTGAAACAAGGATTAGGTTGAGGTAGATTACAGAAAAATCCATTCCTTTTATCTCTCAACTATGCAAAGACATTTTAATAGCAATAGCCACTGGCTCTTAGAATATTTGTTTATCGCTCAAAATGTACCACAATTCCCTAATTGCGTTGTACCGAAAGGAAATATCAATCTGTGAATGTTTATCTTGTAAAATATAATACTGTACCTAAGAATAATTTGTACACGCGAGGTTAAAGAAATGTTGTGTGAGTGCCGCACATGCAATTGTTTGATGCTGATGTCATATAGTCTATAAATAACCTTAAACATGTAGCTTTCCTGGCCCCCAGTTAAATTTACTTCAACCCACCATAAGTTGCCGCACCAAAACTCATCAGCAAGGTTTCTAAAGTTGGCAACAAGAATAATTACCAAAGGACTGGATTACTAGCACGCCATACTGTTACAACGTAACAACTCTGGACATGAGATACAACGTAAAACAGGCTGGCGTGTTATTATGCACACTGATACGCACTCCACTGTTGTGTTACATTTTCCCGGTAACTTAATATAGGGGAGCGCGGCTATGAGGAAGAACACTCTAGCGCTAATGCACAAAAATAGCATCTACGCAACGAAGATTAAAATGTGTGCATCTTCCCCACCGGTCTTTGTTGCTCTTGTCTTAGTACCCTAACTAAAGACTTGGAAAAAGACAACCAACTCAGAAGTTTCCACTTAAAGCTGTTTAAAATAGGTGCTTTAAGCAGAATAATGCCATAAATATTTTCAAAAGTTTGAATTACATTCAAACCATTCATTTAGACATTTCACCGGAATTGCAAGCTCTTAGAGTACCTGAATCTAAAAAGTAGTCTAGACGCCTCAGTTGATTAGGGCTGGTATATTAATCCCAAAATAATTGGTTTATCCGTCCCCTTCAGCTATGACGTTACTAGAGGAACCTCGGGCCAAACTGCCGAGACCCTCCCGTAGGGGATTTTTTTCAGATTGGGTTGGACTCGATGGGGCAGTGTGTTCCCGACACACACGTGGAATTGGGTACCTCCGACCAGGCTACGGCCGCCCGCAGGGGGTAGACCGTTGCCTAAAAAGTCCCGGGTACTACCCTGCAGAGCTAGTAGAAGGTGTGCTAGATCACCAGGTGGCCCCACCGAGGTTTTCGATAGTCTTCCCTGCAGGGTTGACGCGCGTAAGTGGTGTATCCACTTCCATCCCATCTTGATGTGCAAAGCGGGGAGGGGTGAGTTTAAGAAATCAGGTATTGCCTTATGGAAAGAGCCCCAGAGTATCCAGCGCTCCCGGGTAGAAGGAGGCCCGGTTCCTTGGCCCTACGGGTCCAGGACTAATGGGAGTAGGTCCTCTGCACTAACTAATAAAAAAAACCTGGCCCAAACTGATGGTTTAAAGCGTATTTACAGCGACAACTCCATATAAGCACTGTCCACCCAACACAAGCATGCAAGGCAGATGGATGTATAACGTAATCACTTTTGCTGTGTTTATACTCTTACTTTGCGGTCACCGGGGATTGAACCCTGGCCACCTTGGAGAGAGCCAAACGGTCTAGCCACTCAGCCACAGCCCGGCCCGTTTGAAAATAATAATCAAAATATGAAATTTCCGCTAAATCCAAACTTGGTATATTAGGAAGGTACAATATCTCCCATTCCTGTTACATGGCGTGTGCTTTGGTTCCCTTCCTCCGGAATGTGATTCCTCCTCTCGGGGATGCGGATCTTAAGTTGCGAGTATAGGAACCGTGTCCACTCAGCATTGTGAGGAAATTGAGGAGCTAGGCTATGTAGCGAACCCTGGTCAAGAATGCCAACTTTCCGGCTGGGGTTGCCGACTTGCTCACCACATCCTTCCCCGTATCCATTGCATGATCACACACCTCTGCCTTGCGTATGTAGGCGTGAGGTCGGCAGTTCAACTGTCGGGCTCAGGTCTGCTATGACGCCATGGGTTTACAGTATCTCCCAAAGCTACGACGCGAAGATTTGAAATGAAATCCTGCTTCCAAGAATTAGCGGTTACATGGAAGTTACACTCAAGTTTCAATTGTCTCGAAAATAGTTTTGTTGATTTTTCAAAGATACCGTATATATAAAATAATTACATAACAAAATGTATGTTTTGAAGGATCTTTGAATATTCTGGAAAGTCGTCTTCATTTGGAAATTAATGTTCTATAACTTGTGAACCGCCAAAAAGAGAAATAATGGATACATCATGCAATGGAAATACATCTTATGTGGAATAAATATTTTTGGCAATAACCATTTCAGAAATAGTATTTATTACTATTTCAATTGACATTTTTTCTCGTGATAATGCAAAAAGAGCGAATTTAGTTCGCTTTAATCATTTTATTTTAAAGGTTTCGTTAAGCAATAAGTTAAAAGAAATTTTAAACCCTTCATTATAATTTCATAAGCTTATTTATTAAGTTTCATATATTGACCCGCTTTTAGAATACATAGCTATCGATAAGCCTACTGTATACTCCTACAAGAAATGTAAAATAGAACCATTTCATCAAATATTTATCTGGATCGAGGTGAAACAGATCACACCAATGGGCACATCTTGTACATGCGAACTAGATACGCTTATTATGGCTACCAGGAGGAAGGGCCCTCTCAGAATCCTCACCCCTCATGGTTAGAGGGCCCAATGATACAGGCGGCCAGACCATGTAACTGTTGAGTGAGATTAGAAACCCTTTCATTCCTATGAATATCCAAATTTCGTTTGAAGCCAATAGCTTCCAAGCGCCTCTCCTTGCTGAAGGAAAAATGTAGGCCAAGATTATAGACAGTTAAGAAATTAAAGCCTTTAACGCTGCTGATCCTCCTTTCCAAGGAAGTACACTGATTATATGAACATTATTGTGGGGATATTTTCATTTTCCTTCACCACTACAAAGAGAAAGGAAATCAAGAAGGAAGGAAGGAGAAACTAGGAAATTGACTACATGCCTGAAAAGCTTTGAGCTAGGGGAGATTCAGAAGAGATATGAGGTTCAGAGGCCCCTGTTTCAATCTGGATTGAGGGAGGAAGAGGCAAGGGACTATGAAATGAGCCTCCCTTCTGTTCCTTCTTGATTTTTTTTTTCTCAAGTACACCTCCTTTGTAGTAGCTCAGATAAGCTACTGCACGACCAGGTCACGTTCCCAAACTTCTCTTGCACTTCTCATTTTTCAGCACTGCTTTCCTTTTGTGGCAACACTGCAAACTTGGTTGTTTATTCTTCTTGTGTAATTTGTTTGAATATCGATAAGCTGTTGCAAGTTTCTTTATCAACATAAGCTCGGTGGAACACCGCATGCCGTATTGGATTTTCCAAGATTAAAATTTGAATAAATGCATTGTGTTATTTGTGATTGTCCTATTGGAGTGCAAACCTCGTTTAATTCAGAATCAAAGGCGAAGTATTGTATTCAAAGCAAGGTCATAATCTAACAGGGACTGACAAGTTTGTACATTCTGAGAATGGACAAGGAGTTTGAATGAAACATAAACATCGGTTTACTTTTTAAAGGATACATACTTTTAATAGTACGTGGTGAAAAAATACAATAATGAACTCTATGGGAGAAGCTATTGATAAGGCTTTAAAATTTCAGCTCTTTAATGACTATAATAAAAAACTACAGGATCCAAAATTTCATTTTATGAAAAAGTTTATGGAAAATAACCAACAAATATTGTTTTTTCTTTCAACTACTAATTGCCAAATAATAAGCTATGTACTGCATTTATTCCGCACATAGATGTCGATATTTTGAACCAAAATTAATGTTTTGGGATTTCCGTAATAAACGTACATATTTTTTAAAAATATACTATGTGTATGTGTGGGAGAGAGGAGTGAGAGGGAGAGATCAGCGTAACTAAAACAAAGTCTTCCGAGGCTGTAAACTAAATTTTAAAAATGAGAAAGAATAAGTAAGAACTTCAAACTAAGCTTTACATAAAAATGAGGTACACAAAAGCTTTACATAACAATTTCGATTATCTTCTATGTTTAAGATGTTTTCATGACAACTAAATGCATAACCTGAATATTCTTGGAACAAACTCTGAAGTCCCCTTCATTCTAAATAACCTTTTAGTAAATGCTTAGGTGAAAAGGTCACACAAAACTTACTACAGGAGGAAATATACATCTCGTTAAAGGACACAATATATGTCACAACAAAATATTCCTTGGAAATTAATTGTTCTTTCACACTGGCCGTGTGTAGGCTAAATTGTGAAGACGTAGAGTCAGACTGAAAAATTCTATGCCATAGCCGGGATTTGAACCACGGACCTACTAGTTTCCGTCCAGCTGGTCTACCATTGAGCTCCTATGGCCAACGTGCCGATATGACATTAAAGTCTCCAACTGACTGGTATTTTCCCGGTAAACCACTATAAGGCCCGGATCTTAAAAGTACTTGCATGTTGTAAATCGCCATTAAGGTAGTTGTCTCACGTGTTTACGAGAACTCCTAAGTGGTTTACCGGGAGAAACACGAGTCAGTTGGAGAATTTAATGTCATATCGGCACGTTGGCCATAGCAGCTCAATGGTAGAGTGGCTGGACCGAAACCAGAAGATCCGAGGTTCAAATCCCGGTTATGGCATTGAATTTTTCAGTCTGACTCTACGTTTACAAAATATTCCTTGTTATTTGTTCGAATTTTCACATTTATATATGCTCTGTCTCCCTCTGTCGCCAAAGTTATTCAAAGGGAACAAAATTTCAAAGCCCATACTTAGCGAATATCACCTGCTTAATGCTAGAAGGACTGGAAGGTATGGTCAACCGAGAAGAACCAACCCGTCATTTTGAAATAGAAAACAAAATTGAATGCATAGCAGTTTATTTAATATTATTTATACAGTTTACCAGTATATAATTTTACTTTTGTCTGAAGAATTAAACGGTAAAATGAACAATTTAGGCCTAAACATTTATCCAAATATATACGATAAGCAAATGTGAAACCTTGCAAAGGTTTTATAAGGGAGATATGTTGAATAAGCACAAATAGAAACTTGAATGTAAAATTTCTTGTAAACATAATAAATGTTTATAAAAGACGCAGTTTACCGTTAAAGATTAAACTTCTAAAGTAAATTACATGTATATTTTGTTATTCATGGATTGCCTAAGTACCTGTGAGATGCAAACAAAACTAACGGAAATTCTGGTCGTATTTTGAAACTGTCCGCAGTGCAATGACCTAAATACAAATATGCAGAGATGCATGACTTTGCAAAAATAATGGTTAAGTTTTCGAAATTTATTTTTTATCCACTCAAATCACTGGCACTATATAATAATTTCATCACAAACTATTCTTTTAAGGAAATGCAAGGGTCCTAATCTCGGAAGATTTCTTATTTTAGATATGGTGTATATGATATGCGTTTTCTTTCTTAAAAATAATCAGACAATTTTGCGCATACGAAATGCACTTTGTGCAAAGAGAATTTAATCTTAAATATATTACGTAAAACTGCAGGAGAAAACGATAAATCCAGAAAGCAGTGCGCCTATATTAATTAATCTAATCTTGTAAATATCAAGCACTAACGCTAAGTAGAACGTTGTGTAAATCTGAGCATCGTCATATGAATATTAAGCGAGGAAAGTTGTAATGTTTGACAGGGAAAAATATGTTCTCCTTCGACTGTCTTAGAAAACAAGTGAATTGTAAATGAAACATCCCTCATTTGTCAGGAACCTCTTTGACTTCTGACTACTTGTAGTGTAGTGCACACGGTGTTCATTTTGATCTATAATTTTACCGCGAAAAATTTGACGTCATCAGTAGCATCCTGATGGAGCGAGTTTTTATACGATGCCCCTAGCGGCTTGCGATCGTATTTGATGTGCTGACAACAGCTTTGAGGCCTCCCTCTACCGGCAGCTAGAGTGTCGGCCCGCGTAATTAAAGGTGCGTAATT
The DNA here is from genome assembly GCA_030765055.1 of Mantis religiosa. NCBI lineage: Eukaryota > Metazoa > Arthropoda > Insecta > Mantodea > Mantidae > Mantis > Mantis religiosa. The sequence goes on from CM060949.1 coordinate 52,549,177, forward strand.
TCGCCTGGTGAGTAAATTCGAAAACGGGTTTGAAAAAGTTTAAATACTGCAACGCAATGCACTGTAAAGCTAATTATGCAGCCATAAAAGTATACAATGAAGAATATACGAACTGATAAGTCAATGAACATTTATTTCACAAAGAACATCTGTTTTTCTGTTATAGTAGACGTATGTGCATATTGTAAACCTGTCACACAAAATATAAATATTTCAATTTGATTTCAATTCTTTTCTATCCCCCACAGTTTCCTCACAATGTAACTTCATTACAAACCAGAAAATTAGCAGTATATGGTCTAGGAATGAAAAATAATTTATTGTTCCAATATGTAGAAAGCTTTCATCCAAGTATAAACAAGAAAATATCTCTAGTACATAGTCAGTACTGTCAGTATTGCGATAAGGTATGCTTGAAGCCTTTCTGTTATAACAGAATATCTAGATTGGGACCAGTAACTCTATAGCGTCCAGTTTCTCTCTTTCTGCGAGTAAGTGATCATGTATCTGGAAAATGTTTGATGCCTCTATTGGTTTTAAAAGACATAAGGATACCAAGATTAATATATATATATATATATATATATTAATTAAGCGTGAAAATGACAAAAAGTTTATATGATATACCGATAAAACGTAAGAAGTTTATGTTGCAAACAAAAGTATCTAAATTTGAGGATACCTTGGCACTTTTGACAACATTACGCTCCGAGGGTCTTGTCTGAATGCTGAATAGCTTTACGTAAACTCCTCTATGCAGCGGTTTAAATTATATTTATATGTTGCACCAATTTTATGCTGGTACGAAAGTATCATTCAACCATGAAGACGCGGTGTTCTATGTTCATATCAAGGGGAAGCTGGCTGATTTAGTTAAGAGTTCAACCACATTTAGAGCGCTGTAATTTCCTTACTGTTCCGCAAACATTACCGCTTCTGCTGCGTAGAGGGCACTACGATTTCATGATACTCACACCAGTCAACTATGACGTCATTCTTGCTCAAACGGAGGGTGGGAAATAACGAATAAAAATAGAGACGTGTATACCGGTAATGAGTAATTATCTCTAGAACATATTGGCAGGTAAGATTAATAGATTTTTAATTAATGATAGGGGGGTATATACAATTTCAATGAATAATTCAGTATGTAAAAATCAATGCAAACTGTAAAATGAGTTAAAAGTTTGCACTGGGAACTAATTAGCCAATACTGTGTCACAGGCAAGCGTTAAGTGCGAGTAATTGGAAATTCGGTTGGTTCAGCCAATAAGAACTGCATTAGCGCAAGATGGACTTTCATAAATGCATATGAATAATGATCTGAAAATTAGGAAGGGGTATTAAATTCTAATGATAAACTCACCGAGTTAAAAATTGTGTTTCATCGGTGAATAGGAAGCTTTAATTTTAATCAAGCAATACAGGAACTTTGTGGGTTCGTAGAACTAAAAGTCCGAGTTGCATAAATCCAAAACGTTCTTTATTTATGTAGAAATACACTCACAGTAGCAGCATTACGTCACATACACAATTACAACCTTCCAAGGTCGTTGACCACAACAAAGAGTTCACTCCCAAAACACCAGTTTCAATTACAGCTCTCGTTACGACTCTGTTTACAACCGTTTACTTTTTTCTAATCTCCGCTGGCGTGTCGCCTGTTATATACCACTACTGATATCACGAGATATTTCTGAAATATTCTGTAACAAACAAGAAATCGACTGTGCTCTGTCAATCAAGATATCACTAGAATGTTCCATTTACCTCACTTTATCTCCGCACTATGTTTATCTGCATAGGCAAGTTGTATATCTCCGTGATTCACTATCTGTCCGTTATCTGTCTGCGCCGAAACTTTTATGCGCGTCAGCGCCACAATATAATCTGTATTATATCACAGAACAGGAACTTTACTAACAATATTTGATATATATTTTTTTGAAAAATAAGACATGTGCAGGAATCTCCAGTGATAAGAAATCAGCTGATATGGATCCTATTCAATTTGTCTACCGTTTTGTAATTCTAAAACTTATAGCAATAAATAAAGTGAAATTTTATTCTGATATATTTAGGAAGCCCTTGAAGCCAAATTTGTACCCCGCTATCATTTCAGAGAAGATGGAAAGGCAGAATCCCTAACCTTCTCTTCCTTCTTGCCCCTCATCCATCAGATCTACAAAGTGACCAAAAAGACTTAAGGTCCATAACAAGAATCCATGCGATTAGGGATATTAACGAAAGGAACGCATTTATTCGTCGTCTCACTTGTTAATGGAGCGCAAAAAACAGTGTTGATAAAAATTCTAATTACAACTACGACTCATCAAGTTTCGCATACCCTGTTTTTAATTTTTAAGTGTAACATTGAGTGTCTTTTGTTGAGGCTGTCCAGATCCCTATAACGTAGTTGTGAAATCTACTGCGATTTGATCTCTCTTGTGACCGCAATGCCACTTGTCGGAAGGATGCTTGTGCACCCTCCCAGCGTGCAGGACGAATGGCGAGGTACATGGGCACTTTGGATATATTAGGAACCATTCACGCTGCGGTCAATAGGTAATTTCTAGTTGCGAAACTTCCGTGCGACTCCTAACGCACATTTCATTCTAGAAGTGAAATACCTAAAAACTGTTCATGGTACAAATGAAAAAATACTTTCTACTCCAAAGCACTGTTCATAAAAATATCCAAAGTGTAACTACACACCGGGGGATAAAACGTTCTTTATCATTAAGGCAAATAAGAAAGTGTGAATAATTACAAAATATTGATAGGCAGTAAACTGCACATCACATCCTTCATAGTTTTATTTACAAACCCCATTCGTAAATAAATTAACAATTTAAACAAGATTGAGTATTAATAAAATATACACATTACTGTAAACATATTTTTATTTATGTCAAAAAATCAATATATGTTTTGCATTTTTAATTCTATTAGTTTAGAACAATCACGAATTTCTTTAATATTCAGTGTTTCCATGTTTGTAAGGCAGAACATAACATGACAGTCAGAATCTTTCGGACAAGTATACCTTTTATATATTAAAAAAAATTAACAATAAACCAATTTTATTCCATTTTCCTCACTCCAAATTGTACATTTTTTTTAACTTTACATCCTCCAACGTTAAGTCATATCAGACGGTGAATGAAATGGGTGAAATGATGCTCAAATGAGTCCGGGGTACATGTAGCTTAGAGCTACCCGACATTCGTCTTTAAGGATAAGGGAAAACCCCGGATAAAACCTTATCCAGGTAACTCACCCTGACCGAGATTCGAACTCGGGACTTCTTGAACATGAGGCAGACATGCTACCATCTACGTTACCAAGGCGGGCTCCAAATTGTACAGTTACACATACTGATAACAAAAATGAAGGTTCATTTGATTTCATGAAGCACAAAATATAAAACTTATGAATGGAATTATAGTAATAAAAAATATCCCATTTAAAATTACTCGGACAAAACATAAAAGTACAAAACAAATAGACAGATTGCAGATCATGTAGGAATATTAATACTTGGTGGTTCTTCCCTTCCTCCGTGGCACTTCAGTCGGCCTTCTCGGTATCCTCTCCACCAATTTTCTAGTGATAGAGCGGGGAAATTTGTTCCATTCCTCTTGCAGTTGCCTCCTCACACGAGCTTTAGAATTTGTGAGAAGTTTTCGTACGTTCCTTTCCAGTATATGCCATAGATTCTCAATGGGGGAAGACTGCAGGGGAAGACTCACAATTTTAAGTCAGTTGTTCAACAACAACAAACAGCCGTACATTATGGGCGGTATGTTTTGGGCCATTGTCCTGATAAAATTTAAAACAGTCTCCTATTCCCATATTTTCTGCACTTTTCTTCAGGTTATATTATAAAATCTGAAGATACTGACGGTGATCATGTGTCCATCTATAAAAAGTGGCTCACCTACTCTTACAGCCGACATACAGTCTGAAACCGTAACATGTCCCTCTCCATGTTTTACTGTCGGCTGCATATTTCTCTATTCAAATTCTTTTAGGCTGTCTCCAAACTATTCCCGTAGGGGAGGGGATCCGTCCCTTTCAGCTGCCGTGGTGCGGGCGCTGCGGAGCCTTAGCACTTGTGGTACCTCTAAAGTTACTAGAGGAACCTCGGACCGAACATGAATGGGAGTTGCTCGGATTGGGTTGGATTCGAGGGGGCAGTCTGTTCCCGTTACCCGCGGGAGATTGGCCATGCTTCGGCCGCCCGGAGGGGGCAGAGGGTTCCCTAAGAAGTCTCGGGCACTAGCCTGCAAAGTTAGTAGAAGGTGTGCTGCATCACCAGGTGGCCACACCGAGGTTATTCGGTAGTCTTCCCTGCGGGATTGACGCGCGTAACTGGCGTATCCACTTCCACACGTCTTTAGTTCTATGGACCAGATTTGCTTGTTAGTCTCTAGGTCTTGCCCTAATGGAAAGAGTCTTGGAAATTCCGGGTGCCATTCGGGAACAGCTCGGTCACTCCCTGGTGGAGAGCGAGGTCGGTCTTGACCTTATGAAGGCTGCCTACGTAGATACCCTCGCCCCTACATGACATAATATGTCTCCAAACTATAATTTGCCCATCTGAGCCAGAAATGTTGACTTTCCACTCGTCACAGGAAATTACTCTTTTCCTCCAGCGCATATCTTTGCTGATGTGCTCCTTAGCAAATCTTTGCCGCTTGATCCCATTAACTTTCTTGAAATAGGGCCTCTCTCTTGCAGTTTCTCCATGCTAATGTTCTCCGTATAACACCCTCCTGATTGTAGCTGCGCTGATCCTCTCTTCAAACGCACTTGTAGCCTCAGCAACAATAGCAGTTGCAGTAAGACGTGGATTATTTTTCACTTTGCTTATTACTGCCCTCTCTTCTCTACTACTAAGAACTTTCGGGCGACCAGTCTGTGGTGAATTTTCAACGCTATCTTGATATTTAAATCGGCAGATAATGACGTTAACGGTAATTTTCTTAATGTTCAACAAATCTGCTATTTGTCGACATATTGTACCCTCCTTCTCCCAAAGATTCATCTAACTTGTGTAACTATGACTCTTCTTAGCATCGGAGCTGTGTTGCTGATCTCCAGCTCGTTAGATTATCGGCCGTGCTGCCTAGTTACGAGTCTTCTACGAGTGCTGCCGCTGAGCGCTAGGTAGCACTGGTACCTCTTTTTGAGGAAGCAAGCAGTTCGACAATTAAATAACACAGCGCCGGGAAGGACTGGCTCCGAAGTTTCGTCTGAGAGGATCTTGGACGAGAAGAGGACTTCCGACTGGGATATCGGAGGCACAACATTACAACCTTTTCTTCGACCCTTGGTAGGTAGGGACATTGGACAACATTGTTTGGCTTCGCTTCACCATGTAAGTTTTGGACACGCCCTCTAAATTTTTATTCCAAATTTCCCCTATATTCTCTCGGATCATTTAAGGCAAATTTCGAGGAGTTAGGGTACTCAGTGCAAGCAATGTCTTTCAGTGTATTTAAAGAAATAACCATTTGTAACTAGAGGCAAAGACATTCAATTGGCAAGTACTAAACCTAATTATTTTCAGTTTCTTAGGCAATAAAGGTACATTGTTATATTTAGAAGCTTGGCAGTATAAAAACTTAGTTGAAAACAAACAACTTTGAAATTTTTTGTGCCTGTTTCCGTAAACATCCTATTTGGACCTTTTTTCACCTTAGGGCTTCCTTATCCTTATTGATTTTCAAAATGTCGGGTCAGTGAGACCATGGTTACAGTATGATTCCACGTGTTAAGTCATTGACTTGAAACGGAACAATATCTTTCCCTTTACATTATGAAATATTATCGTCATTACTCAATATACTGTGCTTTCCTCTGCGCCTCATGTCACTTCTGAATGTTTACGTATGCTTTGTGTTGGGACCTCACCGCACAGCATGTAACAAGTGCAAGGCATGCCTTGAGTTGCCAACCATCTCTTGTCCTTAAAACTTGACGAGCAAATTTTCGTATCTATTAACAGCTTTTGTGCATTTTTAAAATTATTTGCAAGTCAGAACTGCATTACTGCGGTATCCATGAAGAGCATAGAATTATAACTTAAGCAGTTTTGATTTGTTTATCCAATTTTCCTTTAAAAATAAGCATGTTACGTATACAGAAAACCTTTATTACCGAAAATGTATGACAGTCACTAAGTAAATTATGAAAACTTGCAGCATCAGTTTCTTCCTAAATCTTTTATCAGAATATGAAACCAGTTGAGTGCAAAGAGATACAGTTGGATCAGAAGGTTCACAGCACACCTAGGTCAACTAACTTCCTGTATAGAGTAGCTGTTAAGAGGGGGATGGGGGGAGGTTAGAGATTACCATACAAACACTGCAGTACATGTTCCATGCAGTAGCAGCAGTTGTCAACTACAGTGCTAGACATGTACAGGACGGTCCTCTCACCAACTGTGTTTACACTGCTGAATAAAACAAAGTAATGCACAGATGTGCTGAAGAGTTTTATTGCTTTCAACTTTAATTATTTTTATGAAGTCGGACGTAGCTACACAGTTAAGTATTCTACACTGGAGGGATTCTTGCACGAAGAGACATAATACCTCCCTAGAGAAATATCTATGCAAACTAGTTTTGAATGAGTAGATGACCAATTGTCAGAAGACAATTAGAGATTCACATTACTGTTCAACTGAATAGCGCGTCTGCCTCACTTTCAAGAGGTCCCAAGTTCAAATCAGACCAGGGCGAGTGATTTGGATAATATTTTTCTGGGATTTTCCCTTATCCTTAAAGACGAATGTCAGGTGACGAACCTCTGTGGACGCTGGGCTCATTTGACGATCATTTCACCCATTGCATTCATGCCCAGGATGCCTTAACATTGGAGGACATAAATTAATAAAAGAAATGTATACAAATCTGAATCCTCAGCTGTGTAAATAATCTAAATATATTGCAAATATTACTGAAGATTTCTCGTCGTCCCTAACGTCGTCCCGTATGTCCTGTAACCTTAGGGGTATCCTTATCCCAGCAAGCGATGACTGCACGCATTTCCTTAGATAGAGGCATCGAGATGATGGAGGCGTTATCCTGTACGGAAGGGTGATGATGAGGCTAAGAGTGGAATGAGTCGACCTACATCGAGGACTCGGTACGAGGTTTAGCCTTGATAATACTTCACAGGAACCGTTCACAGGCGAAAGATCCCTCATGGCCCTACGTGGGTTGGAATCTGAGGTGAAAGCTGTAGATTCCCTCATTCTATAGCAATTCCCACCACCCTACTGTGGAAGATAAAGGATTCCATTCCAAAGCCAGGGATGGAACCGCGGAACCTTTATCACTAAATTACAACGCCGTGCTTATTTATTCTCTCCAGCTTTAGTTTCCATTTTATGGATGGTGATGCAAGTTATGATAGTGAATCTACAATATTTCCTAATTACAATAAAGAAAATAGAATTTTTGTTTACGTGTTTCTTACAAGTATAATGACATCCATATAAATATGAATCATTTCAATAGGCCATAACCTTTGAAAAAATAATAGGTAACACGCGTAACTTTGGGAGAATATAATACACAATTGGGAGATTAAATTACACTATTTACATCTCAGAGAAAATGTGGAAGTATCCTCCACCAGCATCTATACATGTTTGCACTTGTCTCACCATATTCTCGGAAGTTTTACGGAGAGTATCCTCGCCAAAGTTACTTATTTCGGTTCGAATGGATTCCTTGAGAACATCAATTGTTCGTGGCCTATTCTTGTACACCATAGGATATGAGGATAGGTCAGGGGAATAACCTCAAAAAAGTCTGTGGCCCCCAGATCCCCTGACTTAGCCTTACCAGATTTTATTCTTGTGGGGGTATCTAAAAAATAGAGTGTACAAGAATAAGCCACGGACAAATTGATGTTCTCAAGGAATCCATTTGAACCGAAATAAGTAACATAGGCTAGGATACTCTCCGTAAAATTTCTGCGATTATGCCGAAAGCAAAAATGTGTAGATGCTGGTGGAGGACACTTCCAACATTTTCTCTTGATGTAAATAGTGTAATGTAAACTCCCAATTGGGCATTATATTCTCCCAAGTAACACGTGTGTCCTATTATTGGTTCAAGGGTTATGGCCTCTTGAACTGGTTCAGGTTTATATGGATCGTACTGTATCTGTAGTACTATGTCCAAGCTTTCAAGAGCTATCTATCGTTGCTCATCTTTAGGACTTCAAGATGTCGGGAAGCGTGATATGCCTGTATTTATAAACAGACTAGTGTTGGTAGTCAGGATGAATTTCTGAAGAGGAGACTGACATTAGCCTTTGACAGCTTGGAAATCCTTCTAGAGTACTTCTAGGTTGATAATCCGAGAGAAGATATTCCTATATCGCTAAAAGGAAACCTACAAGGAATGCCTTTTTTTACTGCAGAAAAGTTATATAATTCCTTTTCTTCAGGATTTTCATCGTAAACATTATTGTTTTGTACAAAAATTTCCATTTATTGCAAATACCAACAAAATGTTTAAAGTGATACATAAATTTTTAGTATTTTATACGTAGATGATTTATTTTACTGAAGAATACTCGCTCATATTTTGATGTTGAAATCCTCTGAAACATCTTTTCCACCATTATCTTCTGGTCATCCTCCGCGAGAGGTACTGTAACTGTAGTCTGAGTAAGTATTCTTCAGTAAAATATGTTATTAGCTCATAAAAAACTAAAAATTTCCCTGTATGCTCTGTCTATCATTTGCTAATGATAATTGAAGTACTGCATTACACCTGAATCTTGATATTAAAATTTCACCCTAAAAGCGGTTTTGAAACAAACAGGCGAATATTATTGGATTCTGGTCAGCAAATGTCGAATGGAAAGTAGGATAAAATGTTGGATCTATTAGGACCATATTTTATCATGATTTTGAAGAGCTACAACACGAAGGCTGCTACAGAATTCTCCCTATAAAACTACCTTACCTAAAAGCCATGAATTGTTCATTAATATACCTTTACTTGATATAGTAACAACAAGGAATACATATACAGTGAAGTGCGTGAAAATTTTCAGGATATTATTTAACGATCGTCCTTGTTATTGTCACTGACCATGCACAAAAACAAATTATAGTTTAAAAGTAATTTTGGGGATCAATCTTTTCAGGTCAATGTTCGGAGTAACTATCCAGAATTTGCTACTTGTGAGGAAGAGGAAAATCTAAGAGGACACTTCTATCGAGATTTGAACCACGAATCTCTCAAATCTTACCTCGTGCGTTATCATTCATTATGGGAATATAATCCTTAAGATATAATGCAGATATATATTGGTAAACGGATTCTCTGGCATCCAGTTCACGATATTTACTTAATTTAGGGTCCCACTTAAATAATATATTTCCCTTCGTGCTTTTCGTTCGCTCCTAAAACGTAGATGCTTTCTGATAGACTTTTTTATATCAAAATGATACGAAAGGAGCCGATCTAAAACTATGCTGACCCTCATTGCAAAGAATGCATTGTAGTCACTCAGGTGTGATGATACCTTACTCCTCCCAATTCGTCCCTCACCTAATCCTGGTGCGTCTTGATAAAGTAATTCATGTGCATCATACTTAAAACCATCGAATGATTGCACCAACACTAAACAAATAAATTCCCATAGAAAATCAAGCATTGGCACGTTCCCGTGTACTCATCTCTATGTATCAATATAAGTTTTAGTTGAACTTACAGCAGCAGACTAACTGGGTCATAGATCCTTCGTGCTCGACAGGTAATGTTCTAGCTTCTATTTCAAGGTCACGCGTTCAAATAAGGAGGAGAGCGTTGGTTTTCTGCCGATAATAAGGATAGTAAAACCGGTGATGCGGTGTTTTAGAGTTACGTTATATAAAAGAACCTCAAGAATCCTAAGGAGTGCATTGAGCTAAATTAAACTGTTGTTCACGCTAGTTATGCATGGGACGCTAATATAATTATTAAAAAGAGCCTTCTTAAATAAAAATGAAATTTACAATTTACGTACAGAATCTAATATGCTTTCAGCGGGATTAAAATGACACTAAATGGCCGACACACAGATTTATAGCGAACCGAGCACAAAACTAAGAAAAGCTTAGTAGAAGATGGAACATAAACATAAAAGTTTTACTAGTGGCCCAACACGTCGAGACAAAACTCCTGAAGTTACAGAGAATAAAAGTTCATTTGTAGAAAATGTTTTTACACGCTAATCGATTTTCGAGACGCCACTCATAAAATTGCTGTTGTTAAAAGGGATACGAAAACAACATTCAAGAATAGAGAGCGCTCCATAATACCTGCTGCGGATTGGAATTTATTTGATGAAAAAGAACGTAGCTTGAGTTTGAATGAAAATTACAACTGTGCTGTTAGTAGATATTTTAACATTTATTCCAGAAAATTATGCTGTTTTGAAAATGAAATGTGTAAATAATGCAACAGTATATCATTACTATGCAATTAAATGCAAGAAATTATTTTTAATGTAAATCCTCCTTCTTGTAAGTGCAAACTCCAGTTTCACACTTATATCTACGACGAAATACACAAATGTTGCATATTTTCTGTACAGTAATCTAAGCAATATTATTTGAAAAATTACCAAAACTGCACTCTTATTAGCTAATAGTTTCTATTTTTGTTGCATGTATACCCCCTATAACAGGTTAGTAGTAATGGGTTTATACGCTACTCGCGTTCCCTGAACATAGGGGAGGGGGTTGAATGCCATGCAGTCGAGCACGTACTCATTCAACCAAGGTCACGGGCAAAGGCAATTTATCAAACGTAATCACACTACGAAAACAGCGTCATAGAGTATAGTGCACATTTATGCACAAATTATACAAAACCAATTTATCTTTTCAAGATATGAGTACTCGTATAAACAAATGAATCATTAACATGTACAATTTGCACAGTAAATGAAAAGTTAATTCGTTGTGATAATATTACGTTATGTCTGTGCACATGTCTCAGTGTACTAACAATTGCATACACTACAGCCCTTCCCATACAATCTGTCGGTTCGTCTATGCCAACCCATATTCTGTTGTCAGACACGGAGTTTCTAATATCCCGAATTTTGTGTTCCTAGTACAGCTTTAAGTATCATTGCATATTGTAGAATCGATGACAATACTTTTCCTGCACATTTTTTTTCTAAAAAAATCTTGAAATAACTATTTTCTACTTTCCAGAAAGGGATGTTTTCTCCTACTGTCATGCTATACAAATCCTGACAAAAACTACTGTCGGCATTAACGTTAGAAGAATGCACATTTTCCTATCGCTTTCTCTATTTACCAACAGCACGAGTTGATGACTAACTCTGTTGAGGATCTATACCTCGTGCACAACTAACTTCACGAACTTTTAGCTACACTTCCTAGCTTTATTTGTGAGTAAAAGAAAAATAATGTTCACCGGACTACAAAACCGTTTTCAGAACAAAAATGAGCAATGCTTAATTTCGTATTAAAGTATAACCAAGAAAAACTAAAAATACCGCATATTCTACCCTATAACGTTAGCAGTATCAACATGTATTATCTGAAGAAAAAAATTTAACAAAGAAAATTCATAAAGAAATATTTTTATGTGTTGATATGCACCAGAATTTTGATTAAAACAAAATAATTATGGTTGTAAGTGAAATGAGCTGGCCATCACATCACTGAAGTAAACAAAACACTGCTGATGCAGTATGCATATTTATTATAATCTTTAGCGGTGAAATATCATGATGATTCTAAAATCAATATATCACAACAATTGCATCTCTTCATTAGTAAAGTATAATTTATGTCCTACGATATTGTCTTAGTAATCCCATTATAATTCCCACCGGGTTCAGCTATACCAATATCAATAATCATTACATTGCTCCTATTTGCTTAACAGCTGTTGAAGTTATGGGTCTGCTATGGGAATAGTGGTCTGCTGCTTGCTGTAACTCCCACAGCGGCGCAGAATGCAGCAAACATGGGTGGCCGAAGTCGTTAAACCCTTGAATAGTGAACGAGAGGTCCGCGTTTAAAATTGCACCAATAAGTTGCCAGAATTGCAGAAATGGAGGCTGAAATCGTTTTAGAGATATAAAAACCTGAGTGGTATATCCTCAATCAGGTATAGGGGAGATGCACCCAGTACCACACAGCGCCCAGTGCCGCAAAGTGTCAGTATCTGGTAGATGCCGGTAGATGGAAGAAGCTTATGGTGTGTATTTAGTAAAAACAACTATCTTTGTTAGCAAAGCGAAGTGTTCCCTCCTCTTTGACCGTTGAATCACAAGTTATTGTTCACAGAATTCGTGTAGTGAACTGGAGCTGGGCTGTTAATACCTTGCTGACATTGCTGCTGTCTTGTCCGGTGAAGAACTAATTAAGTATTTGTACTCATATTATTAGGTATTAATTAGACTTAAACAAACACAAAATACAGCGTCGGTTTAAAAGAATCGGGCCGTCCTATGACGTTATATATTCGTACGTGTGAGTTTCTCAGTACCGTACGATAGCAATTTTCCCAGTACCGTACGCGAAGGTATTTTTATCCCCTGAACTTGCACTTATATTAGATAAGTTTTTGACTATAGGCATTCCTGTCAAAATGGAGGTCAGAAAGAAAGGAAAATGGTTAGAAGAAAATATGAAACAAGCAATAAAGAATGTGATAGATGAATCAATGAACCTGGGAGTAGCAATATATATATATATATATATATATATATATATATATATATATATAAACATCGACTCTGTATAAGTTGATGTTGCAGGAAAAGGCACAAAAACATAAGCCAAACCAACAGCAAAGGGACGCAAGACTACCATTAATAAAACTATAAATAGAGAATCTAGCTCTAACTCTGTGCCAACAGAAACTGGAAATAGTGAAGAGCCTTAGAAGACTAAATGAATATTAAATTTTGGAACCAAAACCAGTGTCGATTGAAGTGTTCTAACAGAGTGTATCATTTGCTCAGAAACCACAGACGAGACTTGCGTTTAGTGTGTATCGTGTAAGGATTAGACACATATTGAATATACAGGGCAAGAGAACATTGATTTTTATAGATGTGATCACTGTGTTAAAAAACATATTTCATTATTTCTTAGAACTAGAGAACGTTTTGAAAAATATATTATCATGTTACCGTGCTCTGTTTTTATCTAAAGATACAGTAATGATGATAAGAATAATTATATTGTGATTTATCATGGAGTTCCTTTCCCTTTTTTAGAAATACATATTTATATACGGCTGTCCGGTACTGGGAAACACGTTTTGAGATGAGCAGTTATCACTAATATTTACTTTAGCTTCTAACAGTCAACATTACTCGCGTTCATGAATGGTCATTACTAATGTTGTTTCTGTATGTTATTGGCTTCATGATAATAGTAAAATGGTACTTGTTTTCCATTGCATTTTCTTTGAATATTGAAAAAAGAAGTCCTTAGGTGTGCGGTACTGGGCGCATCTCCCCTATCCATATTACAAATACAATTAAATTACCTTATTATGTATAACTGCAGGTAATAGTAGTAATATTTGGGAGCACCGAACACAAAAGTGACAGAATAAGTAATGATAATTATTCTTGCAATTTTAAATAGTCATTTGGAGAAAATTTTACAGACAGTTTACTTAATTTTATTTATTTCACCGTATTACTTAGAACTATCGTCTGTATAAACGAGTACAACAGCTGTTTTGTTCACAAAATATGAAATAATTAAATAACCTTTCTTATGTCACCATTGCGTTATGGAGTAACTAAAAAGAAATGAACACGAAAATACTGTTACGGCTTTTACCTAGCGAGAGGTATGAATTGGCTGAAGAGAGGCATGGAGAATGTAACAGCTGCACCCATATTCTGATGGAATTCTCGTGGAACCATGTAGTACAAGAGGAAGTGAGATAAGGTTGGCAGCACTGGGCCGTTTCCCCTGGGAATCAATGAATGATCGATGCCACAATCCGCTTACCACAAGTAACTCCAGAGAGGTCGGTATAAAAATGATGAGCAGCATTATTTCATTATCCCGCCTTCAGAGTAACAGCTCCGCTACCACTTGTGGCGCTATTTTGGGAATTCCTCTCAATGTACTTAAAGTTATTACTATAACCCTCAAAACAGATGTGGAAGATATCGTGAAGAACTTTAGGCGCACTAGCCCACTAATACGTGACACTCAAAAACTTAGTTTTTTAAACATTTTCCACCTGATAGTTCTGAAACACTTCTCAAAGCAGTTATATTAGTTACATTTTATATAATTTAAGTTTTAGAAAATGTTTAATCAGGTATTTTTTTTAAATTGTTAACTACAATTACTTATAATCGATTCTAGTTTTAATAAAACTGATACTTCTATTGAAACTAGCTTTACTTTTGTGTAATTAAATAAATTCAATTTCAGTTAATCTAGTGAGACTTCTCTTACAGGCTTCTAACAATTTTAGCCATTTTATTAAGCATTTTTAAGTTAATTTATGGAAATTAATTTCTTCACACTAGCCCTATTCATCTTCTGGTTTCCGTCCAGTCGCTCTAACCCATTGAGGTACCATGGCAACTTGCAGTCCTGACATTAAATTCTCCATTTGAATGATATTTCCCCGGTAAACCACCAGGGGTTCTCGTATTCAAGATACACCGTTTGTTGCGATTTACTGTCATAAGTATTGAATCCCAGGCTTCATGATTTAGCTCTGGACTGAAACCAGGAGATCCGTGGTTCAAATCCCGGCCATGGCATTGAAATTTTCATGTTGACTATCAAAAACGTTAACCTATATACGGATAGTGTGAAGAAATGATTAATTTCCATCAAGTAACTAAAATAATAAGAGTTAAATGATGAAGCCACGATAGTAAGTCGCCACAAACGGTGTATCTCGAGAGTCCCTAGTGGTCTACCGGGGAAATATACGAATTAAATGGAGAATTTAATGTCACCGTCACGTTGGCAATGGTAGCTCAATGGGTTAGAGCGACGGGATGGAAACCAGGAGATCCATGTTTCAAATCCTGGCCATGGCATTGAAATTGTTCATGTTGACCCCTTATTACTAAGCAATGTTTGACTAAATTGAAACTAATTCAGACAGAAGTTATAATCATTTTTGTATATAAAACTAAAATTTGTTGTTCCCTCAAACAGTTTTATGTGTAGCACTCGCCTAAGTTTCTGTACTCATATACTAACCATTCATACACATGTTTATTCCTCTATTTATGAGATGTTAATCGAGTCAAGCATTATTTTATTGCTATTCGTATTGCTAATGTCGTCATTGCAAGGAAACGTGGAATGACTTGGTCTAAATCCTGGACGAATCTTTAAAGTGCAGATCACTATGAGGAGAAAGCCATTCTATTGGTATGGGTAGGAGATAAAAAAGTTAAAGACGACATTCCATACGCAGGTATGGAAAATTTAAACAAAGCACAAGGAATATCCTCGAAGTGGCGCTTGAAATAAATGTGTTTGACATAAATTCTACGTTTTAACCTGTTGTATATTTGTTTCTTAGTAGGGTTCCGTCTTTAACTGTTTACCAGTTATCCAAAAGTAGCGCAGAATGAACAGGGCTTCTGAGCACGTTCCCATAAAATTCAATATATGCATAGACACACTTCATTTTTATAAAAGTATCTTAAACATGAGGATTTTAATCAAATTTACTAGAAACGATTTTTAGAAAATTCACATGCACAGAAAGGGAAGTAACGAAGTTTAAAAGAATAAACGAAACATTTCAATTATCAGAGCTTATCAGAATGCGTAGAGCCAAACTCAAAAATTTAATGCCATAGCCGGGATTTGAACCAAAATTATAAAAGATAAAGATGAAGATACAATTGCTTGAACTAAGAAGTATTTAAGAGAAGCTTTGGTAGAAAATATATTTTTATTGGAAGAACGGATCGGCCGCTCTCCCTGCGGTTGCTCTAAACCAATGAGCTACTACGGCCAACGTGCCGATATGCCATTAAATTCTTCAACTAACTCGTATGTATCCCAGTAGACCACTAGGGTTTCCCATATTCTATGAGACACATACCTTTTGTTTAACTATGAAGCCTGGGACTTAAGCACTTACAGCATAGTAAGTTGCCAAAAACGGTGCATGTTTCATAGCATATGAGAACCCCTAGTTGTCTTCGAGTTAGTTGGAGAATTTAATATGATGTTGGCACGTTGGCCAATGTAGCTCAATTGGTTTGAGCAACCGCACGGAGAGCGGGAGATCCGTGGTTCAAATCCCGGCTATAGCATTGAATTTTTCAGTCTGGCTCTACTCATTCAAACCTTAGCCTACACACTAGTAGGCTAGTGTGGAAAAAATGATTATTTCCACCAATTTACCTGCTTATTAGAATGATTTTAACATTTTTGTAAACAAATGTAGCAACATTTCAACAGTAGATCACCGAAAAAAGCAAGGAAAGGATTTTTAAATTGAGGGATAATCTCAAATGCGAACGGTTTAGTTCTAAAGCCAGGACGTTTTATATAACAATCCACTACCATCGCCATACAGTTTTCCACATTTTAGACAGCTGTCAGCCAACCCTACGTATTCGTATGGGGTGATTATATTCACTTAAGTGCTGATTTTAAAATGTGTTATCACAGACAGTTGAAGTTACCTGTCTAGCCCCCGAGCATAAATTTCAGTCCGCCTAGTTCTCTCGCAGGGGTGTTTGACGAGTATCGGAAAAGAGCTTAGGTGCAAGCTGTAAAAGCATAAACGCGAGAATCCTTCATGACGTAGCAACAAACGGTGGTCTGTGCGACATGTGTCGTACCAAAATATCCTTCACATTTTTAGTTTCGTACTATCTTTCAAGAAATTAGATATATATTTTTTCGCGGGTCAGAATCAATCAGGCGTTCCGTTACCAGATGGTATGAAAAGTAAGTTGACCATAATGGTAGTCGTGGTCGCTATTATAACCTGTTACTCATTACGAAGAGTTCTAAAGCTATATAACACAATATTGCAAAAGATTTATTAAATATCACAAAGGGAGTAAGAATTCTTTTGCAGCTGAGATATTAACTACATAGCGTTAAAGACTATGCAAGAAAACGGAAAACACATGGAATCGATTTTAACAGAACCAATATTTATGTTGTGTAACAGACACGCTCTCTCAACTACTGTCGTAGCTCAGTGACAAAACGCAGAGAAACGGCTCCAGCGTTCACGGTTCGAACCCCAGGCTGGCGTCAAAACGTTTACCTCAATATGTTTAGTTTGTTAGACTCAGTAGCGAACCAATTTAGAAATTTTGTCCTATGCAAGAGCATAGGTATGTAAGAGCAGTTATAACACGTATAACGATGGTTTTAACTGTCATCTACGTTCTAACATGTGTTGTCGTACCTCAGTAGTAAAATGCAGCTGAGTAAATCGGGCAGAGAGATTACGGCTTGATCCAAGTACACAGTTATAGTTTTCTTTTTCAATCTTTTCATCTTGTATTTCTTGCACATACGAAAATGTATGTCTTGCACTGAAACCTTCCAATAAGATTTAATCACAGTAAAGTAGAGTGCGATTCATATAAATCTGAACAACTTCAATAGGTCATAACGTTTAAACCAATAAGAGGACAAACGTGCAACTTTGGGAGAATATAATACACAACTGGAAGATTATACTGCAATATTTACATTTCAGAGAAAACGTTGGAAGTATCCTCCAACAGCATCTGCACATGTTTGCACTCGTCTCACCATATTCCCTGAAGCTTTACGGAGATGATATCGAATTGAGAGAAGGTTACTTCCAGCAAGATGGAACAATGTGCCACACATCATATGACACCATGGAACTTGTAATCAGTTTCTTTGATAATCGAATAATCTCAAAAGGTGTGTGGCCTCCCAGATCCCCTGACCTAACCTCACCAGATTATTTCTTAAGGGGGTACCTAAAAATAAGAGTGTACAAGAATAGGCCACGGAGAACTGATGTTCTCAAGGAATCCATTCGAAACGAAATAAGTAGCATTGGCGAGGATACTCTCCCTAAAACTTCAGAAAATACGGTGAGACGAGTGCAAACATATTTAGATGCTGGTGAAGGAAACTTCCAGCATTTCCTCTGAGATGCAAATAGTGTAATGTAATCTTCAAATTGTGTATTATATTATTCCAAAGTTCCTCATGTGTCCTATTATTGATTCAAAAGTTATGACCTATTGAAATGGTTCAGGTTTACACCGATCACATTATAGCATGCTACATACATGGAGTTGTGTGTAGCTGACAGCAGTTCAAAAGGATGAAATTATAGGCCCGTCTACTTATAGTGAAAACAGGTCGAAAATTGCCAGAGAATTTGGTTGTAACTGAAGAACAGTGAAGCAGTGTCTATACCTATATCACGAAGGAGAAGTTTTATATACCAGTCACGCTGGTTTTCAGAAAGGCCTCATGCAACAACGCTTGCGCACAATGTACCCGTGTCTAATTTGAGCATCATTTCACCTGTTTAATTCATCGTCCGATGTTACTTAACTTTAGAGAACGTAAATTTAAATAAAGGAAATAATAATAAATGTAAAAAATAACACTGCATGTTACGAAACATAGATAAAGGTTTTGTTAAAGTCATAATTCCGTTTTTCTTGCAGTCTTCAACGCCATGTAGTAAATAGATCAGCTGCAAAAGAACTGCTACTACCCTTCAAACATTCACCATAATGGGTTAATATAGTCTTAAAAATCTTCGAAGTAACAGATACAAGCGCACTTTAATAAAGAATGATCACTTTTTTTGACAATGTACCTTTACTGATCCTCATAATTTTGATGGTCCTTCTCAAAATAGTCTCCCCTGAATGCGATGACTTTTCCCAGCGTTTCTGCCGGTCTTCAAAGACATGCCGAAAACCATTTTTGGAGATATGCTTCAAAATCGCCTCCGCAGACTTCACCACTGCTTCTGATGATGGATACTGCCTCCCACGAAGGCGTATCTTCAAGTTACGGAATATAAAAGGTCACATGGGGCTAAATCCGAACTATAGGGAGGTTGAGGGATGCACTTCACGTTGATTTTTGCAAGATATTCCGCAAAAACCTTGGCAATATGCGGCCGCGCATTATCGTGGTGCAGCATCCAGCCTGCTTCACGGAAATGTGGTCTTTTGTGCCTGATATGGGCTTGCAATGTTTTCAGGACATCCCTGTAGTATTGTCAAGTTACTGATGTGTGTGCAGGTAAAACATGCTGATAAATCATTCCCTGAATATCAAAGAATGAGTTGACCATAACTTTTCCAGCAGAAACAAAAACTTTTGCTTTTTGGGGGTTGGTGATGAAGGAGATTTCGACACTAAGCTTTGCTGTTTGCTCTCAGGACCAAAATGATGTAGCTAAGTTTCATTAGCAGTGACTACGTTTTAAAGAAGCTCCGGATCTTCCTCTAACATCAACTTTAACTGCATGTTACCTCTATTGCAGCGGTAGGCGACACTGAATATGTCTGAACTTGCCTGGTTCTCACAGGCGGGAACCAGGAATACCAACATTGAAACTACTACGGCGTGTTTGTTTCACTTTATGCTAACAGAGTATGGTAAGACTGAAAATTACTGCAAAAAATTATGACCATAAAAATCATGATCATTCTTTACTGAGCAGCCCTCATATCATGACAACGACATTATACTTCTACGAACATGGCCGTTTTAGTTTTCATGAAATCTAGTGACGGAAAGCCTGAATGATGCTGACCCGTGGAATGTGGACATTTACCTTTTTGAAAGATAGCACACATCCAATGTTGCTGAAAACTGTAGGTGAAGTGTTTGTTAATAGCGTTAGAGAAACATGGGTTTATCTGGCTCGTTCTGCTAATAAAAGTGCAAAAGTATTCTATGAAGAATGAATGGAGGGTTTATTTAGGGAAGAAAACGTTTAACGTATTTGACTGTATACTTTATTTCATACTATTGCATGCGATTTTGCAAGGAGCATTATTTTGCCAATTTTGTATGATTAATGTCGTTAGCGTATTAGTGCTTTTCGGGCAGAACGCCCTGCCTGCTAGGCAACTTCTCTGCCACAGCAGCACTTCACATCAGTTACCTTAGGGCTCACCCTCGCCTAAAAGATGCATTCAAAGCAATGTAATTAACACATGGTATAAAAGATAACTGTGGAATGGTAATTGGCACAGGAACTTATGAGTATAGCCCATGTAATTTCCTGAATTACATTGTTTAATCTTATGTATAAATGAGTTATAGTGAAATGGGGGTATCAAACACCAGGAAATTAACAAAATTTTTATCTGATGTTCACCTAGGTACCGTAAAAGCTGTACTACTTCTGAGCTACATTACGAAATGTCAGGAAGACTTATTTTCTTCTTACTCTATTACTCCATGAAAATAAGAAATATAAAACTTAGGAAATCTTGAGAAATCCAGTTAGTATCGATTCAGCATCTTCGTGCACTGTATTTTGCGTGTTTACTAGTCCTCACTGATGAAATTACGAATACACGAGTAAAACCTAAAGACCTGTAGGGGGTTCACTATTTATAGAGCTACTAATAAAGGATATTGAAGGCCAGTCTATGAGTTACAAATCTGAATAACCAGAACACTATCAGAGTTGCAAAATATCTTATTTCTGTAACATCAGTTTGCTGTATTTGAAATGGTACTTAGGTGTAGAATATACTTTACATGTACAATGTGTTTTCACGTTTTATAATTTTGAAAATATATTTTGGTTTCTCTATTTTATATACGCACTTTGGTTACGTCGTCATACTCGAGGGATCTAGCAGCATTAAAATCTCCACTTATGCAAAAAAACTAAAATGGGCATTCAGCAGCCATATTTAAAAATATAAATATAAGGAAGTAGTTTGTTATAATTTTGGTGTATACTTTTCTGTGCCTGATTTTGTGGCTGTTTCGAATCACGTCAACAGAGAACTAATTGCAGAAGACGTATATATAGTCACTTATATAGTGACTGCGATGATTACGTAGTATCAAAAGACTGGTCTGTGAAAATTTAGAGCACTCTGTATTGCAGTCAAAAGATGTGAAATGGCAATCAGCTGTCTTCAAGATCGACTCGGTACTCCGCCTGACGAAAACAAATGGAAGTAGCCACTGCTGTACAGTTCAAACGCCCACTGTAACAGTAACCATCACTCAATTAGCAACTGTTTCTCTACCGAGCGGGATTGCTCAGGCGGTTTCGTCTGGGGCCTGCATTCGGGAGACCTGGGTTCGATTCCCGTGGCAGACCTACCTAACCCAGGGTTTTTTATTCCTGGGTCGCTAGGCGAATGCTGGGTAGGTTATTACATCCCCCGAATGTCCTGTCCCTCCACTTCATCTCCATTATCATTTCATTACTCTGATCTGGTGGTCTCTTTCAGAGTAGAAGTGTCGGCGGGTGTCGCGGCGGTGCATGGCAGGATGTTATGCTCTGAGGAAAACTACTTCTTCCTCCGGTAGGTCGGTTGCCGGTCTCCGCTCCTCTGCTAGGACCATTTCGTCACCTCTAGCTAGGGACATTTGGGGCACGGATGCCTGTCTTGGTACCATTAGGGCAGGGCTGCTGGGTCTGTTGCCATCCCACTGCGGGGCAGAGGGTTCGTTGTCCTGGCCTATCGTGGAAGGTCTCTATCCAAGTAAACTGTAGGTACCCTGCTCTCTGTACTGTCGTGGCTCCTTGCGTCGGCCACCCTCTGTCTCCTTCGCCTCATCCTTGCTCCCGGAGTTGTATGGGCCGAGCATGGTGGCCTACTTACCGAATCCACTCCGTAATGAAACTGCTTCTCTGCACAACTTACAACTCAGATAATCACACCACCCCTGCTTCTAACACTTGCCCGTGTGTATGCCTCCAGTCATTGTTTCTAGAATGCCGTAGACCTTCCGAGAACATTCGCGGCGGCAAGAGAAAGACAGAAAATTCGAGAGCCTCTCTCTATCTCTTTCTTTTGGCAAGCGTTCAGCTCTCCTGCCCACGCACCCGGTTGCGTCTTGCGTCAGCAGCACAACAGTGCTCTCGGTGACAAATACATATCGGTTGCTACGAGTGACGGAAATATAAAGAAACGTATGGTTGCTATGGGGGAGAAGATCAATAACCTCTAGAGGGATATCAGATTAAGTGTTATCGTCGGAGAAAACGGACATCGTGTGAAGATGGAAGTAATATAATAGAATATATTAAATGGTGTGTGATTAAGTTTGATGGTCTAAGAAGGTTAGGGACTACTACAAGTAATTTTATGAACGGAATTGTTAGGAGAGACTTTAATTTCAGTTGTGCTATATCATCCTGTGTTAACTGACAATTAAACTTAATCCATTGGAAAAGTGAACACGTAATTTATTTTATTTATTTTATTTCCGGAAACCACTTTATGGAATAAAAAGGCATCTGTCCGAGACGACGCCCTGGAATAAAAAGTGTTCAAGCGCTGCTGGGAGATCATTTAAAAAATCAACAATTCAATACAAAAATAAATTCATAAAACACTCTTCAAAGAACGCCTCAGACAGCAGAAGTATAAAATTCTTTCGAAATGGCTCCCTATTAAGGACTAGAATTATACACCATAAATAAAATAATCGCTCTTAAAAAGTCGTAGCAACTTGGCGGTCGGTAAAATATATGGTCATAAAGAAACGAGCTGGAGACATAATTACAGAAACCAGAACCTGTATGTTAGAAGTATTGGCCCTGGCTGTTGAGCCACCTGTCCCACTGTGACACAAGGCAGTGAATGGCTATCTCATAAAAGTACCGAGCTTGCGATGTGAGCCAGTTTCAAACGTACAGCTGGACGTCGTCGTCCGAGGTGAATCGTTTACCACTCAGAGCTTTTTAAGGGAATCAAATACGGCGTAATCACAGGGAGAGAGCTCTGCTCTGTGGGGGGTGGCCCAGAACCTCTCATGAATTTCTACAGGAGTGTCGCGACTATGTTGGCCGTATGAAGCTTTGCACTGTCGTGGAGCAGGATAAAAACCACGGGTGAGATTGCCTGGTAGTTTTGATTTCATCGCTTGGCGAAGGTTCGTCAAGGATTGTGAGTAACGCTGGTCATTCACTGTCACCCCGTGCTGCAGAAAGTGTAACAGAAGGAGACAATCAAAGAAGAACGTCAGCATAACCTTTCCTGCAATTGTGTGGATAGCTTGCTTTTTTGGTGGTGGTGACCCTGGATGCTTCCATTAGAGACTTTGTCGCTTTGATTCTGGTTCGAAGTGACACCATGACAGCATGACTTATCTCCAGCCACCAGTCGTGCCAGGAGCTCATTCCTTTACCTAGCATAGCACTGCAGATGTCCAAGACAGTGTACCATTCAACATACTTCCTGGTGTGGTTGAAGACTGTGGGGCACCCATTGGGCACACACTTTGTGCAAGAGCAGTCGTTCCTTCATGATGGTGTGAACACTTCCTACGCTAAATCCGACCTCAGCGGCTACGGCTTTCACTGTGGCTCGGCGGTCGTGTGTAAGGAGTGCATCAACCAGCTGGACGATGTCATCGGTAACGCAATGTGGTGCTCCAGACCTTGCAACATCGGCTAACAACACCCGTCCTCTCCTGAAGTGCCTGTGTCGTGACTTAACACCTGCAAGAGACATGCAGTGTTCGCGTATACTTGTGACGTTTATCGATGAATGTCCGTTCCTTCTACTCCTTACGCTGTCATAAAACGAACCACACCTCTTTGCTCTTCTTTTGACGCTCCATTTCACTAAGCAATGCGACTGGCTGCGTTGGACGATTGATGCATGCTGGTGCTGCTAGCTATGTATAGTCACGTGACGTGCACGCGTGTCCTCTTGCGACGGGCTGTGAACGTCCACTCTGGTCGGAAAAGTACTTCGTTACACATGCCGCGATATTACCTTCCTGTCACCGGTTTGTCCATACCAGACTCCGGCTCGTTTCATTTTGTACACTCCTTATACTCATATCATTTAAGAATTCTACTTCAAATGTCGCCGCAACATGGGTGGGAGGGATAAAACGCCAAATAAGAATCTTACCTCACATAAACTGTATATCTACCTCTAAATGAACCGACAGATGGCATTAGGTTGCCGTCCATTCTACTTTCATTATGATCTGTGGTTAGATGGGAAAGTATTCGATGTTTATTTGTATAATATTGCTTAAAATATTGTTTTAATGTAGAATTAGATCTTACTATTAGATATGAAATCAGGTATTGAAACTGAACCAACGCGCTCAATGGTTAAAGCTTGATATCTCAATAAAAGTAATATTCCTTATTCAAACTATTGAAATTATAGTTTAACAGGGAATACTTCCAGTGTTCACTTTACTTAACTAGTAAGAGACAGGGGTAGCACAAAACATCATTAGGTTGAGGTGTGAGGGTTGTCAGCATTCCTCAGATTTATTACCACCACCCAACAACTACTAGTGCCACCTGTCACTTTACAGAATACGGAACAAGAACAAGTTTTACATCAACCGCTTCACCTGTAGACGTGAAAACATGTTTTATAGCTACAGACTGTGTCGGATGGGAATGTACGTAATATCACTTAACAAATCACACTACGTGAGGTTGGTTAAGTAAGAGTCACAGATATTTAGATACAGGTATAGGGATTATTTGAGCGTATAAATGGAAGCAGGCTTTTACTACAAGCCAATACCGCTATTTTCGATCGGTTTTCTTTCGTACCCCCCACCCCAAAAAAACTAGAATTAAGAAATAAAACCATCAAACAATCCCCTATTTTGCTCAATATTGTGTTTTAGCAAAAGTTATAACGCTAAACTGAATAGAAAGATCGATAGGCAGGCGGATGGATGGATGGAGGGCTGGAGGGAGAGAGGGAGTGGGGGGAGAGAGGGAGTGGGGGAGAGAGGGAGTGGGGGAGAGAGGGAGTGGGGAAGACGGGGAGAGAAGGAGGGAGGGAGGAATGGATAAATAAATAAGTAAATAAATAAGCAAATAAACAAATAGACAACCAAATAAATAACTAAATAGTAAATAACTAAATAACTAAACAAATAAATAAATACAACTAAAAATACGCCTCTCCTGTACCTACATTCCTAAACCAAATGGCACATTCCAAACCCTTATCATTTTATACACCTTTATAAAATACTTACACATAGACATATTAAATATAAAACATCAAGTAAACCAATAAAAACAGAAAAAATATACTCCGTTCCTATCTCTTTCATTAAAAACAAAATCGAGTGCAAAGTTCGGGAGAGGCGAGAGAAATGTTTACACATGAGGTATGTTCCTTAAAGTTTACCAGCCCCATTTTTAACCTTCTCTTATACTCCCTTGTCTTAGTAAGGCATATAAATCAATTATAAAGTGCCATACCTTTACCGAGATAAATGACTTCCTGGTAAAGTGTGTGGTTCACATTCGGGATGCCCCGAATTCGATTCTCACCAGGCCTGCTATCTTGTTCTGGGATTTACTATAATTTTTCCAGGTTGGTATGTAACTGCTTGGCTTCTACTACAAATTTCTTTTCCATTTTCTTTCATCTGTTTTGCCTTTCACATGTTTCAGGGCTGTAGTACAAGATGACGGAAACGATGCGTTACGGTGGAGCTGTGAAATTCATGGCATGTAAAAATGTTCTTGGTACTGCTTGGCTAATAGCCCTTCGTAAGGAGGATCATTTTCGGGACCCCATGATTGATGATGTCGAGTCGCCGAAGTCAGGTTTGCTGTCATTCTGGAATTGTTAATGAACCCTCTTTGCTTGGACAGATCGTCGTCCAGATTTGGTCTCCTTCCAGGCCAACCCCTTCATCTCTTCCTCCGAGGGCCATCTCAGACTGAAACGGTCTACTAGTGGCCTAGAGGCGATTTTGAATTCTAACAGTTATGGAGTTCCTCAGTCCAAGTATTGGAACAACTCCAACTTAGAAAGACTTCATCTGCAATGTATCTAGTTGGTAGCTGATATTGCTAAGATGTGATTCTGTTTAGCTTTTGCTACAAAAGTGCTATATAACTTTGAGATCGGACAGATTCACGTCTCTTCTCTTTGTGACACTGGATCTACTACTTCAGTACCAGTAGAGAAAATACTCTACTACATTTCATGTGGAGAATTATATTAAAATGAAAATAATTCAAAATTTAATTTACAGCCTTGTCACCTGCAAATTAAATTACAATTTTAAATTTAATCCTTCTTGTGTTTATAAACGTTTCATTCTATTCATGTTTTTTAAATATTTAAGTGGAAGGAAACTTGATCCATTTATATCCAGTGCTATACATTCCATTAAACTAAGAAAGTACTTAAGAAAGTACTTAAACTACTTAAGAAAGTGCATATATTGGATGAAAACATACAAAACAGATTGACGGGAAGAAATAAAATAATTGCACTCTTGAACTATATCAAGTTGAATAATTTAACCAATATGGGCAAATTATTTGTCCATGAGGTTTGGCATGCATCCTGAAAAATGGTGTGCTATACTTTACTAATGTACACTTTTTAGAATGTTTTACCAGCATTGCAAAATATAAATGAATTTCTTCCAAATGTGTTTGTTATTACCAATTATATACCTTTTATTTTGAAGTAGAGGTATCTACACTTGAAAGTTTAACGTATAGCAGCACTCCACGCTTGATAACGTCGATAGCGTGTATTTACTTGGTATTTACCTCATCTTTTTCCAAGCAGTAGACACTAAGATTAAAATAAAAACCTTTCCACATAAGGAAACTCTGTAAATGTAAATTTAATTTAGATAGTTTAATAGTACTGTGAGTTTGTGGGTTCGTAAAATTAAAAAACCAGTTCTCACAAATTGAAAAGGATTTTTATTTCCGCAGAGAGACACTTTTGTACAGCCCTAAGCAGCCGAAATACATAACATACAAAAATACAACCTTCGGGGTCGTCTGCCACTCGACCACAAACAAGAGGGTTCACTGTCATAACACAACTGCACGCACATAATCATCTAGTCCAATTACGACTGTACCCGATAAACTAGCCACGGCTTCTTTTATTTCTCCAGTCATTGTTCCAAAAATTAGTGGAATGTTCTCTAATAATAATCAAGACTTGACTGGCCCTGTAGCTCAGTCGATAGAGCACCTGCCTGCCGTGCTAGGGGTCCCGGGTTCGATTCCCGGTGGTGGGGGTGGGTATTTTTCTCCGACCAAGATAATTCCCCATCTTCCCCAGAGTCTGGAAGTATGAATGAGAGTGTGAATGTGTGCGTGATCTAATGATTAAAAAAAACAAAAGATAACGAGTTAACACCTTCAGTATGTTCCAAAGGAGAACGGCAGCCGATATGACCATAGCGGTTATAGGCGGGTATAAATGGAACAAGGAAAAAAAAGATAATCAAGACCACACCAGAAGAGAGACGAACCTTCCAGTCATCTGTCTCTGTTTCTCTGTTTCGGCAAGCTACACTATCTTCACTTTGCGCGGGCGACAAAATTCTACGCAACTTTACCAACTCATAGAAGCCCGCATGTTAGATCACTGGGAGATTATGACCCCACTAGATGCCGTTCTAGACAACATCGGGCACCCAAGATAACCCAGGAGCTAATCCTAACAGCAGCTGAGCTGAGCTCCTAAGTTGTTTGGTAACAAAATTCTCCCCAACCCAAACTAAATTAAAAACACCAGGGTGCTCTGTATTGCATCATGTCCTTTCACCCTGAAGTTGCAATAATTGTAACCTCATAAAATTCATCAACCTCAAAACCTGCACCATATCCACGGGTGGGCACGCAGCAAAAACCTTCTGGTTATATACAGCCAGCCAGCAGTCATGGTCTCTTTGCGCGCGCGGCCGCGACCGTCGGAACAATGCTCACGACAGTATGTTGAAAATATATTCATGAAATTCTTAACTTTATGTTGAATTGTCTAGGAATAGCCCTTAAAGTCCTTCTCGTTCTAAATGACTAACATAAATGGTAAGAGCAATGGTAAGCAATCCTACTGCAAAATGTTTTAGTTCTTGCTAAAGCATATATCATTCTTTTAATGAAGTTAATTATATCCCAGATATTCCTTGTTATTGGTATCAATTTTTCTACATTTTTCTCTTGATCCCGGAAAGAGAACAGAATTAGAAACCATTTTCTCTTAAAATAATTAAGTAATACTTAAAACTACTGTATTCTCCTATTTCCATTTCACCTTCAAGGGGATATGAACAAAGCCACCTCTGCACATATCTCCTTTAATATGACTTAAGAACATTTTGTAGAAGAGGGAGTGTCACTGGAACATATCCGATATATTTTTATCGGAATTTGCTGTGCCTTTAGAGATAGGAGTTCGGGATACACCGTGTAAAAAGGTTAGGAACAGCACCACCAAATATGGTCGCTTTTGATAATACCTCATCTCATCCCTTACACTATATTACACAGGTGCAATGGAACAATAATGAGTCGCTTTAAAAATTACGCTAGAGAAACGCATATGTCTAATTTTGATGTAAAGATCTGTCTGATATTCTTGTGTTATAGATTTTTGCCTTCCGTGTTAAATATACAAATATAAGTAAAACACAGGTATGAGATGCCCAGTTTCTGCTTAAGCTGAAACCACAGCATGAGCTGAAAGCTTGCAATCACTAAGCATTCCAGAGCATCAAGCACAATTCGGCATTAACCTCACAGGACTTAATCTTTGTGTCCCTTGTACTTTTCCATTAATCTGAGGAATGTAAGAATTTTGACTACCTTGCATTACTGCTAGTCAGCTATGTCGGCTTCTCAGAATCGCGAATATTTTCATTTAATACAGTTATGTGAATTTCAGAGGATTTAAGCTAAGCAGAATAGAGGTATAGATGCTAAGAAGCTATTGATTTCCTGTCTCTGGTAAATTATGCACAGTTAATTAAATCCAAGGCAGAAAGCAAACTTGGAAGGAAAGATTCACTAGTAAAACTAATGCTACTTCCTCTCATAAAGTAGATTACGAGCGCCCTAAAAGATTTTTGCCTGTGCCACATCATCAGGTTCTAGATCGTTTTTCATTTTGTATTGATATAACTTTGATTCACATAGGTTAACTTATTCCACTAAGATTTTTTGTTGTTATAATTTACGTCCTTCAACATTAAGTCATATCGGACGATGCATGGAATGGGTGAAATGATGCTCAAATGAGCTCAGGGTCCATAGAGCTTAGAGTTATCTGACATTCGTATTTCAGGGTAAGGGAAAACCCGGAAAAATCTTATCCAGGTAACTCACCCTAAACGAGATTCGAACTAGGGACCCCTTGAACGTGAGGTAGACATGCTACCATCTACGCTAACAAGGTGGGCAAAGATGTTGGTTGGTATATTATTCATAATATGAGAAGTATTAGTATAAAACGCCTATGTGAAAATCTGAAATGTGAATCTGGCACAAGAAGACTGTGACATTGGCCAGGGGTTCAAACTGTCACGTTACTCAGTTTTCATTGTCGCTTAACAAACTAGTTTCACTTTCACCAACACTTTACTTATCTCAGTCCCAACGTAGCCTCTTTTTCCGGACGGTCCTACACAAGAATAACCATCCCCTTGCAGCAATAGCAATCACCTAGCCATCACAAACTTTTTTTTTTCAGAAAACGGCACTTTTCATAGCATCAGAAACGCTCTCATTAACTTGCTTATTCGCTCACTAACTGCCCCATCCTGAAAGCACTCGTTGACATAGCCGTAGGAAATTGCCACAGATTTCCAGAAATTTTCAGAAGGCGAAATTTTTAGAAGATGTAGTGCAAAGATTACACTGATGAAGCGTGCGGCTTATCTGCTAATGATTCTGAGTGTCCGGGTCGACCTTCGGTTTACCGCTGCGTCACAGTGTACATATACTCTCTGCCCACCACAAGGAGGCAAGCGGCATCTGAAGAGAGAGAATGATTTGAACTGTTTGTCTGCTTTGATAGTGAATCTGTTTACTACGAAATGAGTGTATAAGAGTGCATATGAATCACCCATGCTGCCGGATCTACTGCTCGTTTCAGTTACTGAAGTTTTTTTTTTTTTTTTTTTTTTTAATTTACGTCCTCCAACGTTGAGTCATATCGGACGATGAATTGAATGGGTGAAGTGATGCACAAATGAGCCCATGGTCTATGGAGCTTAGTTACCCGACATTCGTCTTTTAGGATAAGGGAAACCCCCAGAAAACCTTATGCAGGTAACTCATCCTGACCGAGATTCGAACTCGGGTCCTCTTGAGCGTGAGGCAGACACGCTACCATCTACTCTACCGAGGTGGGTTCAGGAATTGAAGTGGTAGGTATTATGCATGGGTGAGTTATGTAACGACACTGTGTACTTTACACGAACCTACTATCCTTATAATATCCGAAAGGCGAGCATAAATATCATGCGAAAAGCAAAATTAATTACGCTGTACATTCCTCTGCCTTGCATTCTTGTGTTTGGTGACAGTGTCTTGAGATACCACTTAAGGTACTTCCTGTAAAATACATTCACTTAAATTAAGGCTTCCACTTGAGATAAAAATTTTCAGGGCTTGAACTCCACAGGTGTCTAGGTAGCAGAGATGGTAGTGTGTCTGCCTCACGTTCAAAAGGTCTCGAGTTCGAATCTCGGCCAGGGTGAGTTACCTGGATAAGGTTTTTTCAGGGTTTTCCCTTATACTGAGAGACAACTATCGGGTAAGTCTAGCTCTATGGAACCTTTACCCATTTGAGCATCATTTCACCCATTCCATTCATCGTCCGATATGACAACGTTGAGGACGTCAATTAAAAAACTTCACAGGAGAAAGGGCAGGAATTAAGAGGGTTGCATGTAGTAGGTAGGACGTTCAGAAGCCCTTTACAGTTTCAGGCTCTAGTGTAGACCTACAATTACAACTACTTAGAGAGGGATATAAACGATCTTTCGAACAGGCAACCCTCTATTGTCCATGGCAATATGTCTTTCCTTTGAGCAAGTGTCCGCGCAATCTGTCCAGCAAAACCACACTCCACGAAAGATAGGGAAAAGAGATCACCTGAAATTTAATAAATAAACACGTGAAACGGAAATGTTGCTAAGTAAATTGTCGTAAATAAACACTAGCATTCCACTATTGACCATAGGAAACAATGAAAAACCAAGGTCAAAATGGGGAGGCAATGAGAATGGAACCCTGGATCTCCCAAATGCGAGCCTAATATGTTTCTGCGGAGAAAGTCCTTAAACAATTATTTTGGTTCTATAAAATAAGTATGCAGACGAGTTTTAAATATCACCGTAATACATATTCTTTCTAGTCTACAAGGACTGTGTGACTTAACCATTGAGAAATGTGTACCGCATCTGCACTGTTTCGCACAGTAACAATGCTAAATCGACCTGAAAAATGGCTGGCGCATATCTTTTTACGAGTGTAAGAATTTAATGGCTAATATCCTTCATTTTAAATTTTAATGGAAGTATCCCACGCATTACGTTTAATATGCGTGCCTTCGAGCCTGGGAAACAGTAGACGGCGCCGAATGAGCTTCTAGGCGACGTGATGTTGCCCTGACAACGGGTCCCGTTTTTCATTTGTCTTTGTATAAACCCGGTGTTAACGCACTCATCTGGACAGGTCACTAGGTCAAGTTCAACGAATGACTTGAAGGTACAAATATGACATCGAACGCTGGACAATATCCTCCTTTTCAACTATAAAATTTAATAAGTTACAAAGAGAACAATAAAATGCTCTGTCAGTATAATTATCAGTAATATTAATAAATCCTTCAGAAAAGAAAACCTCTTTACGTAAAATATAATACTTATTCTACCTATTAATAACTACTGAAAAACAGCTGGCCCCGTAGCTCAGTCGGTGGAGCATCTGCCTGCTGTGCTAGGGGTCCCGGGTTCGATTCCCGGCGGTGAAGGTATTTTTCTCCGACCTAGAAATTTCCTCTTACTCCCTAGAGTCTGGAAGTATGAATGAGAGTGTGAGTGAGCGTGATCTAATGATTAAAACCCGACGAATACGAGTTAACACCTTCGATATGTTCCAAAGGAGAACGGCCGCCGATATGGTGATTGCAGTTAAAGGCGAGGAACAAAAAAAGCTATTGACTTATAAAAGCATCACATATTTAAAAAAATTACAATGTCCAAGTTCAATGGACTGTTGAATACCTTAAGCATTTCAATTTACCTTTCAGTTTCTTACCACATGACTTAGATACAAAATAGCATTTCAGTGTAACGTTCGTTTTCGATATTTCAGCAAGATTACACATTTTGAATCACCTTCGGTTAAAAATAATATTGGGAAATCCTCATCCAAATTTGTGCCTGTGTGTGTTTGTGTATGTGAAAATTCATAACTATTTAATATATTCAATATTTATGTGACACAAATGTTTTGAAATATTTAGATTGAAAACGTTACAACATTTTATTTTCTAAAAAATGACCCTAAAGCAATCTAATTAAAACGTCAGTCTAGGTAAAGTGACAAGTAAAATGTGTGTCGCACATTTCCTTAATACAGCCTATGAAGTTCCCTTCAGGAAGTATCATATACTTACGTGTCCATAGTAGACGATGTTGACGCTTTAAAACACAAAATCTACTTCAAATAACAGTTTTGTTTTCCAACGAAATACATTGTTGGACTGAATTTGGCAGTACTCAATGTCATATTTACCCTTTTTTACTACTTATTTAGTATTTTATTAAATAATATAAGACTTAATCTCAAGATAGACCGAAATTTATAGGATATTTAGCCCCTGGTAAAAAGTTATAGCGCCAGCACGTGTGCTTATGTAATAAAATAAAAAATATCAAACGTTTTCCCTATATACGGTAGTATAGGGGTTATTCCAGTATGTCTCTGCGCGCTAATATGGGAAGATGCGCAGCTTGAGGACCCTTTTGTTTTCTATCAGTGCTATTCAAATGCGTACATATACAGAAACACGCTAGAATTGTACCCTAATCTGCCTGTTTTGGTTGAAGGTACGTCAACATATGTATTTGATGTGAAATCTCTATTTCGATTTTTTAGCAGAATATATTATCACTAAATGGCAAACCGTGGAAGCATATCGGAAAATATATGAACAACGGAGTTGTTTACGTAAGTGTGTCGCACATACACGGTGGGTTAGTGCATGTAACTATGTTCTGATATAATTATGTCTTCTGTGCAGCAGCGTGTCATGCAGGGCATTTGGCGCTTGAAACAAATAGTTTTGGATTCTGTCTTTTTTCTTCTTGTCACAATATTGTAGCGTCGACGCTCATAAAAGATTCGCGCGGAGCGATAACGCGGCTGGTTTACGCAAAGGAACTGATAAAGATAGCACGCACATAAAGGTCTGCCGAAAGAAACAAACTGAAATATATGGAAATTTCTGTGACATCTTGATTGAAAGAAATTTTTCGGTTTCTTAATTGTTCCGCAAAAAACTAGAATTTATCAATGAGGTATTTAAGAGGCAGTTCAGCCAGTTAGGTGAAAATAGGTCATTGGTATATTATGTTGAGTTGAAAAGTGGCTGGGGAAGGGAGCAGTATATAGATAAAACCATTAATGAAGAAAGGAAGGGGATAGCATGGCTGAGAGCAGGGGTGTAGAGGCTAAAAGGGCAGCGGAATGGGTTTGTGCAAGACAAGTGCCCATTGTGTGGGGGTAAGGAAGATTTGGAACATATACTTTTTGAATGCAGGGAAACAGAGATTCGGCGAAAAGAATACATCTGGAGAAAAATTAAGCGAAGTCCTGATATATGTGAAATTATAGATAAAAATCTCAAGAATGTAGGACAGTTCTTAGATAAAGTGAAAAATAAATGGAAGTGGACTGTGAAATAAGGAAATGAACAATAGTGTGTAAGCAATAGTAGTAATGGTAGTAATGTTAGTAGTAATAGAAATGTAAGTAGTGTATTACACATTTTGTAATTCAATGGGCTGCCCACCAATTAATGGCCTGGGCCAAATACTGGCGAGCAGCTCAACAATTGTAATAGCTTAGTACACTAAATAAAATAATAATAAAACAAAGAAGGCGACGACTCGCCCAGGGTCAATCGCAAGAGTCGTAAGCAGTTAACAGTTGTAGAGTGTTGTAACGAGAGATGATGTAATCAGAACGTTGTTTGTCATTGTCATCGACCTTGGCAGATTGTAGTGTGTATGTGACGTAATGTTGTTACGTGAGAATTGAACAGTGTATTTTTACGGAAATAAAGAACATATGGAATATCTGCAACTCGGACTTTTAATTATACGAATCCAAAAAGTCACAATATATATATATAATTGCATATTTTGAAACTATAACGAAACGTATTCCTGTGTTGCTGGAGCTTAAGAATTGGTAAAAAGGTTAATAAATTATTAATAACACTGGCCCTAACCACAAAGTATGGTTGCAGATGTGTAGGTAAAAGTAGCTACGATGAATAAATGTTGGTTTAATTATTATGATAAGTGATTATTATGATCTTCAGTTCGTGATTTAATCATATGCTACGTCTTGATAGAAAGCATTTACAGTACTCCTTTCACCTTCTATATCGTCTTCTATTTTGGGTACATGCCAACTATCAGCGGAATATTCACGTATCCCAACCTTCAGCCTGCAGCATGTAATACAGCTCAGCTCTGGGGCAAGCTGTCGTTACGCTGAATAAA
Organism: Mantis religiosa; assembly: GCA_030765055.1. Lineage (NCBI taxonomy): Eukaryota > Metazoa > Arthropoda > Insecta > Mantodea > Mantidae > Mantis > Mantis religiosa. The sequence continues at coordinate 52,583,936 of CM060949.1, forward strand.
ATTTATAATGACGCCGTATGGGTCACTTCCTCGTTCAATTTTGCATCTTTTGATATGGAGAACACTGCGGAAGTCTATCGTGTTAGGCAAACAAAAACTTCTACAAAATAATTATCGGTCCTCTACGACTTGGCATAATGTCATTTTTGAAAATACAGAAGCGCAGTGATGTATTTGTGTCCTGCTCACCTTGCAGCCGGACTTCCAGTACTCAGTTTCCTGACCAAAGTTTCGGTCTATATACATCTTTATCGAAGGACCGTAGTTTCAGAAATTGTTTTCGAGGTATTTCGTGTTTAAATCATGTCAATATTTAGATTCGCACAAACACGCACGCGCGCGCACACACACACACACACACACACACACACACACACACGCACAAACACACACACACACACACGCACAAACACACACACACACACACGCACAAACACACACACACACACACACACACACACACACACACACACACACACACACACACACACACACACACACACACACACACACACACACACACACACACACACACACACACACACACACACACACACACACACACACACACACACACACACACACACTCTTTATTCATCTTGATCTTCTCATATGGTATACCTATTCAGCAAAATACACATTGACTGGGCAACACCACATTTTAGTAATTTAGGACCCTTAAGGGATTAAAATACATATTTATAATTCCGTTTAGGTTATTAATAAAGCCATTTATTATATATAGTAATATAAAAGGGCCTCCAACGTTAAAATATCAGGTGAATTATTCTTGTTTAATTTAAAATAAAGCATAAAAGCTGAAATATGAATTAAATTTTACCACTGCATTCGCTTTGTCAGTGCAACTGAATTAATTCTGCGTGCGAGTCATCGATAGAAAAAGCTTTTAGCCCGGAATATTACCAACGTTTTTATATAAACTTGATAGTAGCAAATGTAGAGATAGATACAAGTGAAATATAATTATCTACAATAATAATTTAATTGAAAATAAATCTATTCGTGCATTTATATAAAAACAAATACGCAATAATGTAAAAATGTAAAAATTGTGAACTGTGGCGAAAGTCATGTGTTAGTTCTTAAAATATATAATTTTCTTACAATTCACTGATTCCTAAACAAAATGCATAATAAATTAAAAAATGAATCAGATTACTTTCTCTTCTATTCTTCAACAAACTGCTCTTATAAAAGCTTATTTTTCTATAAGGCTAGCGTTAATATAAACATTTCTACAATTACTTTAATTACATATTTGCTTATAGCTACAAGGAGAAAGGGGGAATATATTAGTTGCTTAAGCGATGGCCAAGGCTGTTTTCTGTGTCCGTGCAATTCTCTTTGCATTACTAGGAGAAGAGACAAAGTTTAAAGCCATTCAATACGAGAAAATTCGTATTTTAAAATTTAACAAATAAAAAGGAACATTTCAGGAATCATCTCATTTGTACTACCATTTGATTTCCTTCTACATTTCACCAGTTATGCAAAGTCATTCAAATTGAAAAGAACTTCATAATAAGCTAGTTCCAGAAGATTCAAAATATTCATTTATCATCAGAATAAGCTAAAACATATTTCCATAAAAAATTATTGGAGCCTTTTTGAAATAACTAACACTTTCAAAACAATTTCCATGCAAAAGTGTAATTTTTGGGTTAGGGTAAGGGTATATTTATATCTCATCTTTGCAAGATATTGAACTTAAAATATCAAGCGGACCTTTCATTATTCAGTTATATTGCCCATTAAAGCAAGAGCACATACACCCTTCTCAAAACTTACTCTTCAAGGTTCAGGGAACTTAATACTCTGCATTTCCATCGAAACCTTTTTATAGAATTTGCATGGAATATGATACCGTTCTACCTACTTTTTATGGTAAAAGTAAAAACGTTATTCAAACTTACATGAGCGGTTCTGATGGATTTATCAAAAACGCCATTATCTTAATGTAATACCTGCAGATTTGTGGTAGACGGAATTCCTGTAAATTTGTACCAGATTGGTTACTGAATCATAACCTAAATACACAGTACATTAAAAATAATGTCATCATTAATTACTCACAGTTACTGATTTAAACATATAACGGCAACGCTATTATTTCAAGTAAAAATGAATATTTTTGTGTGTGGCATTTATCTGCTTTCACAACCTGGATCTGTAAGCTTCCATTACAATTTCCATTTACTGGCCATATACATTTTGTGCCTGGTTGTAAGGTTTGGTTCCAAAAGGTCTGGTAGCCAGTGATAGCTTATCCTTCCGTATATTGTGCATTGTTTGCAATCCCCACAATGGAGGGTGCTTCAGTTTGCTTAACGAAGTCTCTGTTTGCCTGTGACAGTCTCTTGGTCTGACCGTGCTAAAGTTTCAGAGTTGGAAAGCAATAACGCTTTGAGCTACATAAAAATTAATATCATCTCTTACATTCGAAATGTATTAGTTATTGCTTTAATCCTCACTAAATCTTGATGATATGAACAAAATATCTAATTATAGTAAAAATGGTTACACTTCAACATTTTCCCTAGTGTTTTATTAAAGTAAAGGATACATAGTTATTATATGTAAAACACAAGGAAAAAGATTATTCTGAGTACTACCCATACAACAAAACACCGCGCACATACATAAACCATGGAGAAAGAGAAAGCAGAAATGAGGCGCCTAGTATCAAAGACGAACATTCGCCATTTTTATCGAAATTGAGTTCATAACACTGGGCAACAATGAAAATGTTTTGGGCTTAAAAATAGTGAATTTACATGTATTTCCATCTGCTGAATTCAAAAATCTCCATAAAATAATAGATTAGCTCTTGTTTTGAGGATAAAGTAACATTTCATTTTTTTAGAGTGAAGATTTTAAATTTGGGGGATTTTTTTCGGGAGTTGGCACACCTGTCAAATAACAAAACACAAACAGAGAGAAATTTTGGAAATTAAGTGATGCAAAAGTTAAGGAAGGCATTTTTGTTGGACCACAAATAAGAGAACTTGTAAAGGATTCTACATTTGACCAAGTTTTGGAGGGGAAAGGAAAGGAAGCTTGGGAAGCCTTCAAGGGTGTTGCTCATGGATTTTAGGCAACACAAGAGATGACCAACAAGAATTTGGTGACAGTGCTCCTGCAAAAATACCGTAACCTTGGATGCAACATGTCCCTTAAGATCCATTTTCTCCACTCCCACCTAGACTTTTCCCCTCCTAGTTGTGGAGCTGTTAGTGATGAACATGGGGAGAGATTGCATCAGGACATTTCTGTTATGGAACAAAGATATCAGGACCATTGGAATGAAGTAATGCTTGCGGATTATTGCTGGTCATTGTATAGGGATTCTGCAGAACTCCATCCCAAGAGGCAAGCTAAAAGACGACGAAGCCAATAGGCCACCACATGAGTCTCTTCAGACACGAATAACTGCAAAGTATTTTTCCAGCAATTTACAGCTTTTAGCATGTAATTGCTGTGTAATTTGCCACTCAGAAAAGATGTAAGTTATACATATTGTAACGGGAGCGCTAGAACACCCTGTGAAAGCAGCTGGCAGCGGAAGGTAGGGGAGGTTCGGTTAGCCACACCTCCTCCTCGTTTGTCTTGTGGTGGTGACAGACTGTGGTCAGGGAAAAAAACATGACTGTGTCGCCTGTTTTCTCTACACCTGTTTCTCGATCTTTCTGTTACTAGAACAATCCTGTAAACACGAGAAACCGGCGATATTCCTATATAAAGAGAGTTACAGACAGACAGGGGGAGTTAGTGAGTTGAGTTGGTTTTGGTTTAGTCAGTCAGTGAGTTGGTTTTGTCAGTGAGTGAGGAGACAGTCGCAGTTCTTGGTGTAAGAGTTAGTCAGTGACGTGTTAATGAACGAAAGGGTTGTGCAACGGAAGACTGTACGTAACTTTGAATGTGTACCGGAGCTTACGTAACCGCGAGTACAGTGAAATTGTAACGGACGGACTGGTCAATTGTAATTGTGTGCAGCAAGTAATTCTGTGTAATTGGCAAGTGTTAAACTGTAAGTCGGTGGAAATAAAGAACATTTTTGAGTGGTGTAATTGGACTTTTTATTTCACGAACCCACAAAGTCACAATATTATTAATACCCGATACGTTTACTGAGTTTCCTACGCTGTTGGAACCGAAAAACATCAAAATATTTCCTTCCTCTTGGGCAGCAGAAATCAGCGCGGTGACGTCACGCAGTAACCTGCCTTTCGTTCGGGGGCATATTTGGCCGTTAGGGCTGACGAAGCTGACGTCACACCGCCACTACCTGTCTTCCCCTGATATAAAATGATAATTTGTGTAACAAAAGTTCAAATGTCTGCAGGTAGTCCCACGTCATTTCCTATTTATAAAGACCGAGGATCATCTGGAAAACCCTCAATCATAGAGCAAGGTCCTATCGGCATTTCAATCGATGATCTCCTGCTCAGGTGCCTAGTGCCTTAACATATTCGTTCAATTTCGTCTATAATAAATAATACTGCTCCAAAAATCAATTTAGTATATTGGGAACTATACATAAAACTGGAAACGTTCACTGTTATTAATTGGATTTTGAAGCAGAGAAAGCGAGGCAAACATTACCATAGTTTAGGTAGCAGTTGTTTGGGAAGCGAAAGGATTGTAGTATGCAATTGTTTTATCATATTTAAATTTATGAAAACGTCCAGAAATTCTGTGGCAAGATGGATGTAATATGACAAGTCTGATGTACATAAAACTGAAATATGGAACTGGCCATTAAAGTGAATCTTCCGAATACTACTTCTGTAAATGCATATGTCTCCTTAAATTCATTTTCACCTCTGATACATTGTTGCGAAAATCGTAGGTAAAACAAGCAAAACTGACTTAAGTTGTTTGCTGAGTGTTTGCTTTACGGCTATTGTAGCCAACGACGAACGTACCATCAAGCTCAATATTCCTTTTACTAAGGTACTGTGTGCAAATCACAGGGTTCTTGACACCTGCTCTATTCTTTAAGTTATATCTCGTAATCTTTTAAATAGCGCTGGAAATATTGGTCTATGTTGCAGGAGCTTCAGAGCTACTATAAATTTTAATCATTTACGTAACAACAATAACAACAATAGTAGTACTAATTAAATAAATGCATGGCATAAATTTTCCTGAGAAAATATGTACAGAGCTTAGAATTTTCCATTTCTTCAAATTGGTTGCAAAAAGCTATAAAATGTTTCTTTTAAATTAATCCAGAAAATAAAAGAAGCAGCATTAATATCAACAGATTTTAAGATGATGAAAACAGAAAAAAAGGGTGCTAATTGATTTCTAAAATTCAAGTTCATTTACCAGCATTCCTTAAGGAGTTGGCGATGCGGAACTTTTCCACACTTTTAATCATTTTTCCTTAAAATACCATAAAACAGCTGATACTAATATTTAAAGCTTGTAGCTTAAACTTTATATGAGTTTATTTCTAAATGTTTTCCAAGTAATATTTTAAATGTTAATGGTACATATAGCACATAAAAAATTCATATTCTATTCTATGTGGTATATTCTATTCCACAACACAGATGCGTGTGTATATTTTTGAGGTAAAAACTTCTTTGGTCACGTTTAGCACTTTTTGTGGGTAGTGAATTAAACTGAGCCGTCACTCTGGAATATGTGACGTTCATTCGGGTGAAGTCGGCTCCAGTCAGTTCAATCCGAAATAACTCATTCGTTATCCATACCGCTATACACTGTAGATTTTCTGTCGCACTCAATAGCGTATCAACAACATGCATCCGGCTATGTTTTAACATATTTCAAATACTATGAGAAATTCAGAAACCCTATAGGAGTGCCATTAAAAAAATAATGTCTTAGGGCGATTCTTACAAACGCCTCTCAAGCGCAGGTAAACGATCCGGTCAGATAACCTTCTGTCATTTAACAAGTCGACAACATGTCAAACTCCACTTTAAACAATAATAATAATAGTCATAAGGAACATATGTCACCATAACGGAAAATAAAACGAGTGTGCTAATTGGAAATAAAGTGTTAGGAATTCGTGAAAGAGATGTTTCATTTAAGAACTAGTTATTTTTATTGACCATTTCTCTGTATTGTGAGTAGTAAAACGTAAAACATCAATAAATTAAATGTAATAACATATTTATAATACAATTATCACGGAATAAAATGACGTATTGCGTTTATTTTCATTTACAACTTAAAGAAAGACCTCCAGAGGGTCAAAAGGTTTGACATATAATTTTTTTATTTTTATAGAAAGAAAAAGATTTAAATATATATTATTTAGTTTGGAAAATAAAACTTTAAATACAAAACATTGGAAAAAATTAAACAAAAACATCGATGTTATAAAATATTAACCTCAATACATCGATGTGAAAAACATTAGATGTTTTCCAGTAAACATCAATGTTTCATAAATATCGCTGTCGATGTCGTTGTACTAACACTAACGGACGAAGTTTACAGCGGGATGACCGACATTTGTAAGAACGGCACTTATACAAATTAACGTCTTATTAAATACGAATTGATAAACATTTTATGTTATAGAAAATGGATGAAGAAAATCAAATCAGTGACAAATTGCAACAGAAAGGGAAGTGACCAATGCGCGCAGAAGAAAGAAAACGTAATAGGAAACGAATGGAATCTCAGCAAGTGAATTCTTCGATGCAGGATGACCTTAACGAGGAAATGGAAAGCATGCGAGTTCAAGAAAAAATTGCCGAACGGAGAAAAGCAATTTTCAGAGTATTTTCATTGCTAGCACACAGCGTAAATATTTAACTCGCTACTGGCCTCTTTGCGCAAGAATGACTGTACAATTAAATTTTTTAAGTAATTTACAATTAATAGCTTTAAGTTTGCACTTCTATCGTATGGTCTTAAGCACACACGCAGTTTTGTTTATTTAAAGTGTTCAATGCAGTATGTTATAACTTCGTAGTGCACTCACAATAATCTATAATATGTAAGCAAGCCTAGCTTTTAATTAAACATTTCTTCCATAATATTTACTTCCAAAGTACTGCATCAATGCCTCTAGCAAAAGATAAAAAGTGAAGGAGCGGAATCCTGTTCATAAAAATCCAGACGTTCCTTAAAATCCAATATTCCTGCTGGATATCTGGAACTTAATTCCTTAACGGGTTTTCCATTTTTATAATTTGTTAGCAATGAGTTTCTCGTCGCTAGGAGGCAAGGCGTTATTTCATCAAAGAAAGCGTTGCGTGTATATAACTCACTTAACATAGTTTACTTTTCGCCTTTTTCAGATAAATACTCCGCCAAAGGGTACATAAAGATAAAAGGATAAACGTATGCTACAAACAGGTACACAGACTGTCACTGATTGGCGTGACAGAATTAGGTTTAGGATTCCATTACGGAGGGGACTCTGTATGTCGGTCACCATGCGGGGCCAAGTGGGAAACCCCCGGGAGGAATAACAGGCGAAGCAGGCAGAGGGCGGCCTACCCAAGGAGCCACGACAGTACAGAGGGCAGGGTCCATACAGTTTAATTGCATAGAGACTTCCCCCGACAGGCCAGCACAACGGACAGCTTCCCCTGCAGCGGGATGGCAACGAACCCAGCAGCCGAGCCCCAAAGGACCCTGGCTGGCGATCCGAGCCCTAAAGATCCCTGGCCTGCGGTCCCAAAATGGTCCCAGCAGAGGAGTGGTGACCGGCAACCGATCTACCGGAAGAGGAGTTAGTTTTTCCTCAGAGCATATCATCCCGCCATGCCCCCGATACACCCATCGACACTTCTACCCTCAAAGAGACCACCAGATAAGAGATGATATTGGAGATGAAATGGAGGGAGAGGGAATTCGGGGGATGTAATTAACATACCCATCATTCGCCTAGGGACCCGGGAAAACCCCGAAAAATCCCATGGGTCAGGTAGATCGGCCAAGAGAATGGAACCCGGGCGTCCCGAATGAGGGCCACAGATGAAACCGCCTGAGCCATCCAGATAGATAGATTAAATTATATCTACGAGGGTCGTCTGATAAGTCCCGGGCCTCACATAGAGATGGCACCACTGGGTCAGTTTGACGGATAGCATCATATAGTTTAACTCTAAAATAGCTTATATCCATAGTTGCAGGTCAATAGCTTGTTTAGTTTTCGAATGAGAGCATTTTAAACAGCGTAAGTGTAGAGGTTTAATGAAAATGGAGGATTTGGAAAAACGAACAGTGGTTAACTATTTCCATTTTATAGGCTTAACACCCAAATAAATCAAGAAAGAAATGGACAGTACATTGAAGTACTCTGCTCCTTCATATACAGTGACTAAAAGGTGGGTTGCAGAGCTTAAAAGGGGACTACGAGCACTAGTGTTGTTTCTCGGTCTGGACTCCCTCTGCAAGTCACTACTCCAGAGATTATTGGAAAAGATTAATCGTTTAGTACTGGAAGACTGCAGATTAAAGTTGTTTGAGATAGCAGAGGCTGTAAATATTATAACAGAACGTGCAAGTAATATTTTAAGTAATGGAAATTAATAATTTCTTCCACACTAGCCGTGTGATAGGCTAAGGTTTGGATGAGTAGAAATATGCAATGCCTTAGATGGGATTTGAACCACAGATCTCCTGGTCCCCGTGCGGTTGCTCTTAACCATTGAGCTACTAGGCCAACATACCGACATGACATTAAATTATCCAACTGACTCCTATGTTTCCTGGTAAACCACTAGGAGTTCTCGTATACAATGAGATATGCACCTTTTTGTAGGAACTTACTTAGCTGTAATTACTTAAGTCCCAGGTTTCAAAGATAAACCACAATTTGTTTGGTTAAATTGATGGAAAATAATCATTTCATTCACACTATCCGCGTGTAGGCTAAACTGGTTCAAAATAGTTCAAAAGGTGGCTCAAATCCCGGCTATAGCATTGAATGTTTCAGTGTGACTCTTCTCATCAAAACCTTAGGCTACACACGGCTAGTGTGGAAGAAATGACCAATTTCCAACAAAAATATGCAGCCTAGGACTTGAGTACTTACAGCATAGCAAGTCACAACAGAAAAGGTGCGTATCTCATTTTATCTGTTCATCCCTAGTGGCTCATCAGGAAATATAGAGGTCAGTTGGAGAATTTAATGTCATGCCGGCATGTTGGCCATAGTAGCTCAATGGTTAAGGGCAACTGGACGCAGACCGGGAGATCTCTGGTTCAAATCGCGGCTATTGCATTAAACTTTACAGTCTGGCTCTAATCATCCAATATTTTAAGCTATTTTTTGGGCTTTCACGAGGTCTGTGAAAGATGGGTGCTGCCTTGCAACTACTGTTGACATGTGGAAACGTAGAGTCAGACTGAAAAATTCAATGCCATAGCCGGGATTTGAACCATGGATCTTCTGGTTTCCGTTCAGCCTCACGGAACCCAGAAGATCCGTGGTTTAAATCCCGACTATGGCATTGAATTTTTCAGTCTGACTCTACGTTTCCACAATTTAGCCTACACGGCCAGTGTGAAAGAATAATTAATTTCTACTGTTGACATCTTATCAAAAGATGCAAATAAATATTGTTTCTGCAAAGAATTTACAAGTCTACAGTAAAATCCCCAGTGAATTTTTGAGACCGCTTACTACCTGGATTGCCAGAAAGTAAATCACAGTAAAAACAGTGTATGAACCAACTTCAAAAAAGGCAAAGTTAGTATCTTCAGTTTACAAGGTCATGGGCGCGTGTTTTCTGGGAAGCACAGGGAATTATTTTTATTTATTACTTGGAAAAGATAAAAGTATCACTGATGACTCCTACGCAAGATCACTGCAACGTTTGAGTGATGAGGTGAATAGAAAAAGACCCCATTTGGCAAAGTAAAGCTATTGTTTCTACTCGACAATGTTCTGGCCCATTGTTAAGTCATTGCAATGGCAAAAATTTTGTGAATTTAAGTTCGAATTGCCTGAACATAGACCCTATTTACCAGATCTAGCAACCATCCGACCCTAGCTGCTGTGGTGCGAGCGCTGCGAACCCTTAGCACTCGTGGTATCTCTGACGATACTGGAGGAACCTCGGGCCAAATATTCGTGACCCTCCCTGAGTGGGAGTTGTTCGGATTGGGTTGGACTCGAGGGGAAAGTGCGTTCCCGACACCCATGGGAAATTGGGTACCTCCGGCCAGGCTACGGCGCCCGGAGGGGGTAGTGGGTTGCCTCATAGGTCCCGGGTGCTAGCCTGCAGAGCTAGTAGCTGGTGTGCTAGGCCACCGGCGGTCCTACCAAGGTTGTTTGGTAGCTGGTCCATTTTGGATTGGCACGTAAGTGGCGTATCCACTTCCATCCTGCTGCCGTGTGCAGCGGGGGGGGGGAGCAGTTTATAAAATAGGTACTGTCCTATGGAAAAGAACCCAGGAGGCCCGGGTTCCGGTCCTATGGGTCCGGCTCTAATGGGGGTAGAATCTCAGGCTTCACCCAGTGACTACCACCTGTTCCAGAATATATCTTGGAGGACAAAGGTTTCACAGCAACGAGTAGGTCATTAATGCGGTAAAGAGCTATTTGAGGACCATGATAAATTGCGCTACACAGATGGGTTAATTAATTTAGAAAACCAACATAAAAAATATATTGGCCTTTCTCGAGATTATGTTGAGAAATAAAGAAAAAAATACCCATTTTTTATTATTAGACCCGATACTTAGCCGACCATCGTATATAAGCTACTTTTAATTTCTCTAAATTTTTATATGCATATCAATTTGGGCAGTTATTGTACTCCACCGAAATGTACCTTTTATGGCCTTCTGAACCTAAAACAATGTATTGCTAGAAAAGAGTCCAGTCGTGTTTCTGTGTGTGTCAGTGTGTGTGCGTGTGTAATAGCACATATCAATTAGGCTTAAAGCAGTCAAACTTGAACTTTAAGTTCAACATATTCCTTGAAAACAATCAAAAAGGAAAATTGCTGTTAATGGTGAGATAAATGGCAAGATAAATGCATTGCCACACAGCTTACCCTGGTTCAAATGACAAAAGAAGAATACAAAGCGGAAACGGTTGATTTCTATAACAGCTCAGTAAAATGGAGGTTACCTTGAAGAAGAAAGGGAAGACTTGTTGAACTACTTAAGAAGAAGAGGATTCGGGTTTGGAATACGTCTAAAGAACTAATACTTGAAAGATAAAGACAAAAAAGAAGACGAAAACTGACAGCTCCGTTCTTGGAGCACGCGAATAAAAGGAAATGAAAGAAAACGCATTGGGAGACTAGTAGTCTGCTTTCGGCTTTAGCAACGACAGAAAACTCTAGAACTAAAACATAATCTGGCGATACTTACTTGTCCTGCGTAAGGTTCAAGCTATCTTTTCTTTGACGACAGCTTCCGCTTTAAGGGTATAGTGTAGTTGCAAATCAAAGTACCTGCTACTTAGCGCTTAATCACTTGAAGAGCACGGTCGCTGCCATTAAAGTGGGACATATCACTACTACACCTGGCGATACACATTGTCAAGATGCCCATGTTCTGGGTATAGGTGAAGAGTTGTATTGTCATTACTTACCTTAAGAAGATGAATTATTGCACACACTACGAAGGTGTGACACTCCGAGTTTACCGATACACGTGTTTTGACGTCTCCTGAAACAAAAGAATTAACAGAGCATAAATAGTATGTAACATTCATATTAACTTATCTGGTCTTTCAAAAGACTATTACTACAAAAGCAGTTTACGTTACATTAAGAGGAACAGTTATAAAAGGCTTTACTATGTACTCCTTGTAAGTATAGTGCGACCCATATAAACCTGAACCACTTCAATAGGCCATAGCTTTTGAATCAACAATAGGACACACTTGTAACTTTGGGATAATATAATAAACAATTGGGAGGTTACACTACACTATTTACATCTCAGAAAATGTTGCAAGTGTCCTCCACCAGCATCTACACATATTTGCAATCGTCTCACCATATTCTCTGAAGTTTTTCGGTTATGATATCGAATTAAGAGAAGGTTATTTCCGGCAAGATGGAGCAACGTGCCATATATCTAATGATACCATGGAACTTTTAATCAGTTTCTTTGATAATCGAATAATCCCAAAAACTATGGCCCCCTCCCCCCAGATCACCTGACCTAACCTCACTGGAATTTTTCTTGTGGGGATATCTAAAAAATAGTGTCCAAGAATAGGCGACGGACATTTGATGTTCTCAATAAATCTATTCGAACCGAAATAAGTAGCATTTGCGAGGATACTGTCCTTAAAACTTCAGAGAATTTGGTGAGACTAGTGCAAATATGTATAGATGCTGGTGGAGGACACTTCCAACATTTTCTCTGAGCCGCCGCCGCCGCCGCCACCGCCGCCGCCACCGTCGCCGCCACTGCCACCACCACCATTAATAATAATAGTAATAATAATGATAATGATCGTCGTCATCCTTATCATTCTCATCCTCGTGATCATTCTCATCCTCGTCATCATTCTCATCCTCGTCATCATTCTCATCCTCGTTATCATTCTCATCCTCGTCATCATTCTCATCCTCGTCATCATTCTCATCCTCGTCATCATTCTCATCATCATCATCATCATCATCATCATCATCATCATCATCATCATAATAATATTAATTTGGGCAGAGCAGTTTTTCAAAGCATTTACAAGACTTAAGCTTACCAAAATATTTCTAATGACGTTTAACATTTTGTAATGCTTAAATAATGACTGCGCTGTTAAAACGTTCCTTTGGTTGGAGTTTATTTAATTAGTATTCTACAAAGGACAGTCACAAACGCACAACAGCCGCATGTGAAGTAAAAAGCCTAGAGCTACTACTGCAAATATTTTGAAATCAGAGGCTAATGTGCTGTTTTCAGAGAACGAGGTTCATACAAGAGATTATAATAAAGCTATAATATTTCTTTTTCTTTTTTAAGACAGGAATTTAAATCGAAGTAAACACGACACAGAGAGAAACAATTAGGTTGTGTATAGGATTTTCAATAACATTCCACGTGATATTCATTTTAAAGCTCGCCAAGAACATGTCATGTTACAGAATTTTTGGGCGCCGAATCCAGAATTCCATATGCGCACCACTTAAACAGGTGTATGACCTGTTGCCTAGCAATCAAGGCGTTTGGCGTGAACTAAGAAGTTTCCACTCCGTAGCAACAAACAGAGATTTATGTAATGTGTTCTAACGCACTTTTCCTCGCTAATTTGTTCGGTGATATCGGTGGTATTTCCACTATGTGACCTACTAAAAGCTCTTTTCCACTCTGATTCATTTCATCGAATATCGAATGCTCTTGAAATATATAAACTGAATTCTAGCAAATTAAACTTCAACGGTGTGTTACTGTTCCTTTTCGCGAATGTAGCAGATAATGTTTGTGGAGTGCATGAAAAATGGCAGGGTTGTGCTAGAAACAAAACATATTTGATTATTTTATGCCTTTTTATATGATACTGTAACGCACGTCATTGGTCTAAATTTCGTGAATGTCGCAACTTCACCATACGCTATTACGTTACCTTCAATATTAATATAGTACTTAATAAAATAATTTTAATTATACTACTATTCAATATTAGTAATATTATATATAATATTAATTGAACAAAATATGTACCTATGAGTTAATAATGCTATAGTGATGAATTACGATCGTCTTTTGTGTAGACCGTCAATGATAGAGTCCTTGATTGGCATGAAAGTGACATTGTCTACAAAACTGAATACAAAGAGTGCATGCACATATTTCTGTTGCCAGGTGCTGTCCTCGCTGTCTGCAGATCTCGTGATGGAATCCATGGACCGCATCCGTAGCTCGAATTAGGCTTCTTCCTTTCTGCGATGTCCACGGCTGGTGTTATAAAGAAACTCGGAGCTATGTTTGTTACCGCTTCTTCCCTTATTCTTTTCTGTTCTTCATACGCTGGTGAGACTTGAAGGCCAGGCTCTATCCTATCTCTTTTATTAAGTAGTCTGTGTCCGCCTGTAAGTATGTTATCCTGGATCGTGTTGATTTAGATATTTAGAGGGCTCTCTTGATGAAGTTTGCCTTCACTGCCTCGGGCCTCCTCATGTTTGCAGTACTAAATATTAGTAATATTTTGTGTCATATATTTGGAGCACAAACGTATTTTGTTCACCACTTCGGAATTCATTTTCTAAGTTTTCCTTTCTTTGGTTGTTGAAATCCATAAATATACTTAAATAAATCAATTAAACTAGTACAATTAACATAATAAATGTAACTTCGAAATAAGTGAATACAAATTAAATAAGTAAATAGGAAGTAACATTGTAAGCAACCGAATCCACGCTGTTTGTAGTAAATGATTTGCCTTAGGTAAACAGTAGGTAATTCATAAGGTAAATGTCTATTAATCGAAATGTTTCTAAGTAATAAAACTTGCAAAATCGTGTAGCTATGCCAATATTCTTATACAGTTGACTTCAGTTTAAATGCAGTAAAGCTAGACATCGTAAGATAACTGCCCGAGTGCTATAAGCAAACGGCAAATCACTACACGAGGCCCATCCCATCCCATCCCATCCCATCCCATCCCATTCCATCCCATTCCATTTTGTAATTTACGTCCTCCAACGTTAAGTCATATCGGACGGCGAATGAACTGGGTGAATTGATGTTCGAGTGAGCTCAGGGTCCATGGAGCTTAGAGTTACCCGACATTCGTCTTGAACGATAAGGGAAAACCCCGGAATAAAACTTATCCAGTTAACTCACCCTGACCGAGATACACGAGGTTTAGACGATCGTACTTAATTGTGATGTCCGTGCCTACAGTCCATAGACAGTTTAATCTCATTTCTTTGTGTGTACATATGTCTTAAAGCTTAGAAATTCCTATATTTGCTTATAAACTTTACTTAACAATTTCCAACTCATTGACAACTTTTATTTTGGGAAAGTATGTAACGCAGTATATAGTTTATTATTTTAAGTAGGATCTATGGTGCCTTAGATAGCAAGTTTCAAAACAATTCATTTGGCTATTTATATATAATAAAGGGGCATACAAATGTCGTGGACAAATCCAATAGTTTTCAGTAATATAAAATTGTTAAAATTAACCATTTGGAGTACTTGTCATTTACATTTGAAAACTAACTCGTAAATTCAGAGTTGAGTCCATCAATAAGAAGACAATGTCCACACCATACTAGATATCAGTACTCGTTAAAAGTGTAGCTGGAGAAATATGCCAATAGCAACATGTTTATTTTAAGTCTTACAAAGATGTGCGTGGAATCTGAAAAGTATGCTTTACATTTCATAACTAAGAAAGTCTATGGTCCTCAAATATAGGGACCTGCAACTAAGGTGTAGGACCACTCCTTCCAAATGATGGATGTCCAAACTTGCAATTCAAATCATCTTGAACGCTTCAATAGCTGCTGCAATGCTGCAACTAATCTCTGTTTCATATAACCTTGCCCCGCTGACGTGTATCACTCCGCGTGCAATTACGTTCCCCCTCAACCTAATTGGTTAATGTTTTCGCGCCATAGGCCATAGATGGTGCCTTCCCGTCACATTTAAACATGCAGTAAACGTCATAAAAGTTGCCAGGAAGATAGATAAAATCATATCGCACAAATAAGAATATGAAGGTATGCAAAAATAATGAAGTTTATAATAAAATAGAGCAAGTTGAAACCGAATGAATGAGCAATGAAACTGAAACAAGTTTATAATGAAAGGCCTTCAGCCTTTTCGACTGGGATTTTTTAAAACCAGCACATATACCTTGCAAAAATGCTTCTCTTTCAGTCTTAAAAGTCATGTCACGCCATACTTGTCGTGTGTCCTTTATTCACCCAAGTCTCGTCAAGGTAGTATATTCTGCGATTTGTATCCCAGTACAGTCTGATTGTCCTTAAATAACGTCTTCGCCACACAGCAATATCGCCCATGGAGTGGTAAGTTTTCCTGTTGTCCCAATTACATGTCGCGATGTTCCTATGCATCTAATACACCTGTAAATTCAGAGCACAGCTGTTCGACTTCTCTCACTGACAAAGACAGATTCTTC
This sequence comes from Mantis religiosa, assembly GCA_030765055.1. NCBI lineage: Eukaryota > Metazoa > Arthropoda > Insecta > Mantodea > Mantidae > Mantis > Mantis religiosa. The sequence goes on from CM060949.1 coordinate 52,600,017, forward strand.
TCTGTGAGAGCATTAAACACATGCACCACATTTTTCTTTTTCGCCGCTTTGTAAAGGTTTTCCCTTGCGATGCTACAGCGAAAAACTAGCGCTAGACTCTGCCATTATACACATAATAAGTACACGCGCAATAAACGATCAATACAATAATTTAGCTCTCGCACTCAGCACAACACACCTTCGAATGGTGATACATGACTAATCCAGTTCAAAACAAGGTCAGTGATAAAAGTCATATAAACAAATGTGTCATCACTACCGCTAAATCACGTGCTATCGTGCCTTAAGAAAGACGGGCTTCTGAGAATAGGAACCTTCTCTTTACTTCGTTTACGAATTAAAATGCATTTCAGGTAAATCAACTCTATTGCGTAACATATTTAATTCAAACGGTTATGAAAATATAAATTTTACAATTCTCTTCAAACATATAAATATATATCGCCATAGTAAATAATGAAGTAATTTTTACCGCACAACGGTCGGTACTACAATAGCAGCCAATGAGAGGTGATAAGGTCACGTGACCGTTAAGAAATACGGGGCAAGCTTATGTGAAACAAGGATTAGTTGAAGACAAAGTGTGTCTGTCATCGGTTCAAGTACAGGTCATTTAAAAAGTATATGTAGAGTCTGCTCTTCATTGTACGAATACTAGTCCACGTTGGCTATAAAAAGTTGGTTCTCGACCCAGGAAGTTCATACCACTTCATTACTCTGGAGCACCTGAGCCTATGGCCTCAAGCTCCAATCAGGATTGTGCACGGACCAGAAGTGTGTATTTCGTGTAGGCATGATTGTCCCAGTAAACACTATTATTGAGTATAACTTTTTAGTTATACCATTGTTACCGCCCATTAATTGCTGATTCAGTTTCAAAACTGAGGCTTATATGGAGGCTCATTACTCACTATTAAGTATTGTGGAACCTGTTGCAACCTGTACGACGAAAGCGTGATTTTATTAATATTCACTGAGAAGATACTTTTCTCGCACCACTGTGCCTAGACACAAACTATTCTTCTAAGGTTTAAAATCACCTCCATGACCTTCATAAATAGCTATCTTTGGTATTATATTACCCTTTGAAACAGAATGTTAGGCCATTAAGCTGAATACATTTAAGTTATACAATTTATTAGGGGACTTAATTCGATACGTACAAACAACGCAACATGTGTGATTGTAAATTATATGTCCATGCTGTAAGTCCATATTATACTATATTTTGTGGTTAAAACCCGCATTGTCCATAAACTTCACTTATTTTAAACTTATTAATTTACAGCCGTTCTAATGAGAGGACCGTATCAAAATAGTAAACAATAACATTGCATTTGTTTATGACCATGAAGAAAGCATTTACATTTCTTAAGATTTGGAAAGGGAACTAACTTATAATATCATTATGTGGTACCTACATGGCAAAGCGAGAAAACTTATCGGAAAAAAATTCGCAATGCAGAGATCTTTACCTCATCTTTTCGCACATACACGGTGAGTTCGGTATGTATACTCAGTTCAGATATAATCATCTCTTCTGGACAGAAATGTGTCGTACATCGGCAGGCGCGAGAAAACATATCATATAGACACACGAAGCTTCCAACCGCTCTATTTGTGTTTCGTAACTTACTGTACGTCTAGTTACTAATATTTCACTCTTCTAGTCGACCAGATAAGATCCGATAAGGGACGATCGCAGCGCTGGTCACGTGAAAGTCAATACGCCTCAACGCTCTGTCGAGTAATATAAGTGGCGCTGTGAGTACAGAATTTGAGGGTTCAGTCAGGTTCATCGCACCCCATGACAACAATAACAAACAAATGAAACGTAACAAAAGAAAACTGTTAAATTTACAACGTGACGATTTATTGAAGAAAAAATATACACACAAAGACTTGACTGATGTTTACAAGAAAGTCCCCCAAACCAGAATTTCGAGGTTGTATTCACTTGCCACACGAACATTGTGTATGTTTGGCTCGACATATGAGTGCGAACAACTTTTTTCCTGTTATGAAATTAGTTAAGTCCAAACCCCGAAGTTCCTTGTCTGATCACAATCTAATTTGCAGCCTTCGATTACAAATTTCCCAGATATTACGTCCTGACATTGATAAACTAGTTAAAGAAAACCGAAACAGAAAGTTTCGGAAAATGTCTGGTAATTTTGTTCTGAATGGGGTCTCCCTTAATTTTGAGAGAAAATTACTTTTTGTTTTATTTTATTTACTTTATAATATGCCTGACCTTCAGATAAACTGCGAGTTGAAGTTTTATATATTTTCTCATAGTACAGAGCCAAAATATTATTGTTTATAAACTGTGACCAACTGTGTAATTAAAGCAGTCAGCATTATATTACATCACCCAAGATGTAAGTTGTACACATTATTAATACCCGACACGTTGTTAATGTATTTTTTTCCCTACGATACCCGAACCGCAGCACATTAAAATATCAAACTATTTCTTTCCTTTTGGGCAGCAGAAATCAGCGCGATGACGTCACACGCTAACCTGCCTTTCGCTCGGGGGCATATTTGGCGGTCAAAGCTGACGCCATACCGCCACTACCTGTCTTCCTCTGCTCTAAGGTATAGGAGAAGGCACATAAGATAAAAACCGCCATATAAATGTGGATTCACTTCATTACGTAAGCAAAAATAGGAACAGAGGCTATTAAATTGCAGATAACTTATTCCCATGTTTTCAAACCTGCAAAATATTGTCCAATCAGTTACCTCTCAGATTGCGACTTCAAATCAGGGCAAAGCACATTAACAAGTAATATGTTCCATGGAAAATAATGCTGAGAGTATGGAATGTATTGTAAAGAAGAAATCCACTGGTCCCATTACCATCACAAGTACTGCGTTAATAATTAAGTAAACCATAAATATAAATAAAGTATGGACGTGTAGGACGAGTCAACAAAGTAGATGTGTGTTAGTATCGTGAATATGACCAGGAACGCCTGAACACTGCTCTGGAATAAATTCAACATTAATCAAGTTATTTGTAACTTCGTCATATATCCTTATGTCATTTCTAAGTCCGAAATCTCTGCCTGCCTAGTTGATTAATTACAGGCAGAGCTCTTACTTCTGCACCGAGCATTACTACAAGGAATAGCCCTTATAATAATTATAATTTACTGTCAGATATAGGAGAGAGTTACAGAGGATGACACAGTCCTGCATTTTCCCTACTGTGCAAGGAATCCCTGGTTTGATTCCCTGTTTCTGGATGGGGAACTTTTCTCTAGTCGAGATTATTTTTTTGCTTCCTGAAGTCTGGAAGTATAAGAGTGTGAGAATGATGTGAAGTACAACACTTAAAATAAAGTGCATTAACCGAATTATAATCGCATATGGGGTAACACCAGAAAATCTGTGAAGGCATTGGCGGCTTCATAACTTGGGTGAATCCGACCAGAGCAGAAAATATCCTCTTAAATTTGATTAAGGGAACAGTGTGCTCTGAAATGCTAAAATATCACATACTTTTGTTTTTTGGCTTAAAAAATTTCCTTGAAATTTCCTGAACAAATGACATATCATTTATGTTGTTTATACAACTATATCAGTTTTATAAGGGTTTCAGGTGAGCATGCTGCTCTTTTAATTCAGACATACCCCCCAATAAGTTACTTCCATCCAAATTAGTGTATTTCGTTTTTGTTTTAAGAATTTTCTGTGCTAAATTTAAATTTCCATCCTGAGATGTGGCTGCCCTGCAGCTTGCTCTTATATTTCCTATTGTGCCTTTGGTTGTTGTGTGAAGTAAACAAAACTATTATTTGTACATTTTTAACATCAGTTATTATTTCTGTTAGGTAGATAATTACAGCAATATGCCATGGAGTAAAAGAGCGTACAAAAACGCAAGTTTTATGTAAACAGATGCATAATTACTGAGAAAACTAATAGCATAACCTTCAAGTTTTACAAGAACCATGTTGGGAAACAGTGAAGTTGTGTCTGAAGCTGTAATTTCTTCGACAATGAAGTTTTCTAGTACCAACAATGGATGTCCAGAAAGTGTCCTTGGTGTAAGTACATCCATAAATAGTGGTAATATTATTATTAGTGTACAGTTATTGTTTATCTTTATAAGCAAAAACACAGAATGTAAACATTGTAAGGGTGTGTTTTAGAATTTTAGAATACCGCGTGAAACTCAATTGTATTCTGCCTCACACTTCTGTTCAACAAGTTCAACTCTTTGTTCTCGTTGCTTTTACTGCTTCAGTTAACGTTTAAACATTTCTCTTGGCAACACATGCGATTTATCGACATTTTTGGTATTTAATAAGATTGAAAGGGTAGAGCCAGGCTGAAAAATTTAGTGCCATAGCCGGGATTTGAACCACGGATCTTCTGGTCTCCATCCAGCCGCTCTAAACCATTGAGCTACTATGGCCAACGTGCCAATATGACATTAAATTCTCCAACCGACTCGTGTTTTTTTTCTCGATAAACCACTAGTGCCCGATTTCACCAACAAATGTTAAGACTTAACACGAGTTTAGCAATAGTTAAAACAAAAATTACATTTCACCAACAAGTGTAAGCGTAACACTCGTGTTAAATCTCATGTTAAACTAACAAGCCAAATTTCTAATGTTAAGTCCTTAACAAATGTAAATAGTCAAGATGGCGAGCATGAACTCAGCAGTTGATGTCGATTTGCTATATTTAAGACCGTCTAAATGGCATTCATAATAGAGTACGGCCAATGAAGAGAAATGATTTTTGAGGAAATATCGGAAGAAACACGTTGCTATGAAGGTTACTGCGGAAGTACAAAAGAGGTTAGAACATGCATCGAAAGGAGTATGGCGATCTCGCCTTTGCTTCAAGTATCAATTACCTTGCGATTTTATAATTCACTGAATTATGTGGATAATACATTGTCCACCTGCCGTCTTGAAACGTTCAAGTCACTTGCTCTTCTTCACTCCTCGTTTTAAATTTACGTAATACTGAGTTAGAACATGCATCAAAAGGAATATGACTATCTCGCCTTAGCTTCAAGTATAAGTAACCTTGCGATTTTATAATTCAGTGAATTATGTGGATAATACACTGTCCACCTGCCGTCTTGAAACAGGCACTTGTTCTTCGCACCTCGTTTTAAATTTACGTAATACTGACAAGTTGTTTGGTGCTTGTAGTAATGGCACATTCATTTGAATTAAATACGTTTCCAATATTTTCCTCGCGACATCTTTCTCTTTTACATTCATTGCATCCGTCCTCTTATTTTCCATTATACACTTCGTCACTATTTCAATTAACAATGCTTTCTCCAACGATGAGAAATTTGGCTCACGGCTTTATATATAATTTTGTTCATCCGCCATTTGTGCAGACGAAAACGAAAACAAAAGCGCATCGGAGTACGTTCAGAAATTCATTCATAGCCTTCTATAGCTTTGATATTTACAAGTTTCTTGGCGTTGACACAGGTTTGTTAACATTTTAAGAAAACAGATTGGTGAAATGCAAGAAATTTAACATTAGTTTTAGCGCTGTGACATTTGTTACGTTACATTTGTTAACGTCGACTTTAACATCTGTTGGTGAAATCGGGCATAGGAGTTCTCATAAACTACCTTATGGCGAGAGACACGGAGACAACTACCTTAATGGCGACTTACTATTCTGTGAGTACTTTAAGGCCCGGGCTTTATAGTTGGGACCACTATTAGGTACAATTAATGGAAATTAATTGTTCTTTCACACTAGCCGTGTGAAGGATGCGCTATGAAAGGGCAGAGCCAGACTGAAAAATTCAATGCCATAGCCGGGATTTGAACCATAGATCTTTTTAGAGCGGCTGGATGGAAACCATATGATCCGTGGTTCAAATCCCGGCTATGGCATTGAATTTTTCAGTCTGGTTCTACCCTTTCATAGTGCGTCCTACACACGGCTAGTGTGAAAGAACAATTAATTTCCATTTAATAAGATTAATTTAACATTTTTATATCACTGCAAATGTATTGCATTTGTGAACTGACTTTATCCATGTGGTATATAGTATATTAACAATTATTTTAGAAATTAAACTTTATAACACATATTATCCAGACAAAAATTGCAAAATTTCTTCAGTTACAGTATTATTTTATGTGTATATTACTTCTTGCACATTTATAAATTAATAGAAATAATTCTAATTATCTCTGAGTTTCATGTGCTTCTGCGCATTATTGTTGTAGTTATTTTAAGATATAAAATACAGAAAATGACACATTAACCTAACACTATATGCAATATAGTAACGCTGCATTATGAATAGAATAACTTTGTTTTTGAAGCTGTGGGTATTTTCCTGGCGATTTCAACTGTGCAAGGAATCGAGATAAGAAACGCAGGGAGGAGGCGAGCAAAGCTGTTAACTATAAAAGGGCTGAGGTTATGCAGATTGGGAGCTTACATTACGCTCCAGAGTTGTTTTCCATTAGGCAGTCATTATTTTTCCGAGTGAAGCCTTGAGCAGTTGCTGCTCTCCGTGTTGCCCGAGGCGGTAATAAAAAACAAGTAATTCCCTCTCACACCCTAACTAGGTGGTTCTCTGTTTTTACCACTGAAGTAAAATTCTTTTTACTGCAATTTTCTGCACAACGTTTTCCACGATATCTCTGGGGCTTCATTATTCTACGTTTGTAAACCTATTGTGATCGGTGGCCTTATTTACACCGTACATCAACAGCATCCTACGGGGATTAATAAGTGCGGAATGTTACTTCTAATTCGTACTTTGAAGCTTTATTTCGTAACGCATGAAATGAATCCAGTAGACAAAGTATGTATGGCATTTCTACAAAATAATTCCTAACTTTATTTCATTACGGAAGTATATGATATATTTCAGCTATAATTATATAAATATATATACAATTACAATTAAATTCATCATTAAACTGTATTTCAATTATAATAATCCGTATTCAATGAAAACTATTGTAGGTCTCTTAGTCAAACATATTAGAAAAAGAGATGGTAGTAACGAAATGATGCACAAATACCAAATTTTATCAAGTTCTGCACTTCCTAAAATCGGACATTTAGGAAAATCATTCACTTCTAACTGCCATTTACGAGTGGGTATCGTAAAGTTTTAATTGTCACCGTTTAAAAAATGTGATAGTTTGTGTTAATGTGTACTTCTTAGTTCCTCTCTACGTAGTCACGATTCAGAATTACACATTTTTTCCAGCGTTTCTTGACCTTCCGAATACCTTGATTGTAGAAATCTGAAGAAGTCGCTTTAAACTATTCTTCCACCTCATTAATGACGTCATTTATGTTGTCAAATCGGGGGACCAGGCAACGAATTCTTCATTTCTGGTGCGAGATCGGGCGAATAAGGCGGAAGTTATAAGGTCCCAAAGCCACATTCCTTTGTTTTGTCAACTGCAACTTGAGATGAATGAGCTGGTGCATTCTCAGCCAGAACACGAAAAACTTTGGACGGCATACGACGTCGTTTCCTAATCAGAGCTTCTCGTAACTTGTTCATAAAAGTGCAGTAGTATCTGCCAGTGATGGTTTGACCCTTGGCAAGAAGATCTGTAATGATGACTCCACGACAGTCCCAGAAAACTGAAAGCATGAGCTTCCCAGCTAACTTTTGCACCTTTGCTTTTGGGAGGGGGAATCAGCATGTTTTCATTCCATGCTCATGGTTTTTTTTCTCTGGATCATACCGATAGATCCAGGATTCATCCATGGTTACCACGTGATCAAAAATGTCATCTTCATGCTGTTCCAACAGCACCAATATCTGTCTTCTAAAGTCATGCCGTGTTTACTTTTGGAAAGGGGTTAGCAAATGTGGAATCCATCGTGCAGACACCTTAGACATGTGCAGTTCGTCAGGAATAATTTTCCACACACTACCATAACTAAGATGTGCCTCATTCATGATCATTTGGATGGTTGCTCATCTGTCTTCCAGTATTAAATACTCCATTTTCATAACTGTGACAGCATCGTCTGTCATTGATGGTCTTCCAGATCTTGGTTCACCTGTTAGAGACATGTGATCACTTTGAAAATACCTTTTTCGCCTCACAATAGTGTCATACACTGGGAAATCATTTCCATAAACAGCCGTCATCTCATCATGGATTTCTCAGGCAGTTTTTCCCTTCAAATGCAGGAACTTGATCACACTACGAGCCTCAATTTGCTCCATATTACACCTCAGACTTTTCTGGCACTCACTGTAAAAATACAAAAGGACTCAAACCACTGAAACTGCCAACATTATGTCCCGAAGAATTATTGATAGTACTGAAAAATTTTCATCACTCTGGCATAAAAATTACCGGGTGACAATTAAAAGATAACGATACCCCTTCGTATTTGGAGAACTATTGGACTTCATGTCTCGAAAAATGGCCAACTGGTTCTGATTTAAAGTTACTGAACTTTTCTTATTTTAAGCCGCGTATCTACATAACAAACTGCACATTTGGAATTTTCTGCCTAAAGTCGGTGATGTCCTCTTCATTCAGCAAGAATGTTGCAGAAATGTGTTTTACTGGTAAATCATATCATACAAAAGTTTATTACACAAAACGCTTTAAAATAAAAATTGTACATATTTCAGGTATATTTGGCGGCAATGGATTTGTATATACATATTTGACACTTGGAATACTGTACATTTCTTTTTAAAATCGCAATCATTTAGATTTTCCTCCAAAAACAAAGGAAAGCGTCTCACAATATAGTGATTGTTTTCTATAGGGATGGGTCTTTGATACTTGCCATAATGTTATCGACATTGAACGATACTTTTTGAATACATAGGTAGTGATCCACAATTTTATGTTATTTTAAGAAAATCCTTTGTAAAATTCAGCGCCAGTTATCAATTCAGAAGAAGAAATCACCGTACATCTCAAGGAAGGTTTGTCAGTTCCTCTTTCTAGTTCACTGGATAATTGGAAAACAGATTACAAATTTCCGTAACTTAAAAGAAGTATCCGTAAATATTTGTGCATTCCACCAGCAACATAGATTAGATTGGATATTTACTGTGCATATTCCAAAAGTTACAATTTACAACTTTTGGATACATTTATTTGTTTTCCCTTGTTGCTGCTATCTTGGCTTACATGACACCCTGGTCTTCTGCTCTGCCAGTCTTAACCTCCATGCCTCCTTAGTCCCTTTCTTCCTCCTCATCTTCCTTTCTTATATTCTTTACATTTCTTGCCCATTTTTCTTGTACTTTCTGCAAGAACTTACCAATACTTCTTACCGTCTTTTCCTCCCTGCCCGTTAACATTTTTATAACTTCTATCCTCTTCTCTACTTTCTTCCAGTTTTCCTCCCAAACTTTTTTTTCTCCACATTGCAACCTCCTCGCATTCTGTTGCATAGTATTCTATGCTTTCTTTTCCCCCCACAGAATTCCCAAATTCCCTTATCTCTACCTCTTATCCCTCTTAGAAATGTTGTTCCTGTTCTCATCCAAGTTAGCCCTTCTCTCTCTTGCCCATTGCAGTAGTCTACATATGCTTCCTGTCCCCAATTTCTATTTATTTGCTTGTAAAACTGTAATGATTTCATATTTTCTAGACTTTCTCATATTTGCTGTCTTTCTATATATTCTATTCTGCATTTTACCAATTTACCCACATCGCTTTTATTCCTTTCCTCTAATCTCCATATATCTCCCTCTTCTATTTTTACATAGTTCCTCCTATCTCTGACCACCAACTGTCTGAGTTCACTAATCCTTCTTTTTATCTCGTGCATAATTTCATAATTTCTCCTTCTTCTTTGGCCAAACACCTATAGCAACATTTTATTATTCCTTCCATTATTGTTGCATTTCTCTAGTATTTCCTAATTCTACTAAATCTGCTTCCCTAGGTGCTGATCATGGTAAGCCTAGTAGCTCTTTACAAAACCTTCTGCAGTTTTGGTCCACCGTTTAGTTTACCTCTGTGCCCCTCCCCAGATCTGCACTGCATACAAAATTTTGAATTCAAACTTGTGCTTCATACATTCTTTCTAACCACTTGGTTGTCATTTCTAGCTTATATTTGCATATTCTTATCTCATTCATTGCCGCCCTTCCTCTTGCTGCCATTTGCATAGCAAGGCTCATATGTGACAGAAAAACAAGAAGACTTTACCCCGAAAGTGTGAAAGTTGTAAACGTATAAAAGTGGACTGTTTTGTTTTTAAATGTCTAATGTTGGTGGTTGGTTGGTTACCAACACTCTCCACATGGCAACCCTTACGTTCGGGGTAATCTCGTCCCACCACGTGATGTCCGGACACCATTTCTCAGGTTGAGGCACGCAGAGGGCGGTGTCCATTACCTCCAATGATAGAGTGATAGTGAAGATGAGGGTGAGGCGAGGACACCTAAGCCTATCCCATGGACTCCGAACCACGATGGGCATAGGCGACACTTCACATTTGCTAGACAGATGAAGGGGTGGATAGGACCAACTTAAAACCGCAAAGCCCAGAACCGGGAATCGAACTCGGGACCCTTTGCACGGGTGCCAAGAACGAAATTACTGCGCTACCCCGGCGCCTTAAATGTGTAATTCAGGGTTTAAAAATAAGAACACTGGTTGCTTTAGGTGTTGCTTCATTAGATATATGCAACTATTTTATTAGCTATTTTATTATACTGTTGTACCAGCATACTATTTGTACTGAAACCAGTAGTAGAAATGATAGTATCGAGTATCGGAATATCAGGTATCGTGGAAATTATCGTGTATCGCTATCGAGAATCGAGTACCCGGAAGAACTGGTATTGATCAATAACTTGTTTTTAAACATTACACTAAAGCTTGCTTTTCCTGTATACATCTTGTACCTAAGAAAAAGTAAATTATTCACGAAACAATTTCTGAAAGTTTTATCTATAATACTAGGGCTGTTCAACAAAGAATGATCATAATGTTTTTACGGTCATAATTTTTCGCACTAAAATTCAATCTTATTATCTTCTGTTAGCTTAATGTGAAACAAATACGCTTAGTAGTTTTATTTTTAGTACTCCTGGTTCCCACCTGTAAGGACCAGGCAAGTTCAGACATGTTCAGTATCAACTACCGCTGCAATGGAGGCAACAGGCGAGGAACAATATGCGGTTTGAAATTCTGCTTTCGTCTCAACAAATTTTCAGTTGAGGCATATACAAAGTTACAGGAGGCCTATAGAGAGTCTGTTCTTCCCTACAACACAGCTCGAAGGTTGTTTATGATGTTTAAAGAGGGGTGACAATCAGTTTCAAAGGAAGGAGGACCCGATGCCGCAGTTACTGCTCTTGCGGAACAAAACATTAAAAAATGCTGCTGCCATTGTGGGACAGGATCGACGAATTACCTTAAGATCACTTTCTGAAATACTGAACTTTTCATTGAGTGCCTCCCACACGTTGGTGACAGAAACATTACACATAAGACGTGTTTGGGTGCGATGTCTTCCAAGACTGTTGATTCCCGAACAAAAGGACATTCGCATGCAAGTCTGCATACAGTTAAAGTTGATGTTAGAGGAAGATCCAGAGATTATTTCAAACTAATCACTGCTGATGAAACTTGGCTAGATCATTTTGATCCTGAGAGAAAACAACAAAGCTCAGTGTGGAAATCTCCTTTATTACCAACCGCCAAAAGAGCAAAAGTGTTTGCTTCTGCTGGGAAAGCTATGGCCATCTCATTCTTTGATATTCATGGAATGGTTTATCAGCATGTTGTACCTGCACACACGACAATAACTAGACAATACTACAGGGAGTTCCTGAAAACATTGCAAGTCCATATCAGGCGCTGAAGACCACATTTCCGGGAAGCAATATGGATGCTGCACCACCATAGTGCGCGGCCGCATATTACCTATTTTGTTGCTGAATATCTTGCAAAAATCAACGTGAAGTGCATCCCTCACCCTCCATATAGTCCGAATTTAGCCCCATGTGACTACTATTCCCTAACTTGAAAAGGCGCCTTCGTGAGAGGCATTATCCATCATCAGAAGCAGTGATGAAGGCTGCGGAGGCGATTTTGAAGGTTCTCTCAAAAAATATTTTCCAGCGTGTCTTTGAAGACTGGCAGAAACGCTGATACAAGTGCATCGCATTCAGGGGAGACTATTTTCAGAAGGCCCATCAAAATTATGAGGGTGAATGAACGTACGTTGTCAAAAAAAGCTGTGATCATTATTTACTTAACAGCCCTCGTATGAAGTATACTGATGAATAAGCTTTAAATGTACAAAAATGCACTCAGATAAATAAAAGAGTTGTCGAGATAATGGGAGAAGATTTAGGTTTGTCAGGATACGTTTTCAATTCCGTGTTAATTTAATGTGATATGCTGCACTAGATGGTGCATTTGAAATCCAATAGAGTAGAGCATGAATGTTCGCTTATGTTTGCTTCGGCCAAACAAAATGTAACATTATGTACATATGGAAGTATTCATTCTCTGTACTGTTAATTACATGAGAGAAGGACAAAGCGGATTCCTGAGGGGTGCCGCAGTCAGTACCAGTAAGTAAAAGGGACAGCTTTGTATGATTAAATATTAATTCTCTGTACGTTGTACATTATTATCATTATTATGACATTATATAATCATATAACACAAAATTACTAACGCGATGTTAACTTCGAGAGTTGTAATTTATTTCTGAATTGTACTCGTGTTTGTGTTTAAGGGTGTAGCGATATTTATGCCTGCCAGTTATTCTAGTTTAAAATAAGTAAATATACCAGGGCTGTACAATAAAGAATTATCACAATTTTTTTGACAACGTACCTTTACTCATTCTCATAATTTTGATGGTCCTGCACAAAATAGTCACCTCTGAGTTCGATGCACTTGTCCCAGCGTTTCTGTCAGTCTTCAAAACATGCTGGAAACCATTCTTTGACAGATCCTTCAAAATTGCCTCCACAGCCTTCACCAATGCTTCTGAGATGGATAATGTCTCCCACAGAGGCGTTTATTCCAGTTAGGGAATAGAAAAAGGTCACATGGGACTAAATCCAGACTATACAGAGGGTGAGGGATGCACTTTACGTTGATTTTTGCAAGATATTGAGCAACAACATTGGCAATATGAAGCCGCGCATTATCGTGGTGCAGCATTCAGCCTGCTTCATGGAAATGTGGTAGTTTGTGCCTGACATGGACTTGTATTGTTTTTAGGACATCCCTGTAATATTGTCCAGTTGCTCATGTGTGTGCAGGTACAACATGCTGCTAAACCGTTCCATGAATATCAAAGAATGAGATGACCATAACTTTCCCAGCAGAAGCAACCACTTTTGCTTTTTGGGGGCTGGTGATGAAGGATATTTCCATACTGAGCTTTGCTGTTTGCTCTCAGGATCAAGATGATGTAGCCAACTTTCATCAGCAGTGATTACGTTTGATAGAAACTCAGCATCTTCCTCTAACATCAACTTTAACTGCATGTTACCTCCATTGCAGCGGTAGGCGATACTCAACATATCTGAATTTGCCTGGTTATTACAGGCGGAAGCCAGGAGTACCAACAATGGAACTACTACGGGGTGTTTGTTTCACATTAAGCTAACAGAATATAATAAGATTGAATTTTAATGCGGTAAAAAAATTATGATCATTCTTTATTGAACAGCCCTCGTATTTTATTAATTCAGGAATTATTAACAATTATGTAAACAATTATAACAATAGCAATAACTATGACTTTATAATAATATTTGTATGAACGTATCACATATATAAAGCATGTATAAAATGTTGTAAACCTCGAAAATTATAACCAAGGAAATATTCAGGCGTAGTTTCTCAGGATTGTCTGCTAGGTTTCGGGGTAACTTAACGGTACAGCTTCCGTTGTTGCTACCCTGTTAGCGTTGGCCATAAGGGTTATTGACCCTTCGTTTGTGTATAGACAAAGAGAGGAATTTAAAGTTTCTAGGGAGTTTAGAAAAGGGCAGTTTGGAACAGAATCGGGGCAGTCTGGCGAAGTCTCAGATATTTTCCTCCACAGGAGAGAACGTCCCCGAGGCCTGAGACTCAGGAGGATTGCAGAAGTTTCCCACACCCTCCCTGGACTGTTTATGACACCCCATGTTAGTACAGTTACAGACCATCCAAAAACATTCTGGCGGCTTCTGCTTTTATGAATGAATCTTCTCGGTTTTAGTGTACAGAGTGAATAGGGCGCATGTTTTTTAACGGTTATACTCCTTGTGTAGCATGCTTTCCCTGCCACACTCATTCGCTGTCCTTTTCCCACTGTGTAAAAGAGCATATTCCTTTCAGAGTCTTTTTTTGCGTTGCTGGACAGTAGTGAGAAGTGTTAAGCCGTAGGAGCATCAAGCAACGCGAAGTGCGAGGTTCATCTGGCGCTATATAGAGTATTCTCTGATTAAGATATTTTAGAACTTCAAGCATATATAGTTATGCAGACATTTGAGTAACTTGACGCCGATATAAAAGTACCACAATACTTTCTGTTCAAAAACAATGGAAACAAAAAAGCCAAATTCCCAGTCCAACCACATCACCTATTCCATAGTTCAGTAGTCATATAGATACTCGTCGAGGCGAACATTGTAATAATTGTGCCTCCTCAGCCACAACAGCGACGAGTACAACGAAGTTAATAGATCGTCGCTTCGAAGCCCGATAGAGCGAGGAACCTTCGAGGTAACGCGACAAGGGTAAGCTTATTTCCCCACGTTACAACGATAAAACGTTGAGATGAATTATTTACGACCTTCAATAGAAAATGTTCTACATCTACCTTAGCTACATCTATCTTAGCTATTTGTCTGCCACAATTGGTGATGTATTTCATACACCATCATGGTTGTATAGCCCGCCTCGGTAGCGTAGATGGTAGCATGTCTGTCTCACGTTCAAGAGGTCTCAGTGAGTGTGATCTACCTGGATAAGGCTTTTTACTGGGTTTTCCCTTGTCCTTACAGACGAATGTCGGGTAGTTCTAAGCTCCATGGACCCTGGACACATTTGAGCATCATTTCACCCAGTTCATTCACCGCCCGATGTGACTTAATGTTGGAGGACGTAAAATTACAAAAAATCATTTCTTCCACCTATTAGATTTCCCATACGTTCTCATTTCTAACCGAGCAGTTTTATCCTGTTCCATTCTTTAACCGTGAAAATTCGTCGGGAAACGAAGAAATGGATCAGAGATTGTGGAAAGAATTAAGACAGAGAGGATAATTTGCGGTTGAACGAAAAGTGCTATGAAGGAAAGGTTCACATTTCTTATATGCTAGAAAGCAAGGCATTCTAATTCTGTGGGTTTGTTTAGTAGGGACATTCTCTGTTTTGTAACATTTTTATTTCATCTAATCTTATATTAATTTTAATTTAGTTAGTTGTAGCATATTCATGGCAGATCTTAGAAAATACAACTCTACGAAGAGTTCAAATTCTTCAGCCTTAATTAGCTTTGAAAATTAGGCTGGTCGCATAGCTCAGTTGGTAGAGCACTTGCCTGCCGTGCTGGGGGTCCTGGGTTCGATTCCCGGCGGTGGGGGTAGAAGTATTAATGAGAGTGCGAATGTGTGCGTGATCTAATGATTAAAAAACCCAGCGAACACGAGTTAACACCTTCGATATGTTCCAAAGTCGAACGGTCGCCGAGATGACCGCTGCATTTAAAGGCGGGGTATAAATGTGACAAAAAGATGTCCTACTGCCAGGTTGTTTAATTGATGCTCCCTGGACAAAAGTTCATAACACAAGTGCTTTTGCGTCTTATCAGTCTTGAAAATGTATCGCTTGTCATAAAAAGTTATATGTCAAGTCATGGTGTTCCATTGATTATTCTGTAGAGATAACACTTTCTATCGAAGATTACAGAGATCCACAGTGTCATTTAAGTCAAAGGATGCTGAATTCAATGAGGATGTGAAACGTATAATACCATTATACAACACTTTATTCAGCTTTACGCCAATGAAAACCTGTTTTACATGGTGCAGGCAAACACCACAGGCAATTAATCAGGCTGGATCAGCCTGCTATTCAATGTCATGATGATAGCTATTACTTACAATTTTTAAATTTATTTGAGCTACCCAGAGCTACAGAAAAGAGAAATATACAATGTCCCAACGTGTTATATCTCCACAACGAAATGAGACAGAAATACAATTTTTGTTATGTATAATACACAAGACACTCGAAAAGAGCATAGCAACACGATCATAGATCTTCACGTCTTTATGAACCAGAATTGCGGCGAAATTATCATTCGAGGAACGTAAGTGGATACTGAAGTGTTATTGGTAAAGAGTAGAATGTTGTTAAAGTGCAACGACGTTGGATGGTTGAACTTGGGACATCACCACCAACAAGGGTAACAATAACATGAATTCGAGACAAGTTTGAAGAAGATGAAATGGTGCAAGATGTAATGAAAAGTAGTTGCAGACGAAAGAGAAGCTCCGCTGAAAAGGAGAGTACAGTTGTAGTCATGCAGGTTTGTACACGATGCCCAAAGTAGTCACTGAAGCAATGTTCTCATGAGGCTGGTATAAAAAAACAGTGTTCAACGAATTTTTCGCGGCCAAAACTGGAAGCCTTAGATTTTGAGACTTCTCCACGCACTAAATGAGAGCGATCCAGATAGGCAACTGCAATTTTGTGAGTGGTTCCTGTAGAAGTGTGACGAAAGGAAAGATTTTCCAGACACAATTGTTTGTGTCAGATGAAACCACGTTCAAACTTAATGGCGCAATTAATCGTGCGTACTGGGCTCACCACGAACCATAAAACATTCACGAAAAGACCGTCAATCTTCCAGGAGTAACGGTATGGCGTGGTTTGTCATTCCAAGGATTTATTGGGCCGAAGTTCTTGCAAGGAACGTTCACGAGTTAAACTTACCTGGAAATATTGGAATGATTCCGCGTATTGAAGATCTCTTTGGAAAATGAGGTCTACTTCCTACAAGACGGGCCTCCACCATATTTTCATGTCAATGTGAGAAATTTTCTCGATCGCACATTAAATCAGAGATGGATGTGACGAAGAGCAGGGGCTACAGATTTCCCGCCACGATCTCCTGATTTAACACCTCTAGACGTCTTTCTTTGGGGAACTGTAAAGGATATGGTCTGCGCCACAAAACGAGAAACTGAGTGATCAATTTGTACATGTCATCTAAGACATTCCAATAGCAAAAATCCTAAACGTGTGTCACTCTGTCCACTCCCACCCTGTTGGGAGTGTACTGTAGTAGTTGAACATTTTGAACATGTTACGGGCTTAAGAAATAAAGCACAACAAAAATTATATTTCTTTCTCATTTAGTTGCAGAGAAATAACAGCTCAAAATGTATATACATCAATTTGGGACACTCTGTATATCCTGGTATCTTAATATCTTTGGGGATATCTTCTAGTTTCCTCTTTATTGTGCACGAGTTTTGCCTATCAGGTCAACCGTAAGGGATAGGAAAATCTAACCATGCTCGCCAAGAAAAGGAAAATGTCTTGGCTATCTCAGAACGGACAACCCATAAAGGACTTGTTTGTTGCTTAAAACCTACTTTATTCCCAGATTCACTTGCATTGAATGCAACTTGAATAATGTATTAAAATTAATTTTATTTACTATGGATTCTTAATGAAACATGCTTTAGCTGTAATTTTTGAAAGAAATTAACAATATGGTCATTTCTTCAAATGTTTACTTCGATTAACATATAGTAGATGGAGGAATAAGGGTTTGGAGGAATAGTTTGTACAAGAGTTTAGAACGACATGTGAGTGAAACATCAGTCTTTTGGTTTGTGTTTTTGCGGTTAAATGTTAGATAATATAGGAATAACATTCCAATCCTCCCCACTTCTTTGAGCTGCATTGATCCTTTACATACTACACTTGGTCTTAATATTGCTAAAATATAGAAATATATCCAGTAAATATAAATCACAACGTTATGAAAAGTATGGGTTTAAACATTTATGTCTCTACCAAATCAATATAATTTGTGTTTGAGGTTACAAAACGTATCCCAACACGCTTACATAAGCACTTACGGTAGAAGCCTGCATGCCAGTGATTAACTTCGCTTTGCCGTTGCGTAGGGTAATGTGCTTGCCTATTGCTTTATGTTCTCAGGTTCGATTACATCGGCCGGAGCATGTTCCCAGGGGAGGCTGTTACTAGTTTGATCCTACCGTGCACAGGCAAAAGCCAACTTTACATCATCAGGTTTAGCTGCACCAGAGCTGCTCCATTTCGTACCTTCCGAAACAGAGGAAATTTGGTTTCAGGTTTTAGCTATATACCAACTCCTTTCTAAATTATCATATAATTACGTACATCCCATATTTAAATTCCAAACAGTAAACGGTAGAAGATAATGTAGCTGCTTGTGCGCTTGTGTATGGAAAAAAATATTTAGAATATTAGTATCTTACATAAGTTTTAGATAATTTAACCAGAAGTATGTAAAATTAAAGAAAAAGCTTTTCATTCCATAAGTTTATTCATTAAAATATAATTATGTCCTACTTTTAAACAAACCACTTACAACGAAGATCAGTAAACTATGACATTTCCGTTTTAAACCACATTAACAATTGAAAATTTATGTCCAACTTATTAGACAGTGTCTTCATACCTTACTTGTTGAATAAAATTGTATGTAAAATTGCCAAGTATTGAAATGTTTCTTTTAAAAGTAATAAATATTTTCAAATATTGTAAATTGTATTATTCTGCAGTTTTTCTTTGCTAATTTTTTTTAATTTACGTCCACCAACGTTAAGTCATATTGGCTTAACGACTTGACGACGAATGAAATGGGTGAGTCCGAAGTCCATGGAGCTTAAAGTTACCCAACATTCGTCTATCAGGATAAGGTAAATCCCGAAAAAGCCTTATCCAGGTAGCCCACTCTAACCGAGATTCGAGCTCGGGACCTCTTGAACCTGAGGCAGAACGCTACCATCTACGTAACCGAGGCGGGCACTCTTTGCTAAGACCAATTTGCACCACTTCATAGCCTTTTAAGTACAGTTTTTTATCCACCCTGTGTCAGCTTTTATCATGAAACATTCCATGCATTATTGTGATTAATTTACATAAGTAAGAAGCAAATTGTAATCAATTTCGACCTGATAATAAGATATATACAATATCTTTATCGTCTCTTAATTATGTTTAAATTCATTTTCAGTTAATACAAAACAGGATTTGGTAATTGGTTAGTTCCTTTAATACCTGGAGCCCCAGTTGAAAAACATTATAGATACTGGAGGGAATTTAAAGTAATACCTCTATTCTTAACAATATTCTAGCGGCTTCTGTGGCTCACCAAAATAATTGCAGCAACAATGCGGTTTTGGTTATTCCTCTTATTTTATACGTGTTCTTCAGACCTACTGGAAAGTTGTGTTGGGTAGCTGGAATATATTTTGCACTACCATTTTTCTCACAATATTTTATCTTACATACGCTTTAGTGTTTATAATGACGGTGTCTGGCGGCAGATTCTTTCTGCTTCTTTATTACTTCTCTGTACAACTTGTCCAATATCTGTTCGACCATTAAGTGAAATATCAATGGAAGGTTCTTGTCACGTTGTCATAAACTCATTATAGCACTAGTGATGTGATTTATTTCACCAATTCTACACTATAGTCTTTGTATTCGTGGCTACAGATTGCTCTTTCCAGGGATTTTCATCCAGTCCTCTTTGTCAAGATGACTTTTGCTTGGTGCAAAAGTGAGTATTTAGAAACTTCATGCTGCTTTTCCGTCCAGCAAAAAGAAGAGTCTTAGCGTACACAATGTGCATGCCACCGCCGTCATACAACATTTAAGCAATTGGAAATACTCGTAATAAATCACCACTTGTATCAACATTCCGTATCTATTATAATAGGAAGCAGTTTTACGAAAATTTAACTAGCTACGAGATACAGTTAAAACATACGTTCGAGGTACACACAAATCCTTTCTTATTATCGTAGCTCTTTACTGTAATGCAGGAAATAGATGCGCTGTCCGCCAATTAGATAATCTAGAAGATCTCATCAGCATCTGCGACGATCCCACGCTTTTTCTGTAAAGCGATAAGATGTAATTCTCAGGATATGCGTAGGTATTATAAGAAACCTCATACATTTCAAGTTTTTTATTCAAGTTTTATTAATTTAACACGTAATATTCAATACTTAAAATATACCGATCCCTCAATAATAGAAATTCACGTGATCTAAAACAAATATATTCATAAATTATTGATTTCTTAAAAACAATTTGAGAGTCAGAACAATAAATGATCTGTTCTTGCTGCCAGCCCGACGCGAAGTGAAGTGAAGCGACGCTACCAACGGATTCGTACTTGCCCGCCTCGGTAGCGTGTGGTCAGGGTGAGTTACCTGGATAAAGCTTTTTCCGGGGTTTTCCCTTATCCTGAAAGACGAATGTCGGGTGACTCTAAGCTCTATGGACCCTGGGCTCATTTGAGCATCATTTCACCCATTCCATTCAACGTCCGATATGACTTAACGTTGAAGGACGTAAATTTACAAAAAAAAAAAAAAAAAAAAAAAAAAAAAAAAAAAAAAAAAGGATCCGTACTTCAGTTCAAACTTTGTCCGCTAGGCAACCACTTTCAAATCAATACTCATCATGTATTTATTATCGTTTAACGTCATCTTCATCGTCATCATCATTCTCTCTTATTCTCCTATTAATTATAATATACAGGTTGTTTCAAAATGACACCGAACGATTATAGACGTTGCGTAGTATATGACATACCTAGTGCGAATTTCGGTGTTGCATCTTCGAAATTCTGTTAGGTATAATTTTATGCAGAATAAAATATTACATGATTTTGTGATTAGACAGTGCAGGAACCACTGATGTGCGAACCTCAAAAGTTGTTATTGGGACGCACCGGCCACGAAAACAAAAACATTACTCCTTGCTCTTTATCAGTGACACTAGCCTACTTTTCAGGTAATGAGGCAAGGTCAGTTATTTGTTGAAAATAAGTCGGATGTTACAAGGTTGTTCTTCAGTGTTTATTTTAATCCTAACAGGGAGGACTTCGCACTTACCTAGATAGCACATCCAAGCAATATGGAGCGCCGAAACGAGGGATATGGTTTTGATATATGGAATAGCTGCAGGGAATTCAACAAACGCACAATTAATTTAGTTTCATTAACAGTATGTATTGTAAAAATAGTTGTATCAATTATAATATTTATTTGTATAACTTCAGATTATTTTTATGATCTTAATTGTACAATACTTTCAACCACTTACTGTAAATATAAACAGCTTCCTTACAATTACGAATGCTTTATTTATTATTATCAAACGCGTGGAATAAAATGCTCGTCTCATTGTATAGGTAATTTAGTTTTAGTTAATTTATCTACAGTTCTTTGATGTTGTTTTCTGCTGTTTATTATTTAATGCTTCCATCCTCAACCTCACTAACATTAACTTCCCTCTAAAAGGTATAAGTTGCATATGTCCATCAGCTTATTTGCCATCATGTAGTGCTATAACGGAATTATGGAACACGTTAAACATTTATAAGCAACAATTAAGTAATGGCTTCTTTATTGTGGTTTCATAATTCAAAGATATTCGCAATAGTAGCAAGGTACAGATGTACTTTTTTATCTCGAAAAGCGCAGAGCGCTGCACAGTGGTATCTGGACGAGTCCACCTCAGAACGGTTTCAACTAGAGGGGAGGACAGGTCAGTTGCGTACCAGTTGCGAGCAACTAAACACGTGCAGAGCTACTCGGTAACACTACAGCTTGTTTCAAAATGTGCATGTCTCCTGGTTCCAAGAGAGAATTTATAAATGACGCCTCCTAGCAGCACATTAGGAAATAAAGTGCTACATTTAAAAACACGAGACGTAATAACCAATTACCATAGATTTATAAAAAAGGAACTTTGGTCTGGGTCAGCTATAAAAATCTAGGGAAGGGTATCTGAGGTAACAGTTGTGTCTGAAAGCAGTTTAGGAGAGTTATTAAGGAAAGAAAAGCCATTGGTGCTAGTGCAACAACGTCCTTCTGTATGCCCAGTAAACAAACATTAAGAACATGCACAAAATCTAATTTGGATGTTTTAGCTCAGAAGTAGTTGGGCGAACTATGAATAAATTTTAAAGCACAGAAAAACAAAGACCGACTTTGAAGAAAGTGTTTATGAAGCTTAAAAATTCTACCGACTTCCAAGGCAGTGTCTGAACATAAAGAAGAGTTCTTTTGAAGCTAGGATTATTTAAAAAAAAAACACTAAGCGTGACAGGCAAATTTTAATCGAACATCGCACCCTAGGTGCAAAAAGGCTTAAGTATTTACGAAATATTTGGAGATATCGAAGTGAAGTTTATATAGTTTATATGGATGAAACTTATATAAATGCAGCACATACTGGACCATATGCCTGGAGTAAAATACGTTACAGGGGCTCTGCAGCGACATTGAAAGGCCGACGGTTGTTTATCATGCCTGCTGGAGGAGAGCAGGGTTCTGTTCCAATGCCTATGCACTATTTAAGATACAACAAAAGCGTGGAAATTACTACCATAGTAAGAATTACAACTTAGTTTATAAGAGCTGCAAAACTGGCTTGGAGAATGGAAGTTGGTTTTAGACACCTTATGCACCGCCTTCCCCTCTCGTAATCTTACGCGTGTGACGCATTGTGGCGATAGGTGCACTTTCTCCACCACAGTTGCTACTCATCCCTACCGCGCAGGATTCCTGTCAAGATAAAATAATACATCTGTACTGCGGAGTATGGAGGTATGTTTACCAACAGTTGCAACACGCGGCACGGCTTGTGAGCTATACCTGCGAACTCCGACAGCATGATACTGTTTCTCTCACTGGCTAATCCACAATCATTCTGGAGAATTGTTATGGAGCTCTATTGGTTGTACAAGCTACTTGTAAGTGTTACATACAAGCTGAGCGACCACTTCTGTATGTTCGTTCGGTGTCGTTTTGAAATATGCTGTTTTAATCAGCCTCTACAATTTCATTACTTATTTAATGTATAGCTATAATGAAGACGTCAAATAAGACCTCTTACTATTAACATGCACTTAATTTCATTACCAATTATGAGAAAATTATGTAGAAATAAAAGTTGAACAATGCCGTACTGAAAATTATAGTGTTGAAGAGTAAACTGTTACCACTTTCATACTGTTATAGATAGTATATTTTGAGTATTAAATGTTTCAATTTACATCAGATGAAAAAACAATAAAAATCCCAAATTTGTTATTTCACCCAACTTTTGTGTATTTAGTTTTCTTAAAGATTTAGAAAATGTAAAAATGCTACCTATACTCCCACAATTTTCGGTCTGAAATTGCCCAAATGTACACCACAACTGTTACCATTCGTTGGTGTTTCGTATTATCAAGAGCAAATCAAATGGAGAATGCAAATGTTTCTCCTACTGGTTCATTAAAATTTTGTCATGCATCAAACTCTAGCAACTGATGATAATCATTGTGAATATGCATTTCAAAACGACAGTCATCTACATTCAACATCTGAAACTAATATCAAATGCAAATCAACGCTTCTGTAAAACATTTTAGCAAATGCATATACATTAGAAGTTCTTTTCAGAATAAAGCTAAACTTGTTTTGAAATAATGTTTTATTGCGTATTTAATGTTTAAAATGGCAATGCAAAAATCTTCTACACATTCTGTAGTTTTAAGTGGACAAAAAGTATTAATATCTGTTTTGTGCAGTTGAACATGAACAGCATCTATCGAATGAAATTATCGAAGAAATTTTAATACATAAATAAATGTAATGGATAAAATTTGTATAATCTTCATACATTAATTAAGGAATAAGCTATACAGTGAAAATTGGGTAAATGGGTGATTTTAATTAAACTATTCATGAATTCATGGTTTCGCGTTGTCTCTTTGAATTTGCCATCCAAACCATATACAATATTTGTCTATCATTCAAAATAATGTTATTTATTTCCAAAAATAAATGTCTGAGAGGCTGTCGAGTTATATATAATATGTAAACTGACCGTCCACCGAGCGGGATGCCTCAGCGGTTTCGTCTGTGGCCCGCATTCAAGAGGTTCGAAATTCCCCGAATTTCCGGTTCTTCCGCTTCATCTCCACATCGTGTACCCTCTGGTGGTATCTTTCAGGCTGGAAGTGTCTCGGTACCGTTTGGCAGGATCATATTCTCCTGGTAAACACTTTCCACTCCGCTAGGACCCCTTCCGAGGTGGCCTGGTGGGCCGTTTCAGGACCACAGTGGTTGGTATACCGGTTGTACTGGCCTGCCAGGAAGTTTCCAACTGATCAATTGTAGGGACCCTGCTCTCTGCGCTGCCGTGACTCATAGTATCAAATGTCTAGTGCGTTGTGCTTTGTATCCCTGCCACAGGAAGTGACTGGGTTTGACCCCAACCTTAAAAGGTGCGGGTATAGCACCGGTTCCGCTTCGCATTGTGAGGAAATTAAGGAGCTGTGATAGGTAGCGAACCCTGGTCTAGAAATGCCACTTTCGTCTCGGGTGGATGCTAGCCACATCTCATTTTCCCGTTTCAGTTTGATGATTGCCTACTTGTGCCTTGAGTACTTGCGTGAGACTAGCAGTCGGGTTGGTGGGCTCTACGATATGGGTTACGTTTAAACTCACCGTTTCTTAAAAAAAAAATGGGGAGTTGGGAAAGCTTCACGCTTGCATTTCTATTTCTAAACTTTCGTTCTCAGGATTATTGGCAATATTATTCTATACGTTTCTATTGTTCTTCTAATATTACTATCAATTCAGCAATTACTGCAATTTAGTAAAAAACAGTTAAAAATACAATTAAAAAAAACTAAGAGAAATAAACGTGGTTTTCCCTTCTCGATAAGGGTGAGTTATGAGGATAAGGTATTTCAGGGTTTTTCTTTATCCTGAAAGATGAATATCGGGTAACTTTTAGCTTGTGAACGCTGGGTTCGTTTGAACATAATTTTACCCGTTTCATTCATCAACCGGTATGACTTAAAGTTGGATATAATTTTAAAAAAAGTAGGAAAAAGCAGAATTGCGCAGTAAAGCAGCGCCAGTAAAATCAGTGTGGGGGCACTAAACTAAAATAGGTTTAATCTCGGTAGTAACCCGCACTTCGTAGGCAACCCTCTGCATCCTCCGGAGGGCCGAAGCCTGGCCGAAAGTACCCGATCTCCCGTGGGTGTTGGGAACACACTTCCTACTCGAGTCCAACCCAATCCGAACAACTCCCATTCAGGGAGGGTCTCGAATGTTCGGCCTAAGGTTCCTCTAGTAACGTCAGAGGTACCACGAGTGCTTAGGGTCCGCAGCGCCCGCACCACGGTAGCTGACGGGGACTGATACCCTTCTCCAGGAAATTCGGGGGATATAAATAACCTACCCAACATTCGCCTGACAACCCGGAAAAAAGCGCAAAAACTCTTGGATATGATAGGTCAGCCA
This sequence comes from Mantis religiosa, assembly GCA_030765055.1. Lineage (NCBI taxonomy): Eukaryota > Metazoa > Arthropoda > Insecta > Mantodea > Mantidae > Mantis > Mantis religiosa. The sequence goes on from CM060949.1 coordinate 52,625,554, forward strand.
CTGGAATCGAAATAGGACCTTCTAAATGTGGACTACAGACGAAACCAGCTGAGTCATCCCACTGGGATGTGCAATACAGCTTTACTTTCCTGTAAGTAAGAGTGATACCGAAGTGCCCTCACTTGAACTTGGTAAACACGGGTAGGTGTGTTATTCTATCACACAGCGTGAAAGGAGTTGATTTCTATTTCCGTTCTTTTGCTTTCACCTGAGCATACCTGCTCTATAACTTCATTTAGGTAAAGGAGTGCCAGAGATTTTTAAGCAGTACGATACTTTGTATAAAACAGTTAATTACTGTTACTGGAACCCTAGCCTTAAACTACAGCTACAGTAATACAAGGATTCGAGTAAGGCTTGATTCCAGTATATTAGCAGGGTTTTATATTAGCATCCGTTCGAAAGTTGCGCACGTTTGTCTTCCACATTCCACAGCGTACCTATATCAGGATCATGTAGAGAGAGTTAAACATCAGGAAACCTCCCACACCTGGAAGGAACCTATATCAGACTGATTCATGATACCTTTAGGTCCACCATTAAATACAACTATTACCACTGCATGTCCTGCCCCGTGTCGTAGCGGGCTAAGGCAGCATACCTTGGTCCTGGCCACGGAAAACGGCTTGGGTTCGATCCCATTCATGGGGTGCGGATTTTAGGTCCCGGATATTGGACCGGTGCCCACTCAGCATCATGAGCAAAGTAAGGAGCTTACGATAGGTAAGCGGCAAAGGTTACGAAAACCAACGTTCTGGGTGGGGGATGCCGAGATGCTGACCATATCTCCTCCCCGTATCGGTTGGATGATCACCCACCTCTGCCGTGCGTAAGTGGGGTGAGGCCAGCAGTCGGGTTGGTAGGGCTTAGCCCTGTTAGGTCTGTCGCGCCAGTGGTTAGCTTTTATTACGCTGTATTTTATTTTTCCTTATCTCATTCGGATATATGGAAGTCAATCCGTATGTCTTCCTGAAATATGTTATATGGAAATCTAATTCTTGGATAGTTAAAATATTTTCTTAGACCCTTCCTAGTTGAGGTATTTGTACTACATTTTTTTTATCGAAGGCTTGCTTTTCGACTTTCAATTCCTGTTGCCAGTAGTTTCGAAGTTCCATTTATTTTGTATAATTTAGGTTGTATATAAATGAATATCGGAGTTTTAACTATTTATAACATTTATTACATTAAACTCAGTTATAAATGATATGTCAAATGAAAAAGCAACTCAGTTTTGTTTTTTGGCAGCACTGCGCATGTACGTGCAATTTTTCTACCGCAATCCGATAGATAGCGGTAGTAGCAAAGATGGTAACTACTAAACAGAACACGTTTTGTGCTTTACTGTTTGCAAAGACCGAATATGTAGTTACTGTGCAAGGTAAGTTCCGCATTAAGTTCGGTTGTGATCCTCCTAGTGATAAAATTCGTCGCTGGTATCATTAGTTTCAAGATACCGGCTGTCTTTGTAAAGGGAAGAGCACGGGACGACCAAGAGTAAGTAAAGAGACAGTTGAGCGAGTGAAAGTGTCGTTCACTCGTAGCACAATGAAATTAGTCCGAAAGACTAGTCGTGAACAAGTTCCTGTATCGACTGTTTGGAAAGTGGTAAGAAAACGCTCACGGCTACGTCCTTACCGTTTACAGTTTCTAATTCCAACAGAACACGGATTACGTGCCAACTTCGCAAACGATATGTTGTTTCAGGACGATGACGAATTTATGGATTATGTTGTCTTCAGTGATGATTCGACCTTTCACCTTAGTGGACATGTTAACACTTAAAATATGCGCATCTGGGGATCAGAAAATCCTCACGGGATGGTACAAATGCAACGAGATTCCCCTAATGTGAATGTATTTTGTACCGTATCGCCTGCTTTTCCAGGCGAAAAGCTTATGGGCCTTTCTGTTTTGGTTAACCTGCTGTAAATGGCACTTTTTACCTTGATAAACTAAGAAGAAAATGAGCCAGGTAACTTCATTTTCCAGCAAGATTGTGCGCCACCTCACTATCATAACGAAGTACGCGATTTGTTGAACATCATTGTACCCGAGCGCTGGATAGGACGCAAGGCTCCCAATGACAGGAATTGCTATGCATGGCCTACACGTTCTCCTGACCTAACGCCATGTGGATTTTATCTTTTTTTTTGGGCTTCATCAAGGATTGTGTGTACGTGCATTAGCTAACAGCTTACCTCCCGGAATTAAGAAACCGGATTGAAGCAGATGTTGCTACAATTACTGAATACACACTTATCAACGTTTTGGAAGAACTCTGCTATAGACTTGATGTGTGCCCTGTGACAAATGGTAGTCACAATGAACATTTTTAAGATTCTTGGTAAAACTGAGTTGCTCTTTCATTTGACATATCATTTATAACTGTAAGTTGAATGTAATTAATATTATAAAAAGTAAAACATCGGATATTCATTTATATACGAGTACATCCTGTATATACCTGCCTTTACAGCTCTTAATTTTCTTATTACGGCGCCATGGACGATTGGTCACACTGCACGTCTCCTATCAAGGTGACAAGTCGTAGCCCAAGAGGATGATTAGCCCTTCAGGTCACATTTCAGGGAAAAAAGAGTACTTCCCATTCTACCTCCAGGTGAAAATGACACGAATACACACGTGGCTGGCTGGTTATGAGTAAAAACACGTCTTCGCACTCCAACGAACATTAGCCAAAATTAAAACGTCGAGTCGTACATTTTTACTAATTTTCTAGGGTACTATTTGTAAAAGTTGTGTTAACATAAATATCAAAGACTTACATAGTTCAGTTCATGCAAGCAGCCATTTTACTAGAATATTTATAAACTCCAAGTTTTAAAAGCAGCATATAAAATTGCAGGGAAACACAGTAGCGCCTTGTGAAATACGTACACTCGTTTTGCAAGCTTCTGCCGCAAGAACCCGGCCATCGATTTAATGCCATTAAATGTTTTCGCTTCTGTGCAACATTTCTAAAGTATTTGCCAAGCCAGTGAGCTCAGGGACTGCGTGAAGAGACATTAAAATTAAATTACACTTTCAGCTCGTAAAAAAATGGATATTCAAATTTTTATTTGGAAGTGGTACATTTTTGCGCAACAAAGTCTTAATGGCATATCAGAGTGACAATGTTATTGCGATAAGGTCATTAATATTTAAATGTTACCATGAACATCAGTTATACGCTAATTAAATCATGGTGATTAATATCGATTACAAACTGTATACTTTAATTTTAGCGTTTTTTTTCCAGGCTAATTGTGTTTACTCGATATCAGAAAGCAGAGGAAGCCCCTGGACTTTGACATAAAACTACTTCTTGATGAATCCTATGGGCGATCACTGGATAGTTTATAGTTCAAGGCCTTCTGATTAGATTACCTACATTGGTAAAATGTTTTAGGCAAGTTCAATTTATCCAATTGTGGAAATTAACTGTTCTTTCACACTAGCCGTGTGTAGGCTAAAATATGGAAATATTGAGCCATAGCCGGAATTTAAACCACGGATCTTCTGGACGCCATCCAGCCGCTCTAACCCTTGAGCTACTATGGCCAACGTGCCGATATGACATTAAATTCTCCAACTGACTCGTGTTTTTCTCGGTAAACCACTTAGGAGATCTCATAAACACATGAGACAATACCTTAATGGCGACTTACATCGTGTAAGTACTTTAAGGCCTGACTTTTTATAGTTAGGCACTATTAGATCAATTAATGGAAATTAATGGCCATAGTAGCTCAAAGGTTAGAGCGACTGGATGGCGTCCAGAAGATCCGCGGTTCAAATCCCGGCTATGGCATTGAATTTTTCAGTCTGACTCAATCTTTCCATTATCCAATTGTGTTATTCGGTATTACTTGCTCCTATTTTAATCAGCACATTGCTACTGACATTTTAGTTTTACTCATTCCTGATGAGTTTATTAATCCAGATATTATGTGACTTTTTGGGTTCGCGATATTGTAACTCCGGGTAACCAACACTAAAAATTGCTCTTTGTTTCCGTATAAATATATTTTGTCAACCACAGTTCAGAATTACGTCAAATTCACAATACAACTTGCAGGATCATCGACCACAAACACAGCTCACTCAGCTGTTCGTGCACGCGAGTTCAATTAACAACTGCCTGACAGTGGCAGGTGGCGTCTCCTTTTATAGCTACACACTATTTCAGAAATTCTTGGAATGTTCTGAATCAATCAAGACGGCGCTAGAAGAAAGACGAACTCTCAAGAAATCTGTATCCTTCCCCCCACCATTTCGGCGAGCTCTTATTTCCGCACTGCACTGCCCGTCTCTTTAAACTCGTCGCCCGCGCCGCCTTGAATCAACAATGCGTTCACGACAATACGTAGAATAGAAGAAAAACGAATGCTTGGACTACGTTTATTGGAGTTAGTTTCTTTCTTGGGGTGCCACCAATGTTTATAAATGTAATTTTGAAACATACTACATGGCAAAGCAAGAATCTGTATCGAAAAAAAATTCGCAACACACAGATGTTTACCTCAGCTTATCGCACATACACGGTGAGTACAGTTTATGTATAGTATGTTCAGATGTAATCATGTCTTCTTGACAGCAATGTGTCATACATCAGCAGGCGTGAGAAAACATATCATATAGACACACGCAGCTTCCAATCGTTCTATTTTTGTTTCGTAACTTACTGTACCATATGCGAGCGATATGAAGAGCGATCGGGTTCCAAGTCCTCATTCGCTAACTTTAGTTTAACTGAGTAAACATAGATGACAACTTTGAAATTTTAAATACCCTGAACACTGGCATCTAGTGACTAATACTCTAAGCTTTATCAGTATGTTAGAATTAGCATTTTAGCTCGTTTTTGCAACATATACATGTTATGAGACACGTCAAAGTGTATAAATACAGTAGATACATAAAGTCAAATTGTTTACATACAATATACACAGTAAGCAGCTTTTCTATGGTTTCATGTGGCATTTTCATAGACTAATTTACTATAAGAAATGTCAAAATATGAATATTACAGATTTGTGAATATACTATGCTCCCAGTACTCATTTACATGGTTATAGTTCTAAAAATTCATTAACCATATAAAAACAGTGTGCATGCAAAGCTTCTTAACCTTATTCTTAAGGTGTTTAATGATGAAGCTTGTTTAAATGAATTTGTAAGTTTATGATATAACATTATACTTTTGTAGTTAAAACTTCCTTCATAAAGGCTTGTTTGGTGCACTCGAATTGCCAGTTTATCCTTGTTACGAGTGTGGTGGTAATGTACATTGTATGTACATTATGAACATGTATGTATGAACATTTGTGGATTTTATGACTCTCAAAAAGGGTCACATTATTATTCGTCTACCTCCGATCTACCTACCCACCTGTAATTCGTCTACCTACCTGTGATCTGAACGCAATTGTGCTGGCGTGGGCAAATCTAAGGAATGTTTTCAGAGGATGCAACGATACTTGTGATATCTTCGCTTATCCTACACGCTATTTTGCTTAACTGTGTTTTTCAAGGTTGACTACACTGTAGAAATGAAAGAACGTTTGCTCTTGCTACTTCGCTCTGCCCTCATCACACCGTAAATCCAACGCTCAACATAAGTTGCGCGTACTGTACATCAACTTACTACAGTCTGACTTATTAAAGGAGATACGTGAATGTCATCTGTTTCTCCATTTGTGGTACTGCACTGTTGCCTAGGTCTAAGTTATGTATATGCCCCTCTTTACCCTCTCAACACGAAATATAAACAAGCTTTCGAGGTTATCACATCTCAACAAACACATGCATATTTAATCTGTATTAGCCTACTTTAAGAACAAAATTAAATTGTTCATACATTCACTGGGTTGCAGCGTGTGCGTTCTTTTAAATAATTTTTGCACTATGTAACTTATATTCCATACTTAAACTCATTGTTGCTATGCATCGTAAGTTAACATACCCGCACTAGTGCGCTAAGTAATTTCTGCATATGAACATATATAGGCAATGCACGTTCTAAAATCTAACATTTATCTTCAATTATATTTATTACTATTTTAGTTAATATCTTAACTACCAAAATTCAGATTGACATAAATACACACTGCAAGAAATGGTATGCATTACACATGTGGTATGCACATAATGCAATCTTCGAAATTAAAAAGAAATCGAAGCAAGAGCCTCGTTTTTTCAAACCTTTCCTCATTTTGTATAAAGTGCTTCCCAAATTAGTATCGCAATATAATATTATTAACAACTTTGTCAATTGCCATGTGAATATCAAAGCCGCCGATTGCGGGAACTAAGCGCCACAGGAATTCTTTTACATGCAAACATATCTACTGACATGGGGCTGTCACCTTTGGTTGAAAGGAATAAGCTGTTTATTGATAAGGAGCAAACTCTCGTCTTCCTGTTGGAAGAATTCTCTAAGAGAACAGACAAATTCTTTAGCATGATATGCAATGTAACACCACGACCGTAATCTGATCTTTGCCTTGGGCCATGAATCCTCCACCTACCTCTAATCCTATCGCCACTACGTTGCTTCCATAACAACGTACTTTAATTGTGCTTTCACAAAGTAGTCTAACAATACACAACGCAACTGAACACTCAAGCAAACTTTTGTTTCCCGCACAAAACTTGCGATAACTGACATGAGGAGCATGTGATTCGCTAGTGTAACAAATTTGGCAACCTTTGTTTACGTTTCCATAACAACGACCTACCCTTCTTACTCTTCTAGTCCATTGCTTGATGACCTTCACGAACCTTATTTTAAAAATCAGACTGTAATATTTCATTCTTCTGAACGACCAGAGAAGATCCAATAAGAGACGATCACAGAGCTGGTCACCTGAAGGTCGATACGCCTCAACGTTCTGTCGAATAATACTCTGTATCTCATGCCTTTTGTAATGTGATGGTCTGACAGCTCCAACCCACTGCTCTTAGGATACGCTCTACTGACGAGGGAAGCGCCACTATGCTCACACTGTACGCGTTTGAGAGTCGGTGGTATCCTCTATGTGGAGCCCTTATTCTGTATAGCTGGAAGTTTCCAAAATGAGTCCAGAATCGTAGGCACTTATAGGCATAACACAGCACTGTACGGGACGGACTGTTTACCCCTGTCAGGCAGCGGTCTACACATAGCATACGCAAGGAGCGTTGTCCCCACACCAGGAAAGAGCTGACGAGGGATGTCCAGCAGCTACAAGCAAGTGGTCGCATGCAGCACCTTCCAGGCTTCAGTTTCGGGCGTTGCGGTTCTACTCCGCAGCAGATTTTTGGTCCACATGGTTTATGTACTTCAGGCCCTATACCACCAAATTTTCAGGGGCTTAGTAGTGTGAGTACAGTGATAGTTACTTTGTGAGATTAATAACTTCTACATTTATTATCAGAAAAAATATATTCTGAGCAGTACCTGCCAGATGAATTTAAGTTACAGTATAAATTTGCTTAATGAAATTATTTGAATGTAATGAATCTAAATATATTACTAAGAAATAAAAATAGATTTATCAAAACTAAACAATTTTTCATAGAGTGTAATATATTCATTTGTTGAAATTGTGTATAGGGTTTATTTAAAATGTAATGCTTCGGATGCATATAAAAATTAAACCTAAAGTTTCAGGAATTTTGTGTACTCAATCTGAGTTTTAAGATAAAAAAAACCAGATTTTGGGTTTCCTTTACAAAGTGAAAATATGTATGTAGTTAAATAATTTAAGAAGAACATTTATTCCACGATTATAAATAATCCCCAATAAAGATAGCAGTTGTCGCTGGCAGAGGGAAGGCACCCGCCACTGTAGCGTAGCTGGTAGCGTATCTGCTTCCCATTCAAGAGCTCCCGAGTTTGAATCGTGGTAGGGTGGGTTATATGGATAAGCTCCTTTCCTGGGGTTTCTCTTATCTTAAAGAATGAACGTCAAGTAACTGTAAGCTCTAAGGACTTGCGGTTCATTTGAGAACTTTTACGCCCCTGTCATTTATTGTCCCTTATGTCCTAAGCTGGGAGGATAGAGATAAATTAAGAGAGGGTAGGCCTGCATTATTATTGCCAACGTAACTAGCCACGTTCCATTATGAATAACTTTTTATGCACATCGCATATAAAGTGATGTTCTAAAAGTTTCACTTCAGTATCTTCTACTACTTTTACGATTAATTTAGCCATTTTAAATAACAAGAACGGATTTTTAGCTTGGCTTTGAATTTCACAACAAACAATTTAAAGTGGTATCTATTATTCACCAAGTTTTGTCTCGTACAGAAGCTACTAGCTTAACACGACAATCATGCAAGTCACAAACATCAATAAAGTGTCACAGTAAGACCTAATATGCACTCACATCTGTTCAAATGTCAATCACAAAAACAGATTATTGAAATTGTCAAATGCAAGTATTACTAGTATTAACAATAGCAAGGAATTTATTTCAGTTTACATGAGCGTAAACAGGACCATGTGTATTTGGTTTGTTTACTTGTTGACAATCCTTTCTTCTGGTCGGTTACTGCACCATACAGAACTCTCTAGCCAAAGTTGGCTCTATACACCCACTAACCCACTATAGATACAAGTAAATCATGCGCTTGAAGGCTTCGGTACACAAAGCAAACATTTCCAGAGCAATTTTGTTGTTTGGTTTGAACGTGGAACACAAAACATAAATAACTTTTAGCTAGTTTTATGGGAAAATAGTTTCCATGAAATGATTCTCAATCGGTTGAATCTGCTGCTATGATAAACATGAATATAATTGCTGTGTACAATGTCACTGATCCAGAAACAAAATTGTATCATCTTTATTTAGTTTGTGTGAGTTTCACTATTACCTTTGGAAAAAAAAAAACAATGTTGATTCCAATTATCTATGTATAAATGAATTCATATAGGTCTGTAACTGAAATTGGCTGAACTCTATTACGCAACAGTGCAAACTCTTAAACGGCGTTTGGGTATAATATTGTGTAGATTGGTTCGAATATCAATGTGCCAGATAGTAGCGGGGATGACACATTGTTACAAAAGAATAAAGGAAGCGGTGAAAAAAGGCGGTGAAGTGAACACTGGTAGAGATTGCACAAAATATGGCAAGGTGTTTTGGTACCAATGCTATAAAAATATTTTCAAATAGGCTGAGTCAAGATTTTGTGGTGACAATTATGTATAAACTTCGCATTAATAATTTTATTTGGTTGTGTTTTGTGGGTTTTTAATTTCGCTCAAATTATTGCCGAAGGATTAATGAGTAATGATATGGCTCAAATGAATATACAACAAGTTGTGATATTTTTGCTTTTCATGCTTGTTCTGTTGTCTGTCACAACTAAGTTATACGAGGGCCGTTCAATAAAGAATGATTATAATCCTTTTTACGGTCATAATTCTTCGCACTAAAATTCAGTCTTATTATATTCTGTTATCTTAATGTTAAACAACCACGCCGTAGTAGTTTCATTATTGGTACTCCTGATTCCCGCCTGTGAGAACCAGGCAAGTTCAGACATATTCAGTATCGTCTACCGCTGCAATGGAGGTAACATGCAGTTAAAGTTGATGTTAGAGGAAGATCAGGAACTTCTTTCAAACGTAATCACTGCTGATGAAACTTGCCTACATCATTTTGATCCTGAGAGCAAACAAAGCTCAGTGTGGAAATCTCCTTCATCACCAACCCCCAAATAAGCAAAGGTGGTTGTTTCTGCTGGGAATGTTATGGTCATCTCATTCTTTGATATTCATGGAATGGTTTATCAGCATTTTGTACCTGCACACACATCAATAACTGGGCAATACTACACGGATGTCCTGAAAACATTGCAAGTCCGTATCAGGCGCAAAAGACCACATTTCCATGAAGCAGTCTGGATGCTGCACCACGATAATGCGCGGCCTCATATTGCCAATGTTGTTGCTGAATATCTTGTAAAACTCAACTTGAAGTGCATTCCTCACAGTCCTTATAGTCCGGATTTAGTCCCATGTGACTTTTTTATACTCCCAAACTTGCAGAAATGCTTTCGTGGGAGGCATTATCCATCACCAGAAGCAGTGGTGAAGGCTGCGGAGGTGATTTTGAAGGATCTCTCAAAATTGGTTTCCAGTACGTCTTTGAAGACTGGCAGAAATGCTGGCACAAGTGCATTGCATTCAGGGGAGAGCATTTTGAGAATGACCATCAAAATTATGTGGATGAGGAAAGGTACGTTGTCAAAAAAAGGTAATCATTCTTTACTGAGCAGGTATCGTGTGTAGAGAAAAATCTCTCACTCTCAGCGTTTGACTTCGTCAACCAAAGACATTGAAGGGACTTTTTACAGAAATTGCGGCAAGAATCGGCTTTTTCCTTCAATGCCAAGAGTGCTGTTACTACATCTAATCTGTTATCGTTGACATCATGGCTTTGCTGTTCAACAATGTCGCACAGCTCTTTGTAATAAAGAAGCAAATCAGAATCACAAGTAATACCACTGGTTTTAAATACATTTAGTGGCTTAAATGCTGCCATTACATGATTTAAATCACCTAAACTTGATTTAGTAACTAGCCTAGAAGGTAAAACTAATGATATAGCTTTCATGGTTATTACATCATCAGTTTCTTTTGCCATAATAGAGTTCAATTTAGACAAAGTCATACAGCAGCAAACTTTTAGATTCTCTCCTACTGCTTTCCTAACACTGGGATCCATGATATAATCTACAAGTGCACTTACTTTATTTCCAAAGGGACACATTTAGTTCTCAGCGAATTAATTCGGGATAAAACAAGACGAGCCACTGTTTTTTATTTTAATTATAATATTGGATCTGTTGTCAATCTGCAATTTTCAGAAACAAATATTGCTGCTGTTGCACCTTCACAATATTGCAGCACCAGGCAGCGCAAAAATGATCATTTAACATATTTTGCGCAGGAACTGAAAGATTTTCCTTTAGAAAAGAAATCGACAATTGCATCAAAATATCTGGCAATGTAAACTACTGAATTAAACTATTAGACCAGCGTGTCAGTGTAGGCAATGAGAACACTTGTAGCTTCTAAATCTGGGTGGCTTTCACTGAGGTATTGCTTGAATTCGCTTTTTAACTTTCGGGCACTTCGGAACACATTTTGAAGCCCTGAGGGCAATATCTTCATGTTAATGTAATGTCTGAGAGTAGCTTCCTAGAAGTTCAGTACCTTCTCAGTACCTTTAATCTACATAATAGGAGTTTTCGCTGTGCACGGTATGGTATCCAATAAATAACATTTCCGGTTAGCATACGACAAACAATTCTCGGTATCACGCACCAGTTGGATGCTGTGGTGTCAGTTTATTGTTGCACCGCTTAGCTATTTATTTCAGTGGGCATGATGATATTGCATTAAGGTTTAAATTTTATCTAGCTTTCGTTAAATTTTAAACATTTTTTCATGACCTCTAGCTTCATGCTATGAAGACATGAATGTTAACTTAGTTATATTTATGCAATTTGAAATAAATGTAAATCTTTTAGGCAGACTTAAAGGAGTAGATAGTTTCTCATTTATCGCTAAAAGAATATTAATCTCGGAAAAAAAGTAAAAATTCGCGAAAATTCGCAAAAAGTCGTTAAAAACAAAATCTCTTGCCTCCGCAAATAAGTACATATAAGAAAACCCCCTTTTATACTGAGTTTTGTATTTTTAATTTAGATCCAGCTTATCTGCTTGACTAAATTTTCTCCCTCTCTCCTCCCCCCGGAATTTTAAAGGAAATGGTTGTGACCAAAAGTGTCTTTACGGACAGCAGGATATATTTATTATAGTGTCCAGTGTCCCTGGTAATTTTTTTCTATTTAAAACAATTGTTATTTTTAAGAATACTTGAACACAAGATTCGTATATCACCCGTTAAGTTGTTTGTTTTATTACGTTACCGTTTTACCGAGGAATGATTAGCTTGAATCTTTCGATAAACAGAAAAAAATCGAGTGGAGCATTTTCTAAGTGTGTTTAATTATATTAAGTTCTTATCAAACATTTGATCATTAAATCAACTGAATCCCAAAAAGCCGCACAATTTTAAAGGCTTGTATTATCTCCATGGATTATATGTAATCAGCAAGAAGTTCCCGGGCTAAACTCTGCAAAGGCTTTTAGCGAACGTAAATGGTGTTATAATTATCCCCTAATGGGGCGTATTCTAATTGAAATGTGGTATTAATATAGGGTATTTCAAAAGGTGTGTGCTATCTTTGAACTTAAATAAAACACTTCAACAAAATGTACATATTTATTTCATTTTTTATTTAGGAACATACGTGAGTAAGGAAACATAAGTTAAATGACCGCCGTGACTTCGTTAGGTTGCACATTTACGGTTGACCCAATTTGCAATGGGAGAAGAATGTACGAGGGCTGTTCAACAAACAATGACCACAATTTTTTGACAACGTACCTTTACTCATTCTTATAGTTTTGATGGTCCTTCTCAAAAGAGTCTCCCCTGAATGCGATGCACTTTTCCCAGCGCTTCTGCCAGTCTTCAAAAACATGCTGGAAACCATTTTTTGAGAGATCCTTCAAAATCGCCTCCACAGCCTTCACCACTGCTTCTGATGAAGGATAATGCCTCCCACGAAGGTGTTTCTTCAAGTTAGGGAATAGAAAAATGGCAGATGGTGCTAAATCCGGACTATAGGGAGGGTGAGGGATGCCCTTCACGTTGAATTTTGCAAGACATTCGGCAACAAAATTGGCAATATGCAATATCTAGCCTGTTTCACAGAAATGTGGTCATTTTCACCTGATATGGACTTGCAATGTTTTCAGGACATCCCTGTAGTATTGTCTAGTTACTGTCATGTGTGCAGGTAAAATATGCTGATAAACCATTCCATGAATATCAAAGAATGAGATGACCATAACTTTCCCAGCAGAAGCAGCTACTTTTTTTTTGGGGGGGGGGGGAGTTGATGATGGAGATTTTCACACTGAGATTTGCTGTTTGCTCTCAGGTTGAAAATGATGTAACCAAGTTTTATCAGCAGTGATTACGTTTGAAAGAAACTCCAGATCTTGCTCTAACATTAACTTTAACTGTATGTTACCTCCATTGCAACGGTAGGCAATACTGAAAATGTCTGAACTTTCCTGGTTCTCACAGACGGGAAGCAGGAGTACCAACAATGATACTACTATGGCGTGTTTGTTTCACATTAAGCTAACAGAATATAATAAGATTAAGTTTTAGTGTGAAAAATTATGACCGTTAAAAATTATGATCATTCTTTATTGAACAGCCCTCGTAAATTAAGTACAATTTCACGAATAACACGCGCGATGTTATTCATAAGATCATTTACTGTTTCCAGCTTGTTGGAGTAAAATCAAAGTTTAACACAACATCACGAGAAGTAATCCAACGTTGTTAAATTACATTATCTCGGGGGCCAGTTAGCATCACCACCACGGAAAATGTTGAAACTTTTGGATTTCTCCTTCAAAAGATCGATTGCTTCGAGAGCAGCATCGCATATGGCACCATCTAGCTGTAACCAGATGTTTCTGAGAACCATACCATCCAATTAAGGCCAAAAATATTATTCTGTATGAGCCTAATATTTTCTCCATTGACAGTTAAAGCTTCTCCATCTTCGTCTTGGAAGAAATATGGACCAATAAATCCACTATACTAAAATCCACACCGCACAGTAACCTTTTGGGGATGAAGTGTTCGTCGTTGTTTCTACATTGTATTGTGTTTGCTCCAATAGCGGTAATTTTGTTCGTTAATTTTTCGGCAGAAAAGCAGGGTCAGCTTCCAATTGCTCCCTAGCCCAGTCAGCGAATACAAGGTACAACCTATGGCCATTGGGCTTTAGTTCTTGAGTTAACGCTATTTTGTAAGCGTGTAACTTTAAATCCAAATGCAGAATTCGCCAAGTTGTGGTCGGCGAAATTCCCAATATTTGGGTTCGACGAGCAAATGATTTGCTTTCGTACTCACGTACACTCTCACAAACGGTGCCTGTATTTTCTTAGCAGCGCCTACGTCAATTACGTACAGGCTGACAAAAACGCTTCTTTCAAATTAATCGATCAAACGTCGAACCGTTCTCTTCCAGGGACGACTATGCAGACAGTAAACTTCACGCAATACACGGAAGGTTTGGCGAACCATTTTGATAATATATTTTCACCATTTCTACGCGTTGCTGAATGCTACAATGTTCCATAGATACAAGGGGCGTCCAGAAGGTAAGATATGTTTCAATTTATCTCCGCTGCAGCACGGCAATCGCAGTTCCGCACATGCGCGGTAGATGCTCTGTATCAAGGAGAAGAAACGTGCGCCATTGTAAGATCGCTGTCAGCCATGTACGCTTTGTTGTGCTTGTTTACAATGTCGGTGTTGATTGAAAATCCCGCCGCTTGTGAAATCAGATCTGTGATTCGTTTTCTGAACGCTAGGAAAGTGAAACCAATTGAAATTTATCGCCAAATTTGCGATGTCAAAATGTGTTGTGTTTCTTCACGACAACGCACGACCGCACACTGCAAATGCGACGAAAAACATCCCACAGGAATTTGGCTGTGACTTGTTTGACCACCCCCCGTACAGCCCTGACCTCGCTCCTAGCGATTTTCATCTCTGTTTTTGCATCTCAAATCTTTCCTTGACGGTTAACACTTCAACAATGACGAAGAGCTGAAAGAAAATGTTTCCAACTGGTTGAAGACACAGGCGGCAAACTTCTATGCAGAAGGTATATATAACTAGTGCCTTGCTATAACAAATGCCTGCAAATTTTTGGCAGTTATGTGGAAAGGTAGTTTAAGAGCTTTAGAATTTTGTGCAACAAATAATTTTTCTGTATCTGTACACAATTTAATTTTATTACCAAACAGAACTTACTTTCTGGACGTACCTCATATTTGTCAATAACAAAGGCTACCACATGAAAAAATTGACTGCTGTAACAACTGCAACAATCGCATGTTAAAGATAGGACTCTATTGTTTAAATACCCTTTAATTGTAATTATAGGCTTGCAAGAAACTGTGCACTTCATACTCTATTCCAGACCAACAGTAATAGTTAACTGAGGAAGCTGCTTGTATAGGAAGATTTTTAAATATTGCAGCTTAAAGCGTAACGGTTTTAATTTTAAAATTAGCTGCATTTATTGAAAAAAATTACTTAAACAGAACATCGAGAATAGCTTATGCCAAGTAATTTCCAGGTTGCGTATGTTAGCTAGGAAAATCGCGTGACTTCAGGAGTTTTCTGTAAAAGTGTTGCAAAAGTGCTACAAATGCCGAATTCAGTGATGTGCACCTTCAGGAATATAGATGTTTCTTTCTAGTCTCTCTTCCCGTGAATGCGCGCTAACGGTACTCCACGTCTTTTGAAAATTTAAGGTAAACCTTTCCTAACATTTATAATGAAAGCTTGCTTCAAAATTAACCTTTCTTTGTGATTTACGTCCTCCAAAATTAAGTCATATCGGACGATGAATGCAAGTGGTGAAGTGATGCTCAAATGAGTCCGGGGTCCATGGAGCTTAGAGTTACCCGATATTAGTCTATCAGGATAAGGTAAAACCGGAAAAAAACTTTACCCAGGTACCTCACTCTAACCGAGATTCGAACTCGGGACCTCTTGAACGCTACCAAGGCGGTCGATCATCTGTGTGCACTGACTGAGTAACTATAACTCTTGTTTTGATCAATAATAAAGTGAAAGAGGTATTACCAAAAAACGGGGTGGTAATAAAGTATGCTATCGTATGGCTTCCTCCGAGTATGGGGTGGTGTTCGAGGTGTCGTAAGTACACACCTGTGAAACCAAATAAATGCAGATGTCCCTATGGGACAATTAAGGAGCTATTTGTGCGAAAAGTAGCGTTTATTGACCTGAAAACCCTTCAATCTTCAGTAGAGCAACTCATTCATCGCCCTTGTGAGTGCTTAGAAGATTGCACGTTTTATTTGTCGTAAAAATACCTTAAATGTACGGTACGTTAACAAATATTGTGGAAGTCTTGTCTTGAGAAAATTAAAAGCTGCCATATAATGTGGGGTTTGATGTGTAGAGATTTTCTAGAACCTTTTACTTATAAAACAGTAAGAAGGCTGCTCCTTCAAGCATTGTTCCTTCCCTACTTCCATATGCGGAACAGAACATGGAGTCGACACTTTGAAATAAACTTTTAAAATCCTTTATGTATTATTCATTTTATATTTGCAAAAAGATGGGACGCTAATTTGTCATATAATATTTTAAAACTTGCATGTCACTGCTCGGCGTGTGTGGATACCAATTTTTAATATATGGTATGTAATTTTGTATTTGATAGTTTTGCTTCAGGTTGTGCTGTTTTGTGATTACCTTAGAATATAAAATAATGTAACAAAGAACTTAGTTGCCCGCTTCACTTCAGTCGGCGAACGTGAAACTTTATTCTTGGGACGTTGTCTCAGTCGATGTATTTTATTACTTCTAAGTTATTGATATAACAATACTTATACTGTAAATAATCATTTCTTTCACACTAGCTGTGTGTAGGCTAAGGTTTGAATGAGCAGAGCCAGACTGAAAAATTGAAAACCATAGCCGGGATTTGAACCACGGGTCTCCCGCTCTCCGTGCGTTTGCTCCTACCAAATTGAGCTACTATGGCCAATCTGCCGACATGAGTTTAAATTCTCCAACTGACCCGTATTTAATGTCATTTCGGCATGTTGGCCAAAGCTCAGTTGTTTAGAGCAACCGCACGAAGAGTGGAAGATCCCTGTTTCAAATCCCTGCTATAGCATTGCATTTTCCAGTCTGGTTCTACTCATTTCATACTTACACTTCTTTGAAGACGAATATTTACTTCGTCAACGAAAATTATATATTAAAACAATACAATTATTCACAACTACTTTCGAACACGTCGTCCTTGCAAAAACACCAAATTGCTTCTTTATATTAAGCGTCACCCGGTTGTTCGTTCTGTCTCCCTTGGTAACCATTCCTTATCCATTACATATAAATCCTTCATTGCCAACTATACGTTTTTGTCTTTCTTCCAACCACAACTATACTTTCACACAATATACAAACATTTTAACTTTTTTCATTTTTTAATTTATAACATCACTATAAAATCCACCAACAAGTTTGGTTTGGGGCCAAACATAAATAACGGCTCCAACTTTATCGTAGTATTTACTTTCTCTGGCACTTGTCCATAGAAAAGATGAAGTATTGTATTCCCTAGAAAAATCTGATTTCAAGTTTTTATCACAAATAAACATCTTGAGTCCTCTTGAATCAAAGTAATATAATTTTTTACAAATGCAT
This sequence comes from Mantis religiosa, assembly GCA_030765055.1. NCBI lineage: Eukaryota > Metazoa > Arthropoda > Insecta > Mantodea > Mantidae > Mantis > Mantis religiosa. The sequence continues at coordinate 52,642,905 of CM060949.1, forward strand.
ATATGTGCGAACAACGCAGCTGAAAATAAAAAGTAATATAAATGGAAAATTAGTTTTTAAGGTCATTATATTATAAAGATAGGATAAATATTTTCCAGAATATTCTTCGAGCTCTTTAGTTACATGGAAAGCTTTTCTATGTTTTCAACAATGTCCGTAAGCATTTAAAAACCGTACATCTGTGTACATTTAGATGACATGCAAGATGCACGTTTTGATTGTTCTGGCAGTAACCTGTGGAGGTCCTGTGCCGTGGCATAGTGAGCTAAGGCATCATGACTTGGTTCCCATCCCTGGTTCAATCTACCCCTCGACGTGCGAATTTTAAGTCACGGGTATAGGACTTGTGCTCACTCAGTATCGTGAGGAAATTGAGGAGTTTATTTTAGGTAAGCGGCCCTGGTCATGAAAGTCAGCTGTCCGGTAGGGGTTGCCGAAATGTTGGCGACATATCCTCCCCGTATCGTTGGATGATCGAACAACGTTACCGTTTTGTATGTGGGCGTGAAGCCGGCAGTCGGGTTGGGGTTAACAGGCCTTAGCCCTCTGTGGACGTCGGGCCATGGCTATTAACCTGTGGAGTTCCCTTATATGAAAAATGTTTATAATTTCCAAACCGAATAAGATAAGACAAACTTAAGATGTACAGCTCATTAAAGAACGCAATTTATATCAAATACGGTTTTCTGGCAATAAACATTTGCGCAAAATCCCGAAAATATTTTATATTTTATTTAGACCACTAAGACTAATCGGTTTTTGATTGGCATCATGGATTGAAAACGGAATTTCAAGGTCACCACATAGTGGTCGCCCCCTTAAGAGCTTTGACCATCCCATTAATCTAATGAATTCTCGTTATATCCAAATCGAAATGTGTAATAGAATCGTTCCTGTGAATGTTAATTGCTCCAAATTAACGTGAAGCAGATATCTACGTATCTATAGGAATATTTTGTAGAAGACTGGGTAAAGAAACTATGTGAGTACAAAACAATCTTTTATATAGTCTGTTTTATAATTAGTAGCGATGATTCGTCGACACTTGCGATAACCTCGTTACTTAAAATACTAGTAGAATTAGGAAAGACAAGAAGAATTAAAGGAATAATAAAATTTTGGTATAGGTGTTTGGCCAAAGAAGAAGGGGAAATTATGAAATTATGCATGAGACAGCAACAAAGATTAGAGAACTCAAACATTTGGTGGACAGAGATAGGACGAATTATGGAAAAAATAGAAATGGGAGGTATATAGAGATTAGAGGAATGCAAGCGTAGTGGGTAAATTGGTAAAATACACAATAGAAGATATACAACGGCAAGAAATATACGAAAGTCTAGAAAATATGAAATCACTACAATTTTACAAGCAAATAAAAATAAATTGGGGACGAGAAGCATATGTTGGTTACTGCAATAGGCAAGAGAGAGAAGGGTTAGCTTGGATGAGAACAGGAACATTATATCTAAGAGGGATAAGAAAGAGGTAGGGAAAAGGCCATTTGTGAATTGTGTGGGGGAAAAGAAATCATAGAACACTACGTAACAGAATGAGAGGAGGTTGCAATGTGGAGAAAAAATGTTTGGGAGGGAAAATGGGAGAAAGCAGAGAAGAGGAGAGTAGCTATAAAAATGTTAACGGGAGAGGAGGGAAAGTAGGTAAGAAGTTTTGGTGAGTTCTTACAGAACGGAAAGGAAGAATGGGCAAGAAATGTAAAGAATATAAGAAAGGAAGATAGGTGGGAGGATAATGGGGCTAAATAGCTAACAAGGAGGCATGGAGGTTTAGAGCTACCTGGCAGAGCAGAAGACCCGGGTGTCATGTAAGTCAAGGTAGCAACAAGGTAAAGACAAATAAATGTAGCCTAAATTTGTAAATTGTAAAATTTTGGAATATGCACAGTAATTAATTCAATCATTCATTCATACAATTCTTGTATGTTATCGACAGCGAATGATAGTTTAGAAAATTCACTCGGTACTTTCACGAAACTTCATTGCGAGTCAACAGCTCCCAAGAAGGAATCACTGCATATTGCAACGTCGATTTGTCACCTCCTCTTTCTATGGATTACTGGAAAACAAATTAAAATTTTCCAAAGCTAAAGAAAAACTATAACCGTTAAATATTTGTATATTTCACCAGCAACAATTTTCTCTGAAACACTATTTAGTATGTTTCTCTTTTTAAATTGAATTGCATTGGATTATTTATTGTGCATATTCCAAAAGTTTACAGTTTACAACTTTAGGTTACATTTATTTGTCTTTACCTTGTTGCTAGCTCAGCTTACATGACACCCTGGTCTTTTGCTCTGCCAGGTAGCTCTTAACCTCCATGCCTCCTTGTTACTTAATTAGCCCCATTTCCCCCGCCCCTCATCTTCCTTTATTATATTCTTTACATTTCTGGGCCATTTTTCTTTTACATTCTGTAAGAACTCATTAATACTTCTTACCCTCTTTTCCTCCTTTCCCGTAACATTTTTATAGCTGCTATCCACTTCTCCAGTTTCTCCCATTTTTCCAGCCGCGCCGTGGCTCAGTGGTTAGACCAGTTGGCTCTCACCAAGGCGACCAGAGTTCCACCCCAGGTAACCGCAAAGTGAGATTGGTGGTGGGCAACACGGCGCTGGGGCCGTTTTCACCGGGACCTCCGGTTTCCCCCAACATTTCATTCCACTGGCGCTCCATCTTCATCTCATGTATCATCAGTGTCATCGCCTGCGGTGCCGTATGTAGTAAAAGCGGGCGTTAAGCATTACACATTTTATTTCACATTCCAGTTTTTCCTCCCAACTTTTTTTCTTCATACTGCAACCTCCTCGCATTCTGTTACATAGAGTTCTATACTTTCTTTTCCACCACACAATTCACAAATTCCCTTTTCCCTTCCTCTTATCTCTCTTAGAAATATTGTTCCTCTTCTCATCCAAGCTAGCCTTTTCCTCTCTTGGCGTAATCTACCTATACTTCTCATCCCCCAATTTCTTTTAATTTGTTTGTAAAATTGTAATGATTTCATATTTTCTAGATTTCCTCACATTTCCTGCCTTTCCATGTTATCTATTCTGAATTTTACCGATTTACCTACATCGCTTGTATTCCTTTCCTCTAATCCGCATTCCTATTTTTTTTCCATAATTCCTAATATTTCTGCCCACCAACTATTAGAGTTCTGTAATCTTTTTTGTTCTCTCATGCACAATTTCATAGTTTCCCTTCTTCTACTATTTAACATAGCAGATCTTCTTTGTGACAGGAAAAAAATAGACTGACCCTCAAAAGAGTGGAGATGCTAATAATTTTGAACCAGGACTTAAAAACCTACATAGTTTCAAAAATTCATTTTGCTTTATATGTTTAATGTGGAGTTTAAATATTAGTACACTGTTGGTTTTAAATTGTCTCATTAGAAATATGCACCTAATTAATTTATTGGCAATACACAGTTGCCCCATCATTCTATTTTGTATTGAAACCAGAAGTAAAAATGACATAGTATATCGACGTATTGAGTACAGTGGAAAATATCGTGTATTGGTATGGATATCAGGAAAAATTGGTATAATTGGTTAAACTGAGTGATGCTTATGTGTGGAATTTATGACGAGTGGATGTGCTGTGAATATACACCAGTCTTATTTTCAGTTTCGAAGTAATAGCTGTTCCGACTACACTATAAATAAATGTGCCAACCATTGAAAGAAAGAGGTTTATGTTCGTATGATTTATGAAAGTAGACTACATCGTCAAAATAACCTCGCCATTAAATCTCGAGCTACAGCTGAATCATTTCCTGCCGTAATTTTAATAGAACCAGAAATGCTGGTTCTGCGGAGCTCCTCATATCCAAATGCTAGCTGTATTATTTACATCTGTGCACTTTGGTTTTGCACTTCATGTAACGTCTCCTATCCCCTTTCGTAAATGGAACACTTCTTTACTTAGCGTTGACATGTTTTATACCGCCTTCTATTGGCAAGGAGATCTTGATGAAAGTACAGTGGTTTAGACATCCCGTTTTAAACTGGAATTGTTTGTGATAAAGGGGTTCAGACGTCTTTTATACAATCTACTAGCGCATATTCGACCATCAGTTTCATATTTATAGAGATAGACGTTTGCTCAGACAGCTTCATTACATAGAGGATACAGGAGGTAATGCAATATCTTCTATACAAATTTTGAACTTTTATTTAAAAATAGTTGCTTTACAAGCTTTCTTTAGTGATAGAATATGTTAATGTTTAATATTTTTACAAAGACCATTTTTATTAAGACCATTAGTCGTTACTTCAAAGCAATGTCATGTTTTAACTACAGCTACTTATGTTTATGAATACAGATATTACTATATAACTTTTTGGTTAGTTATGACGTTGAAAGCCACATTATATAGATAATTATTAAGCCCGCCTCGACAGCGTAGATGGTAGTGTGTCTGCCTCACGTTCAAGAGGTCCCGAGTTCGAATCTCGGTCAGGGTGAGTTACCTGCATAAGGTTTTCTCCGGAGTTTCCCCATATCCTGATAGACAAATGTCTGATAACTCTAAGCTTCATGGACCCTGGACTCATTTGAGCATCATTCATCGTCCGATATGACTTAACGATATATATATATATAACGCTAATAATTTTATAAACAAATGGTAGATCATATGCAGCTTACAATAAATAATTCCCACATATATTTTATATTGCTCAAATCGATGTATAGTATAAGAACCATGGATTACAATTTTACCAAAAAGTTATTTAAAAAATAGCAAGGAGGAACAACAATAAAGCTCTTAGAGTTGCTAACACAAATAGACGTTAGAGAGAACTCAGAGAAAGAAAAAATCCGTGATCTCACAGTTCGGTGTGTTTGGAATCAAAATTAACTAGGCACGCATATAGAATTATTAAAATTCGGAAGGGAAATGTGCATTCTTAAGATGTGGTGCATAACGATCACGCTAGGGATCTACAATGATTCCCTTCAATATTCACGAAAATTTGCATTTATTGTTATTAAAGAATTGAGGCACTGAGAACAATAAGGACCCAAAGCACAGCAACATAATATTTAGAAAATTAGATGTTTGTTAAAATCAAAATTTCCACTACGAAGTATTATTTACAAACGTGATGTGAAGAGTAAATTATGTTGGCAACACTAAATAAAAATTGAACTGCGGAGAGCAAACTAAGTGATATATTATGCTTTGTGCCCTTATGTAACTGAATGTCAGGAAAAGTGAGCGACAGAGTTTCTTATGATTGAATCATTAACTCAAAGAAGGCCTAAAGCATAGCTACATCTGGTTGAACACACAAGGTTGGCAAATGTCAGGAGCATGCATACATGCTAAAATCTCAAAATTGACGATTTTGTGCTGTAGGTCTATACGGTTATAAGCTCCTCAATTATTTTAAACAGTTAATCCTTCCTAGATACTTTAGAAGTTTGCAGTTATAGTACTTCAAATTCTTTGCGAGTTAAGCTTCTGAAAATGTTACCTCAAACAGTCAACAACTCACTTCAAATGTCACATTGTTCACCACTGGGAAAAGGGCAGTATATTTATCAGAATCGTAGGGATTGAATACGTCAAGGTGTTGGACGCAGAAAGGTTCAATATCAAGAGTAAAGTATTAATATTGATGGTAAAGTGTAAATTAAACTTCTAATATTATAAATGTCAGTTCCAAAGGACTGGAACTGTTCATTTGTTTTAGAAATTAGAAAAGAGAGTATTATTGGTGTACCTGCCGTTAAGCAAAGTTTTAGTATATTAAGGTGTTACTTCCAAAACTACTCTACTCTGAAGAATAAATTTGAAAGTAAAAACAGCTAACTTTTTCTAAATTAACCTTCTTTCTGTTTGAAAATTAATAAAAATACTTATTTTACACAGCATTGAATCACTAATTACACTGGGCAAGAAAAAAGTAATTTTTGAATTTTTCGAGCACTTCATGAGTCAATTCCTTCTAATTTTGGGTTGAAAAAACAAATATGATAATGAAAATTTTTAATTAGTTCTAGTTTCTATGATATAAACAAGGTGGAAGTATTACATATTAACGGATTGAGAGAAAAGAAAACAATACATTTTAATTACATACATGCTAACAACAATGAAAGTGCATTTGATTTTTTTTAACTAGTAATTACATACTCAGAGTTCTAAATTATTGGATAGTCGTGTCTGAAGAGAATCATGTGGTGGCCTATTGATTTCGTCGTCTTTTAGCTTGCCTCTTGTGATAGGGTTCCGCTGAATCCCTATACAAAGATCAACAGTAATCCGCAAGCATTACTTCATTCCAACGGCCCTGATATCTTTGTTCCATAACAGAAATGCCCTGATGGAATCTCTCCCCATGTTTATCACTAACAGTTCCACAACTAGGAGGGAAAAAGTCTAGGTGGGAGTGGAGAAAATGGATCTTAAGAGACGTGTTGCATTTAAGGTTACGGTGTTTTTGCAGGATCACTGTCACTAAATGCTTGTAGTTGTCATCTCTTTTGTTGCTTTAAAATCCATGAACAAGACCCTTGAAGGCTTCCCAGTTTTCTTTTTCTTTCCCCTCCAAAACTTGGTCAAATGCAGGATCCTTTACCAGTTCTCTTATTTGTGGTCCGAGAAAAATTCCTTCCTTAACTTTTGCAATCACTTAATTTCCAAAACTTCTCTCTGCCTGTGTTTTGTTATTTGACAGGTGTACCAACTCCCAAAAAAATTTCCTCCAAATTTAAAATCTTCACCCTAAAATATGAAATGTCACTTTATCTTCAAAACAAGTGCTAATCTATCATTTTATGGTGATTTTTGAATTCAGCAGATGGAAATACATGTAAATTCAGTATTTTAAGCCTAAAACCTTTTCATTGTTTTCCCAGTGTAATTGACCAATGGTCTCATCTAGATTTTTAGCAAGTTGTGTACGCGAACTTAATGTGTATACCAAGTTCTAGTAAACGAGGATTTTCTGCAATAAAATCAAGCTCTGCTTTAGAGGTGCCCCTTCATGTCATTCGTTGATAGCTTTGCTCTACAGACACAATATCACATATCAATACCCTTTCTGTTTGCGTATGAAAATTTCATTGGGCCCCACTTTAACTCTCTACGATTAGATAACTTAAAAATTCTATATATAATACGGGGTGCTCCATTTTACGGTCTATACGCAAGTCCATTTTGAAGCACCTTTATCTGCCTCCCTTTTACTTTCCTCTCCACGTCGGGACATTGTCAACCACATTATATCCAACCTAACAAAACACTATCGACCGAAATTGGTACCAACTTAGCAGTTTCACCAGAGTCGCAAACAATATATCGACCGCTGTCCGAAACATGCTCTGTTGTTTCAGATACAGACAACTTGACCGACCCAAACGTACTCCCTAATTTCCGGATCTCAGCAACCCGCGATGAGTCAGCCTCTACACTCTGGCTTGCAGATACTACGGTGAACTACAGGACAATCCTCAATGACGTTTCAACGGGAAAGAAAACTTGGTTTGATATGTACATGCCACTTGAAAAACACAGTAGTGCTTAAGTTTGGCTTTATGCTACTTTGCACGATTTTCTCACAATCGGTCGTTCAATTTATATAGCTGCACTTACGGAAACCTGTGTTTTATATTAAGTGAAATAAAACTTTGCACAAATTATACAGTTTCATATTTCTCTGTGTGTAAAAGGGAGATACGGGAAACCGAATCGATAAAAAATGTTTAAAAGCTAGTCGATAAAATTTCGCCTTGATATTCCCATACACTCCCAGAAAAAGATGAACAACAGCGCTATCTTTAGTACACGAAGTTATGGTGACATTGTGGGTTCGTAGAATTAAAATCCTTGGTTGAAGAAAATCAAAATGCTCTTGATTTCAGTAAAAACCGCTTTGCACACTCCTTACAGGCTCTAAAAATGACGTGTCACATACAAACACAGTTTCTCTTTGTTTCACCCACCCACCCACCCCCCCCACCCACATACACACACTTAACAGCCCAACTCACAACTCACACTGCACAACTGCAACTGTCCATTAACTATTTATACCTCTCAGTCATTGTTCTCGAAAGCTGCCGAAGTTTCACGCATCGAGAGAAGGAAAGGACTATCCCCCTGTTTCTCTCTCGGCAAGCGTTTAGCACTGTGTGCCACTATCTATCTCTGCCCACGCGTAGCTCCAGCTCTGCGCGGCTTCCACGAAATAATACGATCGGTGACAGTATTAAAACAATTGAGCGCGGATCTATTGATTTTGTAGGAACAGTTGTGTGTATGTTTTTTGTTCTTGTTTACAATTTTATCTTGCAATGTTAACTCATATCAGACGATGAATGAAATGGGTGATGCTCAAATGAGCCCAGGGTTTAGAGAGTCCATTATCTTTTAGGATAAGGGAAAACCTCATGAAAAAACACATCCAGATATCCCACCCTAAGCGAGATTCAAAGTCAGAACCTCTTGTAAGTGAGGCAGACACGCTACCACCTAGGCTACCGAGAAGAGCAAGGTGTGGTATAAAATTGTTTTTATGTTTAGTACGCTTTTGTTAATTTATTGCATTTAACCGCTATGTAGAATTACACAAAATTTCATCCGAATGAATAGTATTTTACATAGGCTATTTCCACTATATATAATTGTGTGTGTATGTGTGTGGGTGTGTGTGTGTGTGTGTGAGAGAGAGAGAGAGAGAGAGAGAGAGAGAGAGAGAGAGAGAGAGAGAGAGAGTCTATGTGTCTACATGTGTCATTCACAAATTAGTGCAACACTGTCTGCATTTGGGCTATCAGTGGTAAACTATGTAAGCTGTTAACAATGAAAAATAGCAGCATGTAATATAAAATAAGATCTCCAACTTTCCTGGCCTCGAATATATTCAGGATATATATCCTGATGACGGGAGTGATGTACGCCACCAAAACGTCAATTTCTAATCGTCTTTTCACCTGGCTTGTTTCCCGAATATATCTTGAAAATAAGAGCATCTAATGTTTGTTAGCTGTGAGTTTGACGACAGTAATTTTATTTAATAAGCCATTGTCAGTAAGTTTAATTGTAGATTGTTAAAAGTAGTCAAATTGTAGTCATTAAAATTCAGGTTGCAAGAGGTATCAGTGCTCGATAATGCCATACAGAATTATTGGAATCTTGTGGGAGACAGACTTTCACATATTCTACAATGGCTAGGTGGGCGAATGCATTTCGTAAAGCAAGAAAGGACGTTCATAAAAAAACGTTGATCTGGCAGACCAGCTGATTTTGACGGTGTTCTTATGACTCATTCAGTTCCTCAAGGAAATCATGCATATGACACTCAGTTTATGGAACACCATTTACGACCAGCTGTGCATCGTAAAGTCCAAATCTCCTGATTTCTCACCCCATTGCGTTACAAAATGGTGCTCGCTCTCACACGTCTACCACTGTTGTTAATTTACTTCGCAGATGGAACTGGGAAGTTCTGGAGCATCCTCCATATTCGCCCATATGATTTAGAAATTTTTGCGAAAATGAAATTAACACTTAGAGAAGTTCGCTTTAGAACCAGACAGGCAATTCAAGGAGCAGTCTGTTCAAATATTAGGACAACAAGACGCTGTGGATGGCATCCGTCATCTCCCTAATGTGTGGAGGCATACATATTTATATATTTATATTATATTGTGACTCTGTGGGTTCATGACATTAGAAGTCCAGGTTACAAACACCAAAGATTGCACTTTATTTCCGTACACAGCAGTACAGAATTAGATCACATACACAATACAACTTGCAAGGTCATCGACCACAAACAAACAGCTGTTCGCGCACTCCTGCGGCGGGGGGGAGCTCCCTATTTTTATAGATTACACACATTCCGGAATGTTCTCCAACAATCGAGACGGCTAGAAGAAAGAACTAGAGCTCTCGAGAAATCCGTCTCTTTGCCCCTCACAGTCGCGGAGAGCTTTTATCTACACACTGCACGTCTGTCTCTTTGAACTTGTCACCCGCGCCGCCTCGTTCAACGATGGGCTCGCGACAATATACTGTTTCAAGTGAAGGATAGTTTGGATTGGAAATTGATTAATTTAAATACCCCGCTTAGTACCCTTCGAATTTTTAAGGTAATTTTTTACTCAAATAGCATCTAAATCACTATCACATTCTACCTAAGCATTCGATACCAGGAGTTTAATTTAGTAAATTTTTCAGGTCCGCTGAATCCAAAAGAAAGTGTTTTTATAAAGAAAAACATATATATGCGAAACATTTTATAAGAATGCTTATATGTAAGTCTGAAAATATTGAAACTCCAGAAAGAAGGGCCTGTTAAACAACAAAATCTCCTGTCTGTAGAACGAAGCCATCACCGAATGACAAATTAAGGACGGCTTCTAAAAGAAAAGTGGAGGAGAATTTGATTTTATGACGCCAAGACATCGGCTACTACGACTTTGTGTATATTAAGTGCGCATAAAAAACTCAAAAGTCTTTATGACACCATTGCTAAACTATTATACTTCCAAATGGAGGTGTAAAAATCGCAGAACAGGGTCACCTGTATAATATGTGTAAATTTAAATTGTGTAAGCATGACGACTTAAGGGGAGGCATCGGCGAAATTTCGTCAAAAATGACAAAAAACGACATTTTCCGTTTTTTTGCATTAAAATTATGTTTAAACATTGTAGTTTCAGAATCTGCCGTCAGTTAGGCCCTAGCTCCATTTAAAGAGCAGCTACGTCATTATTTAAATGCCCATGTGCGGGTGGGCGTGGCCATTTATATTGCTTTTTCCAGTGTGTCGCAAAGAAATTGATGGAATTCTCACGTTTAAACTACGCAGTTTGATTCTGAAACTGTGGTAATGTGCAGAGACATCTTCTGAATGTTTGTGGAAGCTACTGAACCTTTCCGCTACCATTTTTATATATTATTTCCCACTTACTACTTTTGAAAGTAAACAAACATTTCCACTGACATGAAGTGTTTGTGAAATATAGTTTACATGCAAGTGAAAGCTATGGATAGCAGCTTATATTAAATTATTATTGTTCAGAATAGGAATAAAGCCTGATTTAACATTGTATTGCTTTCTTGTTGCAACAGTAGGTATATGATTCATACCAGGTTAGGTTAGGAGTACAGTGGCTATTTCAAAGCAAAATATAATGAAACTTTAAGGTGTTCTAGCCATAATAGTAAGTAATGATACATTACAAACATTTCCACTGACATGAAGTGTTTGTGAAATATTGTTTACATGCAAGTGAAAGCTATGGATAGCAGCTTATATTAAATTATTATTGTTCAGAATAGGAATAAAGCCCGATTTAACATTGTATTGCTATCTTGTTGCAACAGTAGGTATATGATTCATACCAGGTTAGGTTAGGAGTACAATGGCTATTTCAAAGCAAAATAAAATGAAACTTTAAGGTGTTCTAGCCATAATAGTAAGTAATGATACTAGAATGCTATGCTTGAGGTAAATGATAAGTGAAAACATATTGTCACCCAGTTATCGGGAAGCACCACAGACAACAGCTGAGAAGGCGCCGGAGGCCACGCCACGCCCACTCATCTGTATCCTGTCACTAACTGAGGGGTGATTTGCGGTAGTGTCACCGGTCCCTCGTTGTTTCTCTCCCCTTCTCCGGTGGTCTGGAACGTTCGGTGATTAGAGACTTCTAGAAAAACACTGACATTCCTATAAAAGGGTTTCAGAGAGACAGTTAGTTAGTGTTTGACGTGCTAGTGAAGTAGCGCCGTGTACGTGCATCGGAACGATAACGGACGAACTGGTGAATCGTAATTGTGTGCATTACGTAATTTTGTGTAATTGGCAAGTGTTTAACTGTAAGTCGGTGGAAATAAAGAACATTTTTGAGTGGTGAAATTGGACTTTTCATTTCACGAACCCACAAAGTCACACTGGTGTCAGGAAGCGGGAAGATAACATCACCGAACACTACAGCCATGGAATCCGCATTGGAAATGCTTTTGGCGAAGATGAACGAGTTAACAGAGAAAACAGAAGCGGCAAACAACAACCTCACCGCCGAGTTGAAACAAATGAAGACGGTCAACGACAACATCACCGCGGAACTGAAACAAATGAAGACGGCCAACGACAACATCACCGAGAAGATGGAAGAAATGAAGGCCGAGTTAACCACAGAAATGAGAGCAGCGAACGGCAGTCTGGCCACGGAAATGAAGGCGGCGAACGAGGCTCTCGCCGCAAAGTTCGAAGAACAGTTGGCCGGCGTAAAAGAGGAGGTCACAGAGTTAGGCGAGCGCGTCGAAGACCTGGCGAGCCGCGTTAATGAGCTGGAAGGAAAAGCCGACAGCAGCGTGAAGTCCCTGAACGCCATGGTGGAGGACGTCGTCGGCAGGAAGCTGAAGGATTTAAAGACCGACGCGCCGGGACGCGACACAACATCTGCGCGCGTCAAACCTCCCAAGTATGACGGCGCGTCAACGTTTGAGGTCTTCCGCCGCCAGTTCGACACAGTGGCCAGGCACAACGGATGGTCACTGGAGGAGGAGGCCACACAGTTAATAGCCAGCCTCCAGGGAAGAGCCGCGGAAGTCCTAAACGCGGTGCAGACGACGGCGGCGCCCAAGGACATCTGGGAAGCCCTGGAGAATCGCTTCGGGAACCACCGCTTAGCCGCAGCATACCGCAGCCAGCTAAAGGCAAGGTCACAGCAGCCGGGGGAGACGCTGCAGGAGTTCGCCATTGCGATCGAGCAGCTGGCTAGCAAGGCCTTGGTTGACCTGCCACTGGAGTTCGTATCCCGGGAAGCCGCCTACAATTTTGTCGACGGGGTACGGGACACGGAGATTCGTCAGCGCCTAATGCTCGGGGAATATAAAACCATCCACGAGGCGCTGACAGCGGCATTAAGGATGGAGGCGGCCAAAATAACATCCATCCCGACGTCGAGAACGAGGAGTGTCCGCTACGCCGGAGACAGAAGACCAGCTGAGGGACGCCGGCGAACACCTAGTGGCCTGTGTTGGGGGTGTGGACAGCCCGGACACCTGCAGAGAGACTGCCCACACCAGGAAGAGCAGCCGGAAAACGAGTAAGGGCCGTCGTGGAGAGGGGCACGTCGGCTCCATCACCACCATCCCCTCGAGTAACACTGCGCGCCGTCAGCCGGCGTATGGATGACAGCCTCATCGCGGACGGTTGGATAAGAGGAAAGCCGTGCCGCGTGCTGGTGGACACCGGGGCGGCCGTGACCATCATCAGACCTGACGTGGCGAAGGGTTTGCCGACAAGGAAGCCAAGCCGGCCATACCAGCTTGTCTCGGCATCGGGCGACACCTTGCCTGTGGAGAGGGAGGCCCTGCTGGAGCTGAATTTGGGACGGAGTGCCGTGCGTCTGTGGGTGTTCGTCGCGAAGGTGGCTGAGGAGGTGATTCTGGGACTGGATGCCCTCAGGAGCCACGAGGCGACGGTCGACGTCGGCAAGAAGGTCCTGCGGCTTAACGGAGAAGAGGTTATACTCCGTCAACCTGAAGAGCGCCTTGGAATTTGCAGGGTCGTCTTGGACGAAGACGTGGTTGTCCCCGCGAGGAGCGAGGTGGTGGTGACGGCGCGACTGGAGGGCCAGAGAACCAGGAACATGATGCTGGACCAGAAGACGCCTGTAAACGGACTGTGTGTAGCCAGGGCATTGCTGCCGTGCCGAGAGGAGGTGCCCGTGAGACTGCTAAATCCTACGGACGCCGATCACGACGTCCAGGCCGGGACGGAGTTGGGAATGTGCGAGCCCGTGGTGAGCGTAACAGCTATCGACGAGACACAGGAGCCGGCGCCGAAGCAACACCTGGGGCCCCGGCTAGAAGGCTTGGTGGAGAGGGCGGCCGACCACCTGACCACAGAACAGCTGGAGAAGGTTCGACAACTGCTAAGGCGGTATCAGCGCGTCTTCAGCCAAGGTGATAGTGACTACGGCTGCACGGACAAAGTGCTTCACCGCATCGACACCGGGGACGCCCGGCCTATTCGGCAACCACATAGACGCGTTCCGCTGGCGAAGCAAGGGGCGGTACGAGACATGCTGGAGGACATGAGATCCAGGGGAGTGATTGAAGAGTCTGACAGCCCTTGGTGTTCCCCTGTAGTCTTGGTGACAAAGAAGAACGGCGAGCTGCGCTTCTGCGTAGACTACAGAAAGTTGAACGCCGTCACCCGGAAGGACTGTTTTCCCTTACCCCGGATTGACGACACCCTGGACACGCTAGCTGGTGCACAGTGGTTCTCGACCCTGGACCTGAAGTCGGGCTACTGGCAGGTAGCTCTAGACCCGAGAGACAAGGAGAAGACTGCATTCTCGACGGGCCAAGGGCTCTGGCAGTTCACGGTTATGCCCTTTGGCCTCTGCAACGCACCAGCTACCTTCCAGCGCCTTATGGAGTCAGTGATGAGAGGGCTGACTTACGATGCCTGCCTGCTATACTTGGACGACATCATCATCGTCGGGAAGACTTTTGAAGATCACCTCGAGAACCTGAGTAAGGTGCTACAGAGACTGCAAGCGACCAACTTGAAGCTGAACGCGAAGAAGTGCCAGCTCTTCCGCAAGGAAGTTAACTACTTGGGCCACATAGTCTCGGCAACCGGAGTGGCCACAGACCCGGAGAAGACACAGGCTGTGAGAGATTGGCCTCGCCCAAAGGATAGGAAAGAGTTGCGCAGTTTCCTGGGGCTGTGCAGTTATTACCGCCGCTTCATAAAGGGGTTCTCCAACATCGCAAAACCCCTCACCCGCCTGACGGAGGAACACCGGCCTTATGTGTGGACAGAGGACGCCGAAAACGCTTTCCAGCACCTAAAGGAGACCCTGTGCAGCGCTCCAATTTTGGGTTTCCCACAACCGGGTGGCGCCTTCATTGTGGACACCGACGCCAGCGACCATTGCATTGGAGGCGTCCTGTCGCAGATCCAGGACGGCCATGAGCGGGTGATAGCCTATTACAGCAAGACGCTATCCAAGGCAGAGAAGAACTACTGCGTCACCCGACGGGAGTTACTGGCGGTAGTAAAGACATTGGAGCACTTCCACAAGTACCTGTACGGTCAGCCATTCCACCTGAGGACTGACCATTCCGCCCTAACCAGGCTATTGAGCTTTAAGAACCTGGAAGGCCAGACAGCACGTTGGGTCCAGAGGCTACAGGAGTACGACTTCACCTCGGAACATCGTAGAGGGAAGAGCCACGGTAACGCTGACGCCATGTCCCGAAGACCCTGTCCGGAAGAGTGCGGCCAGTGTACAAGAGTGGAGGAGAAGGAGCGTGCCGCAGCAGTCCGAGTAGTCACGGCAGTGCCTGCGGATGGCTGGGATAGCGCAGGCCTGAGGAGGGAGCAGCTGGCGGACGCAGACTTGGGGCCACTCTTGAGGGAAGTGGAGGCAGGGACGAGACCAACCTGGGAGGACATCGCACCGAGGAGCGCCACCTACAAGTCGTATTGGGCCCAATGGGACTCGTTGAAGACCAAAGAGGGCGTGCTGTTCCGGGTATGGGAGTCACCCGATGGGAAGACGCAGAGAGAACAGTTAGTACTTCCCCGGAGTAAGGTCCCGGAAGTCTTGGAGGAAGTGCACGCTGGTACTTCGGGAGGACACCTGGGAGCGAACCGAACGATCGACAAACTTCGGCAGCGATACTACTGGCTGAGACTCCGAGCAGATGCCGAGAGATGGTGCCGTCAGTGTCACGTGTGCGCGGCGAGTCGTGGCCCCCAGACTAGGAGCCGGGGTCGCATGCAGCAGTACAACGTCGGAGCCCCATTCGAACGGATCGCCGTTGACATTGCTCTACCGTTCCCAGTTTCCGACCGAGGCAACAAGTACCTAATGGTGGTCGTGGACTACTTCACCAAGTGGCCGGAGGTGTATGCCATCCCAAACCAAGAGGCAAAGACAATCACAGACTGCCTCGTGGAGCAAGTGTTCTGCCGATTTGGGATGCCGTTAGAGCTACACAGTGACCAGGGTACCAACTTTGAGTCCAACCTAATGAAGGAGGCACTACAAAGGCTTGGGGTGAACAAGACCCGCACGACACCTCTACATCCCCAGTCGGATGGCATGGTCGAAAGGTACATCAAGACCTTAGAGGAACACCTGAGGAAGGTCGTGGCCAGCCATCAGCGAGACTGGGACGTCAAGGTGCCACTGTTCTTGCTGGCCTACCGCTCATCTACACACGACACAACTGGGATGACGCCAGCCAGCTTAATGTTCGGCCGAGAGTTACGCCTCCCTTGTGACCTGGCTTTTGGAAGCCCTCCGGAAGCGAAACAGCCAGCGATCGAGTATGTGGAGAACTTGGTGGACCATCTCCACGACATGCACGAGATGGCTCGCCAGAACATCCAGAAGGCGAGCGACCGCATGAAGACCAGGTATGACTGGCAAGCCAACAGCCAAGGGTTCCAGCAAGGTGACCTAGTCTGGTTGTACCGTCCTACCCGGACCAAGGGACGGTGCCCGAAGCTCCAGCAGCCATGGCAAGGACCGTACCGGGTGGTGAAGAGGATTAACGACGTGGTCTACCGCATCCAGAAGGTTCCCCGAGGGAAGATGTTGGTGGTACACCTGGATCGTCTAGCCCGCTATGATGGTGCTGTTCGGGACGACCAGCTTTGAGGAGGGAGCAGTGTCACCCAGTTATCGGGAAGCACCACAGACAACAGCTGAGAAGGGGCCGGAGGCCACGCCACGCCCACTCATCTGTCTCCTGTCACTAACTGAGGGGTGATTTGCGGTAGTGTCACCGGTCCCTCGTTGTTTCTCTCCCCTTCTCCGGTGGTCTGGAACGTTCGGTGATTAGAGACTTCTAGAAAAACACTGACATTCCTATAAAAGGGTTTCAGAGAGACAGTTAGTTAGTGTTTGACGTGCTAGTGAAGTAGCGCCGTGTACGTGCATCGGAACGATAACGGACGAACTGGTGAATCGTAATTGTGTGCATTACGTAATTTTGTGTAATTGGCAAGTGTTTAACTGTAAGTCGGTGGAAATAAAGAACATTTTTGAGTGGTGAAATTGGACTTTTCATTTCACGAACCCACAAAGTCACAATATTATAGCCCAAGAGTTAACAGTGATTCTACTAGGTCACCTTTTGATGTAAATAGAAGAATGGTTGATGTATTTCTGGTCATTGGTAAGGGTCATATTTCTATGCAGAAGTTTTGTATGACCATGGGTATGAATTGCATGAACTATTCTACTTACAATTTCCAGCTCATAGACAAAAATAAAGAGATTAGTTAGTACTATTATATGGGAAGGTTGCATTAAAGGAGAAGCACAGAAAGCTAATGAAAGTTTCCATGGAGTAAATGTCACAAAGAAGTTTTTGTATTAAGAAAGAAATTTCAAATTGCAGTAATTGCAGCTGTCAGTGAATTTAATATGGGTTATAAAGATAGACTTAAAGTTAAGGCAAAAGTTGCAGCAAGCAAAGTAAGTCTTGTTAGCAAGAAAATTAGCAGTATTAGGGATAGGTGAAAGCTAAAACAAAGTGATCAAAGTTCATTGAGCAAATATAAATCTGCCAAGCAGCAGTTAAAGGTGACTAAATTAAAAGAAGAAGAGGAGAGTAAACTAGCTGAGTGGTCTTCATATAGTGCAGGATGGTTTTGAAACATAGAAAAAAATGTTGTCTATATTTAGAGCTTCTAACTAGATTTTTCTTCATGTCCAACTTTTAGCATTTTTAATACTCCTTATAGTCCAGACACTAGAGTTTTCAATGAATTTCTTTAAGTTTTGCATATATGTATATTCCTAGATAAGTTTTCAATAAAAATTGGTATCATTATGACTGTATATGAAAAAATTAATAATGATTGGTATTGAAAAAAGAAAATTGAAAAAAAAAATTCAAGAAAATTCTGTCATATTCCTTAAATTTTCTCCTCCAGAACCATTAGAGTTGGGCAAATGAGTATATACATACACAGTTTTGTAACTATTATCTAAAGGAATCAGAATCCAAAGTTCCAATCATTTATAACAAAAATTGTAGAGAATGTAATATGTTTCCCAATGTAGAGAAATTGCAGCAAAAAATTAAATTTTTATTTTTGGGGTAAAAACTACTGTAGATAGAAACATTTTTTAAAAAAAGGGCTAAAGATAACCAAATTAAAGAGAAAGAAGGTAATGAGATAGCTGTAGGGCCTGCATATGATGCATGGAGTTTTCAAAGTAAAGAAAGTGGTGTAATTTCAATCTAAATCTTTAAATTCATTTTTCTCCACTTTCAATTTTTGAACATTTTTGTATCTTCAAAATGCTCCAACTTCTGCAATTATCAACGAATTTTTATTAAACTTTGCATGCATATTCCTCAATAAATTTTTAATTAAAGTTGGTATTTTTGTTTATTTAAATTAAATAGTTCATTTAATATTGATTTTTAAAGTTCAAAATTGCAAAAAAAATTAAGAAAAATTTAATATATTCACACATAAAAAATTTTTTTGTCCAAAAATACTTGATACACACTTTAAGAGTATAGCAACTTTTATAACTGATGTACAGAGAAAGCTGAATCTAAAATTTAAAGTTTCTAAAAGGAAAACTGTATGACCTGGGACTTTTTGTATAACATACAAAAATCATACTATAAAAAGCACTAAATTTTTTTTTTGAAGAAACTGTTTAAGATAGAAAGATGAATTTTAAAAGCTCAACTAGATTCCCTATACCCCACCTAATGACAAAATTTCAAGCAGTTCTGATGTCAACTCTGGATTTTAGCATTTTTCACAGATGCCTCCCCTAAAAGTGGGATCCAATGATACTTTCCTGCATCAACAGAAAATGTTTCAAGCTTGATTAAATGTTCTGTAAAACTCAGCCAAAGTAAACCAGCGTTTACATGGATTTTATAATTTTTCATCTAAAAATGTCTCTAAAGATTTTTTAAAGTAACATGTGCAAGTCACTTTTAGAAATACTTATTTTCAATTGACTTTTCTGCTTTTACAGCAGGGTTCAGCTTACTTTCCTGTCTATAATGGGACATTTTTAACTTCATCATATCCAACCTAACCAACAAAACACTATTAACGGGAATTTGTACCAACTTGTACATAATGACCCATGAAACATGAGACATGGGGAATTTCAACAAAACCCAGCGAACACAAACCAGCATTTACATGGACTTTTTAATTTGGGTAACTTAAGCTTTCAGAAATGTTTTTAAAGATTTTGATTACAAACGCTTATTTTTATTTCTCTAGTAATAGTTTCTAAAGGGTTTATGAATGCCATTTGTATAACCTGAAAAATGTAAGAGATTATGATAATTTTACCATTGAAAAAATGTAGACATAATTTAAGCACTCATTTATATCTACTTGTGTAGCTATAGAGTTAAAATTTCCGAGCTATTGCTTGTTAGTAGTTAGACTGTTGAAATACTTGTGCGTGTTTCCAATGAGAACAAAATTTCAAATCCATCTCGTAGCAGCCAGCTCTTGAATGATTTGCTGTATTGTCGTTCTTATACTTTATCTTGGAAATACGTGAAGCAAACATTTGTATAAATGTTTATCTCGATGAAGGAGTAATGTTTTTTAAAACATAGTTTGTTGTGGAATGGCTGGAGAAGTCATGGAAGTAAAACACCAGTTCTTTTGATTTATGCCTTACAGCAGCTGTTTTGATTATGCTTCGAAAGAAAAAGTCAGTAGTGTCTGTGTGATTGTTGGTGTCAGTGCTAAGTTTAAGTGTAGTTCAAGTAGAAAATTTAGAAAATTGCAAAATTCAAGTTGCACAAGAAAAACTTAAGATGATGGGTCACCAGATTCAGTAGAGTGAAAATTATAGAAATATCACAGATCCATCACCTTAAGCTTAGTGAAACATAGGTTATAGAACATAGATATGAAGCAATCTAACCTAGATCGAAGTCATTACTGTTATTATCATCGTTATCATAATTGTTATCACCATCTTTGTTATCATCGTTATCATCATCATCGTTATCATAATTATCGTAATTTACGTTCTAAAACTTTTAAGTCATATCGGACGATGAATGGAATGGTTGAAATGATGCTAAAATGGGCCCAGGGTCCATGGAGCTTAGAGTTACCTGACATTCGTCTTTTAGGATAAGGGAAAACCCCGGAAAAACTTATCCAGATAACTCACGCTGACCAAGATTCGAACTAGGGACCTCTTGAACGTGAGGCAGACATGCTAACATATACGCTACCAAGGCGGGCTGGATCGAAGTACTCGGTGTATAGAATATAGAACATCAATATACTTCACAAGAGATAAGGATGTACAGACAAGCAAGTATGAGGCTCTTAGAAGTTGCTACCCCAATGAGCTCATTGCAGCAACTCTCTGTTCTAGCAGGAGCCTTTTCCATTTAGGGATTGATTGACTATATTTATTATTTATTATGTGTATTATGACTGAAAGTTTTTATATATTTAAAGAATGTTTGAAAATATTATAATGCTTCAATTAATTTTTATGAAATGAAGCTTTAAAAGTAAGTAGAACATGTATAAAGGCTGCTACGAGTGATATAAATATAAGGAAACGTACCTTTGCTTGATATGGGGAAGAAAATCCCCCAAGAAACTGGGCACTTATGGTCTGATACAGAAAGTGAATACTTTGGAGAGAATTTAATTAATCTATGAATAAATCAAAATTTAATTTATTTTATATGCTAACTCATTTTAAGGGAAAAAACATTGGTATCCTACGACGCCTTGAGATAGAAATTTGCATGCACCGGTTTCAAAATCGTCGTCCAAATCAATTTAAAACACAATTAATAAACCTAGATTGAAAAGTTGCGAAGTTCATTTCTTTCATACTTTCGACGATTAATAAATGTCAACATGTAATTCATAAAATGTCTTCCAAGTACTCCGCAACCTAAGGCCATATAACGAAACACCTTCAACTTTTAACGCAAACACAGGCACCTGTTTTCAAAACCGAGCAGAATCTATCCATGGTAACGTGCGAAGTTGGTATACAGGAGGTTCAAGACTACTGATTGTTGGTGGTTCTGCTTCTTCCACGTCTTTTCTGCCCATAATTTCTTGCAATAATAATGATTTCAAATGAAGGACCAGATGTTTGGCGTGTTGTGTCTGAGAGGTAATAGTGTTTTGTGAAGGTTTGTGGTATCAAGTCGGTTGGATTCCTGATGGATACTCCCTAGATCGGTAGCATTCTTTAAGGGACACTCGGGGCTTGATTGGTGTAGAATAGTTCAATCAGGAGTGGCTAGGTATCCAGTTCATGCTTGCGCCTAGTCACTTTTCGAATCTCTCCATCAGACATTACCTCCTCCCAGGGTTCTCGTTTGAAACACAAAGGAATTAAACTTTCTGGCACTTTTGTGGAAAATACAATATCTAACTTCTATATACACGTGGCAGCAAAATTAAGGGGGTATGGAAAGCACGATCGAGGCAGTGAAGTGCTTGCCAATGTTTTGGAGAAAGTGCGTTCTGTAAGTATAAAATATTTGCATACAAAGGCAAATCTAGGCCGCCAAAGTAAATGTATGCTATGGTATATTAAAGTGGAAGGATTCATGTAGATTGAATGTGCTGCTGCCAACCCTTGGCTCTCAGTTTGTATAACTCACATTCACTGCGCACAGCCAAATGTGGTCGATGCGTATGCATTCTATCCTGCATTCAATTACTTTACTTTCGTTAATATCAGCGCAGTGATTTAGGTTCTAGATTCTTATAGTTTTCAATAATATTTTGTACGCGTGTGTGTGTGTGTGTGTGTGTGTGTGTGTGTGTGTGTGTGTGTGTGTGTGTGTGTGTGTGTGTGTGTGTGTGTGTGTGTGTGTGTGTGTGTGTGTGTGTGTGTGTGTGTGTGTGTGTGTGTGTGTGTGTGTGTGTGTGTGTGTGTGTGTGTGTGTGTGTGTGTGTGTGTGTGTGTGTGTGTGTGTGTGTGTGTGTGTGTGTGTGTGTGTGTGTGTGTGTGTGTGTGTGTGTGTGTGTGTGTGTGTGTGTGTGTGTGTGTGTGTGTGTGTGTGTGTGTGTGTGTGTGTGTGTGTGTGTGTGTGTGTGTGTGTGTGTGTGTGTGTGTGTGTGTGTGTGTGTGTGTGTGTGTGTGTGTGTGTGTGTGTGTGTGTGTGTGTGTGTGTGTGTGTGTGTGTGTGTGTGTGTGTGTGTGTGTGTGTGTGTGTGTGTGTGTGTGTGTGTGTGTGTGTGTGTGTGTGTGTGTGTGTGTGTGTGTGTGTGTGTGTGTGTGTGTGTGTGTGTGTGTGTGTGTGTGTGTGTGTGTGTGTGTGTGTGTGTGTGTGTGTGTGTGTGTGTGTGTGTGTGTGTGTGTGTGTGTGTGGCGTGACTCAAAACAAAAGCTTACATACTGGCAAAATTTGTTCAGGATCTTCCACAGGTGCCACTAGAAATTTTCAAGTAAATTCCTACAATTCCAACTAACCTATAAATGACACATTGCTCGAAAATGTTTAATTTGTTTGAATGTTTGATTAAAATGCGATAATTACAGATATGTAATATGTGACAAGAGATCTGTGTACATTTTTTTCTTCAGAATAATCTGTGCTTACTTCATTTGTAAGGAAGTTTTATAATTTTATTATAATTGATAATCTCTAAGGTTGGGCTAAAACGTACTCTAAAAATTATTCAGCTCTCTTTAAAATTTGCATTTCATTCCAAATACCTTTTCGTGCCATTAGCAGTTTCCAAGATATCCATTATTAGTTTAACGAATATTCAATTCTTGGTGTTTCTTTTAAAGTCATTTCGATAATAAATTTATTCTCGGAGTTGTACGGAGACACTTTGGACTTTAAGGACCAGACTTAGGGAGTGAGAAGGAAACTTCCGTCCACCCTGAAAATAATTATTATATACATGGTTTAATTGCTTGTATCATTTTATCTATGTACACATATAACATGCCATCGGTTTGCTTAGCAGCGTTGAGAACAAAAGACACCTCTTAGTTTCGTGTAACGGGAGTTTTTATGATTTGTTCTTCCTTGGTAAACATTATGACGAATGCTAATGTGTACAGGTCTTTGCATTAGCTGGAGTTCAAAGTCGAAGGGGGACGTCGTTTTTGGTGAAAGTTTCGACAGCGAATAAACAAATATCGAACAGCAGATATCTTGGCAGCCTATCGGAAGGCGGAAACGTGACCCACAAGATGGGTGGGTGCCACGAGAGGGCACGTGAAGCTTGTGCTACGTGCCATCACGATAATTGTGCCTAAAATGGTCTTAGGATGAATAGCGGTGAAGGAGCTGCAAAATAGGATCGAATTCCAATGAGTGGGAAGGTATGATTCCCACGTAGAGATAGAATTTGGAAATTTAATGTGCACCAGACAGCTGATGAAAGTAAAATCTAGCCAACAACTCCGCAAGAGAGAGAGAGAGAGAGAGAGAGAGAGAGAGAGAGAGAGAGAGAGAGAGAGAGAGAGAGAGAGAGAGATATAGGTCGAACTACTAGTTAAATATTTTCGTTCCTTTAGTACCTGCAAACCGAGAACATTGCCATTTACTTGGTGTGACCGAAAATAAACTGGGTAATACGTATATCTTCCTCTGACGTGTGATTCTAGCTTCCTAACAGTCCTCTGGACCCTGGATCTTCGACACCTGTAGCAAGTCCTGCACAGTCGAGTACTTCCTTCTACATATTCTTAAGTCCTTCAGTAAGCTGAGGTATCCAAACTTCACGAAGTCTTCACGTAACGTCGCCAGGTTGAGGGAGGATGCGCACTGACTTCGTGAAGGCTACCGAGATCTGCAGATGGATTCAAGAGGTAGTCTGTTACTGTTACCTATATTATCTTTAATAAAAGATGCAATGTACTATATCTGCAAGGGTTTATCTCAATTAAAATGAAGGAGGTGGTAATAGATTGCATTCCTTAGAATAGTTTCATTACACACCAATAATGAATAAAGGTATGCAAATGTAATACACAGGACTTTTAAATTAGTATTTATATAGTTCTTACTTAGCCAAACGATCGGTATATTATCGTGCCTTTATGAACTATTGTGGAAAATCTTATGGGACCTTCTGTGATACCTAAACTATATCACACTCTGTATATTGGATTGGATTGTTCAGAGGGGATTCGGCACCTCGACCAGACTGGCCTTTTGTACCTATGCCCCAAGGTGGGGCACCGTCGAGAGGGAGGATGAGGCGAGAGGAGACAGAGGGCAGGAGTTACTGCAGCACAGAGGGTGAAGTCCCTACATTTTATCAGATAGAAATACCACGGCGGTGGGTTTAGGAGAATGGGCATTCCGTGGCCCCGAAACACTCATGAGGCCGGTTCGTAGACCGCAGGCCGCCTCTCCAGAGCAAAGTACTACAGAAAATCTTCCACAACTGGCGTCCCGCCTGCCGCGTTTCAGAATTGGAGACCAAAGTCCTTCCCGCCGGAGGAGAAAGCGTTTTCTTCAGAGCATATCATCCCGCCATTCACTGCCGAATCTCCTGCCGACACCTATACCCTGAGGAAACCACCAGATGAGAGATATGAAATGATAATAGAAATGAAATGGGGGGATAGGAAATTCGGGGGATGTAATTAACCTACCTAGCATTCGCCTGGCGACCCGGGAAAACCCCCAAAAATACACGAGTTAGGTAAGTCGGTGCCAGGGATCGAACCCGGCCTCCCGAATGCGGGAGGCCACAAACGAAACTGCTAGACCATTCGCGCTTGGTCCACTCTGAATATACAAATGAAACGAATAAATTACGGCACTCATAGTAAATGCAGAGGTTTCTAACAGCTATTCACCAACTATTTATGACATTTGAAACTATTAACAGTATTTTTACAGCAGTAGTGCAAGATATTATGTATCGTCAACGGTGTTATGGTATTTTAATTTCCAGTTGTCCAGTCAAGCCACATATTCCTCATTTTGTAACCTCCCCACCCTACTTATTGATGGATGGATAACCCGCCGTCTGGCGGAGAAATTGTAGGAAGTGTTATAGAGGGAGTGAACTCGAGCGGACTAGAGTGACACCGCTATGGCTCTATACAGTTGCTTTTTCTTTATTTTATACATTAGAAAACACATATACACACATTAATTGATACAACTATCCTCTGTAGAGCACAGAGAATAAGTTAGAGAAAACTTCCCACCCACAATTCGGGAATCGTACAGCATTGAAGTACCGCCTGAGCTACGAGGTCAAGTTAGTTACAATAGTTTTGCGTTAGTATACGGCGTACAGTTTAAGAAGGCATGTGAGCTGAACCAATGCTTGCACGCGGTGGCTGCCTTGGTGCCAAATGATGCGCTAGAGAGTGAAAAATAGGTAGAGAACGAGGAAAGTAACATTTATCGCCTGACCAATTGTCATAAAGTAAACTTAAGCAGCAAACTATATTTATGCTAATATTTTAAACGGTTATTTATTGAAAACAACGTACCTGGTTTCTAAAACCGACTTACTATGGAGTAGTTGCTAGCTGAAAATAAATAAAGGTACACCGATTTATGTGCTGGATGTTTTGCCCTGTTCACAATATATGCGACACTGTATGCCCACCCACATTGCACGCTCTGGTCGCACTTCCTCAGATTGTAATTCCTTATGAAATTGTATCTGCGCCACTAGTACCAAGCTTTGAAAGTGGCATTGTCAACAGTTCACCAAACAAAATGTAAACATGTGCATTTTCTGTTTATTGTCATAGCTACACAAACTGCCTTACACTCAATTTGCGTTGAGAACTTCAAAGAATGCGCGCGCGCTCCTAAACTGCAGTGCTTCGTGGTCAGTTAATTTATAACCTAAATATACGCAGTTCCAATCAACTATCGTAATGTCTCACTCAGTACTGCGTAATGAAAAGGAATAAACACGGGCGAGATTGAAAGTTAAAGCATATCGAAGCATAGACACTGGGTTCAGGTATTTATTTTCGAAGCGATAACTCAAAAACCATGCGTCATAGAAAAATGGCCTTTGTATAGGTTGCCTCAAAAATTCTTGGCGAATGTAGAAAGCAATATTATAAGTTCAAATTTACAATAGTAATTTTCCGGCGAATGGAAATGAGAATTCTCTGTTGCTCACGCTTGTGCTGTGCGTTTCGAACTAAAGTCTGATTTTTTTAAAAGAAGTTACGTGAAGGTCATCAGACAAGGGACGCCAAGGGTAAGAAGGGAAAGTTGTTGCTATGGTAACGTAAACAAAGGTTGCCAGATTGGATACACAGGTGAATCCGATACTCCTCAGCTCAGTTATCGCTAGTCGTATGCGGGAAGCAGGGTTTGCCTGAGTATTTAGTTGCGCCGTGTGTTGTTAGTCTACTTTGTTAAAACACAATTAAAATACGTTTTAATGGAAGTAAGACGTAGTGGCGGTAGGATTAGAGGTGGACCGACGAATCATGACCCATGTCAAAGATCAGTTTGGTTTCGGGTTGTTACATTGGATAGCCAAGCTAGAGAATTTGTCTGTTCTGTTAGAGAATTCTTTCAACAGGAAGACGAGAGTTTGCTCCTTATCAATGAACAGCTTATTCATTTTATTTAAAAGCGACAGTCCCATATCGGTAGATATGCTTGCACTTAAAAGAATTCCTCTGGGTCAAAATTCCATCATATCGGCGGCGTTGATATGAACATGTCAATTAACAAAGTCGTTAATAAAGGTATATTGCGATACTAGTGTATACGGAACGAGGAAAGGATTGAAAAAACGAGCCGCTTGCAACGAGTTTTTTCAATTCCCAAGATTCCGTTATGTGCTTACCACATGTGTGTGGTACATTATTTTTTGCACTATGTGTAATTATATCAAGCTGAATTTTAGTATTTAAGATATCAGCTGAAATATTAATAAATATAGTTTAAGATAAATTTTAGATTTTAGAAAGTGCATCGCCTATAAGTGCTTCTATGGAGAAATACCACACTAGTGCGGTTATGTCAACTTACGATGCATAGAAACTATAACGGTATATATGTTATATTAGTTACATAGTGCAAACAGTTATTTAAATGAACTCACACATGTGAAGACTGAATGAGTGAACTACTTATTTCTGTTTTTAAAGTAGGCTAATACAGATTAATTGTACATGTTTTTGTTGAGGTGAGATAACTCGAACCCTTGTTTATATTTTGACTGTTGAGAGAATAAGGAAGGGGGATCTGCTGGGCATTATTGCACTACCCACATGGAGAAACTTATGACCTTCACGTAACTTCTTTTAAAAATCAAACTGTAGGCAACGTTGAACGCCTATGATACGACAGTTGCACTATTATGTGTTTCAAATGGGAAGGGTTGTGGAGTCCAGCTAATCAGATGCCGTATCACACTCAGAGTTGCCAGCTGGTTACCCCAGTCCTTTTATATGTCCCTTTCTCATACAACATGCAGGTCTCCTTGGCGCAGACGTAAGTGTAAGCAAATTATATTTTACAAACTTTCACAGTGATGCAGTTGCCAAAATCAAAATTGGAAAAAGGCATTTTCCCAAAATATGTATATTTTAAAATACTATAACTATAATTATAGTTTATGAATTACCTGTTTTTCTAATCCAATGGAAATGCCAGTGGCTCATCCATATCACTGTCAGTGTC
The DNA here is from genome assembly GCA_030765055.1 of Mantis religiosa. NCBI lineage: Eukaryota > Metazoa > Arthropoda > Insecta > Mantodea > Mantidae > Mantis > Mantis religiosa. The sequence continues at coordinate 52,670,574 of CM060949.1, forward strand.
ACTTCGGTTAAAAGACAATTCCTCATTGTCACTGTCTTCATCGTCTGAGTCTTGCAAATTTATGATTATAGGTTCCAAAATCTCGTCACGTACTATTTGTTTCATAAAAGCGTCTTCTTGAAGACTTTCTGCATGCCTTATGAATTTTTTCCAGTCCTGTTGTGTTATATTGACAATTTCTTCGTGAACAAGTCGTTTAACATCCGTCAGTTTAAAAGTATTATTTCTGTTTGCAATCCCCCTTTTTATTTGAGTCCACACCAACTCTATTGTATTATACAGGCAGTGGTAAGGTGGGAGGCGTATTATCTCGTGTCCCGTTTCAATTGCATGTTGATCCAGCTGATACACTTTCTCCGTGCTTTTAAACGGAAGTACTCTTTGCAATAACTCACTTTTAGTTTCTGTTTCCGAACAATTCTTGAAGAACGTGTACAACTTAAAAATCATACTTCGAGCCCGACTTCGCAATACCTGCCTTTTTGACTCGCCACTAAATTCATCGCAAGAACCCATTGCACTAATTATCTCTTATTCTACTGTTGTGTAAAGAACAACTGAATGATATTGATCTGAACTCTCCAGAGTAAAAAAAAAAAAAAAAAAAAAAAAAAAAAACACTTCTTATCCAGCATTCATTCATAAACATAAGCATACAGCATTCCACAGGCTAACAGGAAATGAAGTATTTGCTCTTTCTCGAACTTAACACATTGATTTATTCATAGTAATTCTTTTATCACGACATGTCAGTAGTTTAAATTTCAGTTCTGAGTAATTAAAAGTATATGTACGTACATAAATACACACCAACCACTTTGAACTCTAGAGTAAATAGAGATTGCGAACCAATCATAAACAAAGATATGTGACCAGATACGTTCTGCCAGGGCAGCAGGAAATTTATTGTTTCCTCTCGCTCGAATTGGATTACTCAAAGTAATTCTTTTATAACATCATGACAAACATTTACGTTTCAGTTCTGAGTAATTACAAATATACGTACACGCATACATGCCAACCAATAATGATATTCAAACATTGCGTACGTAGCAATTTATTGTTATAATACAGGTTTATTTTATTAGTATTAGATAAACTATTTGAGCTAAAAATATGTAGTTTTCATGGTTATGTTAGATACATTACTCTCTACCTTCCACATGCATCAGTTTTGGAAAAATCTGAATTTTTGTCTTAGCGCGAATAGTATTTCATACAGATTGATTAGGATGGCGCTCGTCATACACCACTTAGCGGGAATGCAATACGACACCGCAGGACTCCGATTGGTTGCTGATAATAGGCGAGCCCTCCCTAGCTCCGCCTCATATGCCTTCTAATACCGTATGCCATATGCAGGTATAACATAAGCAGGCTGCTGCGTCGTTCGCATGACATGTGTGTACAGTAAGATAGATGGCACTCCGCAATAGCTTCTTAATCTTATTTTCCAGTGTGCAAGTAGTTTGATGTCAAGTTGGCAGCTTTGACATCAGACACTCCAACATCACATAAAGCCGATAAAGTCGGATTCGATTTTCAATGCTTGAGACGTGCCTTAAGGCCATAGCTGTGGTGACCTCCGTTAGAGCTGAGACAGACCTCTGACATTCAGGCGATAAATTAGCTCCCTGGGGAGGCACCTCGGCTTTGATTTTCGTCTAAACGTACAAGGCGACGAACATTCGAGCTTCGTGAAAGGAAACAAATCCAACGTGTGACTTTCGGCGCATTGGTATTTTATCCGCGTCATGTAGCTGTCTGCTCTTTTTTTCCTTAAGGGACTCAGTCAGACTGAGGTAGGATAAGAGCAAAGAAAGAAATACAAACGAATGAATGTGGAACAAGAATAGCTAGAATAGGTAAGCAGATAAACCAACAGAAAATAGATAGGTAAGAACTAAATTCTGAATTAAGTATTTCAAGGGCAGTAAAATTGACTGTTGGGAAACATCCTCAATGAAGTTTTTCCAGGCATTCGAGTAAGTTTATTTCAAAAATTCCATTTCCTAATTATTTCAATTAATATCCAATAGGACTTGATAAATAGGAGCTGATAATTTTTGTTTTAATAACTTTTATATTTAATTACTCGTACATACTTAAATAATACTTATAATACTTGATATTAACATCACTGATTAGTTCTTACAACGTGAAGGGTGTAATTTCCTCCAAACTGTTATTTCTGAACCCATTATATGCATTATTATTTTTGTAAATATTTCAGTGAGATTAATATTCCATACGTAACATACAAATATAACTTTTGAAATAGTTATACAGGTCGTTTTTAAATAAACTTAGTTTTATGAGAGAAAAAGATATTTAAATAGTTGTTTCTTTCGTCATTGCAATCTCTAATACGTATAGCATGGTACTGTATTCTACTAAATTTTTTTACATGGAGCTTTCGGCTGAGACTTCTATATCAAAAGGAACACAAGTACGAGATTTTCAGAAAAAGATCTTGAGTGTGTGAAGTTCATGAACAGTATAAGCCAAAAGCGAAAAGTCTGTTAAATATGACTAAAATAACAAATTCTAAACACGTGATATTTTTATGAAAAAAGGAAACATCCTCAATTCGCTATATGTGTATGTTCTTAGATGTCCTTTCCATTCTGGTCGGACACACGTAAGCTAGCTTTTGACGGGTCTTTAAACCCCCTCCCTTCCTCACTCACTCCCTCACTCCCGCCCTCAATCAGTCAATGAATCAATCAGTTATTCACTCAATGACTCATAATACTGGTGGATATCATTACAACATAAAATTATGGGATGAAAGGGGTAAGTGGAAAATATATAAAAGAAGTAGAGAAAATCTATGAAGTTCTGCATAATGTGGGAAACATGTAATTAAGGAGATGACAGAACAAAAAATGGGTCTAAGACAGGGATGCAAAATGAGTCCAATTTTATTTAACTTATTTATAGACGAGATAATAGAAAAGGTTAAAGAAGGAAATCAGCACTTCCCGGTAAAAGCAAAGAAAGAAATTCCTGGATTGCTGTGTGTGGATGAATTAATGGTAGGATCTATACCTAACGGTAGTAGGATTGCAGTAGGCAATAAATGAAATCCAAAAGTTCTGTGAAGAGTGGGGAATAAAAGTAAACACAAATAAATCGAAAGCTATGGTCTTCAAGAAGAGACCTGAACTTAAAAAAAAAAAAATGAAAAGTGGGTACTAAATGGAAAAGGGTAGAAGTGGTCAATGAATTAGAATAATTAGGAGTGAGGCTGAATAACAATGGAAAAGGGAGAGCAGATAGGAGAAAAATTGAAGCAAAAGGAAGAGCGGCGATGAATGGGATAAGTATATGCAAATATGAACTACAAATGACAACTAAATGGTTAGAAGGAATGTATGAAGCACTAGTGGAGTCCAAAATGCTTTTTGCAGTGGAGATCTGGGGGGGGGGGGGTGGACGCAGAGTTTCACAAGACGGTGTACCAAAACTACAGAAGGCTTTATAAAGAGCTACTAGGCTTACCAAGATCAGTACCTAGTGATGTAGAGTTAGTAGAATTAGGAAAGACAAGAAGAAATGGAATAATAATGGAAAAAATAATAACATTCTGGAATAGGTGTTTGACCTAAGAAGGAGAAGTTATTAAATTATGCATGAGAGAACAAAAAAAGACTAGAGAACTCAAACAGTTGGTGGGCAGAGATAGGAGGAATTATGGAAAAATAGGACAGGGAGATATATGGAGATTAGAGGACAGGAATACAATCGATTTTGGTAAATTGATAAAATGCAAAATAGAAGACATAGAAAGGCAGGAAATATGGGGATGTCTAGAAAATATGGAATTATTACAATTTTAGAAACAAAATACTGGGGACGAGAAGCATACTGGAATAATGCAATAGGCAAGAGAGACAAGGGCTATGTTGGTTGAGAACAGGAGCAATATTTCTAAAAGGGATAACAGCTGGGAAAACGGAATTTGTGAATTGTGTAGTGGAAAAGAAAGTATAGAACACTATGTAACAGAATGCGAGGAGGTTGCAATATGGAGAAAAAGTTTGGCAGGAAAAATGGGAGAAAGTAGAGAAGAGGATAATAGCTACAAAAATGTTAACAGGAAAGGAGGAAAAGAAGGTAAGAAATATTGGTGAGTTCTTACAGAAAGTAAAAGACAAATGGGATAAATATGTAAAGAATATAAGAAAGGAAGAAAGGGGGGAGGGGAGAAAGGGCTTAATTAGGTAACAAGGAGGCATGGAGGTTAAGAGCTACCTGGTAGAGCGGAAGACAAGGATGTCACGTAACCTGTAGTTGTAAATTGTAAAAATTTGTAAAACTTTGGAATATGCACAGTAAATAATTCATTCATATACATTCTCTTTGTTGAAGGGGCAATTACCAGTATAGTTCTTGGTATCAGCTTGAATTTTCCAAATCCTTACATTTTTCTCAGAATACGTTTTCATCTCATTCATCTCCAGCATTAAATACAAAATAAATGTCGGAATGAGGAACTTATGGAGAAGGACAGAGCATGGTAGAAGGGGAATAATCTCAAGACATGAAAAGCTTAAGCTTTCTGAGAATCTCGGAAATAAATATAAAAACGTTAGCTCGGGCTGCCTCTGTTCTCTAACGCAATGCAATGGCAGGAATTCCAAATGAAAAATAAGATTATTATAAATTATACAACATGTTGTATCTATAGATTAGCCAGCGGCTTTGGCTGCAAAGTAAGTTTTGCAGAATTAGGAACAAAAAAGAAAGGGAAGAAAAAAGGAATGGAAGACAAATGAGCGATGTTAATTTTCTGTTGCTGGTGTACTCATGGAGATTGAAATAATTGTACATAAGGCAATGACATATCAGTAAACCGTGACAAATGGCACTGCCCTGTGTTTGCTAATCCTTTACTTTCCGTGCGTGTAGAAGCCATTTTCAATGCGTGCAATCGAATACGAACATATGTATGTCTGTGCATTCTATCGTCCATAGCTTAAACTTGATTTTGACCGCATTATTTGAAACAAAAGACTCCCAATTTACTATTGTTGATGTGCACTTCGAAACGTATAGAAGTTTATAAATCATCTAATTTCAATTTAGTCTGATAAAAGCAAATAAGGTTGTACAAAGCTTGGTTGAGAATGGAAGTAAAACAGTTCTATACTCTGCAGAGTATAGAAACAAAGAACGGGTAAAGTTTATCCTAAACATATAAATATGGTTTGTATAACACCTTAGCGACGATAATAGTGCAAAACATATGCTATGTTTGCTTCCTTAACTGACATTTATCAAATTTGCAAATTTATATGTAATTAAATAATGAATTTAATTTAATTTACTTCTAATGATGTATGCACTGAAGTTTGTGAATATCAAAACCTTCAAATGACTTCCACATAAGCATATTTTGCTTTCTTATTTATTTAATTTGCATGATGTTTCTACTTTCGTTAGATTTGTTAAAAATTGTATAAGGAGTGAAAATTGCCTAGGTTAGAAATAATGACAATTTTTTAGTTTCGTTACGCTAATGAGAGGAAACATTCTGTTCCATCCAAATTTTCTATGTAAAAATTTAAATGAAAAACAATTTTTGAGGTTCCTGACCTCCCAAAGAGCCTTTTATGTGCGTGTATGTGTACGGCATAATTTAAAACAAGAATTTGGTTAAAGAATAAAACTTTACATTTCAGTTTAGAGGCTTGCAAGAATGTGATACCAATAAACCCCAATGTACACGAATACAAGCGTTTTCTAGGCAGCATAGTTTTGTCGACACCTCAATGTTCATTTTGTCAAAACATACTTGCAAATTGGATTCTTAGGGCATTAAACATTTCCAGATATTTGTTTTTGGTTTCCAAGTGTAAATCTCTACTCTTCTTTCCCCCTTTTCGTGCTATAAAAAGAGAATATAATTTAAAATCATCTTCGCATAGTGCCTATTTTTGAAAAGTTGTGATTATTATTTAATCTATTATACATAAAGAAAAATGTATGTGAGGGTACTGGGAGGTCGATAGGTTTTTAAAAAATCCATTTTTAATGCTAAAAATTATATAATTCTTCAGATTTAAAATGATATATAACGCAGGTTGTCAGCTCTTAGTAAAGCCCTTTAATTCGTCAATTAAAAGATGGCATGACACGCCCACTTCCTGAGAATTGTGCTTAACCTTTGATCGTGATCTCTCAATACCTTGATTTTTCATACTTTAGGTGCATGTTTCTCAAAAACTATAAAAGGTATTGCCACAAAATTTGTGGTGGTTATTTTTCAATGTTCCTTAAACACATCCGGCTCACGTTTATATTCATGTCATTTATAAATGGATGAAAACAAATATTCAGTCCTTGAAAATGTTATCTGTTTTTTTACTCAAAACTAATTAATGTTTCATGTGCATAGTATAAACTATATGTGAGGTTCATTTAAACGATATTATAAAACTGTATCTTGGGTTATTTAGGATAAAACTTGGTGCATGTAGCTTTAAATTCCTACAAGTAAAGTGCACCTGAAATATTGGGTGCAATAATTTTTTAAGGACACACGGTGTGATTTATGCTCCTTTTAAATGGAACTATGTGAAAGTAATTTAAATATGATACAGTAGTTAAATACACACATCCTTATACAGAAGCCATGACGAACTTAAATTTATGATAATGTTTAGTTTTCTATATATTCACATTTTAATTTTGGTAAAAATTAGCCTTGTCTGTGAATCTATAGCAGAACGTATATAGAAGGTCATGTGAATGCAACACTTCAGGTTTTTGTATTATTAACTCAGAACCTCATTCTTTTCGATCGTAAGAGATGGTTTCGATGGTTGTGTATATTCCAAAGTGGCTAACTTGGTGTCTGTGAATTCGGATCTTCGTATTAACGAGCCTTACTTGTATTTCGTTGTAACCATATGACATGGGTGTTTGTGTTCAATGAAACGTATGTATTATATGTTTCAAATGGGAAGAGTTCTCACCTGTAGGGAATCGGATGCATTAGTCTTCAGCGTTACCACCTCGTTACCCCCACTCTTTTTATATCTCCCTCTCTCTCGCACAATTTCGAGTGTTTCGTGGTGCTAGACGTAAGGGAACGCAAACTGAATTTTCCAAAGTTTTATAATAATGCAGTTGTTGAAATCACAAAAGCAACATGAATATTCGTATAATACGTAAATGTTTTAATTATTTAGTTTACAGTTAATTATAGTTTATGAACTACTTATTTTTCTAATCCCACGAAATTACCAGCAGTGCATCCGTATAGCTGTGAATGTTACTCATGTTAAGAGATAATTCGTCATTGGCCTTGTCCTCAACGTCTGAATGCTGCAAATCTATGATCATAGGTTCCAAAATCTCGTTACGTGCTATTTCTGGTAGTTTATCTGATGTCTCATGCAGTTTTCGCAGTCTTTTTGTATTCCTTGTCAATTTCTTCGTTTAACACAACGTCAATCAGTTTAAAAATATTATTTCTATTTGCAACATAATTTCAGCCCAGATTAACTCTATTGGATTGTTCTAGAAGTAGTAAAAGGGGAAGGTGGATCACGTCTCACTGATCCAGCTGATACACTTTTTTTGTGGAAGAGTAACTGAATAATACTGCTTTGAACTCTAGAGTAAATAGAGATTGCGAACCATTCATAAACAAATATATAATGTGACCAGAGATGTTCTGCCGGACCAGCAAGAAGTGTATCGTTTCTTCTCATCGAATATAACAAGTACCTTGGCGTATTCAAAGTACATATTTCTTTTACCACGTCATGTCAAATGTTTGCGTTTCAGTTCTGAGTAATTTCAAATATACGTTCGCACATACATGCCAACCAATAATAATATTCATTACAGTGCTTACGTCGCAATTAATTGTTATATAATGGTATCTACTTTATTTGTATTAGGAAAACCATTTTAGCTAAAATTATGGGGGTTTTACAGTTATGTTAAATATATTACTCTCTCCATCATGGATCAGTTTTTGCAAAATCTGAAGTATTGTCTTAGCGCGAATAGTATTTATTAGAAATTGATTAGTTGGCCGCTCGTCACACACCAGTTAGGGGGAATGCAATACGACAACACCGCAGTTCTCCGATGGTGTTCTTTTCTTTGTAATTTTCGTCCTTCAACATTAAGTCATATCGGACGATGGATGAAATTGGTCATGCTCAAATGAGTCCGGGGTCATGGAGCTTAGAGTTACCCGACATTCGTCTATCAGGATAAGGGAAAATCCCGGAAAAAACCTTATCGACGTAACTCGGCTTAACCGAGATTCAAACTCGGGATCTCTTGTACGTGAGGCACACATGCTACCACCACGCTACCGAGGCGGGCACTCCGATGGTTACTCGCCTAGTGGCGCTCAAGTACAAACACCTTTCCATTTGAAACACATAATAGTTTTTGTATTATTAAACAAGCGTGGGAGGAAAAGAGAATAGAAACACCTACTATACCAGTTTCACCTATATTATTATTTTAAAAATTACTCCACAGTTCCGACCTGTTGTTGGTTCACATCTAAAGGCCTTTATTATAATCTATGCAGCATTTCAGAACTTAGTACATTGTCCCAACGAGACAAAATTTCTTCGTCATTGGAATATAGAAGGAATTTCATTCAGCCCAGCTGTGCAACATTTCATACGACTTGGAAGTAATTGTTTATACCCTATCTGGGTTCCCTTGATTTCGCAGAGTACCTTGAAACGACGTTTTCCTAGAATAACGGGCTTACATACAAGGACTAAATTAACTCTGTGAGAACGCCCTTCTATCGCCAGCACATCACTGAAGTCCTGTGGGCGTGCTATTTGTCTTCTTGAGAGTAGAAGGAGGGAGCCTGAGATATTGTCCTGGTTCCCAGAACATATGTAAAGCACGTTCGTAGAATTGACACGATATGCTGTATGTACCTTGTTCATAGCATGAATTTTCAGTTTCTAGTTATACTGTTTTCAAGTTAAGGATATTACGTAATTTTATTTAAGAGTATGATATGAAAGCAGTGAAGGATGTGCTTTTAAGATATTCCAGCTGTGATTATTAAGAACCTTAAGAGCAAAACTTTCCCTTACAGAAACGGGGTATGATGTTCGAATAGTTATATATGATTAAAATATATGCTAAACACAGAGATAATTTACCAACATATGACGAAAGATTGATTCTTTTGTGTGCCCTCACATTAAGAACTATTTTTAAAAACTTTCCTGTTCTATATACTTCATATCTTTAAGATAAACATTTTATAAGAGGTTTATTAGACGTTTCCTCAGAACAAGAGGAGAAATCTGTAAACTTAAGCGATAGTGAAGTCTTTTATTAGCCAGTCGCTGTGTTATAGTTTGACATATCACTCCCTTTACTTCTCCAGCGCATAAAAAATAATGCTTTGTCATTTGAGTATTGAAAAATTCACACAACTGGTAAGAAACATGTCAGAAATGAATCAGTTCAACAAAATGTATCTGATATTGAGTATTAAGCAAGATGTGCAATTTACTGAAGTTTGATTTTCTCTTATGGTCTACCAGCTATGCAAGTCTTCCAGATTGAAGAACACTTCTAGGGACATTCCTAGAAAACTCGAAACATGCGCCTACATTGGGATGATAATATACTGAACAAATGACACTTAAACTGCAATCATTTGGAGAAAATTAAAATTTTCAAACCTTTTTCCAATTCAAGGTAGCCTGGGATGTGGAATTTTCTTTCAAATTTTTGTGTCACCTCTGGAAGATGGTGAACTTAAGTATTAGGCTGGATATTTTACCTACTTTTCGTTTTTGAATTAAGAAACATACATATATTTAGATGAACCAATATCTATTTTCATGAAATTTGGAAAATTGAATTCTTGGGTGGAATGCAATAATTTTTCCACTTACTTTGTACGGTAGACAATGTACGTGGGCTGTTCAATAAATAATAGTCATAATTTTCTTACGGTCATAATTTTTCGCACTAAAATTCAATCTTACCTATTATATTCTGTTATCTTAATGTGAATCACGCTGTAGTAGTTGGAACTCTTGGTTCCCGCCTGTGAGAACCAGGTAAGTTCAGACATGTTCAGTATCGCCTACCGCTGCAATGGAGGTAACATGCACTTAAAGTTTATGTTAGAGGGAGATCTGGAGTTTCTTTCAAACGTAATCACTGCTGATGAAACTTGGCTACATCATTTTGATCCTAAGAGCAAACAGCAAAGCTCAGTGTGGAAATCTTCAGCACCAACACCCCAAAAAACCAGAAGTGGTTACTTCTGCTGGGAAAGTTATGGTCATCTCATTCTTTGGTTTTCATGGAATGGTTTATCAGCATGTTGTATCTGCACACACATCAATAACTGGGCACTACCACAGGGATGTCTTGAAAACATTGCAAGTCCATATCAGGCACAAAAGTCCACATTTCCCTGAAGCAGGCTGGATGCTTCACCGCGATAATGTGCGGCCACATATTGCCAATGTTGTTCCTGAATATCAACGTGAAGGGCATTTCCTCACCCTCCCTATAGTCCAGATTTAGCCCCACGTGACTATTTTCTATTCCCTAACTTGAAGAAACGCCTTCGTGGGAGGCATTATCCATCAGAAGCAGTGGTGAAGGCCTCGGAGGCGGTTTTTAAGTGTCTCTCAAAAATTGTTTTCCAGCATGGCTTTGAAAACTGGCAAAAACGCTGGGACAAGTGCATCGCATTCAAGGGAGACTGTTTTGAGTGAGTGTGTGGTGTTTTAGGGCCCGTCGACAACAAGGTTATTTGGGCCCGAAGTTAACACTAAAACCTAAAAGATACACAAATTAAGCTAAAAGGTAAAATACAATAAAAACACTCAACTATTAAAAGTACATAAAAAACCCGTCCCAAGTCTAATAATTTAAAATCTCTAAAATTAACAAATATAAAATGCAAGTCAGACTTGTTTATTAAAACCAATTTCGGCAACAAACCGCAGTGCCTTAACCACGGCCAGACTGTTTTGAGAAGAACCATCAAAATTATGAGGATGAGTAAAGGTACGTTGAAACAAGAATTGTGATCATTCATTATTGAACAGCCCTAGTAAATTAAAGGCCAAAACTTTTATAGCTAAAGGTTTAAGTCAAGTGTTAAAGCTTATCTTTCATTATGTTCACACGTTTCTAACACAGTAATTCATTGTTTTCGTATCGTGGGCATTCCATGGTAACATGAGTAACAAATAAATCGGATTTACGCATTTGAAAACTACCGAATTACCCAGAAGAAACTAGGTATATACTTCGCCTAGGATATAAAGGCACAGTAATAGGCCACCCAACGCACTATTTAGTATCTATCTAAGCCACTCACTACGTGAACCTCTTCATACCTTATGGTATAAAGGGTGGTTTAAGGAACCGTAAACATTTCTGATGGAAAAATGATATTGAACCTTTTAAGGAAACATATTCCTCACATATCAGCCGCAGAGAGGCCGAAGATATTTGAAATTCTATAAATTATCATTGTAACAATTTGACCACATCGTTTTATCAGTGTTTCAGTTGATAACAAAGAAGATGTACCGGGGTGATCTTTAAAGTTTCCGACCTTAAAATGAAGATGTCAGCACTCCTAAATAAAAGGTAGTGAATTTCGTTAATTAATCTCTTGACAGTTACTCACCAGAGTTTCAGCCCGTTTGGACGCTCAGCTGTTATGTAACAGTCGTTTGAGTGAGTTGACGTGAGCGTTTTTATCAAAATGGAAAAATCGAGTATCAAGCTGTCATTAAATATTTGTTTTTGAAAGGCATTACGAAAATGAAATATGAGTTGGATTCTATGTGTGGGGACTCTGCACCATCATTTACCGCAGTGAAATTTTAGGCTGCTGAAATTAAACGTGGGCGTAAGAGCTTGGAAGACGATGAACGTTCGGGACGTCCAAAACTTGGAACTACCGACGAAAACATCGCCAAAGTTCACCAAATGGTGCTGGACGACCGCCGAATTAAAGTGAGAGATAGTAGAGCCTATGTACATATCAAAATATCGTGTTTGTCACATACTAAGTCAAGATTCAAGCACGAGAAAGCTGTCCGCGCGTTTGGTGCTGCGTTTTCTCACGTTAGACCAAAAACATGTTCGAATGAACATTTCCAACGCTCTGTTGGTACAATAAATACGATTTGGCGCCAATAAATTACTGTAGATGAAACTTGGATACACCATTATATGACCGGAACAAAAATACAGTCCAAACAGTGGACTGCAAGGGGGAACCGGCTCCACAAAAAAGCAAAAACTATTTTTTCGGCTGGGAAAGTTATGGCGACTGTTTTCTGGGATAGTGATGGAGTTATTTTAATCGACCTTCAAAGAGTAAAAAACATTACAGGAGTACACTACGCATCATTATTTGACAAGCTGAAGGCATTCCCTGCGTAAAAACGGCCACATTTGCAGAAAAAGAAAACCCTGTTTCACCAAGACAACGCATCGTCTCACACCTGAGCGGTTGCAATGGCGAAAATCCACGAATAACGACTTGAACTGCCTGACCATCCCCCTTACTCACCAGATCTAGCTCCAAGCGACTTCTTTTTCTCCTCTCATCTGAAAATTGTGATCGGGGGACAGAGATTTTCGTCAACTGAAGAGATAATCACCTTCGTGAACAATTATTTTGCAGAGAAGAAAGCCGAGTATTATTTGGACGGGTTACAGAGAGGGGGGCATCGCTGGGAGAAGTATGCAGAGTTACAAAAAGACTATGTTGAAAGAAAAGAGAAGTTCTGAACATAGGTCTGAAACTTTTCAGACCACACTCGTATAACATCCATGCCAATTAGGTTCTTCCACAATTTATGTTTCTACCTGCTACCCTGAAATGCAAATGTTTACCGGTTTTTTGGTAAGGGACGCTGTAAAATGATTACATTACTAAATGTAAGAGACAGTTCAACCAGAACTATGAACGAGGTTCACCAAAGCTAATGTAGACTTTGGAATTCAACCCATAAATTAAAAGGCACTCAAGGGAAAATCCGTCAGTAACACTATTCCATTCTATCAAGCAGCATAAAACAGATTTCTACAGGAATTGCTTGCTCCGTGTTTTCTGATTACTGTTTTCCTCGCCTCTCTCACATCCAGTGAGTCTTTTATTTATTCCTAGCAATGGTAGAATGTTTAGTTAACGACGAGAAAAGGATTTTTTAATGAATGTTAGGAAACTTTTAACGGCATTCAACGAACTCTCTTGTAAAAGACTTTAATTTTACGCGCGCACAAACACCAGCCAGAGACCAATGGAGTGCTTATCGATTTCCTGAATATGCCTAAATGCGAGGAGTGGTTGAACAATACTCGGAATCGCAGTTACATGTAGGCGTTTCAAACAAGTTGTGGTACAGCGGTTTTATTGTATTGATAGCTTATTGTATGTTTGGTGTTTTGACAGATCAACAAACGTTGAGCGCAGTGAACGATAAAACAATCCAGATGTATCAGATGAATACAGTTTCGCTCCTTTACTTTTAACATTATTAATATATCGAAACATTTATTATGATTTTGATACGCGTATGCCCTAAAATTCGCGCACTCATTTATTTTATTGAGAAATAAAAAAGTTATCCAAATTTAAGAGCTGTAGAGATAGAATAATTTAACAAGGTGCTGCATCCTTCGAAAGCTTCCGATTTAATTAACAATGTAAGCTTAGTAAATTTAAGATTCGATGATATTCAAAATAGCAAGATTAGCTGGTACATAGAGCTCTGGCTACCAGTCACGGAATATCCTCGCAGTCGAACCCACGCCCAGGGGTACAAGTTTCATGTCCCGGATATAGCACCGCTGCTCTTTTAACATCGCGAGGAACTTGAGCTGCTATAGGTGGCGGTCCTTGCTAAAGAAAGGTAACATTCATGTATAGATGAAAAGAAAAGTTATTATATAACTCACAAACTGCGACCTTCATACATTACATGAGGCTCCCTTCCCCAATAGGAATGGATGTAGGTGCAATAACTATAAGAGACCACTGACAGAAAACCACAGAGTCGGGCAGTTGTGTAACCTTTCCGGCTAAAGAGGGCCTGACCCGACAGATCTGCCACAATTATGGAGGAATGTATTTATCTTGAACCTAACTGTGGTTAAATGTATTATCTTTGTATATATGTTCTTTGGAATAAAGTAATACTGTACTAAGATGCCCATGTTATTCAGTACCCTGGTATCCCTGTCACAACATTTGGTGACGAAACTTAGTTAAGCAAGCAAACAATTATTTAAATTTCACGTGTGGATATGACATAAGTGTGGATAATACCAGGAACACGTTCTTTCTACACTCTGGAAAGAAGAGAAGACTCCAACGTGCTCACTAATGCCGATGGAAGATGCGCAGTGATACGACATGTTGGGAGAGTATGGTCGGGACCATTAAACGCTGTCTGAGGAAAGTATTAGACAAAGTCAAAGTTACGGAGGCAGGCCTAAACATCGTCCTGATAATGACTGAAGCAGCCCTGAACTCCAGACCTATAACGCAAGGAGAAGAAGCAGGTTCTGAACCACTGACACCAGCACACTTTCTTTGTGGAGCAAACCTAACAATAATACCCAGTGGAACTGAGCCTACGACGAGCATCTCGTTAACAAAAGAATTCAGGAGACAGCAGAAGTTGGCTGACGATATATGGAAACGTTGGTCCAGAGAATACGTCACACAACTGAGGAGTTTTCATGAGGTCCGACTACCCCAGAAAAATCTCCCCAGCTCAGAATCGGAGATGTTGCTCTCATCCAAGAACCAGTCCTTCCAAGGCATATGTGGAAGAAAGGCCGGATAGTTGAACTGCATGAAGGAAGGGATGGCAACATTAGAACAGCTAGACTTCACACCGCAGATAGAAGCACGATCACCCGACCCGTCCAACTGGTCATCCCCTTGGAGATTGACTAGGGTGGGGAGGATGTGGAGGAATGTCTTTCTCTTGAACCTCATTGAGGTTGAGTGTATTGTCTTTGTATATATGTTCTTTGGAATAAAGTAGTACTGTACTAAGGTGGCCGTGTTATTCAGTACCCTGGGATCCCTATCCTAACATCAATCTTGACTCAAATGTTTCAAAGCTGAGGTCCCCGTTCTTTTATTTACGTCCTTCAACATTAGGTCCTATCATAAGATGAATGAAATGCTAAAATGATAACTCAAGCGAGCCTAGGATCCACAGAGCTTCCAGTTATCCGAAATTCAACCTTCAGAATAAGGGAAAACCCCGGAAAAATCCTGACCAAGATAACTCACTGGCCGTGACTCGAAATCGGGACCTCTTGAACGTCAGGCAGAAACGCTACCATCTACGCGACAGAGATGGGCGGTCAATCGCTTTACTGACATATAAAATGATTTGTTGAATGAAATTCTGACACAGCGATGTCGCTTATATAATGGTAACAAATTGACAGTGTTTTTAAGAAATAAAATAATTTTCTCACCACAGAAAGGGATGAATTCGCCAAGAAATTATGATGAAGAGCCGACGACAAAGTAGTTTTTTCCATGATCACAGAGAATACTGTATCCTCGGAGCACGCATCCGGTCATGTGTCCTCCACCGCTACACCCTACGAAACTTTCAAGAGAACTAACACAGTATGCTTACCGCTACGCATCTGAAAATTTGGTGGTATAATTCCTGCAGTATATAAACCATATGCACAAAAATCTGCTGCGGAGTAGAACCGCAACACCAAAAACTGAAGCCTGGATATTGTCGCATGCAACCACTTACAAATAGCTGCTGGACATCCCTCGTCAGTTCTGTGCGCATGTAAGGCGCTCCTTATGTACGCCATGTGTAGGCTACTACCCGTCAGAGGTAAACAGTTCCTCATGTACAATGCTGTGTTTTCTGCTTGTATGTCCCTACGTATTATGTACTTAATTTAGGGCACTTACAGCTAAACTCCCCACCAAATTTTGTCATACAGGCTCCACATAGAGCAGATTAAGATTAGGATTTCATTACGGAGGTGATTCAGTACGTAGGCCAGCACGTTGGGCCCATTGTTCCTATGCCCCCAAGTGGGGCACTCCTCGGGAGGAAGGATGAGGCGAAGGAGCCAGTAGGCGGCCGACCCAAGGAGCTACGATAGTACAGGGGACAGGGTCCCTACAGTGTACTTGGATAGGGACTCCCCCCGACAGGCTAGGACAACGGACACGCTCCCCTACTGCGGGACGGCAACGAGCCCAGTAGCCGAGCCCAAAAAGTTCTTAGCTGGCGGTTCGAAATGCTCCCAGCAGAGGAGAGGAGACAGAGGTAGGCAACAGACCTACCGGAGGAGGAAGTAGTTTTTCCTCAGAGCATATCATCCTGTCATGCACCGCCGAGACACCCGCCGATACTTCTACCCTGAAAGAGACCACCAGATGGGAGATGAGGTAAAATGATAATGGAGATGAAATGGAGGGACAGAACATTCGGGGGACGTAATTAACCTAGCCAGCATTCGCCTAGCGACCCGGGCAAACCCCCGAAAACCATGGGTCACGTAGGTTGGCCACGGGTATCGAACCCGGGCCTCCCGAATGAGGGCTACAGATGAAACCGCCTGAGCCATGCCGGTCGTTCATATAGAGCATAGATGACATCAAACTCTCAAGCAAATATAGGTATGAGCATGGTAAGGTTCTCTTGTTAGAGGCACATTATGAAGTAAAGAAATGAAAGGGTTAAGTTCGGAGAAAAGGGTGGCGTTAGGCAGAAATAATACCCGGCTCCTCCTAAATGAGGTCAGCGAAGGTAATCTTGCTCCATGATTATGTAGAGAAAAGGACAAAGCAATATTAGAAAACCTATAGCTTCTTTTTATCAAGTTTGCGTTGCCTCACAATAACTGAAGCGTTTATACTTGATTCATGTTTAGCTACCAAAACTGTGTCAAATTTGTCGCTATTAGTCACTCTAATGTTAAGCTTTATGGTACATGATTTTCTTGCCATATATAGCTTTAGCACAGAATCCATCTACTCTTTCCGCTCCAGTACGTTATAAGTCCAAGCTTTTCTTGTAGCATACACAAAATAATACGTCAGTACAAGATATTACATCTTATATTACGTTACATGCTCATAGGCCATGAAATTAAACAAAGGAATTTCGTCAACAAAGCTGAGCACAACATCAATAATGCTGTCAGCCCAAAATGGCTAAAGCCAGTCATGCAGTTTATTGCCTTTTTTTCCTCCTCTCCCTTGTTCTGCAATGCTGAAGGTAGCCTGTACCATTCATGGTTGTTTTATGGTCCCATATGACTGCGTAGAAATAGCAGCACCTCACTGAAGAAGTAAAGTCATGTGAATTTTATTCTCAAACCATAACGTGCAACAAAACGCAAAAAGCTGATGTTTTCAATTAACCATTTCGTTAATTTCTAGCCTCATTTTAATTTTGTAGTCAATAAAACCAATTTGCATGTCAATCCAGTTTCAGCTTTTAAATTTAATTTAGCTATGCTTTTATTAAATCTAATGCAATGACTTGTATGAAATGTACTAATAGCGTAAATGACAATTTAAATTTGATTTAGCGAACAGTAAATACGTTTCTGTAGGACAGATGCCGCATAATTATATCCAATATTAATGACACAGCACTGCATGCGTTCTCTTTTCTGGTATATAAATCTAATTAAACAGAATACGAAAATAATATCTATTATATAAATACAATATACAGCAGTGATACATTAACAGTGCATAGAGTCTCAGAAGATTTGAAGAAGTATTATCTTCAATGCAGTTATCACCTTACTAACCAAGAAATGAATTTGTCTCCCTTAGCGTGTGTTATGCACTTGTAACAAGTACATAGTCCACTGTCTTTTCAAGCATTCACATTTAATATAAATATTAGAAATAGTAAGTATTAAATTTTTATGGTCCTACACCCAAAGTGGCCTATAGATGCCTGCCTCACACGCATAGGTGGATAATCATCGAACTAATCGAAACGACGCGACTGGCTTCATGCATATTTCAGCCAGAATGTTGGCTTGTGTTGAGCAGAATCGCTACCTATCGCAGCTCTTCCCGATGCTATTATGTGTTTCAAATGGGAAGAGTTCTCGCCTGAAGTGAATCAGATGTCTTAGAGCCTTCAGTGTTGCCACCTAGTTACCGCCATCTAACGTAAGGGAACGCAAACGGAATTTTCCAAAGATTTATAATAATGCAGTTGTTGAAATGAAATGTGTAGTGTTTAACGCCTGCTTTTGCTACATACGGCACTGCAGGCGATGACACTAATGATAAATGAGATGAGATGGAGCACTGGTGGAATGAGATGGCGAGGGAAACCGGATATCCCGGAGAAAATCCGCCCCAACGCCGTGTTGTCCACCACAATCTCACTTTGCGGTCGCCCGGGATCGAACCCGGGCCGCCTTGGTGAGAGCCAAGCGCTCTAACCACTGAGCCACGGCGCGGCCGTAGTTGTTGAAGTCAAAAGTACATCATGGATATTCGTATATTACGCACATGTTTTAAGTATATAGTTTAAAAATAACATCGGGGAACAAAAAATAATTTCTGACTATTTTGAGCACTTCCTGAGGCAATTCCTACTAATTTGGGGTTGAGAAAAACAAATATGACAATGAAAACATTTTATTAGCTCTAGTTTCTATGATATACAACAGGTAAAAGTATTACACATTAAGGAATTGAGAGAAAAGGATATATTTTAATTACAATGTAAGTGCATTAACATTTTTAACTGGTAATTAAATGCTAAGAGTTCTAAATTGATGCAAAATACTTTGCAGAAAGTCGTGTCTGAAGAGAATCATGTGGTGGCCTATTGACTTCGTCGTCTTTTAACTTGCCTCTTGTGATGGAGTTCTGCAGAATTCCTATGCAAAGACCAACAGTAATCCGCAAGCATTACTTCATTCCAACGGCCCTGATATCTTTGTTCCATAACAGAAATGTCCTGATGAAATCTCTGCCCATGTTCATCACTAACATCTCCACAACTAGGAGAGAAAACGTATAGGTGGGAGTGGAGAAAATGGATCTTACAGGACATGTTGCATACAAGGTTACGGTATCTTTGCAGCGGCACTGTCACCAAATATTTGTAGTTGTCATCTATTTTGTTGCCTAAAAATCCATGAAGAACACCCTTGAAGGCCTTCCAAACTTCCTTTCCTTTCCCCTCCAAAATTTGGTCAAATGCAGGATCCTTTATCATTTCTCTTATTTATGGTCCAACAAAAATGCCTTCCTTAACTTTTGCATCACTTAATTTTCAAAGTTTCACTCTGATTGTGTTTTGTTATTTGACAGGTGTGCCTGCTAACTCCCAAAAAAATCCCACCAAATTTAAAATGATTACTCTAAAAAATGAAATGTAACTTTATCTTCAAGACAAGACCTAATCTATCATTTTATAGTGATTTTTTAATTATTCAGCAAATGAAAATACATATAAATTCACTATTTTTAAGCCTGAAACATTTTCATTATTGCCCAGTGTAATTATAGTTGAATTTTTTATTTTTCTAATCCAACAAAAATGCTAGCAATGCATCCGTATAGCTGTGAATGCTACTTACGTTAAGAGATAATTCGTCATATTCATCTATGATGATAGGTTCCAAAAATCCCGTCACATACTATTTCTTTCCAATACTCGTATTCTTTTAGTTAATCTGATCTTCAAGGCAGTTTTCCCAGTCTTCTTGTGTTCTTTCTCAAATTCTTCGTGAGTAAGTCGTTCAACTTCAGTCAGTTTAAGAGTATTATTTCTGTTTGCAACATAATTTCAGCCCAAATTAACTCAATTGTATTGTTCTGGTAGTGTTAAGAGGGAAGGTTGTTTATAATATATCGTGTCTCATTTCTATTGCAAGCTGATCCAGCTGATGCACTTTCCCTAGTTTTTAAATAGAAAAACAACTGAATAATGCTGCTTTGAACTGTCTGGAGTAAATAGAGATTACTAAACCATTCATAAACAAAGATATAATGTGACCAGACACATTCTGCTAATCCAGTAGGAAGTGTATTGTTTCCTCTCATTGAATTTAACAAACGCGTTGACTTATTCAAAGTAATTCTTTTATCACGTCATGTAAAAGGTTTGCGTTTCAGTTCTGAGTAATTACATATATACGTACTCACGTACATGCCAACCAATAATGATATCATTACATTGCTTACGACGCGATGCATTGTTACAATATAATAGTACTTTATTTGTATTAGGAAAAGTATATGAGCTAATGATATGGGCTTTTTACGGTTATGTTAAATACATTGTGTTATGTTAAATAAATTACTCTCTACCGTCGTCATGGATCCGTTTCTGCAAAATCTGAATTTTTGTCTTAGCGCGAATAGTGTTTAATTAGAGATTGATTAGTTCGGCACTCGTCACAATCCACATAGGGGGAATGCAATACCGCAGGACGCCGATTGGTTGCTCACCTAGCAGCGCTCAAGGACAAACACCATCTTATTTGAAACACATAATATGTGAACATCGGTCCAACAGACAGGCCTTGAAATCACAACCCATATGGATGCGATCAAACACAGCTATATTACGTGGCCAGGAACCAGAGCTCTATTCTCCAGCGCATTGTACTACGCTGTAATACAGTCGTAAATATTATTTTAAGAAGGAGGCATCTAATATTAACATTATCATCACTATTAAAATTGTACTAAAAGCTTCAAGTTTTTAGTGAGAATTAAACTTTTAGAAACAAGCCATATTAAACCCTTAGATTAACATGCTTTGGAATTCGGGTGTTCAACTGTTCACTAGAGATCGATCAATTCGCCCAACAGGCGAATTATTTTTGTGATTGCCTGATAACGGCTATTGGCGTGTGACCTGAAACAAAATCTGCCTTCCTGCATGTTCTGGTTGCATTTAAATTAATACACATGTTAATGTACGAAAACATTTATGGGTGATAATTTTAGAGTCTATCAGCAGAAAATAAGAACAGAGGCAATTTGCTTGTAGTGGATAAAACACTAACCAAATTAAATTTATATAATAAGATAATAAGTTAAACAATGTAAGATGAACCTGGCACGTACAGCTTTATTTTTTT
Organism: Mantis religiosa; assembly: GCA_030765055.1. Classification (NCBI taxonomy): domain Eukaryota; kingdom Metazoa; phylum Arthropoda; class Insecta; order Mantodea; family Mantidae; genus Mantis; species Mantis religiosa. The sequence goes on from CM060949.1 coordinate 52,691,712, forward strand.
CATCTGAATTCTTAAGAATCTTATTTTATAAACAGGAAGCCCTAACATATGCACCTGTCTCCCTTATATTCTGAGGAAATACACCAGTTCTTAATCAAAATCGGACGTTTTTGTAATGTAGTATAGCAAGTTTTTCTTTCACACTTGCTTTTCATGTTTTACGGTACAACAGTGTTTTTCGGTTTATTCCGTTATGTTTTCGTGGCCTGACTCGAATATGAAACTTCCTTCATCATTAAATATGTGAGGAAGACGGACCAACACTATTGATAACTTAGTGTCATGTGCGGAAACCGTTGATACGTGCATTTACTTTACATCTAAATATGAATGAATTTCTGTATTTCCGTAAGTTTAATTTGAAATTTTTAGAAATTATGATTTAATTAGTAAAATTTGATTTATTTATAACAGGTTTACGATGAGGAATAATTCTATTTATTGTATCAGAAGTATTTTTTTCGTATCATTCTTTTGAACTTTTTATAATATATAACTCATATATATTGTTGCGTATAAGGTCTGTAGAAATTTTGGAAGGAATTCTAATGATTGGAATTTAACATTTCATTTCCTGTGTTGCAAGTTTGAATATGTCTCTGTGAATCAGCTGGTTCACATCGCTAGATGAAGAGATGGCGTCATTGAACTGTTGGATACTTCCTGCTTTGACAACAAAACAAAGGAAAATTGAGACAACTCATGTAAACAATGACTGCACAAGATGGTGTAATACTAGGAAGAAGTATCTAGGACCAAGCAGGAAGTAAGAATTTGGCACGGTAACCAAAATGACCCCACGATTATGAGAAACGCTGACTTGTTAATTGGTGGCCATTTTGGATGATCCCTACGCGGGAGGATGATGGATTAGATGATTGTTAGTAAGTCGACGGCTTAAGTCTGTCAGGTCTGAAATCTGTTGCTGTGTGTTTAATTCTAGAAACATTTAGTAGCTTTAGGACTGTAAAACTATATTAAATCACATTTATATATCTTTCGCCTCTGTTTCAAGCTGTTATTAGAAATGTTTATTTCTAAAGTTCGACTTATTAATTCAAATAAAGTTTCAATTTACAAGTGCAAATTTCGTTTTGGGTTTCTGTAAACGAAGCGATAATAATTAGACTAAAGGACATGTTGTAATGCGGTGCTTTTCACATTTCACAAAGCGACAAATATTTGTAAATCTAACCAAATTCTTAAAAAAAAAAAAAAAAAAAAAAAAAAAAAAAAAAAAAAAAAAAAAAAAAACCAAGGAACGTCTCGGAAATTGTTAAACCTATTTTGAGAATATCTGTATTTTCGAAAACATTTCACTAAAGCGTAGTTTAGGGTGGTAATATATTATTTTTAATCTTCGTGACGTATATTTGAAAGATTCCGAGCTTAAGCAACAATGAATGAAAACAAACTTTTCCAGTTTTATTCACGAACTCATCAGTGGGTTAAAGAAATAGACGAAAATCCTATAAACCCCTTAGTTTTCAATGAAAAATAAACATTCCACTCAAATGGAAGAGTGGAGTGACATGCTTTTAGAACTTTGGGACACGCAAAACTCTCATTCAATAATTGAGAAAGAGCGAAATTCACCTAAGTGAATGTTTTTACACATTACCATGGTGTAAAGTTTCTGTATCATTCAAATTTGCTAAGAACGTGATTTCATTAATGCATTCATACCTTCATATCTTACAGCAATGTTTAGTACATTTATGCAAGGCGATCCCGATACGTTCCTCATGCTGTAGTATGGAACTAGACATTCTGTTCTAATCATCCGAACACAAATTTGTCCCAGTTGAACTGTATCTTCTGAAGGATACGATTTGTTTGCTTGATGACCCATAAACACGCCGGTCGGACTCTGTGCGACTTATTGTTAAGCTGCATCAGGGACTGTGCTTATGTGCTTCTTTTGTCACAAAATATAGCAGAACTCAGTCGTAAGATTCAAGAAACTGTCACAACATTCTTGGAGAAAATATGCTGAGGAATATAAGTATAAAATATGTGATTACGGAATAGATATCTGTAGAGTAAGCTCATTACAGTTCAATTTTTTTAACTTAAATGACCGTATATAGAATGGCGCATAGCAAGTTACCCAGTTTCAGTGCGATGTCTTGGGAAAATATGAAGCTAAAATGTCTGTAGTACCATATCAAGGAGCGATGGGAACGATGCATTTTTGTTTTTGTCTACTTCAGTGCTAGAAGTTATGGAGCGTTGTTCACTGGCACATCGTGTTCTCAGCTGTGCTTTTCTTTTACGAGACTAAGCCTGTTGTGGCAACACAGAAAATATTTCCTTTTAGTTCAATGTGCCAAGGTAGGATACAATTCCTTCAGGAAAAACAACTAGGCAATGGGTGAACAAGTTTGCAACATATGGTTGAGTCCTATACATTAAACATCGTGTACCTAAAACAGTGAGGGCACCCGAAAATACTGCCTAGTGAGACAAGCTTTTGAATGCAGTTCGCGTCGTTCAGCTACTAAACAATCCTAAAGAATCAAGAACTTTGGGCATTCCTCGAAGATCCTCAAGATGCATATATCAAGTTTCACACTTACAAAATGCAACTGACACAAAAACTTCTCCCTGCGGGTTGACCTTCAAAAGCTAAATTCTGCAACATCATTTTATTGCCTGCCCGCTCGCCCATTTTGCAGTTAATGATTTCTTCTTCTGGAGCTGTTTGAAACAGGTCCTTACTAGACGTCTTGCAACTCTACAAGAGCTGTAAGGTGCCATGCCTCAATATATTGCGGCCATAGATGCAGACCTTCTGTATCGCATATTTTCCAGCTTCATTGCACACTTGCAGAAATGTCTGTACTGTAATGGAAGCCATCTTGAACATGTAATTTTCAAGATATAATTCTATAACATGACGCAAATAAATTTCATGTTATATACTTTCAATTTGTGCATTTGCTGTGTTCTCACGTGTTTGAGTAATTAATTATGAGCCTCCAAAACTAGGTAGCTTGCTCTGCATTATATATGTATATATTATATACACGAGACATGTTTTTTAAATCAGTACCGTTTTGGAATTAAAAAAAGACGTGCATAGATATCGCAATAATTTTATTTTTACATGAAAGCCTGTACCTTAATCTACTTTTCTACATAATTTCCGTGAATATTGAGGCACATGTCATAACGTGGCACCAGTTTTTGAATACCCTCCTCATAAAATTCAGCCGCCTGACATGTTAACCACTGTATAACAACTGTTTTGACTTCGTTATCGTCTTGAAGACGATGAGCGCCCAGATGTTTTTTTAAGTGCAAGAACAAATGGTAGTCGCTTTTCGCCCACTTTCTGCACTAAATATTCAGTAACGACCGAAGGACGCCGACTCCGTTCTTCATCATGCACATTTGTGCGGCCATCTTTAAATGCTCTCACCCATTTCCTTATCATTCCATCACTCATAATGTTTTGGCCGTAAAGTTCACGGATCTCACGATGAATATCGATCGGTTTTACGCCTTTAGCACTAAGAAATCGTATAACAGCCCGTACTTCACAATCGGTGGGACTCACGATTGTCGGAGGCATCTTAAACTCTCAGTAACCAATGTATACAATGAAGAATCAGACTGTAATGGTGTCAGTGCGTAGACAAGAGATGTACGTAACCAGCGCGCATGCGCGGAACGCCGACCGTAGCGCTGCGGCGGCGGAATCGCAAAACGGTACTGACTTAAAAAATATGCCTCATATATATATTAGATGCTCTACTAGATGCTTTTGTATGTTGTGACCAGACTTCATGTACAGTCAGATGCATTAATAATATAGTGCACAGCGGTTTATGCTGGTAAGGAAAATTAATTGCCTGTGTTATGCCCACCTCTCTACTTGTTCTAACACTCTACTTAAATGACACTCTTATTACGACATCTATGATTGATGTGAAGAGTCATGGCAAAGAATGCATCACATATATTCAGGAGAAATATTTCCGTACTCCCACCCCTTCACCGCTTTTCTAGGTCTGGCCCTCGTTCACAGAATGCATATGACGGACCTTCAATATAATAAGTGCAGGAATCAGCCAGGGCTAGTGTGGAACACAGATATCAGACTATTTACCAAATTTTAATAAATACACTACAGGAAACCAAAAGGCATGGATACGTAGCCGCACCCTGAACTGGTCACTTGAATGTATTGCATTATAATAGATATTCTGTTAGCATAAACCCTATCTCAACATCTATATAGTTAAGAATAGTCCGTAATATTTAAAAGTGAGGTCATGGAATCCCAGTTTATATAAACAAAAATCAAATAAATCGCTCGACAGAGATCCCTGCTCCAAATATCAAATGCTTTTTCTCAAAGCAGGATATGATATTTCAAAGAGGCACTGAATTGCGTCGCTGCGAACGCAGAGCGGTTGATCCCCTTTAAGCCACTTCCCTTCTTGAATCTTGATCCCGTTTTCTCAGCTGGCTACCGAGAAATCCTTGACGTGTACAGCGTATTCTGAAAATGTCTTAAAGCACCTTAACTTAGTAGCGGAAACCCTTATGAAAACGTAAGCAAATTCTTTTGTTTCCTACTACTTGAGAGATGTAATTCAATAATGTTAAGAGACGTTAAAGGTTACATATCCATTGAAAGGTAGACAGTGAGAATTTTCAACATAGATGGTAAAATTAGAGCTCAGATTTTTAAGTTCTAAGATGTATCTTGTCTTATGACGTAATCTCCATAGATAATTATGGGGTTTCGTACTCTCTACGTCTAAATGTATGGACTTTGTAATCTTAAAAATACCTAAATGAAGGGCTTCATTCCAAAATGTCTTCTACAGTTGATCTAAGTTGTTGATGATAAGTTCTACGTATTTACCGCCTCTTCCATTACTTTTTTGTTCCATTTATACCCCTCCTTTAATTCCGATGGTCATATCGGCGGCCGTTCTCCTTTGGAGCATATGGAAGGCGTTAACTCGTATTCGTTGGGTATTAATCATTAGGTCACGCACACATTCACACTCTCATTCATAACTCCAGACTCTGGTGAAGATGAGGAATTATCTTCCCATCCCACCGCCGGGAATCGAACCCGGAACCCTTAACACGGCAGCCAGGTACTCCACCGACTGAGCTAAGGGGCCAGCCACTTCTATTATTGCTGCTTCCCTTGCATATTAAATATATTTATTCAATATAAATATTCGTTGGTGATAGATATAAGACAGATGTTGTATCTTATACGGTTATGTGATGTCTGAGTTTTTGTCTCTTTACATAAGCACTGAAAAAATGAATAGTGAGTTACAAGGGTTAAGGGAGGTATTTTCGTGACATAGGCAATATCGTGACACTTTTACGAAGGGATGTCACAGAGAGGCCAGTTGATGTTATCGCACCTGCCGATAGCTCCTGAGCTATAGGAACAAATATGTCAGCTACCAACAGTGAAAGACGAGCTAACTCCAGCTGCTTTCTCTGTGACATCCCTTCAAAAAAGGATGTCGAAATTGGCTACCTTTACCCTACTGATAAAGGTATGTATTTCAATTCAAATAATTAACAAGGAATACACCCGGAATGGATAAGGCCACTACAGTGTTTATTTTATATAAATTGTGTCTTTAATGATAAGTTTTTTTTTTGGTGTTTCAATATTTTTCCTGATTTTTGCAGTTAGTAACGCAAAAGTTCTTCCGATTGAACAGCGCTTAATAGGCTTTTACCACAGAATTCAATATATGCATTTTATTAGCTATACAAATAGCGTAGATATATTGCAATTTAACTTGAATCATTATAACCGCTTTTGAGCAACTGAAAATGTAAAAAAACATGTTCATACCTACAGCACTGGGATTTATAATCCATGCTTCAAAGTCGTTAGTGTAAAGAGAATAGTTTTAATGAAGAATATACTACATAATAATAGAAAACGTCTCATCGAAATAAACCGGAAAAATATAATTATCAATTGAGTGTGAGAGAGGAAGAGGGAGAGAGGGGGGAAAGGGAGGAACAGTGTCCTCTCATATTTATGGCTTGTTGGGAGCAATTTTTCTATGATAAGCACTTTTGGAATATATGCACATATTTAAACAAATCCAACTAAAATAAAAACCTTGGCAAAATTTAGAAGTAGCAGAAGTATGAAGGTGATAAGAATGAAGTTATCATTTCACCTACATACACAAAATCATCCTACTTCCAGGTATTAGGCTTCGTGAATTGTTACTGTTTCAACGAAGAATTTTCTCTCCACCTCTTTCTTGGACGTCACAAACTACCGTTCCTCTGTAATGGTAGGTATTAAAGTTTTAGGAATCCTGGTACGAGGTATACTTTGGACGTGTTGGAGTTCTTTTGGTAACGATGTATGAGTATGAGCTCTAAAATAAAGTGTACTTTTATTAAAATTATATTTCTATAATTTATATAATCGATATAAGTTATTAAAACGTTGTACACCTTAATTTAATTATTTGAGTTTGTAATTTCCTTGGTGAATACATTCGATAGTCCATAAACTCTCATGATCAAGAGGAATGCTACTTTACCCTATTGGTGAACTCCAACTCACTCTTCAGAGGATTTGCTTTAGTCAATCAGGGTTAACGTAGTTCCTCAACGGTATATAATTCATCGTCTTTTAATATAAATTGACTACATTCTCACATTCAGGTCCATATACTCACATTAAAATAAAAAACTAACGTTGTGTTTCACAACAATGCTCTACTTAACTAAACTGTGTTTCTTATGTGAAAAATTCCAATAAATACAAAAGTGGCAAAAGTGATACAAAACTATTGAATGCATAGTGTTTATTCTGTCACAATTTCCACATACGATTACTGATTAAACTCAGTTATATTAACTAATTCTTTATGTTATTAAGGTATAATACGGGAGCTGATCATCGAAGACAGACTGATTTTTTTCCACAAATGTTTATTACTACAACTCCATGTTTACATTATCTTTTTAAAAAGTAGTCCCCTCCTACTTCAATGCACTTTGTATAGCTTCTCTGTCAGTCCTTGAACACGTGCTGCAGACCATTCTTTGTCAGGTCCTTGAGAATCGCCTCACTTTTCTTGAGCACTGCTTCAGAGTTCTCAAATCAAATACATCTAAGCTTTGCATTTATTGATTGGAATAAAAAGGGCCAGGATGCAAGATCGGAGCTATAATGTGGATGTGGTACAAATGCAATGTTGAATCGAGTCAGAAACTGCACGAGTTGATTTACGACGTGAGGCCATGCATTGTCATGATGAAGTCGCCACCCAGTCCTAGAAAGCTCTGGTCGTTTCTCTACAATGTACTTTCTAGTGTAGCCAATACTGGCGTGTAGTATGCTGCTGTAAGAATCGTGTGAGGGGGAACTGCATTCTAGTAAACCATTCCATTGCAGTAATAAACGTGATCACCATCACCTTCTCTGCAGATGGAACAACCTCATCTTTTTGGCATTGGAGAACCTGGCGATTTCCACACTGTTGTTGGCTTGTTTTCGTTCAGGATCATAATGATGCAGCCATGCGATAATCACATAAATTTGCTGAATGTAACAGAGTGATTGTGGCCCTCAAACCCTTCATGACTCATTTTTAAGATTATTCCTCGATTTGGAGCAAACCTTTCTGTAATTTATAGCAAATAGCTCAGCTTTCATAGCCAGCATAAATGACAGTGTCCCCATATGTTGTAAGCCAATCTCCTTCTGAATTTTGTTAATTGTGATTTGACAATAGCGCTGAAGTGATAAACAAGACAACCACTTGTATACATTCATTTCCTAGAATGTGTAGTAATGCTATAGTGAGCAGAAAATGCACATTATGATGCAGTCTATAATCAGTATAGCATGGAACGTTATTACAAATTCATATTTTAATTACACTATATTCAATTATTACAGGAATTTGTCCTCACCATTGCTCAGAGAAAAGAGTGTCATTAATATGTTTTATATTCTCTTAATAAGCATGGAAACTTTGAAAATTAATATTTTACGAAATTGTCATATAAAATACCTCACTGAAATTAAAGGAACACATGCTATAATTAAGTAATGTACGACATTGACTACAACTGCAAACGTTGTACAACACCATTTTTATGAAGACACAGTTTTCGACCATGCTAGATATCTAAACGTAAAGAAAGGTACACAAAAATAATGCTTCAGAAATGCCTTACCCAGAATAATTAATGCAAACGACGTTTAAAGATGTAAATCTTAAAAACTGTTAAAACATTATGTAGGTTAGACATCAGAGCACTCAATTTCCAATTCTTACTGCAAACTCTGATGTACTCCTGAGAAGCATCTGGAATATTTACACTAAGGTGCCAATAGAATAACAATTTTTTATACAGAAAGGTTGAAATAGTACTTAATATGTTTTAATTCCATGATAGACCTTGTGTTTATATCTTACTGTTGGGAGGTTTGAATGCAAATCAGCTCTCTGTGCTCGAAAGGTGTGTCGGTTGATGTCACATTCTTGTATTATAAGACACGCCGAAGTAAAGCAAATATAGTGAAGTATCGCAAAACATACAAACCATGGGTTAATTTAGAATTCCTCGAATCCATGCCTTTGGATTCCACCCAAAAATCAGATAGTTTCACTGAAAATACACGTTTGAGGCCAGTGAATAACAAACTAAATATTTTTAGAATATGCATGCACGTACGTTCGGTTTATGTGTATATATACATGTTCAATCGTGGGTGTGTGCGCGCGTAGTGTTTCTGAACAGCACAGCATCAACTTCCTTACATAAATTTAGCGTTATTCGAGGTTGTAACATGAATATTTACGAAATAAATTCCATATCCAGAAGTAGCCTTCAATGAAAATAGTTTCATTTATTTTGACTTTATTAATAATCTATATACTACACGTGATTTTTCCTTGTGAAATGAAATGTGTGGTGTTTAACGTCCGCTTTTACTACATACGGCACCTCAGGTTATGCATGAGATGCGTGAGATGAAGATGGAGCACCGGTGGAATGAGATGGTGGGTGAAACAGGAGATTCCGGAGAAAACCCTAGCTCCGTGTTCTCCAACAAAATCTCACTTGGAATCGAACACCGGCTGCCTTGGCGAGAGTTGAGCGACACTCAGCCACCGCGCGGTCACGAATAGCGTCTAAAGTATGCATATATGTATCCAATAGTACTCAAATGAGAAGTTTTCTGTAGTTTGTGCAAAGCGAGTAGAATTTCAAAGGTATTACGTAGGGCGTATCTCTTAAAGGACAATATCATTAGGTTTGTTTTGCTCTATTCCTATCACATCTATGTAAAATACTGTGACTTTGTGTGTTCGCGAAATTAAAAGTCCAATTGCACAACTCAAAAATGTTCTTTATTTACACCGAATTACAGTCAGAACACTTGCCGATTACACAGAATTACGTAATGCACACAATTACAATTCACCAGTTCGTCTGTCACAGGTACACTGCACGCTCACAGTTACGTACAACTGCTCTGATACACGTTCACAGTCTTCCGGTCCGTAAACTCACGCGGCGCTCTTCACGGCTGCTCGCCAAGAACTGAACTGACTCGCCAACTACAGGCCTTATATAGGGAAGAACGCCGTTTCTGGAAAGTTCGCGGCACGTACAATTATCCCGAGGTTTCGAGACGTCTGGTGGGAGGAAAAAGAGACGGTACAGGGTTCTCGCCGTTCTCCTAATCATCCCTTCAGTTAGTGACCGAGATAAATGGATAGGCGTGATCTGAATACCTCCGGTCCCCTACTCAGCTATCAGTTGGTCGTGCCTTCCAATAATTGGGTGACAATATGTAACAAATTCCCATTTTTGTGTAATTTACGCCCTCCAACGTTAAGTCATATCGGACGATGAATAGGTTGGGTGAAATGATGCTCAAATGAGCTCAGGGTCCATATAGCTGAGTTACCCGACATTCGTCCGTCAGGATAAGGGACAACCCCGGATAAAACCTTATCCACGTAACTCAAACTGACTGAGATTTGAACTCGGGACCTCTTGAACGTGAGTCAGACACGCTACCACCATGCTACCCAGGCGTACACAAATTTCCTTACGGTAGCCTTTATCCCGTCTAACATGTAATAGATGTAAAAATTAGCTTTTGTAAGAAAAGTTTCTCCAAGAGTATATTAAATAGCATATGAATGTAACTTCTTTTTAAATGTTTAGGCCAATTTATAAACCTTTCACCGTAGAAAGTCCTGTTTATGACATTTGTAATTCAAGAAATTAGAGTTGTTGAGAAATCAAGCGTGTTCACTTGAAGTCACCGCATTGGTGTGCGTTTATTCGAGGCTGTGAAATAGTTAAAAGAGGACAGTCAATTTCTATAAAGTATTTCACGAATTTATCCTTATTTATGTTGGAAGGTTTTAAGGAAAGTAGTTCTTTAACAAGAAAACTGATTACGTCTCCTTCATCAGAGACCTGATGTTTTAATTATCTCTTTCTCGCTGCTGAAAATAATAATGGCTGGCCTTGTAGTTCAATAGACAGTGCACCTGCCTGCCATACGAGGGGTTTCGGGTTGGATTCGCGGCTGGGGGGGGGGGGCGACTTTTCTCCAACCAAGGTGATTCCCCATCTGCGCCAGAGTCTGGAAATATGAATGAGGGTGCGAATATAACACCTTCGATATGTTCCAAAGGAGAACGGCCGCCGAAATGACCACCGCAGTTAAAGGCAGGGTATAAATGGAACAAATAAAAAAAAATATTGGTGATTGTAGCTCGCAAATCATTCACTGAAAATGAACATTTTTGCCATTATTTCTGAATTGACTGCTAAGGTTTAATAATAAAGAGGTACTTCCAAAACTGGAAAGTCAGTTAAAATAAACTCTGAATATCGTTTCCTGTCACAAGAGGAGGCTTGAAGAAATTAACGTCAATGTAAAGGGCTGATAATATTTTTACAATGTGTGCCATAGATGTTTTTCTTATCATTAGTAATTAATCGTTCTTTGACAAAAACTGTGTGTAGGATGAATTTGGAAAGGATAAATAAGATTGTAAATTAGAGTCTCATAGCCCGGATTTGAACCACTGATCTTCCACTTACTGTGTGATTGGTGTAACCAACTAGGCTACTATGATAACATACCTTAAACATGATCTTAATTTCACCAACTGATATACATTTTTCCAAGTAAACCTCAAATTCATTTCGAGATGACATACCCCAAAGGCGACTTGTAATAATCCAAGTACTAAGTGGGGGGGGGGCTTTAAAGCTAAATATTAGTTTATTTTATGTAATTAATTGTATCTTCGAGTTTAATGTTTATACAAAAGAAAAATTTAAAAATATCACAAGAAAAAACAAAAATTATGGCTTTTAAAGGAAATTATAATGTAAGATAAAAAATTGTTATAGGAAATAAGATTTTAGAACAAATATCGAGTTTTAAATATTTAGGATGTAACATAAGTTTTAGAATGCTGATATAGAAAAAAACGTAAACAAATTCCGAGCAATATGTCGGACAATCCAAAGAACTTTTAAAAACAAAGTGAAAAAGGATACAACAATGAAAGTGTTTAAGGTAATGGCTATTCCAACTTTACTTTATGGAAGCGAAACCTGGAAGCCAACACAAAAGGGATCGCGTGATTTAAATAAAATACAAACTGTAGAAATGAAATTTGAAAAGTGTTAAAGGTTGCACAACATTGGACAAAATAAGAAATTAAGATATAGAAGGGAATTAGAAATCGAACCAATCCATGACGAAATATCAGAACGAAGGCAACAATGGCATGAACATACATTAAGAATGGAGGATGGAAGATATCCAAATGCAGTACTAAACTATAATCCAAAAGGAAGAAGAGACAGAGGACGACCCAGGAAACGCTGGAGAGATCTATGAAGCCGGAACGGGCGATATGGCCAAACCATGGAGTGAAGGAGAAGAAGAAGAAAAAGAAGAAGAGTTTAATGTCGTGGCGGCATTGTTCCCAGGTACCCTTTAGCTGGGTTTGTTAATAGCTGCATGGAAAGCATAAGATCCGTGATTCATGTTTCGGGTATGGCAATGAATATATTAGTCTGGTTGCTTAGGTGCTATTAATTACACATAGTAAATTACATCCTAAGTTTCCCAGTACAGATGACTGTATGGAGTATTCGTGTATCCGTGGCCAGAACTCGAGAGAGAGAGAGAGAGAGAGAGAGAGAGAGAGAGAGAGAGAGAGAGAGAGAGAGAGAGAGAGAGAGAGAGAGAGAGAGAGAGAGAGCACAGACTGAGCTACCAAAACGAATTAAGAGACGTAGAATATATCCTTGCAGCCAGACCTTTGAGGTGTTTTAGGAAAAGCTGGTGTGGTCCAAGTATTAAATTATATTAATTTCTTCCAGGAGTATACCTATCAACGCAAACACGTAATCTTCTATATGTCACTATTAATTTATATTTATCAAAACGTTTACTTGTGACAAAATCACTTAAAACCCTCTTTAACGAAAATCAAAACTTACGTGACACTTCCTTTCATAATTGCAAAAAAATATTTAAGATTACAGGAGAAAGTTATTTCACAGCATTACTTAACACAATCTTAATTTCTAAGCAGAGCTATTGCGACCAAGTGCAACTCGATTAATTTCACCGTCTTCTGAAAATTAAATATCGATTGTAGACAGCCAAGAGCAAGGAAACTGATAATTAGAGAGTGCTGTAAATGGTTTAACGATTTCTTATCGCTTATTGGCACAAACATCTAAAAGTGAGAGTGTCCTTATAAGTTAGCTTTCCCTTTGAGATAACTTGGAAGACGATAGAACAGAAGAACTATTCTTGTAATTTAGGAAAAGTTGTATGTCCTCACATGACTTCCTTTAGTCATTGCTCTACAAGTTATTCTTACAACGTTTATGCTACACCTCACTGCATCCTGTTCCAGAGAACCGTTCTTATATGTGATTTTACTGCCCATGATTTCACAAGCTATGCCTACAGTTTTTAGAATTAGGTTGCACTTATTCAAAAGCCCTCGCAATTCTTTGGAGTTATGTAGAAGTTATTATTACGGGCCGGAGGCATGTGCGTTATCCCATAGGTGTATAACACATGGGCTGTACTGTTATCCCTCGAGCATGTAAACAACTGCAGGTAGGTATAGCGCGACTATGACAACTTCCTCACTTCTGGAGAGTTCAAAACAGTGGTGTTTAACTACACCTTGACCTCACGTCTGCTACACTTGCAAAGCAATGCTTCACTAGTTCACAGAGCACTACGTTGTTTTCGACGTTTGCACATTTGATGGTCGTGCTGTACATCTGACGTCATTCATATTGTGTGTCCAGCTAACCTGTATCGCATGCAAGCGCACATATTTTCTGGCCTTGAGTTATTACTTGATACAGTTACACTAAGAGTTAATTAAAACAATATTAAGAACAAAAAATAAACAAAATAAATAAAATACAAAGAAATGATTACGCCGAAGTACTGTTAAACAACTATAAATACCAATGGAGGAAAGTGTACCTGAAATGTGAGTTGCAATATTTTGAATTAACAAAGATATTATTTGCGTCATTTGTACATAAATTTGAGGCGGCTTCAAATAAGCTTTTAAGGATCAGTTTAGAATAAATAATTTGTAAGTTGTATCAACCAATATATTCTTATATAACAGATTTATTTATGTTTAAGTAAGGAAATTCATATATACGCATAAGCTCAGATACACTCAGAACACATTTTACCATCTTTATGTGCTAGAAATACAAAAGAGTCTATTTTTCCTTACATATGCAACCAGCTACGGTAGAATGCATTTTATAGCTGCAGCAGTGTTTCAATTGTCGGTTAGAAGACTTCTTACAAAAGCAAACGGGAAGAGAAGTTGGAAGTTGATTTGGACATGGTGTCGAAAATGCCCATACCTGCTTGCACTCTTCGCAAAGCATTTCACTAGTCTGTAATTTTTTTTTTTTTTTTTTTTTTCCAATAACCAAAAGAAGATATAGATAGAACATAACAGATGTTCTACTCTCCGCCATTACTATCATTCATATGTTTTGACAAAAGTTTATAGTATCGTAGGTATTGCAGGTAACGTATCACACAGAAAAGTCAACACCAATCTAAAAGCCTATCGTAGGCTATTTTTGTCGTAGATCCTACAATCAAATGGAAAACAGCAAAGGGCCAGATGGCTGCGGTTCGCACAGAAAAGTGAGCCATTTACCTATCAAAAGTACCCTAAAAGTGTAGGAAATACATCTTTCTTCAATTGACCATTTTGGCTGTTTTATTATTCTAGCCCTTTTCAAAACATAGAAATTAAACAATTCGTTTATTGAACCAAGGCTTTTTGGTTAAAATACAATAATCTGTTTTGATATAAATTCATTTTGTCACATTTTCTAGATGAATACTGATTTCATACACGTTTTCAACTCATATAACTTTCAAACACTGCCTTGTACAGCTGTAATAGTTTGCAATTACTTGCAGTGTTTAAGATTTTAATAATATAGAATATCCTTTATTTTATATGTTCTGTTTAATGCAAGCACCAATTTGAGGAACTTGAATTTGTACTGCTAGAACTCAAATGCTATTAGGTGCTCCGCTATTTTACCTGGCATATCTTCTTATGAGAATATCTATTTTTTCCTTTTTTTTACGTTTATCTGCATGCAGTTATTCCCATTAATGATATGCATGTTTATGGATTGGTTTGTTGAAAGGGATTCGGAACCTAGAGCATAGTGGTCGTTTGTACCCATGCCCACAAATGGGGCACCCCGGGGAGGGAGGATGAGGCGAGCGGAAAGACATAGCGACCAAACCCAAGGAGTCATTACAGTACAGAGGGCGAGGTCCCTACACTTACCAGATAGAAACTTCCCAGCGGTGGGTTTATGACAATCGGAAACACACCTGCCGTAGCCGCGAAACAGTCATGATGCCCGTTCGTAGAATGGGGGCCGCCTCCCCAGAGCAGAGTACCTCTAGGAAGCTTTACACAACCGGCATCTCGTCTGCCGCGCTTCTTAATCAGACCACTAGGCCGGCTCGGAGACCGGAGGCCGCCTCCCCAGAATAGAGTATTCTAGGAAGTCTTGTACAATCGGCATCCCGCCTGCCGCGCTTCTTAATCGGACCACTAGGCCGGCTTGGAGACCGGAGTTCGCCTCCCCAGAGCAAAGTACTCTAGGAAGTCTTTCACAACCGGCATCTTGTCTGCCGCGCTTCTTAATCGGACCACTAGGCCCGCTCGGAGACCGGAGTTCGCCTCCCCAGAAATGAAATGAAATGTGTAGTGTTGAACGCCCGCTTTTATTACATATGGCACCACAGGCGGTGACACTGATGATACATGAGATGAAGATGGAGCACCGGTGGAATGAGATGGCGGGGGAAACAGGAGATCGCGGAGAAAACCCGCCCCAGCTCCATGTTGTCCACGACAAATCTCACTTTGCGGTC
The DNA here is from genome assembly GCA_030765055.1 of Mantis religiosa. Lineage (NCBI taxonomy): Eukaryota > Metazoa > Arthropoda > Insecta > Mantodea > Mantidae > Mantis > Mantis religiosa. The sequence continues at coordinate 52,707,205 of CM060949.1, forward strand.
GCCTGGGATCGAACCAGGGCCGCCTTGGTGAAGCCAAGTGGTCTAACCACTGAGCAACGGCGCGGCCACCTCCCCAAAGCAGAGTACTCTAGGAAGTGTTTCACAACCAGCATCTCGTCTGCCGCGCTTCTGAATTGGACCACTAGGCCGGTTCGGAGACTGGAGGCCTCCTCCCCAGAGCAGAGTACTCTAGGAAGTCTTGCACAACTGGCATCAGGCCTGCCAGGCTTCTGAATCGGAGCACTAGGCCGGCTCGGAGACCGAAGTAAGTCCCGCAGAAGGGGAAATCGTTTTCCTCAAGGAATATAATGACGTAATGCACCGCCGAGGCTCCTGCCGACACTTCTACCATGAAAGAAACCACCAGATTAATGATGATATGAAATGATAATGGAGATGAAATGGACGGTTAGGAAATTTGGGAGATTTAATTAACCTACCGAATCTTCGCCCAGCGATCCAGGAAAACCCCCGAAAAACCCACGGGTCAGGTAGGTCAGCCACGGGAATCGAACCAGGACCTCCCGAATGCGGGCCACAGACAAAACCGCCTGAGCCAACCCACTCGGTAAGTTTGTGATATTTTGATACAGATACTTTTCTTTAGTTGCAATAGCGTAACTTTTAACATTTTTATTACTTGCGCATGTTGACTAAGCCACTCTACATCACTCCTTTTTCGGTCAAAGAGCAAAACGTCTAAAACTTTACCACTAAACTATTTTTCTTTGCAGCAGACATTAATGGTGGTCTTTTCTGGTGTCGGTCATTTATTTTAAGTCTTTATTCATTCGTATTTTGTACAAAAGTACCTCTTTGCCACGTAAATTTGCCTAGTAATTTAGCGAGAGGAATTCTATTAAATTCCGCTCCGCTACGCGCTCGTCACTTTGCTACCGAAGTCTTGGAATGCACATGTGTTTTCTCTCTTTATTCACAGCAATAATGTGAAACAAGTGCGTTAACTTCCGTCAGCGTGAAGAAGATGAGATTACTGAGGTGCCTTTATGTGCCTGCAAATAACACTGTACGACTGAAGAATAGAGCTACGTTCTGCATTACGGAACAATTTCTCACTGTCATGCACTTTAAGTCATTCACACCATCCACCAACAACATGAGAGGTATGAGTATTATTGTGCATTTGAGTGTTTCGTGACGGTAGCTCAGAGATGGAGCATATATGTTGAAAGCAAAGTCCCAGTCAGAATCCTTGAAATATGTTTAACATGTCTAACAAACTCATTAGCTTAGTACCAAAAGGTTGAAGCAAGCTTCTTCTCCATATTAAATTGCAGCAAATGAAATTATTTTTCACATAAGGTATAGAAGATTAAGTGTTTAAAATGTTACTAAAAATAACGCGAAACGAAAGTAAAATCTAAACTGTATACTTCCAGAACTGCTTTTTAGTAATCTACCCATCGACAGGGATATACACAACTTTTTAAATAAGTTAGGACTGCATAAACACTATTATGTGTTTCAAATGGGATGTTTGTCTTTGAGCGTTACTAGGTGAGCAACCAATCGGAGTCCTGCGGTGTTGACGTATTGCAGTCCCCTTAAGTGGTGTGTGACGAGCGGCAAACTAATCAATCTCTAAACAATACTATTCACGCTAAGATAAAAATTCAGACTTTGCAAAAACTGATCCATGCTGAAGGAGAGAGTGATGTATTTGTCATAACCGTAACACCCACCCCCCATTTTTTAGTTCAAATAGATTTCCTAATACAAATAAATAAGATAGATACGTATGCGTGAACGTATATTTGAAATTACTCACAGCTGAAACGTAAACATTGACATGACGTGATAAAAGAAATGTGTACTTTGAATAAGCCAAGACGTTTGTTAAATTCGAGGAGAGGAAACAATACACTTCCTGCCGGTCTGGCAGAACCTGTCTGTTAACATTATATGTCTGTTTATGAATGGTTAGTAATCTCTATTTATTCTACAGAGTTCAAAGCAGTTCTATACAGTTACGCTTCCATGAAAAAGTATATCAGCTGGATCAATGAGATACGATCCGCCTTCCCCCTAACTGCTGCCAGAACAATCCAATTGAGTTAATGTGTGCTCAAATTACGAGGGCTGTTCAATAAAGAATGATCACAACTTTTTTTAACAACGTACCTTTCGTCATCCCCATAATTTTGATGTTCCTTCTCAATATAGTCTCCCCTGAATGCGATGCACTTTTCCCAGCGTTTCTGCCAGTCTTCAAAGAACATGCCGGAAACAAGTTTTGAGAGATCCTTCAAAATTGCCTCCGCAGCCTTCACTACTGCTTCTGATGATGGAGAATGCCTCCCGCGAAGGCGTTTCTTCAAGTTAGAAAATAGAAAAGTGTCACATGGGGCTAAATCCGGACTATAGAGAGGATGAGGAATACACTTCACGTTGAGTTTTGCAAGATAGTCAGCAACAACATTGGCAATATGCGGCCGTGCATTATCTTGGTACATCATCCAGCCTGCTTCATGTAAATGTGTTCTTTTGCGCCTGATATGGACTTGCAATGTTTTCAGGACATCCCTGTAGTAATGTCCAGTTACTGATGTGTGTACAGGTACAACAGGTTGATAAGTCATTCCCTGAATATCAATGAATGAGATGACCATAATTTTCCCAGCATAAGCAAACACTGTTGCTTTTTTGGAGGTTGGTGATGAAAGAGATTTTCACACTGACCTTTGCTGTTTGCTTACAGGATCAAAATGATGTAGCCCAGTTTCAACAGCAGTGATTACGTTTGAAAGAAACTCCGGATCTTCCTCTAACGTCCGTTTCAGCTGCATGTTATCTCCATTGCAGCGGTAGGCGATACTGAACATATCTGAACTTAACTGGTTTTGAAAGGCGGGAACCAGGGGTGCCAACAATGAAACTACTACGGTGTGTTTGTTTCACATTAAGCAGACGAAATATAATAAAATTGAATTTTAGTGGGAAAAATTACGACCGTAAAAAAATTATGATCATTCTTTATTGAACAGCACTCGTTTGTTGCAAATAGAAATAATATTTTTAATCTGACTGGCGTTGAAAGACTTATTAACGAAGAAATTAACAAGGAACACCACAAGACTGGCAAGACTGCGTGAGACATTAGATAAGCGACAAGAAGGCTACTTTTAGAAAGAAATGGCATGTAATGAAATTTTGGAACCTATCATCATAAATTTGCAGTACTCAGACGGTGAAGACAATGAAAATGGCGAATTATCCCTTAACGTAACATTCACAGCTATACGGATGCAAGACTGGTATTTTCATTGGATTAGACAAATAAGTAATTCATAATCTATAATTAACTTTAAACAAAATATTTAAACAATTTGCATAATATACGGATATCCATGTTGCAATTGTGATTTGAACAACTGCATTATTTTCACTTTCTTCTCGAGCAACAAGCCAGGTAAGCCCGCCTTGGTAGCGTGAATAGCAGCGTGTCTGCCTCACGTTCAAGAGGTCCCGAGTTCGAATTTCGGTCAGCCTGAGTTACCTGGATAAGGTTTTTCCGGTGTTTTCCCATTATCCTTAAAGACAAATGTCCGGTAGCTCTAAGCTCCATGGTCCCTGGACACATTTGAGCATCATTTCACCCAATTCATTCATCGTCCGATATTACTTAACGTTGGAGGACGCAAAATTACAAACAGACAAACAAACAAGCCATTTAAAAGACGATTAGATATCGACGTTTCGGAAGTGCGCGTCGCTGCCATCATCAGGATATTTATAAAATGTTATAAACAAATGAAACACTGGATCTAACACCAATATAAACAAAGAGAAAATTCTATCAAAATTCACATTACTGAACAAAGGACTGTTTTCAGTAAATTAAATGCTAGGTCAGGAGATGGTGTGGGTATAGAAAATTGTATCAAAGAATTATTTGATAGTGTTCGATTCGCGGCAACGGAACAATCAGACTGAGGGCTTCATTCGCAAATTTTATTGGACACCAGGCGAATACTGAGTTATGTACTTTCCTTTCTGGATTTCCATTTAGTTTCACTTTCATTTCAATCCGGTATTTATATATTAGAAAGTGTCGGTGATGGTTGAGTGTGGCGCTGCTATGTGCAGACTTCACACACACTATCTCTACTGTTCCTGGCACAGGGATGCTACGAGGTGCATTCAAGTTATAACACCACAATTTTTCTTTCTTTCAGCACTGGGACCAGATAGGAACTTTTGTTTTTTAAATACACGTGGACTCTTTGTGGATGTGTGACAGAGATGACAGCTCTGTACAGTACATAGAACTCTAGTGGTAGCGACGGGAGTTAGGTCTGTTTTTGATACTTAAAGTGGAGACGTATTCATTTAAGAACAGCGTGTAATCATTCGTTTTATTCATTGCCGTGGTGTGACACATATTGGAATTCATCGCCAGTTGAGTGAGGCATGTGGGGATGGTACCATGGATGTGTCTAATGTGTGTTCCTGGGTGCGACAGGTCAGGGTGAGTTACCTGGATAAGGTTTCCTCGGGGGTTTCCCTTATCCTTAAAGACGAATGTCGTGTAACTCTAAGCTCTATGGACCCCGGACTCATTTGAGCATCATTTCATCCATTTCATTCATCGTCCGATATGACTTAACGTTGGAGGACGTAAATTAAAAAAACAACACTGTCACGCATTCAGAAAGAGTCCACGTATATTTTTTTTTTAAAACAAATGGAAGTTTCTATCTGGTCCCAGTCCTAAAAGAAGAAATAGGGGTGTTCTAACCTGAATGCACCTCGTATTGCAGTCGTTTGTCCTACTGGAAAAGCGAAAGGGTCGGCGTCAAACTTCATGTGGCTGGTGGCAGCAGAGCGAACAGATAACGTTATCAAACGTTAACCATGAAAAATCATGATAATTATTCATGAATTTCCCTGTGCCTTAGCGGTGGAATTCTAGACCCTGTTTCCAAAATCGAGGGTTCAAATATGGTGCTTGGCGATGAATCATTGGAAGGGTAGCAAAACCAGTGGTTTCCAACCTCAAATCTGTCAAAGAGACCTCTGAACAATTAAAAATCCTTTCCAATCTAAGAGATATAGAATGGGATTCTGAAAACTATAGTAATATCTAAATAAAATTTCAATATAATTATTTTACATTTAACCAGTGCTGATAAATACTAAATCTAAGGCAAAACGAAATAAACGAAACTTTTCCCTAGAGAATGATCTGTATTATGCTTTTGTTCTTCATTTTTTGTAGTTGAAATATACGTCCTCTTATGTTAAGTCATATAGGACTCAAAATGAAATGGGTGAAATGACGCTCATATACGAGCCGTGTCCGTAAAATAAGGTCTCCTAGGTGCTGGAGCCCTGAGGAACGCTATTAAACGAGATCCGACAACACTGGCGTATAGATTGGTTTCACCCCTTCAAATCCCCACCATAAGGAACCCCTTGCAACCATTAGTCTTGACTGTGCAGCCGTTTGCGATGGACCTTCCTATCACTTCCGCCACCAAGTACGAGTTGCAAGCAGTGATCCGTTTTCTTTGAGTGCCTAGGGCACTATCCTCACTGAAGGGCCGCGCCGTGGCTCAGTGGTTAGACCGTTTGGCTCTCACCAAGGAAGACCGGGTTCGATCCCAGGCGACCGCAAATTGAGAATTGTATTGGACAACACGGCGCTGGGGCGGGTTTTCTCCGGGACCTCCTGTTGCCCCCGCCATCTCCTTCCACCGGTTGGTCATCTTCATCTCATGTATCATCACTGTCACCGCCTGCGGTGCCGTATGTAGTAAAAGCTGGCGTTAAACACTACACACACACACACACACAGACACACACACACACACACACACACACACCAGGACTGAAATTCATCGTCAGTTATGCGAAGTCTATGGGCCACAGTGTATGGACGTCAAAAACGTGGGAAAGTGGGTCTGAGATTTCAAAGACGGACGTACGGACGTCCTTGGTGAACAGCGTTCTGGTTGGCCTTCGGTTTCCGCCGAAACAATTGCGAAAGTGGAGCAAGAAATGCATAAAGATCGGCGTGTGACAGCTTGCGAGCTGTGCAAACTTATCCCTGAAGTCAATATGACTATAATTGACAAGATTTTGACCGAAAATTTGCATTATCGCAAGGTGTGTGCGAGGTGGGTCTCCAAAATGCTGCACATGCTGATCTCCTGGCCCAGTTCGGATGGGACATCCTCACCAATCCGCCTATAGTCCAGTCGTAGCACTTAGTGATTATCATCTGTTTTCTGGGTTGAAGTCACACCTAGTTTGAACACATTTCCACACCGATGATGATTTGAAAAACGAGGTTGAGTGCTACCTGCCAACTTGGCAGGAGAGTGCTATCACAAGGGTATACACGAACTGCCACAGCGCATGCAAAATTGCATCGATCACAATCTTGATTACGTTGCAAAATAGATGTAAGTTCCGCCTTTCCATCAATGTAACATTCATTGTCAATAAACATGTTTTTTTTATATTAAATAAAATTGGAGACCTTATTTTTACGCACTCGCCTCGTATGTCCAGGGTCCATAGAGCTTAGAATTACCTGACATCGATCTTTCAGGATAAGGGAAAACCCCGGAGAAAGCCTTATCCAGGTAACTCATCCTGACCGAGATTCCAACTTGGGACCTCTTGAACGTGAGACAGACACGCTACCATCTACGCTACCGAAGCGAGCCATTTATTTCTTATTTTGAGTTTAGGGTGCTTTACAGGATAGGTTATTTTAGGCGATAAATAAATGAAATAAGACAAGTGAGTTCAAATGAGCTCAGGATCCATGAATTTAAAGTTGCCGGGTTGCATGGTTTCGGGCAAAACTCCAGAAAAAATGGTATGCGAGTAACTCAGTCCAACGGAGATACGAACTCTGGATCTCTTGAAATAATGTAACACACTACAAAGGTGGGTAAGAGTATGCATTGCTGATGTGAAAGCACAAAACGGAAGCGGAGGCCTGCCGCTATTTGGAATCGACATTCCTCCCACACGACAATCTCGGAAGCTTTTAATGCTGGCGTGTGCGCCCTGACAGCTTTAGCTTGATTACATAAGCATTGAATGGAGCTTTAATCTCTGTGCCTTTGGGAAGAGCGGTATTATAGAACCAGCGATGAAATGCTTGTTCTAAATGAGCGCTCGTATGATACCATATGTTGCAGTTCTCACAATCAGTTACGTCGTGTAAATATTTCGGAAAATATAGGGCTGCAAAAGCAATTTTCAAATATACCTAATTTATTGGTTAAAGGTTCCATCGCATTTGAATTAGTAATTAGCAGTCGGCCTTTGTTAACCTCGACAAAATAAAATCAGACTCACCAGTTTATTTATTTTAATGCTAGTTTGATGACCATAGTCTCTAATGTTACTATTAAAATGTAATATATACATCCGATGTTGATCCATGTTTTACAACCTGCAATATTTGTTAAAGTATACCTTCGTAGCGCAGGTCATGGCGCGTCTGCCTCACGTTCAAAAGATCCCAAGTTCGTATCTCGGTCAGGATGAGTTATCCGGATTGAGTTTTTCCCCCATCTTCTCTTATTCTTAAAGATCAATGTCTGATAACTCTTTTATAATTCGTGGACATTAATCGTACGACGTACATTGAAGGGAAAATAATTGTTAAAGTATATTTCAGTATGGTAGGTAGCCAGGATTTGAACCACGGATCTCCCGGTCTCTCTCCATAAACATAGACTGAATGAGAGATTAAAAAGGTTTGAGACGAAAAATGGGAGAAAGTAGAGAAGAGGATAGTAGCTGTAAAAATGTTAACGGGCAGGGAGGAGAAGAAGGTAAGAAGTATTGGTGAGTTCTTGAAGAAAGTAAACGAAAAATGGGCCAGAAATTTAAAAAATGTAAGAAAGGAAGAGGCGGGAGAAGAAAGGGACTAATTAAGTAAACAAGGAGGTATGGAGAATAAGAGCTACCTGGCAGAGCAAAAGACCAGTGTGTCATGTACGCCAAGGTAGCAACAAGGTAACGACAAATAAATGTATCCAAAAGTTGTAAATAGTAAAATTTTGGAATATGCACAATAAATGTATCATATCATATATCAATACATATTAACTAATTATTATGTGATTCAAATGGGAAGGTGTTTGTCCTTGAGCGCTACTAGGGGAGCAACCAATCGGAGTCCTGCGGTGTTGTCGTATTGCATTCCCCGTATGTAGTGCGCGACGAGCGTCAAACCAATCAATCTTTCATAAATACTATTCGCACTAAGACAGAAATTCAGATTTTGCAAAAACTGATCCACGAAGAAGGAGAGAATAATATATTTAACATAACCGTAAAAATCCATTAATTTTAGCGCAAATAGTTTTCCTAATACAAATAAATAAATTAGATATCATTGTATTACAATAGTACATTGCGACGTAAGCACTGTAATGAGTATAATTATTGGTTTTCATGTATGCATAAACGTATATCTGAAATTACTCAGAACTGAAGCGTAAACATTTGGCATGACGTGGTGAAAGAAATATGTACTTTAAATAAGCCAAGGTGTTTGTTAAATTCAATGAGAGGAAACGATACACTTCCTGCTGGTCTGGCAGAACGTGTCTGATCACATTACATAGTTGTTTATGAATGGTTCGTAATCTCTATTTGCTCAAGAGATTTCAAAGCAGCATTATTCAGTTACTCTTGCATGAAAAAGTGCAGTAGCTGGATCAATGAGAGGCGATCCAGCTCCCCCCGCATTTATTACTGCTAGAACAATCCAATAGAGTTAATGTGGGCTCAAATTATGTTGCAAACAGAAATAATATTTTTAAACTGACTGATGTTAAGCGACTTATTCACGAAGAAATTGACAAGGAATACAACAAGACTGGGAAAACTGCGTGAGACATAGGATAAACTACAAGAAGACGGCTTTTGGAAAGAAATAGTATGCAACGAGATTTTGGAACCTATGATCATAAATTTGCAGTACTCAGACGTTGAAGACTATGACAATGACGAATTATCTCTTAACATAGGTAATATTCTCAGTTATACGGATGCACCGCTGGTATTTTCGTTGGATTATAATAATTCATAAAATATAATTAACTTTAAATTAAATATTAAATATTTGTGTAATATACGAATATTCATATTGCATTTGTGATTACAGCAACTGCATTATTATAAAACTTCGGAAAATTGTCTAGCGGCACGAACACTCGCAAGTGTGCGAGAGAGGGGGAAATAAAAATAAGAGTGGGGATAACGAGGTGGCAACGGTGAAGGCTCTAACGTATCTGATTGGCTACAGGCGAGAACTCTTTCCATTTGAAACAGATAATGGTGTCTGAGTTTCACAATTTACTGTTTTATTACTTTAAGATTAATAAATGTGAGAAAGGTTAAATAATGTAATTTATTTGATAAATTATGTGTTTTAACAAGACTTTTACCTTTTTTGGATCAACTTCTTGTCTATCTCTCGTGCTTTTCACTTTCTGTTCACAAACATTAAATATATCTCAAATCAATTATATTTTTGTTTAACTTTCTCCAAAGTAAGTTAGATCGGAAAAATCAATCTTTATGGATCCTTAATGAGACAAAGTAAAAGTTACATTAAAATAAATTATTGAAAAAATTGGGTAACCTTAAGCAATAGATAGATACATGCAGATATTTTGTTAATGCTATTCTGAATTTTTTCTCTCTCTCTCTCTCTCTCTCTCTCTCTCTCTCTCTCTCTCTCTCTCTCTCTCTCTCTCTCTCTCTCTCTCTCTCTCTCTCTCTCTCTCTCTCTCTCTCTCTCTCTCTCTCTCTCTCTCTCTCTCTCTCTCTCTCTCTCTCTCTCATTCACATACGCTTTTCTGAAATTCTCTTCTGAGCTTAGTGGGCTTAAATATATAGCAGCTCCTCCTATGCATGGCTACTGGGAGATGGTGGATTATATCTGTGCCCCACGTTGGGCGCCATTTATAGCAGGACCTCTTATACACGGATGCTGTGAGGTAGATTATCTCTGGAAGTATGGAACTTAAACTAAAGGAAATCAAAATATTGAAAATATTGTTCAAGTTAAATTCAAAGCTCAATTCAATATGATTTATATTTGAAATCAATATATTTACACAATGTAAACAATAACTTTCTTCAATAGATGAATAATTAAAACACAGTTTGAATAATCTGGTTTGAAACCAGCCTTCTGCACACACACAGCACTTCTACGCACGTCTACTCTGAGTTAGATCGCGATGCGAAAGACACTAATATCTCCTTTCCAATTATTGATTTTACGTCTCGTTGCTATAACTACCAATAAACTTCTTTTCACTGGTCCACGTCTACACATTACATAATATCGTACACCTATTGCATCCTATCATGACCCACTAATTTTCACAGTTTTATATCTAATGCATATTATGAGGCTTAAATTAATATATTTAACACTGCTCTGACACTTCATATATACACAACTGTTTTAACTTTATAATTTTTCTAATTAAATCTCGATAAATAGTGAAGTGTCTTCCTACTAGAGGTAATCTGTACAGAAAGTCATTAATTTAGTATAGAGTGATATAAAGTGGCATCATTTATCCGAGATAGAACATCTATAGAAAGGTTTTGTGCCAAAACTTCAGGTGGAGATTATAATCGTAATAATTTCTATATCACCCTTAATACTCGTACTTTAGCCACCTGTTCATCTTCAATTTATCCCTAGAAGTACCGCCTAGTGGGTTCTTGTACCTCTATCCACTACAGCCACATTAAAAAAAAATAATTTTATGGACATAATTTTATATATTTAATTAAATTTCTACAGATTGTGTCTTCTCTAGTAGTGCACTAGAATTTTTCCTAATTAACTTTGTGTTATCAGTGTTCCTCACTTTACCATCGAGAGCCTCTGATGCAGAAGCTTGAGCTTACGTCTTGGATAATGAAAACAAATGAAGAAAGCCCTAACGTGGACATTACTTCGCTCGCTGCCATTCGCAGAAGGAAATTAACCAATTAGAGTACGGAAGAGCGATGAAGATTCTGCAGACATTGCAGACAGTTGAACGTTCATAAGATGCATGCTTCCCTTACAAGTTTAGGCATGGAAACCAAAAGTTTTGAAAGGCTTTACTTGTAGTCAGTTTATCCTTTATGCAGCACGGAGCTAACAAATTTATGCGGTAGTGCTCCACAAGTCTTCAGGGAAATTATGTTATACTTCAATATGAACATATTGTGACTGTGGGTTTGTAGAATTAAAAGTCCAATTTGTCGAAATTCTAAATGTTGTCTATTTCCGTCAAAATACACTGTTCAATTCTCATGTAACAACATTACATCACATATACACACCACAATCTACCAACGTCGATGACAACAACAATCAGCTCTCGTTACACAGCGTTTGTTCACAGCTGTTTACTGTTTACTCACAACTCTCTGCTGTTCTCCACTTACCTCTCCCGCGACTGTTTTACAACTGTCCGCTGGCGTGTCACAATCCCTAAGTACCTCACTAATAATTCTAAATACTTCCGGAACAAAAAAGAAATCGAAAAAGTCAAGGCGTCCCCAGAATGTTCCATAAGCGTAACTTAATCTGGGCTGGCAAGTCCTTTATCTCGCGCTATATCTATCTGCTTTTTGCAGGCTCTATATATACAATGTCCGCCTATCAGTTCCTTTGTGTGCACTAGCCGCCTTATCGCGATTGGGTTCGCGAGACTATTTTTAATATAGACTTAAAGGGAGCTGAAACAGAAGTAGTGACGTATGAGACAAAATAAATGGAAATAAGTGTTGGGACGACAGACAGTAAAAGTGATGGTTTGTTCATTGTATCAGGTTCGGACAAAGAAGGAAAACTGAGCACTTCTTTTCCAACAGAAATTAGGCGAAATTCGTTCGATGTATGAATATAGCATGTCTCAAATTTGTTGCATTATGTGACCTACCACCTATGTATTATCACGGTGCACATTGGTAAAACAAAGGAAGTGCTGATGGAAATTACTGTGTATAATATAAGTTGACCTGATTTTATTTGATTTGTATAAACTAAAAGTAAGATTAGAGAGAAAGAACAAATAAGTCCATGAGCTATACTGTCTCAGTTTTAAGTAATGATTTATTAGCACTGGATTCACAAGTTTTGGGTTACCGAAATAGATACCACCTGAGTCGCCTAATGCCCAATACTGCCGGGCCCATTGAAACCAGCAGAAGACTACTGTTCTCGGTCGTCACTTCCATGATCTTGTATGGGGTTAAATGTCTGGCGCAAGGCACTTGACAGGCAGATCTATAACACACTGCTCCTGAGCTTGCAGTCACTATTCGAATAACTAATGCCTACCGCACCACGTCGATAAAGGCGCTGCTAGTTTTACCACGGACGCCCCCTGTCTGCCTCTTAGTCACGGAGCGTCTCCTGCTGGAACAGACCGACACCAGCAAAGATGACACCAGCTCGCCATTAACTGTTGGAGCAGTGGCAAGATCTTTGGGACATGGATGATGGAACTTCTCACTGGACTCACCGCCTACTTCCGAACTTGGCACCTTGGCTTACACGTCGCAGAGGCAACGTCAACTCCTTACTGGACACGGTTGCTTCCAAGCATATCTCTACCGTTTTGGTGTCTGTCCGACTGATGAATGCATTTACAGCGGTAAAGAGGACACCATGGAACACAACTTCTTTGAATGTGTTCTCTGGCAATATCTCCGACAGCAAGTCGAGCTGAAGCTGGTATCCTTCACACCGCAAGGAATGATAACTTCCATACTTGCCTCCGCCTCTAACTGGAGGACCATTAGTCAGTTGGCGTATAACGTCTTCTCATGCAAACGCCGAGACCACAACAACAGCTGAAAGTATATGATGACCAAACTTGACCTAAACTGACATCTTGAAAGGCCTTGTTCTTGAAGTAATGTTGTGTAGGTGGTTCCGAGTAGAAGCTCTCGAGATTCAGGCAGGTTTTTTTTTTTTAGTTGGTGGGAATCCAGCTTGCTTTGGCTTCATTAAAAGATTTTTGCGCCTACAATAAAAAAGCTAAATAGATAAACATAATGGCTGAGAGACTACTGCAGAAACGTGATTTAGTTCAGCAAAATCCGCTTCATTTAAAACTCAGTTACCGGTGCATCTTTTTTGCAAATTTTCATTTACACACAAAAGTATGAGGTGCGTTTAAGTTATAACACCTCTTTGTTTAATACACGTGAACTCTTTGTGAATGCAAGACAAAGATGTACAGCGCCTAGAACTCTAGTGGCAGCGACGAGATTTAGGGCTGTTTTTGATACCTAATAGGCGACGATTTTATTGCAAGAACAGCGTGTAATCATTCGTTTTCTCCATCTTCGTGGTGTGACACCTTTTGGAATTCATCGCCAGTTGAGTGAGGCATGTGGTGACGGTACCATGGGTGTGTCTATAATGTGCAGAACATCGTGTGACAACTAACTCAGGCAGTCAAGGCCTCGCAACAGCCGGTCTGACGACATGATCCTGCGATTGCAGAACGTTGTTTTGGAGAATCACGATTGACCGTTGCAGACAACGCCACCAAAATTGACTTTTCAGTGGGATTCTTGCACACAATCCTGCATGAAGATTTTGAAATGTGAAAACGTCTTCCAGGTGCGATGCAGGAGTTTCTTCAGGACAACAACTTTGAAGTGATTGCTCATGCTCCCTACTCTCCTGACCTGACTCCTTGGCTGTATCCCATGAAAGACAGCCTCCCTGATCGCAGAATCACTAGTACTTGCTCCTATTGTCTCAGCGATGTTCCATTGGTCAGAACACACGCCTAAATAAGCGTTCGCAGCGGACATGAAGTCATGGCGTCGGCGTTGGGAAAATAGTGTACGGCTAGAGACAGATTACGTTGAGAAGTGGCAATAAATTCACACTTTTCTTGTGATTACTTTGTAAGGGGAAAGAAGTGTTATAACTTGAATGCACCTGGTATATTGTTCTGCATTCATTCACAATAACCCGGAAAATGTATTTAAGAAACTCTAATTTAGCAACTCTTTGAATACAGTGCGAAGCAATAACATTAAGTCTTGACTCCTTTCATCCGTTATCCAGTATAACGTTTAGCTCAAAAAGTTCAATTATGCAAGACCTAAAAATATTTAAACGTATGAAAAAGCAAAAAAGATTTATAGGATTAAAATACTAGACGTGCTTATATACCACAAAATGTGTGGTGTCAAGAAATCTCATTCTTCTGTGATAAAATATAAACATAGCATCTCAAATATTTTGAAATGCAAAATACTTAACCTGGAACATTAATAATACTATTTAAATTATAAACAAAAATAATTGAATTCATATATCTTCTCCAAGTCATAGAATATGCCTGTAAGTTTACAGAAATATTCGTTTATTCCCAGGAAGTGACGTATTTAAACATATATTCTTATCCAAATCCAGGAAAGCGTATTTTGTAGCGCTTATCCCGCGTTTTTCAATTATGTTGCTAGCTAAACCTTTTGTAGACAGTGGAACATAGTGGAGTTAATATGTTAACATGTTCCAAGGCCATGGACCTAATGGAACGACACCATTTCTTTGAGTTGGTTGCACTTCTGAGCTTACACTTTGAGACTCCCTGAATCCAAATGTGCGTATGCTATGAAGAAGATAATTTAAATTAAAAAATTTCAGCCGGTTAAATGCTAAACTGGGTATTTAAAATCTAAGGAATACGCCACGTCAAACTAACCTTTACAAGGACATTTTTAGAAAATTATGTTTTATCAAAAATGAATAACAATTTCTATTAAAATTGACAAAATACATTCATTGCACATATTGAATATTCTCGGAATAGGCTTAGAAATCCTCTCACTCTGAGAAGCTTATGATTAACTCCTAAACCATAAAGCACACCATTTCGCTACTGAGAAAATGTAACTCTCGCTAACGGACACAATTTTAGAAATATTATACATGATATATTCGAATTAACCACTTGTTGCTGTCGGTCTGGATTCTTAAAATTTAAAGGTTAAGGATTGCAATTCTGAAAATTTGGTAGTTATTTTTCGTACCCCATATATTCTATCTATCATTTTTGAGACTTTGGGCAATAAAAGAAGATACGTAAAAGTTATTAAGCAAGGAACGCTAAAGGTAAAAGAGTTTCCTTGAGTGTTCAGTTGCGGTATGTATTGTTAGTCTATCCTGTGGAAACAAAATTAATGTACGTTGTTATGGAAGCAAGACGTAGTGAGGTAGACGGAGGATTCATGCTCCAAGACAAAGATCAGCTTACGATCGGGGTCTTATATTGCATATCAAGCTAGAGAATTTGTCTGTTCTCTTCGGGAATTCTTTGAACAGGAAGACGAAAGTTAACTCCTTAACAATGAACAGCTTGTTCCTTTAAATCAAAAGCGCCAATCCCTATGGGTCAGAATTACGGCATATGGGCAGCGTTAATATGAACATGGCAATTGACAAATTCGTTTATAATAGTATATTGCGATACGGAACGAAGAAAGGTTTGAAAAAACAATGCGCTTGCGCCGAGATTCCGTTATGTGCTTACTACATGTGTATTGCATACCATTTTTTGTACTATGTGTATTTATAGCAATATGAAGTTTAGTAGTTAAGATATTAGCTGAAATATTAATCAATATAATTGAAGATATATATTATATTTTAGAATGTGCATCGCCTATATGTATTGCTATGGAGAAATACTGTCCTAGTGTTGGAATGTTAACTTATGTTGGATGCATAGGAACAATAACGGTAAGTATGGAATATTAGTTACATAGTACAAAAATATTTAAAAGCACGCACATATGTGAAGACACCACAAAGCAGTGAATTTGTGAACTTATTTTTGTTCTTAAAGTAGGCTAATACAGATTAAACATGCCTGTTTTATTGAGATGTGATATCCTCGAACGCTTGTTTAAATTTCCTGTGTTGAGAGGGCGTAGCATAGTTCTAGGCAACACTGCAGCACCCCACGTACGTATCTTCTTTTAAAAATCACACTGGGTTGGAGAAGGGATAAATTTGTTACGTATATTTAATCGTAGGATAGGTCTCAAGGTATTAGAACATTATTTTGGCTCTTCCATGGACCAACTAGCGGGAATTTTCAATGCAATTCCTATTCCACAAGCGTATTCTACATACAATAGAATTTTCCTGTCAAGAAATTTTGAGCCAGTTTTAATCAATAGTTTAATTATGGGTTACACATGCGCTGGGCGATAGCATTACAATGAAAATTGTTTAACGAGCGTTTCCAACACTGAGAAACCCTTGATTTAATCTATGGGTTTCTGATTTTATTCATTAGGCACTATGGAAACTTCGTTGAGATTTTAAATGACAATATCATGGAATTCTCTTGTTGTAACTCAAGATGAACAGCAGAAAGCTTCTGATTTTAGGTTACCAGGCCTGTTTTATTTGCTCATAGTGCGATATGCCGGTATTTTACACGCATAAAAC
The DNA here is from genome assembly GCA_030765055.1 of Mantis religiosa. Classification (NCBI taxonomy): domain Eukaryota; kingdom Metazoa; phylum Arthropoda; class Insecta; order Mantodea; family Mantidae; genus Mantis; species Mantis religiosa. The sequence goes on from CM060949.1 coordinate 52,723,706, forward strand.
TTGCAATTAAAGAAACGGATTTTTTAACGCAGGGTATTGAAATAATAATTGCTAATTATTCATAAGTTAATTGTAGGCAATGCGCTTTCCGGTAACAGGAGTATGCTAATGCTTCAAAATACGGCTTCATTCTGAAAAGAGTGCACGTAGAGTAAGGCTTTTCAGGAAACGCTCATTATCGCCATAAACTAAATAATACACAAATTAATTAGTATATCTTTTATTAACGTAGAAAAGGTAAGTTTCAATAAGCAAATCAGCTCGGGCAGAAGCGTTTGTGGCTGCTATTCAATAGTTGTCTTGAAGTTTTTCATAGCCTGTATAGCTTCAAACACGAATTTTGTTCTTTGCTTTCTATCATCGGATAAATACAGGACTGAAGACGTTAATGCCAGGAGTTAAGCTTCCATTCATAGAATAAAGACAAAATATATAAAATTTATGCTATAAGAAGTGAAATCCGATGTGGGCAAAGTACGGAAAACAAAGACCTGCATCTTCCGGATATATAGTAAAAGCAGCTGAAAAAGTTTAAGTATTTAGGGTCAGTTATCCATCTTGTAACAGTACAAGATGTAAAGGAGTAAAAAAATTATCCAGAGTAGAATATTCTGTACTCAATCAGCGATTAAACAACTAAATGGAGTATTGTGAAGTCGAGATATTCCACAAGAAAGAAACAAAAAAGGTTTTTAAATCTATTATCAAAATTTCTCTACTTTATGGTGCTGAAACCTGGACTCTAAATGAGAGACAAAAAATCTATTGAGATTGTTAGATTAAGGGGTTTAGGCATATCGTATATAGAAAAAGTCAGAAGTGGTACCATTTTGGATATATATATATATATATATATTGTCACCCGAAAGTCGGGACTTCCTGTGGAGCCGGCCGGCGATGGGGCCGGGCGGGAGTCGTTCGACCACGCCCACCCATTTGTCTTAGAGCGTTAACGAGGGGTGGCTGGAAAAACATCACATTCCGCTCCCCCTGAGTTCTCGAACATACAGGATATTTAATCTAATCCGGAAGCTTCTAGATTGGCCAGTTGGTCCTATATAAGCAACGCGTCGGGCTGGAGAAGAGTGAGTTCTTGGCGAGCAGCGTGAGGAGCGGTGAGTGAGTTAACGGACAAGAAGACTGTGAACGTGCATCGGACCTGCGAGTGCAGTGGACCTGTGACAGACGAACTGGTGAATTGTAATTGTGTGCATTACGTAATTCTGTGTAATTGGCAAGTGTTCCAACTGTAATTCAGTGGAAATAAAGAACATTGTTGAGTTGTGCAATTGGACTTTTAATTTCACGAACCCACAAAGTCACAACATATATTGCAATTTACGTCCTACAACGTTGTCATATCGAACGATGAATGAAATGAGTGATATGTGCTCAAATTAGTCCGTAGTCCATGGAACTTAGAATTACCTGACATCGTCTATCAGGATAAGGGAAAAGGCCGGAAAAATCTTATCCAGGTAACTCGCCCTGACCGAGTTTCGAACTCATGACATCCTGAACGTGAGGCAGACACGCTACCATCCACGCTTCCGGGGCGGAAACATTGAACACCCAGTGATAGATTAGAGCTTAAAAGTATAAAATTCCACTGACATGTACTTGTTTGTAATTTACGTCCTTCAGCGTTAAGTCATATCGGACGATGAATGAGATTGGTGAAATGATGCTCAAATGAGTCCGGGGTCCTGATAGGGCTACCTGACATTTGTCTTTAAGGATAAGGGAAAACCCCGGAGAAACCTTATCCAGGTAACTCACCCTGACCGAGATTCGAACTCAGGACGTCTTGAACGTGAGGCAGACATGCTACCACCGCGCTACCGAGGGGGGCGCGGACATGTACAGCTCATATCTCAGGAATGATGACCTAATAAAGTAATAAATTGGTCACTCCAGGGTGGAAAAGGGACGCTCATGACTTACCTTAGAGGAGGTACAGTAGAAGAAAATATATCCAGAGGAATACAGGAGGAATTATGGGAAGACCATAGTAGTTGGAGAGAGGGATTAAAAGACAACTGCTAAGGAATGGAAAGGCCTTTACAATAAATGTAAAATAGTAAAGAAAGTCAAATATATAGCTAAATATATTACAACACACAAGATGATGGTTAGTTGTTAAGACACTTTTTCTAACGCCACAGTGATGGTGTTACTATACCAGGTGGTCCATCCAACCCGTCTTTCAGGTAAGCAAGTAACGCAGGAAGAGTTATCTGGTTACCGGAACGATGGGCAGCTGGATCATCTGGTATATGTAGGTTGTTGCCCCATATTCCAGTTAGAATTTACAAATACAGATCCAGAGGAACATAAATGCAGGAAGGCCGAAAAATGCTCAAATTTTAATATTTGTGAATCCTGAACGAGCCGAAAGGCACTTATTTGACGATGACCAAGGTGACTGCATGTACACCATACGAAAGACTCCATGATCTGCATTTCTATTAAATAAATGAAGATAAAATACAAAATACAAATAGACGATAAGATGAGGTGGCGAAGTGTCTGGCCTCTCACCACAGTGGTCGCAATTATATCCCAGGGAACGGCATATAGGATTTATAATGGAGAAAGCAGCATGCGGGGGTGAGCTTCCTCTGGCTACTCCGTTTCCTCCACCAATCATTCCACGAAATCCTCTTCTGTCACATTTCCTTTCATTTATTTCGCCCTCATTGTTCCTGACTCTTATACGAGGCTTGGAGTGATCATCCATCCTGGTAATTCTCTCTGGACCGAGTTTCTCTACTCAACAGGCATCTGACGCCCAGTGACCTCTTGGAAGTCATTGTGATTGTTAGTCCCCATATGAGGAGTGCAAACACAGAAAGAAGAAACAGATAAAAGAAGTTGATTGTGCAGCTGAGTCCAAGTCTCGACCAATTACTCAGGCAGAAAGAAAGAGGAGTAACGGGAGGGAATAAAGACACTAAGTTATATATTACGTAAGTACCTGCAGATACGTATTCCATATTAAAGCAGTTAAAATAAAAACATTCGTCTATAACTAATTATTCATTCGAAAACGTGTTTAACTATTTCTTTATGTCTGGCCAAAATCATCGTTGTAGATACAATAAGAGTAGAGAAATCATTACAGTCATTCAGATGAAAAAAAAAAAAACAAGAAATACAGTCCCACACTATGACGCTTCTTGCATGTCCCAAGAAAAAACGAATAACGCTTCCTTCTCGAAAACGTTACAAATTATATCCTGATATTGCCAACAGATGGTGAAAATTTAGCGTTTTACGAAATCTACATAAAGATTTTATCACTGTCTCCAATGCAAATGTCATTCAAAAATAATGGGCCTCACACACTGCTATTAGAAATTTCAAGGAATACACTTTGTTGTGAAAACATATTTAAAGGAATAGAGTAGTTTAAGAAAATAAAACATAAAGAAAAGTTTTGATGTAAAGAGTAAATTGGAGTGGGAAAAACTTCTTGAAAATTCTTTTGCTGCTTCCTTGAAAGGTCTGAAGTTAAAGCACAAGTTTTTATATTCATACAAACCAATATACTTGCTTTAGCGTTATACTTTACTCTCATTTACACACGCACGCACACACAAACACTCAAAGGGAACTTATTTAAAATTGTTTTTTATATCTATGAATCCTTAAACTTGAATATCATACGTCAGTAGCTGATAAAGGAAACGAAGCACTGGACAGTGACTGGGCTTAGGAATATCCTCTACAGTATGTATGCTATAAAACTTGGCCGGCGGCCCATTGCCCGTGTGTTTTTCATTGAGTTTCCATGCGCGCGTATCCTACATCAGCTTTAGCCGTCCACGTGCGTCAGTCTTTATTTTTTATTTTTATTTATTTATGTATATTTTTTATATAATTTACGTCCTCCAACATTTAGTCATGTCTTGACGATGAATGAAATGCGTGAAATGGTGCTCAATGCATCCGGGGTCCTACATGGAGCTTAGAGTTACCCGACATTCGTCTTTCAGGATAAGGGAAAACTCCAGAAAAAACCGTATCCAGGTAACTCACCCTGACCGAGATTCGAACTCGGGACCTCTAGCAGATATGCTACCATCTATGCTACCGAGGCGGGCACGTCAGTCTTTGATTGGATTATGCTACGGAGGAGATTCGACACTGCGACCAGACGAGATATATTATGCCTATGCCCCAAGTGCACCATCCCCGGGAGGAAGGATGAGGTGAGAGGAGATAGGAGGCCAACTTAAGCAGTCAAGACAGTGCAGAGGGAAGGGTCCTTACTGTTGACCAGTTGAGAACTCCACAGAGACAAGTAAATCCGGTATTCCAACCACGTGGTTCTGAAATGCCCCCCCCCCCCGGTCGGGACCATAGACTGGAAACGGTTCTACTGGGTTCTAACGGAGGAGGAATTGCTTACCAGGAAAATAGCTTCCTGCCATATAGTGGCAAAACTACCGAAGACACTTTATATCCTTAGAGAGACCAGGAGAAGAGAGATGATGTGAAATTATGATGGAGATGGAATGGAGGCAAAGAAAATTCAAGGTATGTAATTAACATACCCAGCATTTGCCTGGGTCCGGGTAAACCCACGAAAAAAGCAATGAATGGGATAGGCTGGGAATCGAATCCGGACCTCCCGAAAACGAACCACAGACCAAACCACCTGAGTGATCCCTCTCAGTATGCGTCAGTCGTACTTCTGTAATAGTCCAGCTCACATCTGAGTATCATTAGGCGTGTTCAGAAGTGCTTAGTTTCGCTTGACATGTGATACAGAAATTAAGATTTGCAATGTATAAAGATTCATGATGGATTTCAAAGGAATTTTGGTTCTTTGTTACAACACGTGAAAGGGTAGTTGAGTCGAATAGCAGTTTGGGCGAATAAGTTGTTTTAACAAAAGAAACGTAAGAAACATTGTCCTTACCAGATTACTAAAGGATGGCATTTGACTGTATGAATAGGGCATTCTTCGGATCATTCATAATGGCGACAAAATAGCCACAAAGGAAATCTTTGTGTGAAAAGAGGGTTTCGAGAAAGTGAAAGTCACATGTACACCCACGCGCATCTGTGGTCATTCAGACACTTCGTGGCTGGCAAGCCATTGAAACAGTCTTCGGTGTGGAGCCGATTAGTACACTTCGTGTTTGGCAAGCCATAAAAACAGTCTGAGGCGTGAGGGCGATTAGGGCAGTCCTGTTGTTCTGTCTTGGGCCAGGCATACCAGAAATGAGAGAAGATATTTGTCGGTTCATATATACGTGAGGAACGAATAAATTTTATCGAATAATAAACACTCCGCCTTCAGTAACTCTAAACAGGGGTATTGGTAACCCTTGGTCGGCAACCTCAATGTCGATGTTCTGAGAAAAGAAGCAGTAAATAAATAAGTTTGAAACGGGCATTCCAGTGTCAATAAGACCACCCTTCTCACATATATCCACGCATACCCTGAGAGAAACCTCATTGCTCGCCACATAGTTGCTTCAAATTGTAACGCTAACGTAGAACTCATTTGCTTGCCAATAAAATAAATTAGCTACAAATTGGCGTCCCAACGTGGAACCCCTGACAATATATAAAATTAGTTGCACATGTTTTTAAAATACTTCGAACGCAGGACATAGTACACCAAAGAGTGTATGGTATTGTAATTTTGCAATTGCAAATATCTTGGGGGATACTAAATAGAGCAACCATTTTTTTGTTTATTCATAAACTCAGGGAGACGTGATCAATTCGCGATATGAAAAAATAAGTAAAAAAAAGACGTCTGCTTAAGTACAGAAATTAGACGAAATCGGAAAATGGTTAGAACGGTAACCACGAAAAAGTTTAGCATCTTGTACAAGGAACTGATATTACAACGGTTCGGTATGGAAAGCCACAAGACTTTTAAAATTCAAGCCATGCAACGTCTCTATCGTCCAGGAATTCCAACACGGGATCATGAGATTGGGGTAAATTTCTCTAATTGGATTTCGAGGAATGTAATGATGAAATAATTGATCCACAATTAGTAGTGTTCAGTGACGAATTGTGGTTTCATTTACTTAACCATGTGTCATCGCAACAGAGCTAATATTATGCTACAAATATAATTTCATACATGAAACTCCCTTACAAGAGGATCGTGAGCAAAAAATGCATTTAGAATAACAGGCTCTGTTCTTATAAGAACGATAAATGTAGGAAAAAACAGAAATAACAAACTGGCTCCATGTTTCGAATAGCTAACGGAAGTTCAATGTCGGTCTTTATGATTTCAACAGTGCTCTGCCATCGCGCATTCAGCTGATGAGTCATTAGCTTATGTGTTTTCGGAAATTTTCAGGGACAGATTCATTAGTAAAGATTTATGGTTCACTCGGTCCGCTGATCTTAAGGCATACAGTTGTCATTTATGGGGCAACATGAGAAATAGAATATGCATCAGAAGAATTAAAACAAAATATAACAGCAGTTAATGCTATTTCGTAAGATGAACTAATGCAGGTGAATGGAAAATGACTCACGATGTAGGTTGTGGCGATATTATTTGGTCGTCTTGTTTCTCCAATTTAATCGAGCCACACGTTCGGGAGCCAAATTTGTGGCGTTATTATTCCACTCGCAGCAGATAGGAAGCACACCGACAGTTTTGAAGATCCAGGTCGAGATTTGATTAAATAAAGTCATGAGATCTTTTCTCAGGTGTGGAATTTTGGTGATAAAAATAAAATTTTATATGACTCCAATTTCATAATATATCATTTAATTGTATAATCAGAATTAAAATTCACTCGTTACTACTACGAATACCGAATAACTCTTTACAATTATATTCACCGGAACATTTTTCATCGCCATCAAACAAGACCCAAGTTTCATATCTCTATCAAGATTATTGACTTTTCCATAACTATCGTTATTCCTCTATTAATTTTGTGATTGGCCGATGTACTGCTACGTAACCGCATTACGTAATGCAATTATTACTACGGCAAATCACAAAATTACAGATATATTTGATTTTAATATTGTCATTGCATGGCCTACTAAGTCATGAAAACAATATTCATATAAAAAGTTATAACTAAAATATATCGTTACAAGGTGTACTGTTGTTATGGATGTCGTCTCCTGTGATAAAGTGTTTTATTTTTACTTTCATAGTTATTAATGTGTCCTGGGCCGTGGCTTAATGGGACAGAGTGTGGTGCTTTGGTTCCCTGCCACGGAACACACACGGGATCGATCCCTGGGAATAACTATTTTATGTCGCGGGTATAGCACGGGTGGCAGTCAGATACTGAGAGGAAATTGAGGCACTACCTAGATAGCGAACCCTAGTCTAGAAAACCAACTTTCTGTCTAGGGTGCCGAGATTTTTTTTTTTAATTTTACGTCCTCCAACGTTAAGTCATATCGGACAATGAATTGAATGGGTGAAATGATGCCCAAATGCGCCCAGGGTCCATAGAGCGTAGAGTTACCCGACATTCGTCTTTCAGGATAAGGGAAAACCCCGGTAAAAACCTTATCCAGGTAACTCACCCTGACCGAGATTCGAACTCGGGACCTCTTGAACGTGAGGCAGACTCGCTATGACCACACTACCGAGGCGAGGGTGCCGAGATGCAACCACATCTGCTGCCTGTATTGGTTGATCCCCTTGGTATGTGGGTATGAAGTCGTCAGTCGGGTTGGCAGGCTCAGGGATACTTTGGGCTGCTGCCAATGGATATGTTGGTTGTTAATGTAATTATAGATCTGATTTGAAGCCCACGTATTTGTGACGGGATAGAGGTAGTTCACCTGCCGAACTAGATTTGTGGCATAAGTACTTTATTATAACCGGGAAGAACTTGAACTACCCCTGGATAGAACGTTCTGAGCCAGGTACTCCTAGTTTTGTTTTCATTTTACGGTAGGATGAAAATGAATTGTTAAGCCTTTACGCCATCATAATCATCATATGCCAAGTTATGCTTGCCTCGCGTTCAAAGAGATCTAAGTTGGAATCTCGGTCAGGTTATCTGGATTAAGTATTTTACTCAGGTGTTCCCTTATCCTGAAAGATGAATGTTATTTAAGATACAATGAGAGTCATGTAATTGTAGTCTCTATCTCCTAACCATAGCTTAAATCGGTTGAGCTTTCAAAGTACGTATTTCAGTTTATTTTGTAGTCCGCCTAAATTTCATTTTCCTATAGATTTGTAATATCATGCTAACTTTTGAATTCTCTGATTGACCGTTATCCTCTTATGCGAGAGCCAGATTTTCTAGTTGAGATATATTTCTTTGTTTTTGAAGTTTACGCCAGGCTCGTTTTTTATACTGGTATAATTTATTTGATCTAATATTGTGCAGCCTTTAGTTTTTCTTAGAAATTGTATCTATACGAGTATTTCACTGCCATATTGTTTACTCTGGATATTTTTTCTACTTGTTCAAACTGGCTTAGTTATTGTTTTATGATTACTATATCCCTGTTTGTTTTATGAATTGTTTGTAACACTGTTTAAAATTTTACCAACTTTAAATTTATCTTTATATTTGTAGGCTTACTTCACTTCCTAATTATTAGAAATGCTTTCTAGTCGGTAATTATCTATTTCACTGAATGGTGACTAAATAGCTTTAGAACTCATAGCTGCATTTGGCGCATGTTGTACTCTTTTGGCCCCGGAAACAACAGTTCACCATTATTTACGATCTGGCAAGTAATGACTACTACCTTACTTGGCTCTCAAAATGGCCTAAATGGCCTTATTTGAATAACTGAGCCTCACAGAGATATTTCCGCCCTCAAATATGAAATAATGTATAGCTATATGGGAGTAGAGTTTAAATGTTGGCCTCAACCCATTTATAGCAAACCAACATAATATCCTCATTTTTCACCTTTGGCTTTCAGTTAAATGTTGTGTTCGTTCAGGCAATAAACCATGGCATGATGCCCGGAAATTTAAATTCTGATCTTGAGTATTCCTCTAGTTGTCACAACGATACAAATGGCAAGTGGTCCTCTTCTAATACTTCTAAATTAATATGTGTAAGGCTATTAACAAAAAAAGTGTTAAGGTTAAAGTATATATATTTTGATAATTGCTATGTTAATACGCGTCCAGCTTTTATCTTTTGCCTTAACCGATATCTCATAAACTTCACACAACTTGTAAAGTCATAAACTGACAGTCATAACTGTACCACGAAGTGAACAATGCTCGTCAGTATAGACCATCTATTTTTCTTACACGTGTTCACACTTAATACCCCCAGTTGCTAACCCGTATTCTTGGGTTATTAGCCTAGTAGAAAGCATGAAAATATATAATGGATATACTGAGAATCCAGGAATTAAATACCAACTCCTCAATTATACCTATTTAAGGGGATGCAGCACCGAACACCGCAAATGCAGCAATTTTCAACCAATTTTGTTGAAATATTTACCACTTAGTTCTGATACATAGTGGACACAGAATTAAAAATTTGGTTTTTATATCTTCAATAGTTTTTGAGTAATTAATTTGTGAATTTCAAAATTTGGTCACAATTCAAAACCCTCCAAGTGATGAAAATTTTCAAAATTTTAACTTTTATTCTTTCTAAAAATATATAGATGGTTATGAAGAAAAGATCTATCATATGCATTTCTTGTGCCGTGATTAAGGCACTGCGGTTTGTTGCCCAAATCGGTTTTAATAAACAAGTCTAACTTGCATTTTATATTTATTCATTTTAGAGATTTTAAATTATTAGATGGCTTTTTATGTCCTTTTAACAGTTGAGTGTTTTTATTATATTTTACCTTTTTAGCTAATTTTTTATAGATTTTAGGTTTTAGTGTTGACTTCGGGCCCAAATGACCTTGTTGTCGACGGGCCCTAAAACACCACACACTCACACACACTGCATTTCTTGTACTGCCTTTAGCTACAGAGGGAAAAAATTAGGTATGGAGGAAACGAAACAAGCCAAAAAATGATTAAACCTTTGAATTTTTATATTAATAACTTTAAAAATATCATGAATATTGAAAATTCATATGATAGAAACCTTCGCTTGCTTTCTAAGATCGTGTGCTGAAAATTTTAGAGATACTGAATTAAAACTGCATCATGTGGAACATTTTGAATGACAAAAAAATGTTGAAAAAAAACTATAACTGAGTAAACCAAATTTTAAAATCCAAAATAGTTTCCTTCTCAGTTACATGCCTTGAAGCAGACTAAAACCCTCCAGATAGTTAAGTTGGACCCTCTTGCCTCTTTCTTGTCTCTTCTGCAGCAGTTTTCTTCAATTTTAGTTTCCTTCTGGATGTTTTAGAAGTTACCTTGGCAGAAATTGCTGAATGAAGTAAGCGTAATTGGTCCTTCCCTTGGCTAATTTTTAGAGATGCTGGTGAAATCTGTGTCCATTATGTCTGACTGTAGCTTGAATGAGGCAGAATTATCAAAATTGAATTCACTGACAGTTGATGTCACAAAAACCTGCAGTCTCTTCTCTGACACAAATATTTCTTTGGGCAATTATGCCATATCATGTTATGTAAACTTTCATTTGCATTTTGTGTCTTACCAAATGTACATCTGCTTAGGATTTCATCTGATGCCAGCCTTTGGTACACAGGCATTAGTTTTCTTACCACTTCAGGCTTCAAGTATGTTCCCATTGTTGTGTTATGTTTGGGTGTTTCTTCCCATGTATCGTTTAGCCTATTCATGATCCGAACTATGTACACAGTCAACAGAAGTCAGTTGTTTCAATGAATGTGTTACCTATAACCTATATAACAGTTATAAGCACGCTTTGATGTATCAAAGACCTTTATAAATGTTAAATGGCACACTAAGGCCCATCAATTATATATAAACAGTATGTAGTTTAACGGGAAACACAAGAAAATCCATACCGTTAGAAACTCTCACAAAAGCAAAACAATAAACATTACTATTTGCTTTCAATGTTTGTAGTCAGAGTTTTTTTTCCATGGTGCCATATATTTTAAGAAATAACCATCATACCAACACACAAAATTCCACCAGAAACTATTCCGCTAATTCGAAATGTATTAATTCAGCACATTCAATCGAACTCAAATGACAGAATTCTGTGAATCCAAGGGCCGGCATGCACGTGAGCATGGGTATTTAAATGACTGAAACTCAAATTCAGTTGGATTGTGATACTATAAGGTTAAAAGTATTTTATTAGCTCAAAAACAAAACAAAAAAAAATATTTTTTCCTATATTTTTAGCCAATTTCGGTGCTGTATTCCCTTAAACCTCCTTTATAATTTTTTTTCTCTTTCTTGCTTTAAGAATTTGTAAGTAGTAGATATGACAAGTATTGAATAGTCTTTGAATGGATAAGAAACGTGATTAGTTCCTGCGAAGGTGTCCTTGAAATTCGTTGCGTGGACTTGTAATTACCAACTTCAGGCAAAACGAACACGTATGGCTTCAGTTGGCACGTGTACTTGGAGCTACGTCCTAACCATACGAAACATATATTACTCTTATAAATATTTTTGGCCTGCAAATGAAGCAAATATGAAAGTGAAGTTCATTATTTTGTTTTGAATCGCAAATACTAATATTTGCAGTTATATCCCAAAATATTGTGCAAAACAATGCAAGACTAATTCTATCTACTTGGAGAGAAGTTCAAAAAAGTGCTAGAGGTGAACAGTAAAGCATTAGTGCGATAATGAAGCATAAGGAAATATAGACCTGCATTGTATTAATTACTTATATTAATTTCCTATTTATTTATTCTGCTATTGCACCACCAACTTTAAAACGATATTTTGCCAGGAGTGCCTGTTAGAATTAAGTTTAAACAATAAGTATTGTTTGACACAAGAATGTATCTTATTGAACAAGGACAATCTTCTTTTTTCAACACCGTATAATCGAACAAAACAATTTCTCACAGTTAGTAAATTATTTATATGTGCAATAGCAGCCACTGCCTGGATTGCGGTCATCTGAAGCGCATTGGTAGCTTGTCTGCTTTGCATTCAAGAGATATCGAGTTCGAATCTCGGTCAGGATGAATAATTTACTTGGTGAGTAGATAAGTTATTTTCCGAGGAATTCTCTTGACCTGGAAGATGAACATCGTATAGCTTTAATGTTGCTCTCATTTGAGCATAAGTTTACCAGCTTCATTCATTACCCGTTAAGTCTTACGTTGAGGGAATTTAATTAAAAGCCTTCCTTACTTAATATTAAATCTCCTGAAATAACTTCCAAATTTGTCATTACCTGTTACATGAATGAATTATTTATTGTTCATATTCCATATATTGTGCAATTTACAGCTTTTGGCTACATTCATTTGTCTTTACCTTGTTGCTACCTTGGCTTAGATGATATCCTGGTCTTTGCTCTGCCAGGTAGCTCTTAACCTCCATGCTTCCTTGTTCCTTAATTAGTCCCATTGTTCCCTCTCGTCTTCCTTTCTTGTATTCTTTATATTTCTGGCCCATTTCTCTTACATTTTCTGTAAGAACTCACATATACTTCTTCCCTTTTTTTCCTCCTTTCTCGTTAAAAATTTTATAGCCACTATCCTCTTCTCTACTTTCTCGCATTTTCCCTCGCAAACCTTTTTTCTCCACATTGCAACCTTCTCGCATTCTCTTACATAGTGTTCTATTCTTTCTTTCCCCCACACAATTCAAAAATCCCCCTTTCCCCACCTCTTATCCCTCTTTGAAATATTGTTCCTGTTCTCATCCAAGCTAGCCCTTCTCTGTCTTGCCTATTGCAGTAATCTATATATGCTTCTCGTCCCCAATTTCTTTTTATTTGCTTGTAAAGTTGTAATAATTTCATATTTTCTAGACTTCCCCATATTTCCTGTCTATCTATATCTTCTGTTCTGCATTTTACCAATTTACTCACATCGTTTATATTCTTTTCCTCTAGTCTTCATATATCTCCCATTCCTATTTTGCCCCATAATTCCCCCTATCTCCGAGTATTTTTTTTTTTTTTTTTTTTTTTTTTTTGCTGTGTCATGTATAATTTCATAATTTCCCCTTCTTTGGCCGAACACCTATACAAAAATTTTATTATTCTTTCCATTATTATTCCATTTCTTCTTGTCTTAAGTGAGCTAAATTAATATTTACAGTGAAATATCTTACTTAAGCTATTAGAATGCTGTAGAGAAGAGGCGTCCTTTAGTGAAATCACCGTTGACACTTTTTGTCCAAAGGTATAATTTCGTTATATTTTGAAGCTATGAAAATTTAAATAACACTAAACACATTGTAAAGTAAAATAATATATGAAAACTAATAATCCCAGAAGAATGTAAATGACTATTAATCCTCCCCGGACGCGGGGAGGTTTCTAATAGAAATTTCGATAATTTGGATGTTCTCCATTTTCATCTCTGTCTGTCAAAACTGCCAAACTCTCTCACACACATACATACACACACACAGTTAAGCGCAGAGGTTCTACTCCCATTAGTCCTGGAGCCGTAGGACCAAGGAGCCGGACCTCCCTCTTTCCATAGGGCAATTAAAAAGCCCGTCCCGCCCTCCCGCTTAGCACAACGAGAGACAGGATGGAAGTGGATACGTCACTTACGCGCGTCAACCCCGCAGGGAAGACTACCGAAAACCTCGGTGAGGCCACCTGGTGATCTAGCACACCTACTGGCTCTGCAGGCCAGTACGCGGGACTAATTAGGCAACCTTTTACCCGCTCCAGGAGGCCGTAGCCTGGCCGGAGGTACCCAATTCCCCGTGCGTGTCGGGAACACACTGTCCCTCGAGTCCAACCCAATCCGAACAACTCCCCTACGGGAGAGGCTCGGCAGTTCGGCCCCATGTTCCTCTAGTAACGTCAGAGGTACCACGAGTGCTAACGGTCCGCAGCGCCCGCACCACGGCAGATGAAGGGGACGGATCCCCTCCACTACGGGAGCGCGTGCGTGCGCGTAGACACACACAGACACACACGCATATATATACTTCCGCAAAATAAATTGTGCTGTAGACTTTAACGCCAGAACTCTTAATTTCTTTTTCACATAATGATATTATGCGTAATAGGAAAATAGGTACTCCCAGAAGCCACATAATGAAAGTTCATCGTTTCATAAGATTTAGAAATTTACATGAAGTTTTTCAAAGTAATCAGCAATTGTTGGAATTTTCTGTGAGAAGTAACAACTTAGTATTATGCAAAGTAGTTCCTTCTTCAAGTTTATGTGCTTCACTGTCATCTCCCAACTGCAATTTCCCCTGTCACATTACTTTTAGATGTATTTACTGTTTAGCTCCATAAGGCTACTTCCCAGAATTAATTTTCTTTTACCATGTGCCCTGTTTTCCCCTTTTCCAAACAGCTTCACTTCTGTCTCTATGTAAATGTACAACGTTCACCTCAGAATCTTGTGTTATGATGTAATTTATTAGCTTGTTTTTTCTCAGAAACTCTCTCTCTCTCACCCTCCTCACCCTCCCTCTTTAGCATTTCAAAACCAATACGTTTTGATGCTATACAGAATGGCGGAAAATTGTTACATTAATTCTCCAGATTCGTGATCCAAAGATAAACTAGAAATATACGAATATGTTATAAACTATCTCTAAACTATAAAAGATGTATTACAGCGGTGAAAAGCAAATCAAATAAAGGCTTTAATCTCATCACCTGTTTTCTCGTATCACTTTCCAGCCTGTTGCTGGTGTTTACCACAGACCTGCCGAATCAGTTGAAGGTAAACTTCTTTATTGGCGTTTAAACTGTCAGGTATGTCAAACAAAGTTAGGGGAACTCTCATAGTGCTAAGTCTCATCTGCAAAGTAATAACAATTAGCACATGGACTTATATCTGATATTTGTAATATAATCTAGCTTCTCTACCACGACAGCGTATATTACCAAATTCCGCAAATGCTAAACCATACTGAGACAGCCGGTGACAGCACGAGTGCCAATCCTAGGGTAATTTCTCAACAATAGTACTATCAGTTTTGCGTCGTCCATGTTTGAAATCCGATTGCCTACTAATTTTGAATCCCTCTAGTTTAATAATGTAACAGATACAGTAAAATTGCAATGTAGACAAAACAAATAGAATGACCTTTAAGGGCAGATTTACAGTAAGCAGAAAAGATGTAACACATGTGAGAAAGAATATAGCATTTAACGTTTTGTTCTGTCCCAGGTCGCAATGTTCTTTGACGATGCTTGAAAAATTTTTAACTGGGGTTCATCGTAATTGAATTCAATTTAATATTAAAAGATGATTCCCCAGCTAGAACATTTAGACCCTTATGCTCAACAGTGTTACTTTCTACTCTCGAAATGATTTGCCAAAACGAAATAAACTGTTTAACCTCTTTTTAAACATGCTGATTTTAATTCATTTTTAAATGAAAAATCACGTTGGCATATAATTAATCAATTTTGAAGCATCCTTTCTCTTTAAAATCTCAGACTAAATTTATATATATATATATATATATATATATATATATATATATATATATATATATATATATATATATATATACGATGGTGGGGGGGCAAAAGAAACCGGACTCCGAGGGCGCTGCCACTCTTAGACGTAGTGCAGGGTTCTCATGCTAGATTGTGTTAGAAGAGACCTTCATGAAACAAGCTGTGCAGACGGCGTCAGTGTAGAGCCGAACGTGCAGGTGTGGTATTGTGTTTTTCTGACTGTTGGCAGGTTAGCTCTGCGAAGTCGTTAAGGCAACTTTAAAAGAACAAAGAGTATGTGAAATTTTGTTTCCTGCTGAAAAAAACTGCAACGGAGAAACACCAAATGCTTCAGGAAGCTTTCCCGGAGGACGCTATGAGCCGCACACAGGTTTTCGAGTTGTTTGGGCGCTTTAAACCTGGTGAGATGTGTGTTGAAGTCCAAGCTCGCTCTGGAAACCCTTCATCATCGCGAAATGAGGAGAATGTTGAAAAGGTCTGCTAAAAGATCAACGAGGATCATCGCAAAACGATCGACCAAATTTCTGCAGAGACAGGAATCAGTTGGAGTTCGTGCCAGCGGATTTTGAGGGAGGATTTACACATGAGACGTGTTGCTGCTAAATTTGTTCCGCGCCTTCTCACACAGGAGCACAAAGCCATCCGCATGAATATGTGTCAGGACTTGAAAACAGAGATTGCACTTGATCCAAACTTCTTGAAGTCATTACAGGGGATGAGAGTTGGTGTTACGGGTATGACCCAGAAAACAAGCAAGCGTCAAGTTAGTGAACGACTCCCAACTCTCCCAGAACAAAAAGAAGCAAGGCAAGTGAGGTCAAATTTGAAGACGATGATCATTGTCTGTTTTGATGTTCGTGGAATTGTGTATCGGGAATTCGTACCCCCTGGCCAGTTAACCAGCACTTTTACTTGGATGTTTTAAGGCGTCTGCGAGAGTATGTGAGGAGGAAACTCCCCGAACTTTGGCGATTAGGTGATTGGTTTCTGCATTACAACAACGCTCCAGCACACACGGCCTTACGAGTGGCCCACTATTTGGGATCTCAGAGGTGGTCTGTCGTTCCCCACGCTCCGTATTCGCCGGACCTAGCCCTGTGCGACCTTTCCTATTTCTACGAATGAAAAAAACGCTAAAAGGGGAGCGTTATGACGATGTGGAGGCTGTAGAAACAGCTTCGCAAAGGGCACTGGAAAATATCAAACTTGGAGAGTTCCAAACATGCTTCCAAGAGTGGGAAAAGAGAATTGACAACTGGATCGCATGTAATGGAGAGTATTTTGAAGGTGACTGAAGTAATTTTGTAAAAAGGTTCATCAATAAAGTTTTATGACAACAATCCGGTTTATTATGGGTCCCTCCACGTATATATACTAATAGGTCGAGTGGAAGAACATCATTTCACTCAGTAAACAACGCAAGTACGACAGTATCAAGTAACGCGTGATAAGAAATGGAATTAAAATGTTTAAGGTGATGTCTAAGTGTCTTGGAAGTTGAATTAGGAGTTTATTAACCCCTTCATTACTTGAGTGCATCAAATAATCCACAGTACTCGTGTATGTGATAGAGTAACGAACTAAAATAAGACCTGAAGTTTTCCTGGCGACCAATAGGCTCAAGTTATTACCGGGAAGCAAGCCAGGTGAAAAGACGATTAGAAATAGACGTTTCCGGAGCGCACATCCCTCCCATCATCAGGATATTTATTACATGTTATGATCACAAATGAATCACAGGATATAACATAAATCTAAACAGACAAAACACTCAGCATTCGCCTTATTGAACAAAAGACTGTTTTCAGTAAATTAAACGGCAGGTCAGGAGATGGCATGAGTATAGAAAATTAACTGAATGAAAGAAACTACTTAACTTGACTGTCAATTTGTACACATCTCTGCTTCTTAAGTCGACGGATTTCGAATTTTAAGTCCGGTGTCCAAGAGGAGCTGAACTGAAATCCATCATCACGATTAAGCATGCTTCTTTCAGAAGAAATGGCCAAAGCCTCCATAACTCTCCGCTCCCAGTTGCATTTTGTCAAGATGGTCGTCTCCCGAAACTTGGCGCTATGGTCGTTAACAAAACAATACCCTGTCAGTCCAGACTTCTCAGGTTGCACTAAACGAATGCTCCGTTCATGTTCGTTTATTCTAGTAGCGATAGTCCTTCAGGCTTGTTCTATATATTGCGGCAAAACCGTATACCAGTGTTAAATTGATTGGGTTCTAATTGGAGCTATCAGTTCCCTTATCCTCAGGTGAATGGTTGTAGGAAATGGATTTTGGTGGTTGTTGTCTTCTCAGTCGTATTAATAACACTTTGTTTGTTGCAGAATTATTTGGTTTAATTCCTACAAAGTTTGCTTATCCACTTGGATCGGTGACCACCTGTTAGTAAAATTCCTAACATAAATTTAATTTTACTTGAAACACTGGATTGCGTGTTTAAAGTTACTTCCGCGCGGTTTTTATTTCTTCTTTATACGGCGACTACTTTGCTCTAATAAACCTCTAATGCTGCTTCCACTTGCGCTGTTTGCGCCATTCTTACCTTCCCTACATTTGGAACTGGATTTATGTCGAATCGTATAGAAGGATGGCGAATTATGCCCCTCGTTGAGGTGACCATTTGGAACAGGGTTGGAATTGATGGTTCTTGAAGTCCCAGCTTACCTCAGCGTGGCTTCAGTCGGTTGAGCAAGATATCTTCTTTTACAGGGGTGGTACGGCGGAAGGAAATTTTACGTAAAATGAGTAATCATTTTCCTCTGTATTAAATAGTGTAGAAACTTTTATTTCCTTACTTCAATTAACACCAGTTCGAACAAAATGTATGATACAACATTTATAACACTATTCTTACACAAGATTCACTTGATGTGACGCGTTTATCTGGATGCGTGCAAGAATCAAAAGTTTTATACGTTTGTTCACCACCGTGTGTAATAATGAAATTGTGCGTCTTCTAGCGATGATATTTAATGTAAAGATTATCTAGTTATACTCGATGATTGTTACGAGAATAAACTTATACTCTTCCGCACACAACGGCGTTTAAGAAGAGAATTTTACATCCGTTCACAGCGACGGTTAGGAGAAGAATGACCGGTTCCGCTTCTTCTACACATTAGCATTTCGCTAATAGTTCAATCCCTCTAGAGGAATATTGAATATCCTCCATGGCAACGTAAAATCTTCTATATCTGATTGGTCCACGTTTTACGATATACGCGTCACACCAATCACAAATAAGTTTGTTATTCCACACTTTTGTGACGTCATTTCCACTTACATAGCTTCTCTGTGCGTGACTCACTCTACATAACCTCACATAATACAATATTTGAAACTCTTTGGGGACAACATAAAATAACTGTTTCAGATGCCCCTCTTCAGAATATATGGAAAATTAACTTAAATCTCCCAATAATATTGTTCCATATATTCTGAAGAATGCCCCAATAATTAAACATTATTACAACAATGAACAATCAATACAATTTAAAATAACAATATAAAATCAGAAATTATTCGAACACAATAATAATAAACAAAACATTTTTCAGTAATTCATAAACATATTATTATTATTTTTTTTTTTAAATCATTTATTCTTGTGAGTGTCAAGGCTTTTGAATGGTTTTAAAAGTGTTTTGTGATATTTTCCTATCATTTTATTATCATCGTCTCTTAATTCGTACGTATGATCCCCAAATTTTCTTACTATTTTATATGGACCTTTATATAACAAATTCATTCTCCAATAGGATTTGATTTTAGAACTGGAGATATTAAATGTCTTTACGAGAACTTTATCATTTATTTCAGGATTCCATTTCGCTCCTTTTCTTTGTATCTTTGATAATCTTTTCTCTGCTTTTTCTTTTATTCTTCGAAATGCTTCAGCACACTTTTCTTCTTCATTCAATTCCATTTCATCTACTTTTAAGGTTGTTGGTGCTTTTATTACTAGAGGTTCAGGTTGTAGTCCAGTCATTAATTCGATTGGTGAAAATTTGGTAGTAGAGTTTGGGGTATTGTTAATGATTTTCTCAATAATATGGCAGTATTTGTACCAGCCTCGGTGGTTAGAATGACACAGAATTCTGAAATACAAGCCTAAATCACGCATCACTCTCTCGCAAGGATTTCCTTGGGGAAAATATGCTGAAGAGTAATACATCTTAATATTATTGTTCTTCATCTCTGAAGTAAACAATTTACTCCGGTGAACCGTTGCGTTGTCTGATAATATTGCCTTTATTGGCCCATACTTTGGTATCCAATCTTTTAAAATTTTATTTCCATTTTCTAGCATATCGTTTATTACTTCAGATGCTTGTTGTCTAATAGCGATAGGCACAGGTCTACTTTTATGAGTATAAGGAGCAATGTCGTTCACCTTAAATGTATGTATGTACTTATTACACCATCCAGGTTTCGTACTAAAAACGTTCCTGTTCTTTAGTATACATAACCTCAACTGTTCTCTTTGCGCGTGATTTAAATTGTATGTTTTCCCTAACTTTTCTTTCAAAGTTCTTTGGAATATCATTTCTTCCTCTTCTTGTTTTCGCTCGGTGTCGGTATTTAATGTGTTTATTTGGCAACAATGATCTCCAAGGTCAAACGTCTCATTTTCTTTATTATTTAAAAGTAAATTTTCTTTACCACTATCATCTTCTTCATTATTAATTATATCTTCTTCGTATAATATTATATTTTCTACAAAAAACCTATCATTATTTATACTATCCTTCTCATCCTCTTTTAATATAATTTCTTCTAACAAATTTATTTTTATTACTTCATTATCTCCTTTGACCTTCATTTCATGTTTTTCGAAATCTATCACACTTTGCCAACCATACAATACATCATTGCCAATAATAATATCACGAGCTAAGTTTGGTATTACCAATACGATAAAATTGAAATTCCAATCATCTATTCGCGCAGGAATTAACGCTTGATATTTAACTTTATCTTTCTTTTTCCCAATAGCTGTGCTACAGTATACATTACACACGTTTAAATATTCAATCCTAAACTTGGATAGTAATTCCTTGAATAAGTTCTCACTTATTACTGATGAACTAGCTCCTGTGTCTATCAATACTTTATATTCGCTATCGCCTATACGAAGGTTAATCTGAGGTGGATTTACTAATTCCCGATCTTTACTTCTGGAGAGAGTGAGCTTATCTTCTGGTAAATTTTGAATTTTGATTTTGCTCTGTGTCATTTTTACCGAACCACTTTCCAAGGCACAAAATGATTTGGTACTCAGTTTTCCGCATTAGTGCGGTCGGTAGTTACACTAGCAGTTGGGTTGGTACTACCGTTATTTATTTCTCCTTCTATTCCCTGAGTCGGTGTCCTTTCTAGGTTATTGTCTGCCCTTTCAAACCTAGGACCCCTAAAATCTCTTAATGAAGAGTCTTCGATGCTAGTTCCCCTTCCTCTACTTTGATAACCCGTTCTTAAGTTATTTCCCCTGTAAAACCTCAGTTGATTCACCTGATTACTCCTCACATTTCCCACAGTTTGGTCATTATTATAATTCCTCCTAGGAGTATTTGGAATTCTCCTTCCTATACCTGGCACTACCGATTCATATGTCTTTCTGGGGTTGTACTCTCTTCGTTCATAGTTGTCTCTTGAACGTGCCCCGCCCCAATTTTGGTTAAAACTATTTTGGTTTTGGTTAGTATGGTTGTGATTTTCCCTGAATGTTGGTCTTACTTCCTGTCTATTTACTTGCTTTTGTTCTATATGAGTCTTGTCAGGATCAACTTGACTATGAGTAGAATCAGAATTAAGGTTATGAGCCTCAAATTCTGATAATAACTCAATCATATCAGTAAAGTCGACGGGCTTAGCCACAATTAGGTGGTTTCTAATGTGCGGTGGATAATGTCGTATTAGCATATTCACGATCTCGGTTTCTGACATATCTGGATTCACAAGTTTACTTTTGTTAGCAAGTTTTAGGAAATATTCTGTCATGGACACACCCTTCTTGAACTCGAATTTACCAGTGGCCAGTTCGACTTTAATTCTTCTCTGTCTTTCTGGACTCCAGAACCTATTTATAAACACATTCCTAAACATACTATACGTTTCATGTGATGCTAGTGTTAACCTCAGCCATTCTAAAGCATTTTTCTTCAAACACCTTTTAACAATCATCATCCTAAATTCATTTGGAATCTTTTTAATTTTAAAATATTCTTCTAATTCCTTTAGAAATATTTTGGGATTGTCTCCCGATTCTTCTTCGAAAGTAGGTGGACTTATGTCATGCAACAAATAATTTGTACAATTTGTGTTACCTTGACTGTGTAACTGTGTATGTGTGTGCATGTTTTGTATTTGTCCATTACCATTTACTTCACAATCAGGTGACAAAGATTCTGTATCGTCACTCTCCAAATAATTCTCTAAGTTTTGTACAATATTACCTGAATTACCAGGTGAGTCAATACATGTAATATTCTTAGATTTTATTACCCTCTGGTTCTCAGAAATTTCGCTTGCCTGTAATGCAACCACAACTTGATTCAGCTTGCTAATGTTTTCTTTCTCTCTCTCAAAACTTTCCTGTGCCAAATCTATTCTTGTAATCATTTCACTATTCAACTTACTGACTTCATCATATTTAACTTTTAGTTCATCTTGTTGTGTTTGCACCTCAGTAGCAATTAGTTTAACATCATTTCTGATACTATTTACCTCTCTTACAAAATTATTCTGTATTTCAATATTTTCCTCATGGTATTTCCGTGAATTATCTAATAAGACTACATCTATTTCTTGTCTTATTCTATTCTCTAATTCCCCTATTTCTACTTTTTGTTTTTCTACAAATTCTACTTGTTGTTGCTTAAGGATTTCTGACTCCTTAGCCAATTCACTTCTTATATCTTTTACTACATTTTCCTGACTTATTTTCATTTCCTGAAACATCTCTTTTAACTTAGACATTTCTCCATCATGAGATTCTATTTTCTGTTTTAAAGATTTTATGCCTTCTCTACACTCTTCTCTTCCTTTCTCAATTTCATTTCTTAGGTTACCTAAACCTTGATCTATCCTAGCTTCTAACTTCTCTGAATTTTGAACAACCTTTTCTGAATTTTGATCTACCTTAGCATTTAAATTACTCATTTCCTGCCTTAAATTTTGATCTGCCTTTTCTGAATTTTGATCTACCTTAGCATTTAAATTACTCATTTCCTGCCTTAAATTTTGATCTGCCTTTTCTGAATTCTGTTTTATTTCCTGTCTTATTTCCTGTCTAAAACTATTTAAATTTTCTGAATTTTGATCTGAATTCTGTCTTATATCCTGTCTTATTTCCTGTCTAAAACTATCCATTTTAGCATCAAAATTACTCATCATTTTCTCTAACCTGTCTATTATCATTTCATTACCTTTACTCTGCATAATTTCTGTTCTACTTGTTCCTGCATCATCACTACTCATTCCTTCCACTACTTCCCTGACTTCTTGTATTTCTGCTCTCTTATCACTAACTAGTCTTTCCACTCCTTCCCCAACATTTTTATTCTTATTGTCTGTTAATTTTTTACCTTCCATTTTAGGTAATATTTTTCCCTTTCTTAATAACATAAAAAAAATGAAAATTATAATTTTGTCACTTTTTCTATTAATTATCTATTAAGATTTTCCGTACTCACTTTTCTTCTTTCTTCTTTCTTGATTCGAAGTTACCTGTCCATTACACTATTTATTCTCCTGTGGTGTAATCCTCCTTCTGCCTATTCGAGCCATACAGTTGGGCGCCATTTTGGAACTGGATTTATGTCGAATCGTATAGAAGGATGGCGAATTATGCCCCTCGTTGAGGTGACCATTTGGAACAGGGTTGGAATTGATGGTTCTTGAAGTCCCAGCTTACCTCAGCGTGGCTTCAGTCGGTTGAGCAAGATATCTTCTTTTACAGGGGTGGTACGGCGGAAGGAAATTTTACGTAAAATGAGTAATCATTTTCCTCTGTATTAAATAGTGTAGAAACTTTTATTTCCTTACTTCAATTAACACCAGTTCGAATAAAATGTATGATACAACATTTATAACACTATTCTTACACAAGATTCACTTGATGTGACGCGTTTATCTGGATGCGTGCAAGAATCAAAAGTTTTATACGTTTGTTCACCACCGTGTGTAATAATGAAATTGTGCGTCTTCTAGCGATGATATTTAATGTAAAGATTATCTAGTTATACTCGATGATTGTTACGAGAATAAACTTATACTCTTCCGCACACAACGGCGTTTAAGAAGAGAATTTTACATCCGTTCACAGCGACGGTTAGGAGAAGAATGACCGGTTCCGCTTCTTCTACACATTAGCATTTCGCTAATAGTTCAATCCCTCTAGAGGAATATTGAATATCCTCCATGGCAACGTAAAATCTTCTATATCTGATTGGTCCACGTTTTACGATATACGCGTCACACCAATCACAAATAAGTTTGTTATTCCACACTTTTGTGACGTCATTTCCACTTACATAGCTTCTCTGTGCGTGACTCACTCTACATAACCTCACATAATACAATATTTGAAACTCTTTGGGGACAACATAAAATAACTGTTTCACATTTCAGACTTATAAATCTTCGCTTCTTTTCTTAGTGTGCATGAACACGTCCTTCCTGTCGTAGTATCACCTTTTAAGTAAATTTTTCTTACTTCACGATTCAGTTCGAACCTTATTCTGATCCCCTCTCTAACTTTATCACATGACCAAACTAGCTCACCCTTCTAAAATGTTACGTTATTATTGTTTTCCCATTTATTTCGAATTTTCGCATTGGTTTGCAAAACTCATCTAACTCATTGACGTTCAGCCCACTCTGAGTTGGCGAACCCTACTCTGAGTTGTTTGTAACGGTGTATATCGTTATCAAATCAGCGAAGTAAATCCCTTTAGCGTTCATGCTCAACTGCATTCTGAAAGCCCTTTGTCCCAAAACATTCCTGGCTGAAAGTGTACTATAGACACTCAGACATTTAACTTTTAGTAGCACAAAGAAGATAACGGTCCTTACTTCCTGTCTCTCCGACATGTACAGATTTTTACAAGAATATTTTCTCTTTCTTGCCTGGATGCTAGTATATATGTTATATTAAATTATATTATTTCCTTCTCATTCTTTAAGTCAACAGCTATTTTAATCATTGCTCTATCCATTCTAATTTCATATTATTATTACAAGATTCTTATATTAATTTGACGAAGAATTTTTACTAATTTATATGTTTTTAGTTATCTTATTTCGATTAATTCGCCACCTCCTAATCGCTACCAGATACTGCGGTTACAATATGGTGTCCCACATTCACAGGGAATGCGGTACACTCCCGGAACTTGAAAGACCAGTTTGTCCTTCACTGATCAACAGATGTTTAATTTTCGGAGGTAAATTTTTAATGGTCCTGATGCTCTATTTAGCGAGAATTCTGCTGATTCTGCCGGATAGATTGCCGGTAAAGGGGATGCAAGGTGTAGCGGTAGGTTTATCTGACGCTTGCTGTGTTACAGGTTTCCCTTTCCTAGATTCGGTGATCGAGGCTTCAACATCATATTCGGAGTGGCGGTTTTGACAAAACTGAGTGTCAAGTGCTGTAAATCCTGTTTGAAGTGGCTGGGATCAGATATAGACAAAGCTCTGAGATTTATGATGGAAACTATGAGCGTTCAGCTAGATATCGGTGTGTGTAGGCTTGCGGTATACAGCATGCTCCAGTGTATCATTGCTGTTCTTTGAAACAAGAATGTACAGGAGTGGAAGAGTTCCATCATCCTCCACTTACATGGCAAACTGTATTTGAGATGGAAGGTTGTTGAGATTCGCAAGAAAGCTAAGATATTTTCACCTGGCTTGCTTGAGCATAGTAACGAACTGTTTTCACTCGTGATTCACTGTTTCGTACCCTACGCCATAATATTGATATCCATAGAAACTTTATGGCCGAAAAAGTAGTGTCATGCCACAAATTTTAGAGGCACAGGTGAAAGTTGAGAAGGAAACGCAATGAAGAGGGAAGAAGGAAACGGATGACACGAAAATGTGGTAGATTAAAATCCAGTATATGCAAGCAAACAGGGTAAACCACGAAAAGCCCAAGTTTAAAGAAGTCAAATGTGGGAATGAAACTAGACGCCTCCTGAATACCAACTTTATTCGATACCACGGATACCACTAGGTGTCAAATATTTGTCAGTGAATTTAATTTCGTTCAAGTTAGTATACAAAAATGCACTGCTTACTAAAAGAGGCCAACATATAACATTTACATTACAACTCCAAGCACTAGCTCCAGACATAATGGTAGTACGCATAAGTCACAAAATCTGAAAAGGGAAAATAGTTCCTTGAATCTGCACAGGACTTCCCCTTCAGCTGTTAGGTTGACCCTTACCTCATCGTCTATTCAGAACTTAATGCGTTATTGCCAATTCTGGAAGCGCTCCAAGCGTTATTACACACAGGTGCAGCAATGGGGCCCATTGTTAACGTCGTGCTTGTTCTTGAATAGCGGCTAGTGGAGTGTCAGCGCCACATGGAGTAGCCTTTCATTTGTTTCGTGCAGTTTACTGTCTTACCGCAATGTTCCAATAAAGTGGGTGGATCATGTACTAAGCATGTGACCAACAAGTTCAGAGCACTTCAGAGCAAGTTCAGTCTTACGTTTTGTGTGGTTTTATTTGGATTTATATTTATTTTGTGTTCTATTGTAGCTCATAACGCAATTGGAGGGAAAATTATGCATCTTTGTCTTTGTATCATAGAAAAGGGTGCAAAAATAAAAGCTTAAGAACAATAAATCTTCCTATGGATATCCTCGTGTACATTTTAAGTACTTAAGCCTTTAAAGTTATTAGCGAGTTAACTCCTTGGTTACTTTGAAGATACCAAATGGGATTTAGTCAGGCAGTCCAATGTAACATTAGATTTTTTCCTGTTTTCCTCAATCTGTTAAGCGAATACTGATATATTCAAACTAATATAATCATTGAAACCTTAGCCTAACATGGCTAATGTGGAAAATGATTATTTCCATAAATTTATCCAAAAAATATAGTGGTTTAAATATGAAGCCTGGGACTTATGTACTTACCGTCTAGCAAGTCGCGTGTCTCATGGCATATGAGAATCCCTAGTGGTCTACCGAGAAACATATGAGTCAATTGGAGAATTTAATGTCATTTCGGCAATTCGGCAATAGTAGCTCAGTGGTTTAGAGCAACCGCAGGGAGAGAGGGAGATCCGTGGTTCTAATCCCGGCTATGTCATTGAATATTTCAGTCTGGCTCTACTCATTCAAATACTGATATAGTTATCCAACTACGATGTATATGTCTATCTTCTAAAAGTGCCCTTTCACTTCAACCAAGGCGGCCCGGGTTCGATCTCAGGCAACCGCAAAGTGAGATTTGTGGTGGACAACACGGCACTGAGGCGGGTTTTCTCCGGCCTCCGGTTTCCCCGCCATCTCATTCCACCGGCGCTCCATCTTCTTCTCATGTATCACCATTGTCACCGCCTGCGTTGCCGTATGTAGTAAAAGCGGGCATTAAACACTACACATTTCATTTCACTTCATTCGTTTCCAGGTTACAGGATAAGGTGACGGTGATTGGTTCGTGGCGGCGGGGCTTGTAATATGCACTTTGAAAATATTTATTTTTAAGGACTATCTGAAACCGCTTTCTGAGATTAACTCGTCATTCCTTTGGAAGATGACTAAGGAATGATTGCCAGCGTAAATTTGGGTATTATAATTGAATTGTCGTGGATCGATTTTCGCAAAAAACGTAGTTCCCGTCCTTCGATTCTTGTCCCATTTCGAGATTTTTCCTTTCTGTCTTCTTCCTAACAATGACAATATCATTGAACTCATACGGCTATGCATCTTTAAATTTGATGATATAATACCCGCTATATATAAATCATGTGCACCAAAAATTTGCTGCGAAGTAGAACAGCAACGCCCTGAACTGAAACTTGGAAAGTACAGCACGCTACCACCTCCAAGGAGGTGCTGGACATCCCTCGTCAGCGGTGTTCTGAGTGTGGGAGACAGCACTCCTTGTGTACTATATGACAAAGTGAGAAGGCCTTTCGGAAAAAAATAATTCGCAACATGGAGATGTTTACCTCAGCTTATCGCACATACATGAGTCCAGTGTCTGTGCAGTCTGTTCAGATATAATCATATCTTCCTGTCATACATCGGCAGGCGTGAGAAATCATATCATATAGACACACGAAGCTTCCAATCCCTCTATTTGTGTTTCGTAACTCACTGTTCTTCAACATAAAAATATTTCATTCTTCTAATCGACCAAGTAAGACCTGATAAGGAAAGATCGCAGCGCTGTTCACCTGAAGGTCAATACGCCCCAACGCTTCCCCGAGTAATATGCCATATGTAGGCAGCTACCTGTCAGGGGTGTACAATCCCTCACGTACAATCGCATGTTATTATGCCTATATGTTTCTAGTACTCTGAACTTATTTTTGGGTATTTTTAGCTGTACTCATACGAATTTTAGCACACAGGCCCCAAAAAGGGCAGAGATGATGCCATCAAACCTTCAAGCACGTAGAGGTATGAGTATAGTGATAGTTCCCTAGCATGGTTCGCGTTGAAAACACAAAGGACCTACAATTGCCTATATACGACATATGCACCTGGTGTGAGAGCGAATGGAGGTTGCTCCATCTGACTCCAAAATCCTTTCAAACTTTAAAGTATCATAAACGGAATCAAATTCTAGTCAGGACAAATATATTGCAGTATTTTCAATTTTAACTACTACTGTAAGAACACCCTTGTTTGATATAACAGATATTTTGAGCTACCAACTAGTAATTCTCAATTAAATAACTATAAATCATGGAAATTTTTCGTTCACACTGGCCTTGTGCATGCTAAAGTATGGAAAGATAGAGTCTGACTGAAAAATTGAATGCCATAGCTGGGATTTGAACCACGGATCTTCTGGTAGCCGTCCAGCTACTATAACCATTGAGCTACCACGGCCAACGTACCGACATGACATTACTTTCTCCAACTGACTCGTATTTTTCCCGGTAAACCACTTAGGAGCTCTCATAAACACAAGAGACAACTACCTTAACGGCGTCTTACTGTGCTGTAAGTACTTTAAGACTCAGGCTATATAGTTAACCCCTATTATGTCAATTAATGGAAATTAATTGTTCTTTCACACTGGTCGTGTGTAGGTTAGAGTATGGAAAGATAGGTGGTTCAAATCCCGGCTATGGCATTGAATTGCTCAGTCTGACTCCTATCTTTCCATACTTTAGCCTACACAAGGCCAGTGTGAAAGAACAATTAATTTCCATTAATTGACCTAATAGTGGTTAAATATAAAGTCCGGACCTTAAAGTACTTACACGTTGTAAGTTGACATTAAGGTAGTTGTCTCTTGTGTTTGTGAGAACTCCTAAGTGGTTTACAGGGTAATACTCGAGTTAGTTGGAGAATTTAAGGTCTTGTTGGTATATTGGCCATAGTAGATCAATGGTTCGAGTGGCTGGATGGCAACCAGAAGATCCGTGGTTCAAATCCCGGCTATGGCACTGAATTTTTCAGTCTGATTCTATCTTTCCAAACTAAAAATAGCATTGCACCACGCTTATAATGAAGCTATATGTTAAATGACTGCGTATTATTTGAACTGAATAATATAATTAATATAATAACGACCACTTTATCAAAAGCTATACCATTAGCCATCAAAATTCTTCTGTAAACTTACTATAGAACAATGTTTGGAAATTTGACACCGCTTAACGCATGAAAAGACTACATGTTAGAATCATAACGACATTCGTGCAGGAAACGCAACGAAAGCTTGCCAGCAAGAGCTGCGAGAAACTTCACTACTCCTCGGATGTATGGTCCAGGATATCCGAATAAACATCATCAATATTAATGTATGCTAAGGCTTGTATCCGACAACATAGAAGAACTAACGAATATACAGGATGTTACAAAAAGGTACGGCCAAACTTTCAGGAAACATTCCTCACACAGAAAGAAAGAAAATATGTTATGCGGACATGTGTCTGGAAACGCTTAATTTCCACGTTAGAGCTCATATTATTACTTCTCTTCAAATCACATTAATCATGGAATGGAAACACACGACAAGAGAACGTACCAGCGTGACTTCAAACACTTTATTACATGAAATGTTCAAAATGTCCTCCGTTAGCGAGGTTACATGCATCCATCCTCCGTCGCATGGAATCCCTGATGCGCTGATGCAGCCCTGGAGAATGGCGTATTGTATCACAGCCGACCATAATACGAGCACGAAGAGTCTCTACATTTGGTACCTGGATTGTGTACACAAGAGCTTTCAAATGCCCCCATAAATGAAAGTCAAGAGGGTTGAGGTCAGGAGAGCGTGGAGGCCATGGAATTGTTCCGCCTCTACCAATCTATTGGTCACCGAATCTGTTGTTGAGAAGCGTACGAACACTTCGACTGAAATGTGCAGGAGCTCCATCGTGCATGAACCACAATGGGTATTTTCACATTTGTCTGCACGAATGATTTCAAAATACATTTTAAGAGAAATACTAAAATGAGCTCTAACATGGAAATTAAGCGTTTCCGGTCACATGTCCACATAACATATTTTCTTTCTTTGTGTGTGAGGAATGTTTCCTGAAAGTTTGGCCGTACCTTTTTGTAACACCCTGTATATGCCTCATTGGCGGCATATCTTGTAGTTGGTGCATTGTTTCGTATAGATTACCACTCATTTTCATTTGGTTCGTCCATTTTTATTAATTCAAATAAGGTGTTTTTGGGTCTTCATACAAAAATTCGTAGTAATAGATATACTTAACAGTTGAATCTTGAATGGTTATCAGTTATGATTGGAAACTGACAATTCAGCTCTCACCAGATTCTACAAATGCAAAATACAAATTGTAACATAATATAAATGTTGAGAAGTATTAGTTTAGAAGGCACCGATAGCTCTCAACGGGCATAAAGAAGATTTGCAAGGAATATTAAGTCTGGTTAGGACCTTTTTCTGAAGAATGAGAACGAAATTCGCCACACAATCCGGATTAATTTCCCTGTTCGCCTAGTTGCTCACTGTTTTGAATGCGTGGTGGAGTCTTCAATAGCGACTGCCGGATCTATGTTGGGGACATCGAAGCAACTCGTCTAAACAAATTGAACTTCCCCCCTTGCCCTCTTCTTGGCATCGGACGACTAGCAGAACTAATGAAGCTTCTCCGAGACCTCCTATTGATCCGGCTTGGAAAATTGGAGACAACGGTGTTTGGGAAACAATATCCAAAGTCACAACGGACACTTTTTGAAGTATCGGCATTTGCATAATGATTTCCTTTAAGAGTAGAAGCGCAAAAGTTCGTCTCCCTTTAAAAGGAGGGAAATCCGCTGCCCTGCTGGGTTTGTTAGTTGATCAAAACGAGAGGGGAGGGAGGTTTCTTCGTACTGCTTTACGGTTCGACACACAAAAAGGTTCTAAGTGGCATAACCTAAACCTTCAGGGATCAGATAAACTTCAAAAGACTGCAAGTAGTCGCAGACTTTGGCATTCGCATCCTTCTACTTTCATATTTCTCCGATAAAATATTCATTTTTATCACAGCTGTTATGCGTTCTTGAGGTTTGTCCTGCATTTATGCAGTATGCCTCTTTGTATTGTGCTTCAATGATTTCTACGTTATGTGAAATTTGCTCAGGTGAGTCAAAAGTTGGTGTTCCAGGACTTTGATCCGAGGTTTCGGTTTTAAATTTTGCAATTACTAAGTGATGTAGTTTTAGAAAACTGAAAACTACCACAGGAAATGCTAATAGTTTAAGATGACAGTTCAATCTGTCTCCACAATTATTTAATTATATACAAGATAACCTAAAAACAAAAAACAAAGATAAATACAATATACAATAAATTTAAAAGAGACGACACACAGAAATAGATAGCGCTCGTTGAGGACTACCTATTAATTACGATAGTATAAATCAAGCAACGGAATGTATGTTTAAACTGCTGAAATTGGCTCATTAATATTGCCCAAAGTGTCAGTTTAGTGATTAAAATTTTGGCATTCAATGAAAAACAAAAGATAGATGAGGGTCAAAACTGGAGACTGCTAGAAAATATTTAAAATTTTTATTACCTGAAAATCGTGTAGGGCACATATCAAACGATGGAGAAATAAACAATAAGGTGTGTTTAAAAGTATTTGGGAAATAATAACCAATACGTTGTAGATAAAAATTTAAAAAACAGAACGTTTATTTGTGAAGGAAGTTAACATGAGGTGGGAACAAAAGATTTCCGCTAAGCTACTAATTATATTAATTATTTTATAAAAGTTGTTATTGTAATTCTACTTTATTATTACTTAGTATGAATTATTGTTAATTACTATTAATATTGCTGTTATTATTACTATTATTATCATCATTTTTATTAATGTTTACTATTAAGATGTTCTCAGTTCTTTCCTGTCTAAAAAGCGATTACACCTTATTGTAAAAATAGGAATATTTATAAAAGATATAATATTTTAAGGTCTTAAGTTCTTAATGTGTTTATTTGTTATTTTACTTAAAAATCAGGTTTTAGCTGAATACGTTACAGCTTTTATGGTCTCTCCAGGCTTAAGTGGGGACGTACGAGAAAATGTTCAAAAAATCTATTTTTTTATTCTTTTGTAAAATAGTATATAGTGTTATCTTTCAAACACCAAAATATTATGACTGTACGTGGTCTGTATGTACCTTTAAAAAATTAAATGCCCTGGTATTGCATAGTAGCAGAGTAGCAACACATAGTCTTCCATCAGCTGTCTTGGAATCTATAAAGCCAACCTACCAATTCTTAGCACACCCAGACTTGCTAAAAAATGTCTATGGAGAGACATGAAAGCCTCAACAGTTTGATATGAAAAAGGTGTCCCAAAGCAACATTTGTGTCTTCCATAATGGTAAAAATTGCCACATTTGATGCTGCAATAGTGTTTAATGATGGGAATGTTGGCAGAAAGAAAGTTATGCTCCAGTTAGGGTATCAACCTGGTGTGTTTATGGAAACAATTTTGCAGAGTATCGACAACATTTGCATCGCTGGTGTAGAAAGAATTATGAAATTAATGCAGAAAGAAGCAAGACAGAAGAGGAATTAGAAAGAAAGGCTGAAGAAGACCAGAATGAGGATAGAGACTGGATATAGGAAGTTCTGACTTAAAATTAAAAGGCAAACTGAATAATACTTATTGTATTTTTAATTGCCTTTCCCCGTAACTTCATCTACGGTGATGCAATTTAGCACACAGCTTTCGTATGCTACAATGAACATTTTGTTGGTTCTAGAATTTAAGACTAAGTTCTAGATGGAATGTGATGATACAAAATACATGAAATTATTTTAATTTTTAAAGGATGCATATGATTAACATTTTAAAATCCTATACAGCTTCAATAAGAAATCTAAAACCAACAAATTCATTTTTAGTGTGTTTTAAAATGACATACCAAATTTCAGAAATATAGCATATGTGAATTTTGAAAAAAAAAATGGCTTAAGTTTGTAAACATCTCTGCATATAGAAAAAATATGTAGCATTATTTATAAAGAATAGAAAATTATGAAAAAAATTGTGCATTTAACTGTATTATCTTAAATGAGTATAATAAGTTTCACTTCTCTAACTTGAAAACTTTGGATGCTATGGCTATTTATGTAAGACCCTGAATATTTGCATATGTCCCCCCTTAAACTTAGGACGCATATAAACAATGCAGTTGTATTACTCCGCCAATAAACACGTGATGCCGTTCTCTGTGGTCAGCTGTTTACATTTCACTGTTATCGCAACCGTCATATTTTTCAGTGTAACGCGTATACAAATGTTTTGGAATTTGAACTGCAGTATTTATTTACCCCGATGATCACTTTGATCACTTGAATGTATAAGTAAGCGATAATACACGCAAAGTGGTAACGAACTACTTCCACTCGCTCTTCACCACTTCACTCGTATATAGGCTAAGGTTTTTGATAGAGTCAACATGAAAAATTCAATGTCATGACTGGGATTTGAATCACGGATCTCCTGGTTTCCGTCCAGTCGTTCTAACCCATTGAGCTACCATTGCCAACGTACCGTCCTGACATTAAATTCTACACTTGACTCATATTTCCCCGGTAATCCACTAGGGTCTCTCGCACTTGAGATACATCGTTTGTGGCAACTTACTTCAAACTAATACGTCATTAATTCATCTAGAGCTGATGTGAAACACTGACGACTAGGAAAATTGCCAATTTTAAATAAAGAAAAGCACTATTAAAATACAAAGTCTTTTACAAGTATTAGTGCACTCGTCTGTACATTTACTATTTAAGCCCTGTGATGCTGGTGGTCGACGTCGTTGTACTTGAATAATGAATATAGGGCATTAGCTGCACCAGTTGTTACCACCCTTACATAGGGTAAAAGCATTACACGTAACCGCAGTTTAAGCCAATTTATGAGAAGGAATTTCTAATATTAACACTACATTCACAATTGCAAAGGTGTTATATCAGTTGGGTTACCAGGCGGAAAAAGCAAAACAGAAAAAAAGAAGGCCAAAGGCTATCCTAATAAAACGCCACTAGAACAAATAAAAAGTCTAAAACAATTTACCTGCGGATACATAATCGGATTTCCAGTATGTAGTGGAAGTTACCTAAATAGATCGTTTATCTCAAAATGGTTTTGGTTCATATTCTAATTATACACTTAATTGCAGAATTATACGCTATGGAATTAGATCGTAAAGTGAATAATTATGCTTTAAACGCAATTTCAATTATCAAGGTTCTATAATTTCAGATAATTGGGGTTCCATCGGCAAATATAACCACGGTGTAGTGCCACTTCAATATTCTGGATAACATGGGACCTTTAACATATTTCATGAAGTCGTTAGCATAGCTCATAGGAGTGAACGTGCAGAAGTAGTTCTAAATGAAAATTAAATCCCTTACGTGAAATGGAAGGTAAACCTTCATCTTGGCAGAACCTTTAGCTGAGGAAAGAACGGGGAAACTGATAATCATTGTTTTCCAATAAGTGCTTTGGGATAAGCGGTGCCTGTCAGCGACAGGACTTTAAACTTAGGCAAAGATATTCCCAAAGGATTTGCTCATCGGGCGATATAAATGCCAGGGGAATAAAGAAAATCCTTTATCCAACGTTCGATCGCTGTGCCGTTTCTGGAATTATGAGCACAGAAAATTTCTGCGCATCACAGATAATTAGAACTGACTCTGCGAGTAATCTGCATTGAGCAAAGGCTGACCTTTCAGTACAGAGAAGCGCAGATGATAACAGTCGCCAGTTCAAACAAAATGAGATTAATATCATTTCACGCAGCTACATGAATTATAATTGGAGCTACTGGTTGGAAAGTATAATAGTTTAGTTGCATTTACTATTCCACGTATCTAGGAATGTAAGACTTAATTATATAAAATATATTTTATAGATTTGGATACAAGAGAAAATTGAAATATAAAGTATTAAAATCACGATAGTTAAATCTACAAAGCATGAGCGCTGACTGATGCCTTTGAAATACCGTTCTTATTGTATGGCCAAGAGAAGAAATTATGAATAACTACATACCGTTTGAGAAAATTATAAGCACCTATTGACAATTCAAAAATATAACAAGGAATAGCTGCGGAAAATATTTTACAAATGATATATTAGATATAAAGTGCCTGTTTTAACAAGATCAACACTGCAAAACGTAAATAAAATAACTGACGAGTAATGACCAGGGCCAGGAATTTCGTACCGCTCGCCGTGCCCTATACAGGTTGCAACCGACCGTCTCCCGGCATCCAAACAGGTCATAGATAAGAAACGCTCAGCTGAGAGGCATTGAAACCGATTGCCCAGAGAAAAAAAATGTCCTATGAGGCATTCGTAAATGCAAATATGTTTAGATCATTGTGTACAAAATACAAATTCTTATATAGTACACACGGGCTTGTCTCTGGCTGATGTCATCATTTAAATAGGTACATTGTAGCAACGCCCAAGCAATTATAACGCGGATTGTAACATTTCCTGATCGAATGTAAAATAATAGCCAAATAATAAAATTAATTTCTTAAATATCTGAAGACTCTTACTAGACCAAATACCAAATCGGGAATTTTACTACATATTTACTCGTTTGCGACCGTATTATTACAAGAAATAATGTACCTCTGAAGCCTTTCAAATGAAAAACCATTCTGTGTCCCGTAAAACAAGATTTAGTTGATTGATAATATGTTGTAAATTCGTTAATTATTTCAGTTAATTTAATTTCTTGATCTGTCTTCTCTTTTTTCCATGTTTCCTGAAGTATCCCACTGATATGTGAACGTGAATAGAGAAGTAAATAGGTACATGAATAAGTACACTTCTGCCCACCTCGGTAGCGTAGACAGTAGCGTGTCTGCCTCACATTAAAGAGGTCCCGACTTCGAATATTGGTCAGGGTGAGTTATCTGGATAAGTTTTTTCAGGATTTTCCCTTCTCTTGAAAGACTAATATCGGGTAACTCTAAGCTCTATGGACCCTGGTCTCATTTGGGCATCATTTCACCAATTCCATTCATCGTCCGATATCACTTCACGTTTGAGGACGTATATTACAACTAACAAAAAATAAAGTAAAAAATAAAATAAATACAGTTCTAGAAAACATACAATGGTTGTACAGAAAATTTAGTTCCTCATATTTGAAGAACAATAATGGATCATAAGATGTTTATGATATTGTGGTTAGGGTGAAGAACAGTTTTCCCTTAGAAAACTACCCGCCTGGGGATACTTTAAGCGCGGTCACTAAACAACGAACCTAAACTATAAAACAGCAGGAATAGAACGAAAGTAATTTACTAAATAAATGAAATAATCGCCTGACTGCTTTTCAAATTTCCAATTTTATAGCCTTCAGAACTTAACATAAACACGTATGTGTGTATGTTTTTAGAAACGTCGCTATTCCTTTGCAGTAATAATGATTTACTTTTAGATGATGCTACACGGATTATTTTGCTTCCATACACGACGGCGTTCATGCACAGAAAAACATTTTATCTCTATTTCCCGACGAAAAATCTACGCAGAATCACAGCATACTTCTTTAGCTGACAGCGTCTAAACTGGCCGTTGTTACGGCAATTCAATAGTTTCTCATCGTCTTCATCTTTAGCTATACACTTCCAATACCATATTTGGATAATGTCATAATAATTTCTTTAAATCATTTTTATATAATTTGACATTCAAACAACATTTATTAAAAATTTAAACTAATATCGTCATCGTGAAACACATAGACAATATTCATTTTTCCTTTGTTTCCACCTCTTCAATCACTAATTTACCTTCAATTGTTCTTTTCCATCTCGTTCACCTTACACTACATTTTTAATAATTTCCTATGAATTCTTTTCCCAGAAGATTTAAAGTAACAAAATTAACATATTCACAACGTTTTAATTAAAACAACGTCCTGAATTAAAACAACGGATACAGAGAACTGGGGGAAATCTGGGAAAATTCACGCATAACATTCCTGCCGGGAATCAAAATGTGCACCTTCAGATCATGTGTTCAAACTTTAACGATCTTGGGCTACTTGTATTATTAATTTAAGAGAATTATCATTTGTGAGGTTCATTAAACCAGAATTGTATTTATTATTAACTTTATACCACAAAAGGAAAACAAATTAAATGGAGAGAAATAGCATTTCGACAAGTAAACATTTACTATAGGTGTAAGGAACTTGCCATCTGAGAAGAGCAAACTAAACAAGCCACTTTGCAGATTGAAAGATCCAAAGGGATAACCCAAGTCCGGCTTCTCTGTAATGTTCTGAAGGAAGAAAGATTTATCGCTTTCACACACTTTCCGGCGAACTTTGGAATAAGATTATTCGACAAAAGAGACGCTCAGCATCTTCGTCTATAGTACCAGAGTTTCATGGTTACAGGAAAGAATCGAGACTGAGCCTAAACTTTTGAACTATACGAACTTCAATCACTAGTGTTGTGATAATAAGCCTCTCTTCTACTTGTTTAGGCATGTTCGTTCTTTTTAAGAGAAAAGTGCTTCTCTCCCTCTCTCTCTCTCTCTCTCTCTCTCTCTCTCTCTCTCTCTCTCTCTCTCTCTCTCTCTCTCTCTGTGTGTGTGTCTGTGTGTAATTTGTGTGTGTATTTGTGTGTGCAGAGCATAAAAGACTTGAAAACCACTCAACCAATTTTGATAATTGAAAGAATTTCGAAAATACCTCTCTCCAACATTGTCTACAGAACACGTAATTTAATCTCCTTATTAACGAGGGCTGTTCAATAAAGAATGATCATAACTTTTTAAGGTCATAATTCTTCGCCCTAAAACTCAAACTTACTAAATTCTGTTAGCTTAACGTGAAACAAACACGCCATAGTAGTTTCATTGTTGGTACTCCTGGTTTCCGCCTGTGAGAACGAGGCAAATTCAGCCATGTTCAGCATCGCCTATCGCTGCAATGGAGGTAACAGGCGAGGAAAAATATGCGGCTTTGAGACTCTGCTTTCGTCTCAACAAATCTTCAATTGAGGCCTATACAATGTTACAGGAGGCCTATGGAGAGTCTGTTCTTCCCTACAATGCAGCTCGAAGGTGGCTTAAAATGCTTAAAGAGGAGAGACAATAAATTTCAAATAAAGGTGGACCCTGTCTTCAGTTACTGCTGTTAGGGAAGAAAATATCAACACTGCTGCTGTCATTGTGAGAGAGGATCGACAAATGACCTTAAGATCACTTTCTTATATACTGAAGATTTCATTGGGAACCACCCACACGTTGGGTACCGAAAAATTACACATGAGAGGTGGTTGTAAGCGATGGGTTCCAAGACTTGATTCCCGAACAAAAGGACATTCGCATGCAGGTGTGCATGCAGTTAAAGTTGATGTTAGAGGAAGATCCGGAGTTTCTTTCAAACGTAATCACTGCTGATGAAACTTGACTACATCATTTTGATCCTGAGAGCAAACAGCAAAGCTCAGTGTGGAAATCTCCTTCATCACCAACCCCCCAAAAAGTAAACGTGGCTGCTTCTGCTGGGAAAGATATGCTCATCTCATTCTTTGATATTCATGGTATGGTTTATCAGCATATATCTGCTCACACACCAGTAACTGGACTATACTACAGGGATGTCCTGAAAACATTGCCAGTCCATATCAGATGCAAAAGACCACACATTTCTTAGAAGCAGGCTGCAGGCTGCACCACAATAATGAGCGACCGCATATTGCCAAAGTTGTTGCTGAATATCTTTCAAAAATCAACGTCAAGGGCATCCCTTACACTCCCTATAGTCCGGATTTAGCCCCATGTGACTTGTTTCTATTCCCTAAGTTGAAGAAACACCTTCGTGGGAGGCATTATCCATCATTAGATGGAGTGGCGAAGGCTACGGAGGCGATTTTGAAGGATCTTTGAAAAAATGGTTTCCAGCATCTCTTTGAAGACTAGCAGAAATTCTTGGACAAGTGCATCGCATCCAGGGGAGACTAATTTGAGTAGGACCATCAAAATTATGAGGATGAGTAAAGGTACGTTGTCAAAAAAAAAAAAAAAAAAAAAAAAAGGTGATCATTCTTTATTGAACAGCCCCCGCACAATACGAACACTAAATGTTAACAAAGAACACAGTAAAGAAGACCTTAAACTTTTGTGGTAATTCTAAGGAATAGAAAATGTTGTCGTGTCACACAATACTCGGTAAAGTGGGTTTTTTCAATCAGTTATCATATAGTAACTAAGATACGGAGAAACAATACCTTTAAATCTTCATATAACGGTACGATATGTATGTGCTACTAATGTCAACATATTTTAATAACCCTTGCGAATTGATTTTCATTTCACAATCAACACAGCGGACTGTTTAATAATCGAGAATCATAAGGGCTCTTAAAAAGGAACAGAGAAAAATAGAGAATTAGGAAAATAGAAAATGAGAAAATAGAAAATGAGAAAAATATATATCTCTTAAAATCAAAAGTTCCATTACGAAGTACTACTTGCGAAGGTGATACAAGCAGTAAATTATATTGGCAACACTAGATAAAACTTTAACAGCACAGAGCAACCAAAATGCTTTGGGCCCTTATGTAAGTGAAATCTGAAAAAAAGAAAAAAAAAAAGAAAGAAAAAAAAACCTGGTGAGACAGTTCCTTATGAATGTTTCATTTTATCAAAAAAGCCTGAAGCACAGTTACAACTGATTGGCAAATGCCAGGAGCATGCATACATGCTAAAATCTCCAACTCGACGATGTGTGCTTTAGGCCTTTATGATTCTACACTCCTCACTTGTACAGAAAGGGAAAACTGAAGTTATAAATTGGTCAAAAAATACTTTTTAGCAAATATCCTTAATATAATAATATTATTTTACCGATTTTTTCGATGATTGCCGATTATATGTCTTTTAGGAAGTGGTGTGGGTGTGAGAAATATTTTACCTATAATTCCTTATGCCAGGATTATAGAACTTACGTGAAACCTATTTAGCTTTTCCTTATTAACTACAGGAGCTAAGTGGACGGATTGTAGTTTAAAATTCCACCCGTTCTGCTTATCTGAAAAATTATTGAACCACTCCTACCAAAATCTGTTATTTCGCAGCCAAAATATATTTACAGGTGCATTGTATTTGCGCCATAATTATTGTCACTTTTTAGTTTAGAAATTTGGTCATATCTAACGAAAATAGGTTTGGGTAAACGACCTGTTTGGTTAAGAATATGTATTGTTCTTAGGTTGTTAGTTCAAGAAATCTAACAGTGGCCAGGTCGCGTACCTCGCTTTAGAGCAAGCACATAGGGTCCGAGAAGACTAACACTGAGGTAAAGGCAGCTAGTGACATTATCATGGAGATTACCAAAGGAGCAGCAATGGAGGACGAGATTTACTTATAAGAGATGGCTTCAAGTTCCATAAGGCGTACAAATACACAGATAGACGTATACTTGGCCTTGTACCATGGAGCATTTTCCTGCCGAAATAATAACCTTAAACATGGATACAAAAGCTGGAAACGACCATAATCATCAAAGAAATGAAACAGAAGTTGTGCGATAGAAAGTATGCAAAAGGAAAGAAACTACTGACTTAAGTAAAAACCAGGCATTAATAAGATTAACTTTGAATGAGAATCCCATTTATTGTTCTAGTGTCTTGCACTTATCTGTCATTAAACTAAATCTAGAAGTAATCTACGGAGATCGTCACCACGTAATTGTGAACCTTGCTTGAAGTTCATGAAGTTGTAACTAAATCGCGCCAAATTTAGCTGCTAGAAAGGTTTTGTGCTACTAAATGACTGAGAACCAAAGTTATTGCTTTTGGATTTGAAGGTTTTACGTAGATGCAACTTACAGAAACAGCGGAACATCTGTTGCCCTCTGCAACTGCACGAAAGGATATCTCCTCACCTGAAACAAAGAACAGTTAGGCCACCTGTTATAAGCTGTGATATCAGTAACATTTGCGGGTAGTATACATCTCTAGAAGCTAAGCAGCACATCTTTAATTCCGCTTCCGCTTAATTAAACTAACAAGGGAGCTATCATTATGCTCTTGTCTTATTCTCTTGAGAGTTTGTTGGCATCATCTCCGCTCTATGTGGAGGCCTGAGTGCCAAAAA
Source organism: Mantis religiosa (assembly GCA_030765055.1). Lineage (NCBI taxonomy): Eukaryota > Metazoa > Arthropoda > Insecta > Mantodea > Mantidae > Mantis > Mantis religiosa. Next base: position 52,765,024 of record CM060949.1, read on the forward strand.
TTCTGCTGCGGAATAGAACCGCAAACTGAAGTCTGAAAGTGCCGCATACGACCACTTGCAATTAGCTACTGGACATCCCTCGTGAGCTCTGTGCCGGCCCTTCTTATGTATGCCTGTGTGTAGACCGCTGCCCGCAGGGGTAAATAACCCCTCCCTTACAATTGTATTATTATTTTGCGTATATGTTCCCAATATGAAATAATCAACATTAACCACAAGGACTTTTAAACTACCTACGGATACAGTAAAAATATATTACATGAGCTTTGTAATAAGGATAATTGGCTATGGAGCTGTAATATGGGAAAATAGCTTAAAATATCAGAAATATATTAAAATAATTAGAAGTGTTCAAAGACAAGCTTTAATAAGATGCTTAGGAGTCCTAACAACACCCACTTTAGTTCTTTTAGTATGTTTGGCAATTTGGTCTATAGACTTAGTAATAAAACAGAGAGGAGCAAATTATTGGCTCAAAATAAAATATTTCTTAAAAATTGAACATGTTATAGGTGAATATTGTAGGAATAAAGCAGAAATCAATAGGAAGCTTTTAAGAGATTGGCAACATGAATGGGATACATCACTTCAAGGAAGAAGAACTTATAGTTTATATCCCAATATAAATGAAATATTAAAATTAAGAGATATAGTACCAACAGGATTAGGTATCCAATACTTAACAGGACATGGACCATATAATGTGTACTTTAAGAAAATAGGAAGGTCTGACACCAGTAATTGTGATCGATGTAATTTAGAAGACACTCCAGAACACGCCCTATTTGAATGTCATAAATAATGATGAAATTTTATATGAGGAAAGGAAATAGCTAGAAAGTAAATATGTTTGGGACGTAGTTAGAAACACAAACGACTTCAAAATACTTGAAACGGAAGCAGGTAAGGTTTCCACTATAATTATGGAGAAATATAAACAACAAGGTATAAGGGAATATAATAACCAAGTACTACAAGCCGGCGTTCGAAATCAGTCACCACAAATTAGAAGAGCTGAGAGACTTAGACAACGTAATAGGATAGTAAATTGAAATTTAATAAATAAAAGTTTCTAAAAATTCTTTCTACATGCCTTTTCCGTTTAGTTTACCTTGCAAATACAAAGCTACTGACAGTAGCTAGTTAGGTTAGTCTTTGTAATGTAATTATAACATGTATCTGCATGTAAAATTGTATTGTAAATAAGAAAATAATAAATAGTGTAAAATTAGGTCTCGGTATAACTTTTAGATGCCGAGACAAAAATAAAGCAGAATTTATTTAAAAATATGTTCCCACGTATTCTGTACTTATTTTTGGGTACTTCCAACTATACTCTGCACCCGATATTTGGCACACAGACCCCACATAAGGCAAAGATGATGCCCACTCTTAAGCGAACACAGGTATGAGCATAGTGAAAGTTCTCTTATAAGCGGGACATATTGGCTAAAATGGAAAACTTGAACAAAGTTTAAAACCAAACACTGGATAGAACACTTCCGGATATAGGAATTATCTCATTTGTTTACCAAATCTTGGAAGATATATCTGGTGCATAAGTGGCGAATCAGGTTTTGGGTCTTGCCACGTTCGAGAGCCATGGATCTTCCGTTAACTCTACTCTTCTTACTTCAGACCTTTTAAGTAACTTGGTTAGCATCAGTCGAAAACAATGATCTCGTCTTTATCCATGGTAGAGGTCGCGAGATGGCATATTCGGCTTTATTTAGGTATATACGTAACAACTTCAATAACTCTCCACAGATAAAGTACTTATTACTTAAACCATTTATCTTTTGATGTAATGTTTCTTATTAAGATAGCCTGATATATAATATTAGTAATTAGTGTGTGTAGTTCAGATCTATTTACGACCAACACATGCAGCTCGGTTGTCTAAGATCTATTCCTTAAACTTGGATTACAAAATAAAATTGAATCTTTCTCTTCATACTTGATAAACACGAGTGTAACATTATAACATATTTTAATATTTTATATTTGGTATTTATTTGTACAGTTTCTATTACATTTTCACTTCATTGACCTTATCAAACATACACTATTATACATCCCGTGCAAATACATTAAAAGTTTGACCAAAGATTTACTCGCTGACTCAGGTCCCCTGGGTATAAGCCCTTGGTTTTACTGAGCAGCATGGTGTCATTTCTTCTTGACCTTCACTTATTTTACCCTAATCCACTTTTCTCTTAAACTATATAAAAATTCTCCTACACATCTATTTTTCTTTCCACCCATCCCCGTTAACATGCGTAACGCCAGTACCTCTTTGCTCACACTGTCCCATTTCTTATGCCATATTTTTCTCCTGAAATTTGTTAACTGCTTACATTCTATCAGGTAATGAACAGTGCTCCCTTCATCTCCACCAAACTCACATACTCCTACTTCATTGCTTCTCAAGCCTCTTAGATATATTATTCCTATCTTCATCCATTTTATGCTTTCTCTTCCAGGTTTTTCACATTGATTTATATATTTTTTCCTACCCCGTTATATCTTTAATTGCTTATAAAATTTGAAATATTTCTTTTCTTCTATACTTTCCCATATGTCCTGCGTAACTATGTCTTGTAGTCTGGTTATCACTTCCTTCCAAAAACAACTATGATTTTACTCCTTTACTCGCCATAAATCTCCCATGCCTGTCTTCGATACCATTCTTTCTAATTCCGACCACCAACTATTTGTGTTCTTATGCTTTTCTGTTGCTTCATGTACAGATTCAATAAATCCCCTTTCTGCCCTTTAATACACTTATACCACAATTTCTATTAGTACTCCTTCTCCTTTTTGTATTTCCCAGCTCTAGTAATGCCACTTCTCTTGGTTTCAATTTTGGCAGCCCTAGTAGTTCTTTGCAAAACAATCCGTACATCTGGTCTAATTGTGTACCTATCTCTGTTGTGCCCCATACCTCCAATACATATATTGTTCTGGACTGAACAACTGCTTCATGCAGTATTTCTAACCATTTAACTGGCATCTCAAGTTTATGTTTACATATTCTTAATATTGTCATTGCCTCCTGCCCATATTTTAGTAAATAATACATCTAATTGAAATCAAAGAAATTAATAAATTACAAAAGATGCTTAAAATTCTACTGACTTTTGTTTTCTTCTTTACAATCCTTCAATTATACCCCTTACTGAGTTGTAGGTTTGCACTACCGATAAACAATAACTTGTTTTGGAAAAAATATTTTGCGCTTTGCAACTTGTAAGAATACAGAAATGGAATAAAATACAATATATACAGTATAAGCAATATAAGACCGGCGAAAAAATGAAGCGCATTTTTCCTCAATGCGGAGAAGAAAGCTGTTCTCTCTCTGTCTGCAACACTGTACTCAAATGATAAAGATTTAAAAAAGAATACGCTCGTCAAAAGTAAGAAACAAAGAAGAAAATAGATTAAAGCGATTAAATAAAAATACGTGTTCTTTTTCAATTTTTCTCCCTCACGCTTACATTTTTATTATTTATTGTTGTTTTTCCTTCCTTATGTAATTTCGCGCACCTCACAGTAGAAGATGATGAATTGTTCTTTTGCGTTCCTTTCTTCTTATGCCTTTTTCTGCTTCAAATTTAGAAAAAGACACTATGAGTTTAACTCTGTGATGCCAGATTTCCGCTTTTTCTATTATTTCTGCGCTCTGAATAATTTTAAATTCATGATTCACAATTAATCACACGTTGGTACTTTACATACAGAGATATTTCTCTTCAAATACTGCTCATTAATTTCTTCAAAGCCCTGGAAAGTATTATTTATTATTAATTTATTTATTCATGAAAGTTCTAAGGAACCAACCACGCCCAGATTAAATATAAAACAAGGTGTTATACACATGACGTATTACATAGAGCAATTTTAGCAATATTACAATGAAGTCATTAAATAAGACTGTATTATACGATAGAAAATATGATATAAATATGTGCTCTATTTAACAAGATGATCAAATAACAAATAATACTTACTAATTACTTTCATACAGTATAATGTGATGAAGTTATTGGACACAATGTATAACAAAAGAGACCTTATCTCAAAAACTAAAGATATCCCAACTGTTGTATATAAGTGTTCATTTTTAAGTTTATTATGAAATACATTGCCAAGAAAATATGGCTGCTTTACTTGAATTGGAATTAAGTATGTTTAAGTCATTTGCGAGATGATTGAGCTCCAAACGGACAAAAAATTAAAAGTACTTTGGATCTAAGTTTGGATGAATCGTTTGTAAAGCCCGGATTTGTAAGCACAATCAAATGGTGAAATAAGCAAGCACATAGGCACCAAAAATGAAACAAATAAACTCCAAAAGTAAGAAAATAATATTTAAAATTTAATCACAAACATATTCTTTTGTATTATTCGTTCCTTATGTAAGCTTCTTACAGTACGCTAATGAGGTTATCTTGAGATTTTCTTATGTGAAGCTGCTGCGTTTGTCAGTGAAAAGGATCTCTCAACGTCACATGATGCTACTGGAATATGTGAAAATCACCACAGTTTTCCTTGAGTGAATTCCGCTTCGATATATTGTGAAGCTCTAACCATGGATGGTAATGGATAAGGATATCGCATGGCCAGATCTTGCACGAGGGGATAACTCTTAAGGTAGGATACACATGCTTTGCGAAGAGCTTGGGATTTTCTATATAAAGGTTCGATTACATTACAAAATACTGAAACTACAATTTCGACCTGAAAGGTTTACTACAATAATAGAAAATATGCAAGTGGCCACATGACTTTTACCTGTGTTACACGCAGCGGACCCACATCCATCATGGTCATCTGTGGCCACATAAGACCGAGAACGCTTTTTTGTACATACATCACTATGGAGAGGAGAGAGGGAGAGGTCACGTGACGTCACACACAACTAATCAAATTATGACCCAACATATTATTTGCATTAAAGTCACTTGTGACAATATTTTCCTGTACTAGAAAGGTTTTTATAAACTTTATACATTGTTTCGCTACCATAGGTTTTCATTAATGCCTTACTGAGTTTCTCAAAGACAGTTTCAGCAACAGCGTGTGTCTCTGAAGACAACATTACTGAAATGTCCCAAGGTAATATTTTGAGCTTCCAACTGTTTTATAATAGCAGGTATTTTGGAGGAATGGTTATGAATGTACCGTATCTTATCTTGGATGTCAATGTTAGCAAAACATTTGTGTGCAAGGGCAATGCTGCTTGCATCTTCCGTATCTAAGGAGTACAACATTGTTATTAATTCACTGAAATGTTCTGCATAGTATGACACAGCTTTCAACCAAGAACCCCATCGAGCTAGAACTGGCTGAGGAGGTAAATACAAATTTGGAAGGACTTCATGAAATATTTGAAATGTTTGAACTCCAATCGGCGACGGTACAAACACCTTCTTTAAGCTAGACACTATTAGATCCACTTATTTATATCCGTTCTTAAGTGTTTCAGCGAGATAATGTGTGCAATCGAATTTATATACTTAGGATAAGATAAGCTATTTTAACTTAAAAACATAAAATAATCAAACCACGTATATCGGTAATAAAGCATATCACTTAGAACTCCGGACTATAATCCTTAGCGTGTCTAATTTATATATTATATAATAAGAAGTGATTGCTTTCTGCGTGCGGTGGCAGTCTTGCAGATTCAATTTCTGACACCGATATGGGATGTTCTCCTCGCAGAAGATCTGGTCTGGAGTGCAATGCAGCCTAACACAGTTACATCAATTTTGGAGCAACTTGATTGAGCTGTAATAGCCCGTGGTTGTGAAGACCGCATATATTCGCCGGAAGGAACCAGTACGCTAATCATATCTAACCCTCTGGTATTGCAACCTACTGAGCAGACGTGCACTGAGCAGACCTAGAGAACACAGCGATCGGGTTGTAGGCCATGGCTGGGAAAAGATTCATGACGTATTAGGAAATAGAGACATCACTCAAATGTAATAAAGCGAAGTAGACTGTTATTTGTTTCAAATGGGATGATGTCTGTCCTTGAACGCTAATAACCAAACAGAGTCCTGCAGTGTTGTCATATTGCATTCCCCGTAAGTGGTATATGATGAGCGCCAACTGAGTCCATCTCTAATAAGTACTATTTGCGCTAAGAAAGTGAAGTATGGGGAAGGTATAGAATAATATTTTTAACATAACAGTAAAAGCCCATATTTTTAGCTCTGATAGTTTCCCTAATGCAATTAAATGAAATACCAATATAGTATAACACAGCATCAAGACGTACGTACCAGAATGAACATTATTATTGGTTGGCATGTATGCGTGTACGTATATTTGTAATTACTCAGAACTGAAATAGAGACGTTTGACATGCCGTGATAACAGAATTACCTTGGATAAGCGAAATGAGAGAGAGAGGGAGAGAGAGAGAAAGTGTATGTATGTGTGTGTAAACATTACACTTCCTGCTGCCCTGTAATAAAGCTGCATGGCATGAGTTGTCACTTTACACGTTTGCTTATGATGGGTTTGTCAACTCTATTTACTCTAGAGAGTTTAGGCAGTATTATTCAGTTGCTCTTCAGTTTAAAAACAAGGGAAAGTGCATCAGCTGGACCAACTTTAAATTGGAATGAGACACGAGGTAATCCGCCTTCCCCATTTCCGTTGCCAGTACAATCAATTAAGTTAATTTGTCCACAAATTATGTTGCAAATAAAAATAAGGCTTTCCAACTGACTGACGTTGAACGACTCATTCACGAAGAAATTGACAGCGTAACGAAAGACTGGGAAGACTGGGAAGACTGCGTGAGACATGCAGATAAACTACAAGAAGATGACTTTTGACACAAAACCAGGTGACAAGAATTTGGAGCCAATCATAAATAGTTTGCAATACTCGGTCATGAAGACAATGATATTGACGAATTATCTCTTGACGTACGTAACATTCACAGATATGTGGATGCACCACTGACAGTTTCGTTAGATTAGAGAAATAGGTAATCCATAAACTATAATTACAATTATAGCACTTAAAACATTGCATAATATGTGAATGCCCATGTTGCAAATGCCATTTCAACAACTCCATTATTATCAAATTTTGGAAAATTCAATTTGCATTTCCTTACGTTTAGTGCCATGAAAACACGCCGTGTGCGAGAGAGGAGGAAATATAAAAAGAGTGGGGGTAACGAGGTGGCAACTTTGAGTGTACTAAGGCATTCACCAGAGTCCATTTGAAAGACATAATAGAGACAAATGTATCGTCATGAACTTCCAATCCCAACAACCTGTTAACCTTCTGTATTTATATGTGTTATTACTCAATGGAGTATATAAAAAAGTTAGATTTCACGAATATCCAAGAAGGCGCATTTTTTGGAAAGTGAATATAAATCTTAATCACACTAATATACGAAAATTGTGAATATGTATAACGTAATCATTTACCTTCTATTTCGAATAGACATATTTTATGTTGAAGGCGCGAAAAAGGCTCGAAAGCAGTGCGTCACAATTTCTCAATTATATTCTGAATACTTTTTTCTTTCAATTCTCTACCTCCCATTCTGTCTTATATCCTATTCCCAGGTTGACAACCCAATTATTTTTAACTTTTCAGTATATAATGTTCATTTTTCTTCGTTCATTCTTTTGAAGCTTTCCTTTACATTTGTTATGCCCATTGCTATATTGCAGGCATTATGAATATATGAATATCTGGTTTGACATATTTTATCTCGTTAGATGTATCTCCTTGAAGGAATTTCATTTTCAACTCTTCTGTTTCACATACTCTCTTCTCCGTTTATCAAAAACTCGCTAGCACATATCCGGAGACTGGGAGATCCATGGTTCAAATCCCGGCGATGGCATTGAATTTTTCAGTCTGACTATATATCCAAATCTTAGCGGATACACGGCTAGTACTTATGTAAAAGTTTATGACAATTAATTGAAGATTGGCTGGTGGTTAGCATGCTGTCCTCCAAATCCGAAGTTCGAGTCTTCAGCTGCTGTGGTGCGAGCGCTGCGGACCCCTAGCATCGTGGTACCTCTGACGTTACTAGGGGAACCTCGGGCCGAACATTCGAGCCCCTCCCTGAAAGGGACTTTTTCGGATTGGGTTAGACTCGAGGAGGCAGTGGTTCCCGATAATCGTGGGAGATTGGGTGCGTCTCCGGACACGGTTGAGGGAAGCCATATATTCCCGCGTACTAGCCAGCATAGCTCACCAGGCGGCTCTACCGAGGTCTAACCGGTAGCCTTCCCCTTTGAGGTTGGCGCGGGTAAGTGGCGTATCCACTTCCATCCCGTCTTGAGTCCATAGGGCCAGATGGGGGCTTGTTGGTCTCTAGATCTTGCCCTATGGAAAGCCCCACGGAGGCGCTGGGGGCCCTTTCGGGACAGATATATATATACATATGTAGTCCGGAGTTTGAATCATAGCTGAAGGATGCTAAGTTTTCTATCATTAGGATTATTCCTTATCCCCACTAGGTACTGGAAATAAGAGTCAAGTTGTGAATGTTTATGTGTGATAGGGGTTTAATTTTTAATTTAATTTAATAACCAAGGTAGCACCAACCACCCTAAGTGACTGATCAGGGATCACTACTGTTGAGCATTTGTTCCAAAAATAAAAATACGCAGATAGAATAATGGAAGATAAGGAACAAACTTCGGTAAGAATGGTGTCTAGAGGCTATATACAAATAAAGACAATTGCTGGAGAACGTTATATGAATGAAGCAGACTTTTTTTTCGACTGCCATTTACCATCATAGGTATAGTTCATAACTACAATGTCTGTCGGTTTTATCAGCCATTAAGGTTCCGTTAGCACATACAGCTCCCCAGTGTCTTCTTACAGTGTTATCTCTCATCAGTAATTATATTTCTTGAAGGAGGAAACTTGCGACAGGAGCCGAGTCCTGACTTGTGAGTAATTCCACTTGGGAATACTGTAGCTCTACACAGAGCCTCTCTCAGTATTAACTTTCTGTTCATCGATTAACGGAAAGTCAATTTGTTCGACATACGGGATCTAGGTCATTCTTTCCTCTACAATTTATAATGGCTTAAATCCATCGATCGCCTGAGATTTTCTACAGCGGAACCATCGGTGTGACATGCAGTCCTTTAATGCTGTCGTTTATTGTACAACTTTCCAAAGAAACCAATACAGCGGCAGTATTTTCTATAGCTATTATGTCAAAACTTGAGAATGAAAGCCTCTCGCAGTGAATAATTACTTTCTGGCTTGTACAAGTTACACAAAGTTTATAGTAGCATTCACTAAATCTCTTTTCAATACTTTTCTCTTTTCAAGAGCGAAATGGAGTCAGTAATTACTTTCTTTAGTATCGGAACTAGTGAGAAACATCTTCATCAAGCTATTGTATTATTCCTTACAGTGTAAATCATCTAACAGCACCAATATTTCTAAAAGAGAAAGTGTAATGAATGATTCGCTGTTTGCTAGCCTTGGAAAAATCACTTTCGACGATATTAATTTCAAACAGAAGAAAAACAAATAGTTTATGAGTTCTTTGTAAAGAGTGCCACTAGTATTTTATCATGTACAAAATTTCAGCAGAACAACATTCCCGATTTACCGTTATTGGCTGACTCGGGTTCTTCCGCATCATTTCGTAATTTTTCGTTCCGTTATGAATATTGTGACTTTGTGGGTTCGTAAAATTTAAAGTCCTGCTTGCAACAATTTAAAATGTTCTTTATTTCAGTAAAACGACACCCATTGATGATGACGATGACGATGGCGATGATGATAGTTGGCGCTACAGGCCATGTAGGCCTTTGGCCTCCCTAACCACGCTCTTCCATTCTACTCAGTCCTCTGCTTTTCTTCTCCAGCCTTTAACCCCCAACTGTCTCAAGTCATCTTCTACATCATCTACCCATCTTTTCCTGGGTCTTCCTCTTCTCCTTCTGCCATCCAGCTTTCCTATGAATATCTTCTTAACTACATCGGTTCCCGGCATTCTCTGCAAATCGCCAATCCACCTTACTCCTCCTTGTTAATTTTCACTACCATATTTGGTTGTCCAAAGAGGCACTGTGACTCCAAGTTGGTCCGCATTCTCCATCCGTTCAAGTCCCTTATCACTCCAAATATATTTCTCAAAATCTTCCTTTCCCACCGTAATAACCACTGTTCTCTCATTGTCAACACCCAGCTTTCTGAACCATACATTATTATTGGCCTCAGTATAGTTGTATATATTTTAATTTTAGTAATCCTACTGACGTTCCTTGATTTAAACATATTCTACAAAGCATAGCACCATCTGTAACAACTTGATATTCTATTTTGAATTTCCACTGATGGTCTATTATCTACTTTTACTATAGATCCCCGGTATTTAAATTTTGCCACTCTGATAAGCTTTCTCATGTAATTTAACTGTAGGTTCTTTTCTTCTTGCATCCCCATCACCTCCCATCTTCATATATTTGGTTTTACTAACATTCACTACCAATCCTAGATCTCGTGCTTTCTCTTCCATAACCTTCCTCAGGAGCTTCTATATTCCTTGCGAGAATTGCCACATCGTCAGCATATGCCACTATTTTTGTACATCCATTACAGTAGCGAAATGACGTAACAAACACAGTCCTCAAGGTCGTCTGCCACACGCCCAGACAGCTGCACACACAATTAACAACTGACTCACACTTTGCGAGGCTCTTTTATACCCCAGCCATTGTTTCTCGAAAGTTTTCAACTTTTCAAGGCCTTTCACGGCGGCAAGAGAAGGAAAGAATTATCCAGACATCACTCTGTCTCTTTCTCTCCCCGCTTTTGTTTCTCACTCGGCAAGCGTCCAGCACTCCGCGCCACCAACCAATAGTGCAATCGGCGACAGTACTGTAAAGTGCTTACTCCTTACCACTCCTTACCACTTACCACCTTACCACCTAAGTGCAAAGCTCGCCTCTGGTGTGGAGTTAGCGTGAGTACCCCACATTCAAGAGGTCAGAGTTTTCAAGACTTTTTTTCTGTAATTTTCGTTTATCATGTAAGATAATCGTCGGGTTACTCTATACCCAGTGGATTCTAGCCTGTAGTATCGATAACATAAAAGCTTCCCTAAAATAGAAACAAATAAGTTTCTATGGCATTGATATACTTGGTGCGGTGAACCTAGAGGAAGCAGAACCAATATTATCATATTAAACTGATTTATTAAAATGTGTTTATAAAGGAGCCTTATATTCCAAGTTGTATTGTGTATTGTGTAGGAGGTAAAGTGTATCAATGAAGTAAAAACGACTTTAAATTACGAGCTACTAATTTCTGTAATAAGCATTACAACGGTTAACTTTCAACGAAATACGCTTATTTTTATTTTCCTGCCAAAATAAGTTTTTAACTCAATACAGCATGGTCGCATAAAATATGATTGTTCTCATTAAATTAAGTAAGAACTAAACGAAGTTGAGAAATGAATTTTTGGCTGGAATTTCACTCAAATAAAACAGAGAGAAATGGAAACTTTAATATTATTACTCACTATAACTTTGCAAAAGTTAAAGAAAAGAAACGACTCCTCCTATAAAGAAGATTAAAGTTGACTTTTTCTTACGTTTTTCAATAGGAAATGCTACAAGTATTCGGAGTAATATAATTTTCTAGTCAAACGTGAGACTATTTAAAAAATACCTGCACGTAAACGCTGTTCATATAGTGCGATCCATATAAATCTGAACCATTTCAATACAACATAACCTTTGAACCAATAATAGAACACACGTGCAACTTCATCTTTCTGTAACTCCTTTGTGCTGTTATGCGTGGAGTACAAGCCTCTTCTACCCATTTCCTCCACTTTTCTCGGTCCATTATTACTCTCTTCATTTCTGTCATGGTTTTCCCTTTATCCTTCAACTTCTCAACGTATTCCTGATACAACATGCGTGGCCTTCCCCTAATTCTTTTACCTTCTTTACTTTCTCTGTCTATACCATTTAAGTTGTCTTTTTTCCAATGTTTCTTTAACGGAGTGTGTACGCAACTCTTCCCTTATTGTTACATTTCTAATCAAATCTCTTCTTATCTTCTCCACAGCCCGTCTTAAATATCTCATTTCCATAGCTGTTATTTTGCTTTCTTGTTTCTGTAGGAGGGTCCAGCTCTCTGCTCCATATAATAGAATTGGTAGTATTATTGTTTTAAGTAACATAATTTTTGTATCTTTTGTTATTTCCTTTTTTTTCCACAATAGTATTATTAATCTGATAGTAGACCGAATTGGCCTTTCTTATTCTGTTTAAAATGTCCTGCTCTATTTTTCCATCCTTATTTATAATTGTATCCAGGTATTCATAACTGTCTACCTGTTCTAAGATTTCATCGCTACATTTAATTTTAACTTCTTCCTCTTTCCTTCCTTCTTTCCTTTTACTTTTGGGTATGTTTAATTCTAAACCTTTTCTAGTTAATTCTTCTTTCCATTCATTTAGCGCTATTTGCTATCAATATGATGTCATCAGCATATATCAACGATTGTGCCCAAACTGGTCTTACATTTCTATATCCTATCATAGTTCTTATTTTGCAAATTCTCCATATTTCATCCATCACAATAATAAATAAGAGTGGGCTGAGACTATCTCCTTGTTTAACTCCTCTACTCATCAGAAATGGTTCTGATTCCTGTCCATCTAATCTTATTATTCCTTTTGGTTCTTGATAAACTGATTGTATTGCTTCAATAAAATTCATAGGTGCTTTTTTGTTCTTTAGAGCTCTCCAAACTTCTTCCCTAGGTATTGAATCAAATGCTGCTTTCAAATCTAAGAATCCTAAATAAATACCCTTTCCTCTGTCTATAAGCTTTCTCTATTATCATTCTCAATCAGAAATTTTGGTATTGGGTTTGTCTTCCCATTCGGAAAGCAGCCTTTTCTTCTTCTAAATCTTGTTCTACTATTTTCCTCAATTTCTGTTCCAGTATTCTAGTGTACACTTTATATACAACCGGGGAGAGACATAGGTCTATAGCTTTAGCAATCACTTTAGTTGCCTTTCTTATGTATTGGAACAATTACATTAAATTCCCAATCTCTTGGTATTTTTCCCCTCCATATCTTCTGAAATAAACTTTTCAGTATTTTTATTAATTCTTTACCTCCATATTTAGTCAGTTCTGGTGCTATTCCATCCCTAACAGCTGCTTTACTTAGCTTGATTTCTTGTATTGCCATTTGAACTTCAATTCTGTCAGTTTCCTTTTCCTTCTTCCTCTCTTTCTTCCCCTTAATTATTAATTATTATTCTTATACCTGTATTCTCTGCATCTTCATTTATGTATGAATCTACAGGAGTATTCATAAACTTTTCTTCATAATATTCTCTCCATGTATTCAGATTTTCTTTGTGTTCGGTCACTAACCTTCCATGTTTATTTTTGACATTCCTTACCTGTTTTCCCCTTGTTCCATGTAGAGTCTTAAGAATTTTCCAAAATCTTCTGTTATTTTCTTTGTAATTCTCTTGTATTGATTTTCCAAATTTTTTCCATGATTTGTTCTTTGCTTCCTTTATACATCGTTCAGCTTGATTTCTGGAATTTATATATTCCACATGCAACTTTGGGAAAATATAATGCACAATTGGGAGATTACATTACACTATTTACATCTCAGAGAAAATGTTGGAAGTATCTTCCACCAGCATCTATACGTGTTTGCACTCGTCTCGCCATATTCTCTGAAGTTTTACGGAGATGATATCGAATTGAAAGAAATCTTATTTCCAGAAAGATGGAGCAACGTGCCGTACAGCTAATGACACCATGGAAATTGTAACTATCACAGAATCTTAAAATGTCTGTGGGCCCAGATCCCCTCACCGGATACTTTCTTTTGGGGGTATATAAAAATAGATTGTACAAGAGCAGGCCACGGACAATTGATGTCATCAAGGGATCCATTCGAACCGATATAAGTAACATTGGCGAGGATACTCTCCGTAAAACTGCACAGAACATGGCGAGACGAGCGCAAACACCTATAGATGCTGGTGGAGGACACTTCCAACATTTTCTCTGAGATGTAAATAGTATAATGTAATCTCCCAATCGTGTATTATATTCTCCCAAAGTTGCACGTGTGTTCTATTTTTGGATCAAAATTTATGGCCTACTGGAATGGTTCAGGTTTATATGGATCGCACTGTATACTTATGTGGTAATGAATGTCAGTAAAATCTGCAAATATGTACCATAAGATATGTAGAATATTTTAATGATGTTGTTTCTAACAAAATCTATACCGTTTAATTAATTAAATATATACATTAAATTTACTATCGCAGTACCTTTAATTGCCCATTACAGTCATCAGCAAGTAAATTGTCATTTCCTTAAGACGTGAACCACAATTCGCTTCTGATATATTCAGGTACATGTATAATATGCGAGTTAAGTATCTCCTATAACATATTGTCATGACCCTCGTAAATTACTTCACTTTAGCATACTATATTTCTACAAAAACCTACACGCACGAGGGCCGACATTAACAGACGTATACTCGCTAGGCAGGCATGATTTTACTTAAGAGGATTCCGGAACTTAAGAAATTATGAAAGGGTGGGTTAACCACCCTTTACACATACAGGACTGCCTAAATTATAATCAGTTATTTATGAAACAATAACAGAGTACCTTTACATAATCCTGGTGCCACATCTTCAGACCTTACGGATGAACCAAACAGTTTTTCACTCGGTGTCCCCAAGCTACTTCTTTGGAAGCTAAAGCTTCCCCTCCCCCTCCCCCCAACTTAACAATCGAAGCTTCTGGAACAATTTAAATTTTGCTGACGCCGCTAACGGCGTAGAAGGTAATTTCCCCTCACCACTTACATTATGTAACTCCCATGCTACCTAAGCCATGACAGCAAGCCGTGTTACGTATGAACGCACCATATGGCAGAATAACTCTTACTTTATATACAACATCAATAAATCTAATAAAATCCTATTGGCTACAATATGCGAAAGCGTTTATAGTTGAAACTTTTACATCGTTCTTTGACCTGGTTTCATCTAATACAAAGGATAACAACTGACAGAACAGCAAATTCTGGTCTTTATCATAGCACACGATGACTGCAGGAACGATGACTGCAGGATGTAAGAAAAAGTCCTTAAAAGGGTAGCATTGGTGCTTCTACCGCGAGCGCTGAGAAAGGTTGGGGGTAGAGACCAACATAGCTACCAAATCTGAAAGAGGACATGTGGTGCTTTGTACGGGATTTGTAACGCTTCTTTCAAACGCAAAGTCGCCCAACAAGATCTAAATGTCTTCATCCCGATAGATGATCCCGATCGCCTATATATATCACAGGAGTGGTAGGGTTCAAAATCGAAAATCATTTTGAAACAGGAATGTCGGTCATGAAAAACTTGAAAGAAATTTTCATTGATATAAGACGACTAACTCTGGAATACTCAATCTCAACTCTGGGGTATTAATATGGTTGTGTGGTGGACAGAACAACAGATAATCGGTTCTTCAAAATATGCCATACATGTAGATTCGATCAGGTTTTAGACTAGAACGATCTACTGGTGATAATGTTTTAGTATAAAGAGAATTTTAGAAAAAAGACGAGATGTCAACGTAGAAACTCACATATCAATTTTAGACTTCGAAACAACATTTTATTCTATAAATAAAAATAAATTACGGAACATAATGCATAAAAGGGGATATCCCCATCATATAGCAAAAATTACCTAAGTACAGGCACGATAAAAACAAAAGAAATAAAAGTAAATTAAGGAGTAAAGCAGGGATGTAGCCTTTCTCCCACATTATTTATTATATACTTGGACGATTGATAAAAACTAGGAAAATACAATTGGATGAAGGAATACAATTAAATAGAAATAAAAACTTAAATTTGATACTTTATGCTGATGATATACCAATAATACAAGAAAATGAAGAAAGCCCTCAACGTTCCATGTATGAAATGTATTTAATGGGAGAACAATACAATTTAAATATGTATACCTACAAAGAAAACGAAGATACTGGCATATCGAGGAAAATATCCTGCATGATCAAAAATAGGCATTGAAAATAAATGCCTGGAACAGCTTTCGAGTTTCAGCTATTTGAGCTGTGATGTAAGCTTTGAATTAGACAAAGACATAGAAAACAAAATAAACAAATTTCAGTAGATATGTGGGACTATAACAAGAACATTGAAAAACAAAGAAAGGAAAGAAACAGAGTTAAAATTTTAGAACGATAGCAGTTACCGTGCTCAAGTATGGAAGTGAAATCTGGATATTAAAAGAAAGAGGTGAAAGTGAGATACAGGCAGCAGAAATGAGGTTATTAAGAAGATTTAATGTACTAGACGAGATTTAATAAGAAATGAAACTATTCGAGATGAACTAGGCATATATAAATTTTAGGAGAAAATATCAGAAAATATACAGAAATTGATAGAATAAATGAATAGAATGGACGAAGAAAGAGTATCGGTTTTAATAAGGAGATATTATCCTCGTGGAAAAAGAGATGTAGGACGCCCTTAAAAAAGATGGGAATAGTTGATGGAATGCGATGATGGAACAGGCAGAAATGCCTAATCCCTGATGTTAAGAAGAATAATATGAATAAGAAGAAGACATGTAGATTCGAAGGCAGCACTCCATGCTACTGTATAGAAGGACAAGCGTTGCTCTGGTTGTTCCAACTCAGGGAAGAAATCATCGCCCTGATTAGGAAAATAAGCGTCACCCTCCATTGGGTCAAAAGTCATGCAGGGAATAAAAGAGCCGGCTGTCTTTTCAGGACTGCTGCCAGCTATAGGACCACACCATTCTCTTAACCTGGAACAAACAGCTGTAAAGGACTATTACACTAAAATTTGGAATTACAGCTATACCACTTTCAATGATATCTCTGGCTCAACAACACAATTTCTTATAAATCAGGGCTGTTTTCAATCCCAACTCCAAAAATGAACATAAGAGCCTCGCCGTTATGTAGCTGCCCTGAAAGACCTCCATAAATGGCCCGACATCTGATAATAGAATGACAACTGTACTTCAGAGATCGACCAGCTGTATTCAGTTCAATCCCCCGACAGTGGTTTTGAAGATTCAGTTCAACACAGTGAAGGTTGCTTAATTCCTGAGGAGCATTTTCCGCACACTTAAATAAAACTATATAAATTGTATAACACATGTAAATATCCCATATATACCTTTAGGTGAAACACGGGTTTTAAACAATTTGTTTAAACAAAAAGGAGACATTCAGAAGTTCCAAGAGTCCCACTGTATAGTCGCGTTCTGACTGAGCAATGCAAAACACCAGTAGAAACCTTTAGAAAGGTCTATTCACCGCCCCGCCGCAACATTCAAACATACTCAAACATACCATCCCAAATTCGCATACGACCCGTTGTAAGCATGACACATTCAAGGACTGATTGAGCAGCTCTCCGGAATCGAACTCGGGATTCTCGAATGCACTTCGCAAACTTTATGCTGTGTCGGAACTTTTTGTATAACACGTACATTCGTACCATTGTAACAAACCAAATTACGTTTTTGCAGATAGTATTATCACTTTATTATCATCATCATTGGGTCAAGAGATGAATATTGCAAATACAAGTAATGGTAATGCAGCACCACGTTACATTCAGTTTAACATCATTATTGAAGCTAGATTTAACACCACATTAAACCTATATTATCTTATTTCAGTCGAGTAGGTAGTAATTCCAACTTATGAAATAGCTATTTTAATGCTCCTTGTCGGAGTTCAAGAGTCGACTTGGAACTGATAATGTCTTTACGAGGTGAGATTAATGTTTGTGGTTTATGTTAGTAAGTTAATGATGTTACTTGGGCTTTATGATGATGTGCTTTATAGTAGGGAGTTTTTTATGTTATAATACTGAAAGCCACCCATAGGGTTGGGCGTTGGCTTGGTTATATTTTTATGACCAAATTTTGCAGAGTTTTATTTGTGTTTTATGACTTTTTACTAACTATAAAGGAGGCATCATACATGATATTACAGAAGTACTGTTAAGAACAATAATGCGTGTTATAGCAACAATGCTCTTTGCTGCTAAAGGTCTACAATGCTTTATCAACTGATGTCAGTAATAGCGAGGAAAATTGGACAGATCAATGAGCCCCATGCTTTAGTAGATTTTAATAACATAAGGCTTCATTTGTACTTCAGATACAAATGCATAAATTAAGCATAATTGAAGTTAAAGATTATCACATATAAAATACATAACAGTATTGTCAGACCGCAGTAATTGCATATACATATTAACAATTAACTCTCTGGTACACCGTGTAAGAGATGAAACTTGCTCAGTGGAGATGCCACAACGATACAAAATAAATGCCTACTACATTATATGCATGTAATAAAGAAGAGTGAATTTTTAGATTTATTCTAAGTTTCACATTAACCATTTAATAGTAATTATTACTGGAAAGAAGCATTAGAAGTTGTATTTATTTAGATGCAGCTATTACTCTATAAACTTTATGCCTACTAATATTATTGGCCTGGATCTGTAATTGAAAACTAAAGCTATAGTAAATTTAAAAAAAATGCATTTTCTGTTTAATATATGGTAAGTAGAATATAAATAAGATTATTTATTTATAGGAGAAGAAACAGAAGTATTAAAAGTCCAATGGATATAGAGTAACACAGGTTCTGTCTGGAAGATGATGCAGAGGTTTATCATCATCATCATCATCATCATCATTGCCCGCCTCGGTAGCGTGATGGTAGCATGTCTGCCTCACGTTCAAGAGGTCCCGAGTTCGAATCTCGGTAAGGGTGAGTTACCTGGATAAGGTTTTTTCCGGGGTTTTCCCTTATCCTCAAAGGCGAATGTCGGGTAACTCTAAGCTCTATGGACCCTGGGCTCATTTGAGCATCATTTCACCCATTCCATTCATCGTCCGATATGACTTAACGTTGGAGGACGTAAATTACTAGAAGCACTACCAAAAACTACCGTTTTGTAGCATAGATTCCACCAATAAAAGATTAATCAATCATATAGTAAAGGGATAAGTAACTTGAAGGATAATAAATAAAAAATAAATATTAGAAATAAATAAAGAAATATTCGTAATATTCTGGGCATACAATCTTATCCCGACTCCCTCCCTCCCTCTGCCCCCCTCTCTCTCTCTCTCTCTCTCTCACACACACACACACACACACACACACACACACACACACACACACACACACACACACACACACATGGGGTGGTCAACCAAATTAGTGCGTGAATTCCCTTTCGGGTTTGGGATCAATAAATGAATTTCTGGCGGGCGGTGTGTTCCAAGCTATTGGTTATCGTTCAATTCAGCAAACCCCGGGGTCAATAGGTTATCTTTCACGAAGCTATGTGCTCGTTCAGATGTGCAGCTTGTGTGTACACGTTGGTGAGTTTAGTAGTATAGCAACGGTGTTAAGGGTGAACCGCTGCTACACAACACTACCAACAATCAAATTGTTAGTTGAGGATACCCAGACAAGAGTTGGAGAATTTTCTCAATCATTTCGTCGTGCACAACGCCTCAAGCCTACGGTCGCTGGGCGTCTTATATGCTGTCCCGAAGGTCAAGAAATCGCTTACACCACTTGCGTGATACGCGCTTTTTTAAAAAGTACCGTTTCAGTACTTCCTTTGGAGTTGCCTCAGGCTTGAAGAGAATTTCACATATGTAGCATACTCGTTTCAAACTCAATGATGTCGCAAGCACTACTCCAAATTTCCACAACGTATACACACGAAATACAGCAATTTCACCCAATGTAAATACTAGATGTGATATCGAGAGGTACCTAGAATTTTTTTCTTTCTTTTAATCTTCCATACACCGCCCTCATCGTAACTTCTAAACATTCTGTGACGATGTAGTGACAAGATGCTCGCGAGAGTTAGTGTTACTGCTGCAGAACTAAGTGATAAGTACTCACTGTTCTACAAGTGAGTTGCTGACAATGAATGCTGTTTCTGCGAGAGAAAGTTTACTGTTCGGCGCTCCAATAAGGGAAGATATAAGAAGAAAAAAGCGCTAGCCCAAGTGACACAACTTAAATTATAGAAGCGATAGTAAAGCTACAATCACGATCTATAGCCTGATAGTTATCTACCTTATGTGTAAATGTTTCCTTCCCTTGCAATCTGTAAAAGCAGCTAAGTGACCTGTATTTTTTACTGAAACGCTGAAACCTGATAGCTACAGTTCCGCTGGGCTATATCGACAGACACTCTGCCGCAGAAGCGATTAGCATGGTATTACTTTAGTTAATTGATGGAAATTAATCATTTCTTCACACTAGCCGTATAAAGGCTAAGGCTTTTAAGTCAACATGAAAAATTCAATGCCATGGCCGGGATTTGAACCACGGATCTACTGGTTTCTGACCAGTTGATCTAACCCATTGAGCTACATGGCCAACTTGCCGTCATGACATTAAATTCTGCATTTGACTCGTATATTTCCCCGGTAGACCACTAGGGTCTTTCGTATCCAAGACACACCGTTTGTGGCGACTCGCTATCGTAAGTACTTGAGTCCCAGGCATCCTCCAACTCTTATTATTTTATTTAATTGATGGAAATATATGAGTCAAATTGAGAATTTAATGTCATGACGGAAAGTTGGCTATGGTAGCTCAATGGGTTATAGCTACTGCACGGAAACCAGTAGATCAGTGGTTCAAATGCCGGCCGTGGCATTGAATTTTTCATGTGGACTCCATCTATGGTATTTCTTGTTGCAAATGATGGACAATGAGGACATTAATTTAAAACTGGTGTTATTTTGAGTTACTGCATTTCCTTTTATATTAAATTTTCATGTTTATACCATTGATAGAATTTATTTATCCTTTCTCCTACCTTCATGAATGCATTGATCTTTTACAGAATTACTATTGTGTGTATTGTGTTCTCAGTCTTGGGCACCTTACTTTTACTATTTTTATTAAACGGGTTATCAAATCACATATTTCACTGTAGGGTATTTAAGGCTAAAAGATGATTTTTTAAAATCGTTTTCAATTGTTATTACTTTGCAGTATACTTAAGAGAAGTGTTTATAGAAATTTGAAATAATTCTTATATCAGTCATATAAGTGACTATCATTGTGTCATATTTTAATATCCTTTCTTCAATATATTTACATTTAACACTATTCTTCTAATACTTCATGCTAAACGAAATAAATTTGTCGGGATAGTTTAACAGCGTATTTTGTTTAAGGGGCCAGGAGAATTCATGAAACCGAATCGGCAATCAGATATCGAAAAGCGTTTTGTTGCATATATGCCTGTCATGAAATTCCATGCTATCATAAAATCGCGAAAGGCAAACGAATAGTGACAGAATTATAAAATATTTCGAAGTATAGAAAACTCAGAATAAATAAATAAATAAATAAATAAATAAATAAATAAATAAATAAATAAATAAATAAATAAATAAATAAATAAATAAATAAATAAATAAATAATAATAATAGTAATAATAGTAATAATAGTAATAATAGTAATAATAGTAATAATAGTAATAATAGTAATAATAATAGTAATAATAGTAATAATAATAGTAATAATAGTAATAATAATAGTAATAATAGTAATAATAGTAATAATAGTAATAATAGTAATAATAGTAATAATAATAGTAATAATAATAGTAATAATAATAATAGTAATAATAGTAATAATAATAATAGTAATAATAATAATAGTAATAATAGTAATAATAGTAATAATAGTAATAATAGTAATAATAATAATAGTAATAATAATAATAATAATAATAATAATAATAATAATAATAATAATAATAATAATAATAATAATAATAATAATAATAATAATAATAATAATAATAATAATAATAATAATAATAATAATAATAATAATAATAATAATAATAATAATAATAATAATAATAATAATAATAATAATAATAATAATAATAATAATAATAATAATAATAATAATAATAATAATAATAATAATAATAATAATAATAATAATAATAATAATAATAATAATAATAATAATAATAATAATAATAATAATAATAATAATAATAATAATAATAATAATAATAATAATAATAATAATAATAATAATAATAATAATAATAATAATAATAATAATAATAATAATAATAATAATAATAATAATAATAATAATAATAATAATAATAATAATAATAATAATAATAATAATAATAATAATAATAATAATAATAATAATAATAATAATAATAATAATAATAATAATATAATAATAATAATAATGCAAAATAACTGCAACAACAAAATCTGTTTAAATAAACGTTGTTTTAAAACTGTGTAGGTGTATTTGCTTTGTAGTGAATTTTTTATGCTGTATGTATTTGCTTTCAGAAAATACTGAGTTGAATGTTGATCATACACAAATTCTAACGCCTTAGATTATAGAGGATAAAAATGGAGTTGCAAATCATAGCTCCAGGCTCGCATCACTTACATCATTTCATCTGTCTCGCGTTACAGTCTACTATGGTTGTTCACAAAGGATAACATGGGTTTGTGTCTGCACTTACATTATATAAAGAAAGCCGGCTCTTAAGTAGTATAGGAAGACTGCAGCCTCTGTGATACACTTGAGATTAATGACTTGTGGTAGAATGCCAAGCTCGGGTAGCAGATAGCGCCCTTTGGACGACGCCGTCGCGACGCCTATGCCCTTTACTATTGCTAGTTGCGTGTTTGCCTAAAGATCTCTTTCTTCTGAAGTCCATTTGAAAACAATTAAGCACATATTGTTCCACAGCACCGGCGTTTGTGGATTTATAGAATTAGCTAAAATGTGAATAATTCTTTATAGATTAGCAACATATGTTTTAGAGAAAACTGCGTTTAGAGAGCAGTATTTCAAATGGTATTCCATAATTACCCCTCCATTTTATTAGTCCTACGTATGTACGCGTTAATTCTTCACAAGTTAATTTTCAAGTTTCATCGCGTTTGAGGGAAATTGGTATTCATTTAGAAAAACAGATGTCAACTGTGGTCAATTCGGAATACTGAATTCCACGTTGGTAACACTGAAAACGTTTAGTGCAAGAAGGAGTGCAATTAAGAACAGGAGGCCATAAGATATACTGCGGATATAACATTGCCTTAATTTTGCTCTTGACATTTAATGCTTCCTTATTTATTTTTCAAATAGTTAAGTTTTAATATGCAATATCATTCTATAGCAAATGATTTTCACCAAACCTGATAACAATTTTTCAAGGCCTTTATACACATCAGTGACTGAACAATCGAAGGCAGTATTTTAGCACATTCAAATGTTCGTAAATATTTACCATTATCAACTATATTTATAGAGTGCACAAGTCATTAAATAGTGGATATATTTTACAAATAATCATATTCACCCACAATTACGGTATACCTGCTACTTAGGAAATAATCTTCAGAAATTGAAATATAAGTGACAAATCACAGCTTTCAGCTGTAGTTTAACAAAATCAAAAATTCTAGTGTTCCAGGAAAAGACACAGTTAAGTAACGGTAGCATAACCAACAATCAAAGGACTTGAAATATATAAGCTTGAAAACTACTTAAAAAATTGGAAGCATAAAGTAACTAAAGTACAAAAGTAACCTACAAAAAATTAATCAAATATGTCACAATTAAAGAATACCCATAAACAAATCATGTATAAATACTGTTTTAAATTTAATTAAGTTTTAGTGGAAGTATCTCATCTTTGTTGCCTAGAATGTTTCACTATCAAAATAAAACAGAAGTCTCAAGATTGAGACTAAAATGTGAATGGAGAAGAGTAGGCAAGCTGCAGTTCAATAAAGAAATAATTTAACACATTTATGCTCGATTTCACAAACAGATGTTAAGACATAACACGAATTTAGCAATAGTTATAACAAAATTGCATTTCACCAACAGGTGTTAGCTTACCACTCGTGTTAAATCTCTTGTTAACCTAACAAACCGAATTTCTGTTGTTAAGTCCTTAAAAATTGAAAATAGACAAGATGGAGGGCCTGAACGCAGCTGCTGTCGATTTTCTATATTTAAGGCCGTCTAAATGGCATTCGTAATGAGAGTACGGCCTACGAGCAGCATTATTTTGAGGAGCTATTAGAAGAAAGTTCTCTACTGAGCTATAAACTGTCGAAACAAGTTGCTATGAAGGTTACTGCGGAAGTGCAAGAGAGGTTAGAACAGGTATCGAAAGGAGTATGCTGATCTCGCCATTGTTTCAAGTATTAATAACTTTGTGATCTTATAATTCACTGAATTATGCGGATAATAAATTGTCCACCTCCCGTCTTGAAACGTTCAAGACACTTGTCCTTGGCTCTTCATTTTAAATTTACGTATACTGAGAAGATGCCTCGAAAGAAATATGCCGATCTCACCTTTGCTTCAAGTATTAATAAATTAAAAATTCCTTTCCAATATTTTCCCATGTGACATCTTTCTCTTTTACATTCACCACATTCGTCCACCTATTTTGCACGATATCCTTACCCTTCGTCACCAATTCAATCAATAATTCTTTCTCCAACGATGAGAAATTTGTTTCACGACTTTTGTTCAAGGTTTCGTTCACCCGCCATCTTGTCAGTTGTGTGCAAACGAAAATGAAAACAAAAGCGCATCGCAAAACGTTCAGAAAATAATACGACTAATCCATAGCCTTCTATAGCTGTAATATTTATAGGCCTCTTGGTGTTGTTAACAATTTCAGAAAACAGGTTGGTGAAATACAAGAAATTTAACAGTAGTGCTAAGGCTGTGACAATTGTTACGTTACATTTTTTAACGTCGATTTTAACATCCGTTGGTGAAATATGGCATTAATATAAATAATAAAACAACGTTTTATAAAGAAAAATATACTCGTGTACTTTGTTTTTTTTTCCTTTTTTTAAATGAGCTCAGGTCCATAGAGCCTAAGAGTTACCCCATATTCGTCCCCATGTATGTTGGACGCCAAAATGTTAAAACGATCTCAAAATACAAACCCAAACAAAGGAGAGAAGAATGAAAACCCATTAAAGAATGGATAGTCCATTTTCTCTGAAATTATGCAACAGTTCATTAATCTCTGTTACTCATGAATGATTAAACCCAAGTCTTACTAATTCCTTGATATGAACTCGATAAAACTTAAAGAAGGGATTAGGCGAGATAAACGAAGCACCCTTTAGATGCATTAAAAATACAGATCGCTGTCTCATTTCCTGAAAGGCCTCTTCATCTAATAGAAAGCCACGTTACCTGCTATCGAACAGGCCTCAACTCGTATTTCTAGGTCACTGCACATCAGCCATGAAAGCAGTGAGACTAATGAGAATACAGACAACAATCTAAAACACAACTCATGCATTACTTTTGTGTGGTTTATTGGAAATTTCATCTATTTACAGAAGTGAAGGTTTTATAAAATGCTACCTAATTTAACTACCCCAATCCTGACAACAAATTTCCAAAAAGCGCGCATAACGCAGCTGCATGCCTTTTTTTACCACTTATCACTGGTAAAGCTTACGATCTCCATAAGCTTAATAGATAAAAACTATTTGTGAAGTAACATCACATTATTTGTATTAACATTCTCAGATTTAATTTCTGTTGGGTTTTAATCATAGCATTCTTCAAAACAAATCTTATGTTTTACCATAAGAATCTTCTCCCTTAAAATATTAATTACACATTGAAGAAGAATTATATACACCTGTATATAAACTTGATTTTATTCAAGTCAACATTAGAACCAGGGTTTTAATATATTAAATGGATGCAAATATAAAAGTATTAATTCAGTGGATCTGAAAGCAGTAACAATTTTTTAAATTTAACATTCTTTAATTTATAATAAAAATTAAAAATGTTTAAAAACAAGGATCTTTAGCCCTATTAAAGAGAGCTGACATATTTAATAAAAGTTTTATATTTGCAGAATTCTTTTTTAATAATGAATAATTTATTCGTGCAATTTGTTTTTTTACAATCTCTTACATTATTCCTTATAATTGTTTATGTATACCATACTATTTCATCTATTACGTTGCTCCCACCT
Source organism: Mantis religiosa (assembly GCA_030765055.1). Classification (NCBI taxonomy): domain Eukaryota; kingdom Metazoa; phylum Arthropoda; class Insecta; order Mantodea; family Mantidae; genus Mantis; species Mantis religiosa. The sequence continues at coordinate 52,791,223 of CM060949.1, forward strand.
TGGCTTACATGCCAACCTGACTTTCTGTTCTGCCAGGTAGCTTTAAACCTCCATGCCTCCTTGTTACTTAATTAGCCCCTTCCCCACATCTATCTTTCTTATATTCTTTACATTTCTTTTCCATTTTTCTTTTAATTTCTGTAAGAGCTCACCAATACTTCTGGTCTTCCTTTCTGCTTTCCTGTTAACATTTTATAGCTACTAAACTCTTCTCTACTTCTCCCATATTTCCTCCCAAACCTCTTTTCTCCATATTGCTAACTCCTTGCATTCTGTTAAATAGAGTGCTATGCTTTCTTTTCCACCACGCAATTCCCAAATTCACTTTTCCCTACCTCTTATCCTTCTCAGGAATATTGTTCCTGTTCTCATCCAAGCTAGCCCTTCTCTCTCTTGCCTGTTGAAGTAATTACGTATGCTTCTTCTCCCCAGTTTATTTTTATTTGTTTGTACACTTGTAATAAAAGTTGTAACTGCTTATGGAATTTTAGGTTTAATAATTATACAAACGAAGTGCAGAAAAATGATTTTAAAAGTACTTTGAAATGCATTTAATATTTGAAGGCACTTAAATCTGTCATAGTTAACCCTACAAGGCAAACAAAATTAAGAGAACTTCGCAATTAGTTAAAACTTTTAGCGTAAAAGAATCTTAAACACATTTTATTTTATTCAGAGTTGCCGATTTTTATCTTTCATAGAATAAAATACATGACAAAGTTTCGCCAGTACAAAGCATAGTTTTGAGTGGGGGATTCTTCTTAAAACCTTTATACTGTATCCGTGGAATACGTTCAAGTGTAACTCCAAATTTGGTAAGATAACACACGCACACGCACAAACAGTCACAATATGTTTTTCTAAAAGCTCTTAAGTTGCGTAATGGGACTACAAAGCCCTCTACACTCTATTATAATAAAAGCATATTTATAATTCTTGTTTATTGAAATATATTTTCATTAAGCATTTGTAGTAGATGTTTTCGAAAATGTTCTGATGTGCTACATTTATAGTAGTTTGTTTAAAAAATAGCTTACCTTTTTATGTATTGCTACGAAAAGTTGTACACATGCTACATTTTAACCGAAAAATATTTGCTTTTAGTCATGGGTTGTTCTCAGCTTCCCATTTGTATATGGGTGTGCAAGACTGCATAATTTTTCTCAGAGGCTTTATCACCCTTCGAAATCATTTAGGCGCCATAACAAGCGAAATGGTCCACAAGCTATTCTTCCCTCCCGAGGTAAGCGTGTTAAGAACTTTTATACCCTAAAGAAATCCATTGCCCTCCGCCTGATATGAACCAGTGTGTTTAAAAACTTAGGCTGTCACGTTAACTGATATATTCTTCCGAAGAATTTGACAGTTCGTCATAAGGAGATAGAGGAAGCAGAATCGATAGTTAAGTCTCAAGTAACTATTTGATGCCTTTAAATTCTATTTTCCTTCCATAAATTTATTTCAAAGCGAGAAATTTTTTTGTTGCAGTAAGAGTTTACCCTTACACACGTGGTACAGTTTTTACGAATGGATAAAAATTCAAGAAAATTATGCAAATAAAAAACAGAGGAAAATTCAAGATCCAGTTTTAATTTTGGTCTAAATATGTTAATTATATGCTAGTTTATGCAGATATATTGGATCCATGTTTTGATAAAGACAACAGTTTGCTAGTTTTATTTCTTGTAAAGTGCTTTTGCAGTGACCTTCTTTTTAACGTTTGTGTGGCATGTTTGGAAGGTGCTAAACTTAAGCACCAAATTTAATATTTCTCCAACACTACGTTTTTGAGTTGTGATATTGAATGACATTTAGGACTGTTATTCTTGAAGTCCCATTTTTATTCAGAAGATCCCAAAATGTCTTTCAGTTCAAATCTATAATTATAATTTTTGGGTAGGATACAAACGTAGGTACTATGTCTACCTACAGTACATAGCAGAGGAAGTAGAAGCTACAAGTATTTGAAGATTCAAACCAGTACAAATAACATGGGAATGCTAACTTTTTTTTTTTACCTAAACTGTGTGCCTTAAGGATATCTACACATTTTGTGTTCTGTGGTACACAGAGTCCCTGAGGGGTCAACTGAGGAGCTGGTAGATGAAGTAGCTGCCCTCATTTGCAAAAAAAGCATACACCAGCCGGGAGGGACTGGGTCGCTGACATCGCACTCTCAGTACTCTTCTACACACATATGACGCCTGTGTTGGTTACAAGTTGGGGTCCAAATCTCCAGGGGGAGGGTAGGGCTTTTCCCAGTTTTTATGTACAGCAGTGGTTCAAGCTGTGTAAAAGGTCATTCAGAATGAAGAGGTCTTCGTAGACTATTCTCGGAAGCTTCAGTATATACATTTTACTTGTTATGAAAATATACGGACAATGCTAACTGAATCACAATTATTAGAGAAAATTTATGAATATAATAAAACATTATTGAAGTGGTTCCATATACAGAGTAGTTTGGAATGAAGGAATGTTCTTGATAATCTCCGTGTGGCACTCGTGGAAGTTTCTAGATTGGTATATATTCAAAATTTCGATTCTGAGCTATGCGTTCACAAACACCCACAAATATTTTTTTGTTATTCAAGAGACTCCAAAATATATTATTTCCAGAGAAACGCAGTTATTGGACTTTTGGGAGTATAAAGGAGATGTACTGAATAGTTTACGGAAGCTTTTAACATCTAATAAATATCTACACATTCACTGTCACAATCATGTCACACTGTCATTCGTATTCACAATTTTGAGATAAGAAATTACATTAGTTGGCTAACATTTCGGCAAAAATTGAATCCTAGAAATATTCCAGATCTTCTCGGGAAACAAGAAAGGTAAAAAGACGATTAGAGATTACGGCTACTCCGAATATGACGTTGAAGTCTCGATCTCCAGAGCTAAGAAAGGGAAACCTGTAATACAGCAAGCGTCAGATAAGCCTACCGCTACAGCCTGCATCCCGTTTACCGCAACCTATCCGGCAGAATCAGCAGAATTCTCGTCACATACAACATCAGGACCATCCACAAGCCACCTCCAAATATTAAGCACCTGTTGAGACAGGTGAAACACAAACTAAACTCCTAAGTTCCGGGAGTGTACCGCATTGCCTGTGAAAGTGGGACACTGTAAATAGGACAAACCGCAAGGACTATCGCTACCAGAATAAACGAACATGAACGGAGCATTCGTTTAATGCAACCTGAGAAATCTTTTCTGGCAGAGCATTGTTTTGATAACGACCATAGGGCCATTTTTTGGGAGACGACAATTTTGGCAAAATGCAACAGTTACTGGGAGCGGTGAGTTAAGGAGGCTTTGGCTTTTTCCTCCGAGAGGGGCACGCTTAATCGTGATGCTGGGTTTCAGTTCAGAAACTAGCCTTAAAAATGGAAATCCGTATGCTTAAGGAGCATAGATCTACACAGCTGGATCATCAAGTTAAGTAGCTATGTTTCTTTGACCTAATTTATTTTCTACACTCACGCCATCTCCTTATGTCTCCAGATCAACACTCTTTTGTTCAGTAATGCAAATATTTGTAGTGTTTTGTCTTTGTTGATATTTGTGCTATATACAGTAATACATTTTGTGGTTATATCTTTTTTTTTAAATATTCTGATTATGGGAAACGTTCCCAAAACGTCAATTTCTAATCGTCTTTTCACCTGGCTTGTTTACTGAGAATATCTTAATTATATTCGTTGCCAGGAAAGCTTCAGTTCTTATTTTGAATGTTAGAAGTGAGTGTATTTACCACCCTGAATTATATTCCCAAGCCCATCTTTGTTTATATTGAAAATAAAAATCCCAAACGGATATGTTCCATTATCCACCCTTAATATCGTCTACTACAACCCCTTAATCAATTCCACCCTATAGCCAATCATTTCCTCTACGTCTCCTTTTTTTCACACTCCGTTAGGCTACAATGTACTACTCCATTTACCATTCTGGGCATGGTAGAGGAGATTGTCCCTTATCCCAACTTCTCACTCTCATTTTCAATAGCAGTAACCAAGCATTCATTCGAACTGACACTTCTATTGCCTTTGAATCACCGCATGTTACATGGTTTTACCATTTCAATGTGTTCAGCCTTTCACCAAATGTTACAAAGGAATGTCCTGCAAACTTTTCGTGTTCTAGTAGATATCTGCTTCTTTCTAGAAGTACTAAACTTTACATAATTTTGAACCCGTATTACATTTTCATTAATTTGAATAGAATATAATTACACATAAAATAAAGAGACTTGAACATGACATGTGACGTAATATTACTATGCATTCACTTCTTTCCTTATATGTGGTGAAATTACTTAAAAGTAAACGGACTCAACAAAGTTGTGTATGAAGATATTTCTTTGTCCTTTTCCTTTTTCAATCACCCCATTTTCAACATGATGGATATATTTTAGAGCTTATATTACACTGGAGGAACAGAGGTCTCCAGGGTACGTGACCCCCCCCCCCAAACACAGGCGCGCGCGCATACTCATGCACGTGAAAATACAGCAAAACCTCTCAAATACGGAACGCGATCGTTCAGACATTTATTTTCCATTTACGTAACTTTCCATCTTACAGAGGGTTGTGTTTGAATGCAAAGAAATTACGAAAGTCGCACGGGTACTAATGAAGGAATAAAGGAATGAAGTGTAAGTAATAATAGGCTGATATATATTATGTACTATATTTTCAACTAACATGCGGTAATTCTAGTTTATCGTCTGTTTTCAATTTTCCCTTTCCAATCAGAAACTTCCTGCATATCAACATCATTTGCTTCAGCACACATAACATTCAAAACAATATTATGGCAATGTTTGAAACTCTCGAAGCATTCATTGGAAGCTCAGCCCGCCTCGGTAGTGTAGATGGTAACGTGTCTGCCTCACGGTCAAGAGGTCCCGAGTTCGAATCTGGGTCAGGGTGAGTTACCTAGATAAGGTTTTTTCCGGGGTTTTCCCTTATCCTGAAAGACGAATTTGAGGTCAATCTAAGCTCCATGGACCCCGGACGCATTGAGCACCATTTCACCCATTTTATTCATCGTCCGATGTGACTAAATGTTGGAGGACGTAAATTACAAAAAAAAAAAAAAAAAAAAAAAAAAAAAATCAGCATCATTAAAGTGTAATTAAGGAAGAAAATATTTCAGCTTCCTTAGATCACAAATTACACCCATTAGAATTTCCGCTACGTATTGTTTTAACAATCGACGAGGAACATCAGTGAGAATCGAATCACTGACACGCTTTGCGAAAAAATAAATATTTTTTTTAAGAAACTGTTTCTCTGATCAAAATGAAAATTAAATACTGAACACCAAAGTGTGTACATCGAGCACTGTGTTCCCAGCACAAGAAGGCAAGCCAGAGGAATGTGAAACTTAATCAATTTTACTGTGTTTATGCTCACCTTCCGAATGCTAGGTTCATGTAAAGTACTACATGGCAAAGCGAGAAAGCGTATCTGGAAAAATTCGTTACACATATGTTTACGTATAAAATGAAGCCAGCTACAGTGAAGCAACGAATGTTACACAAATATACATATTTGTAGAAAATATTTACAAATTTTAACCTTGGATTAATAAGCGTTTTCAAATTTGTTTAAAGAAGTTGGCATAACTTTAGTTCTTCAAAATAAATAGAGTATTAAAATTTACTACATTTTTCTAAAAAAGATAAAATGCCTAATAATTAAATATCTGGTATTTATCAATTTAACTGTTTAGATTGTGATCAGGTTTATACTGGATAGACGAAACGTAATTTGGAAACCAGAACGAAAGAACTTTTACCTAACATTAAGTATAAACAAACTGATAAATCGGCCGTAGCAGATCATTTTTTGTCATTTAACTATGAAATATATATTGATGTTAAATTATTAAAACGATTAAATGGTCCGATAGATTTATTGGTTTGGGAAAAGATGTTTATTTTAAAAAATAAGCATCGCGTAATGAATTTTAAAATACTAACAGTTGATTCTGTTTTTAGGTTTGTTTCGTTTTCAGATTTTGGTAATACTGAAAAAAAAAAGATTTTTTTTTGCCTTCGGTAAAATCCCATATGGCCATCGTAGGGAACAATAAGAAAAATAATGTATGGAAAATTAAGAGGATGGAAGGAGACTAGATCTGTAGATCACTTTCTTTAAGAAATTGCAGAAGAGCTTGGTATACAGGTCTGTTGCATAACTGTAATATGGTGTTGACGCTAGCGGGAAAAGGAACAGACTGCTGAAGTAGGCGGCGGAGGAAGGAAGAACGGTGGGCTCGGTAGCGAGAGCAACTGAACAGGAGATGATTGAGGTCAGCGGTTTCGCCTGGGTCATCAGGACATACAGGGGAATCGATGAGACGTAGTCGGTGTAGATGCGCAGGGTAACATCCATGTCCAAGTCGCATTCTAATGATGGAGGTGAGATGTCGACGTGCAATCCTGAAGCTGGAGAACCAAGGGGTCGTGGATAGATGCGTCTGAACGGCGGCGTAGTGTTTGCCTTTGATGGACTGCGAATGAATCCAGGCGTCATTCCAGCGACAATAGGTGTCACGATGAAGGACCAGAAAGAACTCCGTGTAGGGCAGTTGGAGGCCTTGAAAGGTGCCTTGGGTGACTCCCTCTTTTGCCAGGTGATCGGCAACTTCATTGTATCGAATTCCGACATGCCCTCTGATCCAAAGGAAGTGAATTTGATGTCCGGCTATGGTAGCGTTGTTCACCAACGTCAGTATCTCGTAAAGATAACGGTGCATATCTCTCGTCCAACGAGGAGATGAGAGTCTCTGCAGCACACTCTACGCATCGGTTAAGATCAGCAGTTTGGGGAAGCCCTGAGAAATCCCATATTGCAAAGCGTCACGAATGGCCAGAACCTCCGCAGTGTAGTTGGAAGCCTCCATAGGTAGGACGTATCGAACCAGGGCATTAGTGGAAGGACAGACGTATGCAAAACCTACTCCATCAGCAGATTTAGAACCGTCGGTGTAAATCGTGGTGAAATCTGGCCATGTAATCTGCAAGAAATGAGAGAGGGCGACGTTCACGACAGGGCTCCGAAGGATGTGATCAGGAAGATAATGCACCGAAATATTCAGGAAGTGTAAGTCATATGGATATTGAAATCACGGAAGAGAGGGATTTTTCAAAATTAAGGGAAAAGTGTGGTATAGATACCGAAAACCTTTTAAGAGCAAGGGCAATCGTCGTACAGCTGGAAAATCCGCATTGAGATAATTAGCAGCAAGATACTGCAACGTCCGCAATACTGGGTGGGCGTCCACGGAGAAAACTCGCAATAGAAAGCGCTGGGTTAAGAGCTATCGACGGATCTCCAATGGTGGTTCTGAGGCCTCAACCAAAAGTGCATTCGTCGGTGTAGAAAGCATAGCACCCAGACAAAATCGAAGAGCACGGTACTGAGCGATATCCAACTTGCGCGAGACCGATGTGGAAGCAGAGCCAAAGAAGATACAGCCATAGTCCAGCACCGACCGAATTAGGGAGCGATATAGCAGAAGTAATATAGAAGCGTCCCCGCCCCACCATGAATGAGCGATACTGCGTAGAACATTAAGCGTTGCACCAGTCTTGAGGATGAGATGCTGGATGTGACGACTCCATGAAATGCGACTATCCAAATAGATACCCAAAAATTTTGCGGAAGATGCAAGGGTAAAAGTAAAAGGTCCCAAGCGGATAACGCCACCAGGAAATGTCCGTAGTTTCCTAGTAAACACTACAACTGTAGACTTGGAATGTGAAAGATGTAATCCGTGTTCAGAGGCCCAGGTTGATAAATTGGTAGCTGCATCACTAAGCCACAGACGAATAATCCAAAAACTAGAGGACCGAGCGTACAAACAGATCATCAGCATACTGGAGAACTCGAATGTGAGGACTAAATAGAGAGTCTAAATCCGCCGTATAAAGTGCATAAAGAAGAGGACTCAAAATCGCTCCCTGGGGCAATCCTCGAACTACTATTCTAGGGCCGAAGAAGGAGTTATCAGGAGAACGAATATAGATGAGGCGATGTCGGAGAAGATTATAAATGCCAGAGCAGTACGGAGGAGGAAGACCCAGTGCTTGCAGCTTCCCAAGCAAGACTGGCAGTAAAACACTATCGTAGGCACCGAAAATGTCGAAAACGATGGCTGTCAGATATCCATGTGCCAAATGGGTACGCTCGATGTCAGTAGTCAGGATGCTGAGACTATACAAAGTACTCCGGGTTTTGCGGAAACCATATTGGGACATGGGTAATAATCTGCGGGATTCCATCCACCATTCAAGTCGTTGTTTAAGGAAGTGTTCAAAGGTCTTGGCGATACAGGAAGACAAAGCGATCGGGCGATAAGAGGTACCAAAGCTAGGGTCCTTCGCCGGCTTCAAGATAGGTACAATGATCTGTGTAGTCCAACTCTCGGGGAAGACGCCGGAGGCCCAGAGGTCGTTGAACAGTTCCAAAAGGATCATCTTCGCACGAGGAGTAAGGTGGGTGAGCATGCTATAGGATATCTGATCATAACCCGGAGCTGAATTCGAAGAAGAATTCAGCACACATTGGAGTTCAGACATGGAAAATGCTGACATCAAAGAGTGGTGCGAGTCTCCGGAAGAAGAGAGACCAGTTGGTGCTGGTGGTGATGTCACGGATGGCGGAGCAATGTGATCTGCAAACTCAGCGATCCAATCCCTCAGAGGGCGGGTAGGAACTGGCTTCTTCCTCAATTTGTTAATAAACCCCCAAAGCTGAGAAAGTGGGGGGGATGTTAGAGAGTTTGGCACAAAAGGTCTTCCAGCACTCCTTTTTGCCCTGTCGTAAAAAAGTTTGGCATCAGCTGCGGCCCGTTTATAGGCCAGAAAATTGTCCCATGTAGAGTTGTGCCGGTAGGTACTGAGTGCCAATTTCCTCTTCGCAACATAACGAGTGCATTATGCATTCCACCAAGGAGATGGTACACCACGGGACGGAAGAACTGCCTGTTTCTCTGGGATGGAAAGCAAAGCCGCACTATTGATACACTGCAGAAAGGTGTCGTAACGCACCAACGGAGGACGATCATTGGGAATATCAGAAACGGTGGCTTCGATAATACGTTCGTACTTGACCAAATTGGCATGCCGTAAGTTCCGTCTGGGCGAAGGCCGGTATGCCAGAGAAACGTGCGGAAGAATAGTCGAAATCTCCAAGTAGAACAGGGACAGTAGAGGAAGGAGAAAAAGCAGATAATATAGGTACTGTAAGCTGAAGTAGTTGCTCCACAAGCTGCAAACTAGTGGGAGCAGACGGCGATGAAGGACCCGCCCAAGATGGCGGATAAGGATTATGAGTTATTGGAGATACAGGTACTCGTTGTGGAATATACAGAGTGGAATGAATTGGAGGAAAATGCGGAACTCTGTCAGGGGGAGGTCGTGTTGACAAACGAAGCACCGAAACAGCAGGTGAAGTCGGAGCGGGGAGGGTAACGGCCGGTTGGACTCCTAGTGAAGGTGTTGGTCGGGGAGCGTAGGAAGGCGGCGGAAGAGTACTGGCTGACTTTGTAGAAGATCTTCCTCCAGGGAGGGGAGGGAAAGACCGTGGATCTGTCATCGAGAGGTCTCCATTAATGGTCTGTGAGTAAGTCGGAGATGGATTAGGCGAGCAAGGGGCATCTACTCGAGAAGCCACCACTCGTGCCTCCCGGTATTGTCGAAATGCTGGGCATTTTCTGTCTGTTGCTAGGTGTGCTCCCTGACAGTGAAGACAGCAAGGACCTGAAGTAGAGGTGCAGTCTTCTAAGAAATGGGGTCCAGCGCATTTACCGCATCTAGCAGCACTCCGACATTGATACGAGCGATGGCCGAAGCGTAAACACTTAGTGCAGATGTAGACTGGAGAATCACGAGGTTCCACCGGGCAGCGTGTTCCAAAGATGACTACATGAGTCGGCAACACTTGAGAAGGTTATCGGAAGGTTATCTTACACACAGGAATGGGGACCCGTACTGCAGGGTCGCTAGTGGGTCGAGAAAAACGCTGGACAGAAATAACAGGGTAGGCACTTTCTAGAAACTCAGCAATTTCTTCTTCTGGGAGACTGGTGTCAACGTTGCGAATAACACCCTTTTTGTGTATCAGGAAATTGGGAATGTAAACTTCCAAAGATGTTCCCGTAAATGCCGGTGCTTCTACTATAGTGTTAGCAGCCTCTGCCGATGCTGCCTCAATTTTCAGTCGGTTTTTTCCTGCTGAGGTAATATGCACAATTGCACGTCGGATTGTCGGGTTGTGACGAAATAGCAGTTTGCCCACACTCATTGGGTCTAGCTTACCCACACTTTTATCCAAACTCTCAATAAACACATAAAAAGGTCCGGGATCTCCGCTGCTATAACGATTGGAATGGCTACGTGGTGTAGAGACGCCAGGTGTAGAGGCTGTTGTTGTAGGACGTGACGTGGAAGGAGGAGATAGTGTAGAAGACCTCGTCGTCGAAGACTGAAGAGGGCCGACGTCCGTGGTGTCTACTGGCAAGTTCCCATTTGGTGCACAATCACTCGAGTCAAAATCCATGTTGGAGTCTAATGGAGCAACGGATTCTCCTGAAGTCCGCTGCCGCTTAGAAGCACGTTCGTCATTTTCACTAGTAGCAGAAGTTGTAGGACGGAGTGAAGTTTGGGCTGGTTCACAGTGAAGAGTCGGTAGAGATTGCTGCAGAGAAGTGTAAGCAGAAAGTTGTTCTTCTTGCTGGTAACATGTCTGCATTGCGGAGTAGATTAGCTGCCCCGTATCAGGGGGGTCAGCCATAGTACACTAAATTTTAACACTTCACGAATAGAAAGTACGCACGTGAAAACACAAAGAAATCTGATGAAGAATTAGGCCGGCAATTTGCCCGTTCTACTAACGCCGCCTCGCGCGCCGGAAAGGTAAACAAGTCGTCACGATGGAGCGCTGTTACCTGCTCCGCTGTCAGACAGCAACTTGAACAGAATCCTTGACTACGAAGTTTATTGATGGACTGACGATGAAAGCAATCTGTTTTTGAAATCAAACTCCATTAGAAAGAAGAATTAACCCCATTTTGTTGAGATGGGTGAAGCTTTTTGTTACAAATATTTATATTTGTGTAACACAGATGTTTACCTCAGCTTATCGCACATACACGGCGAGTCCATTTATGTATACTCTGTTCAGATGTAGTCACGTCTTCTGGACGGCAATTTGTCATACATCGGCAGACGTGAGAAAACATCATTTAGACACACGCAGCTTCCAGTCGCTCTATTTGTGTTTCGTAACTTACTGTATATCATCTTACTAATATTTCACTCTTCTAATCGACCAGATGAGACCCGATAAGTGACGAATGCAGCGCTGGTGACCTGAAGGTCAATAAGCTTTAACGCTGTCTCGAGTAATACAGTGCTATCACATAACCCACCCATGCGTAATACATTTCACTGCAGTTACTGAAACAGGCAGATCTGGCAGCATGAGTAACCTATATCCTAGCACTCATTTATTCGCAGTGAACAGTTCCACTACCAGAGCAGATATACAGTTCAAGCTCCTCTGTCCTTCATTTCCCCGCTTGCCTTCCTGTTGTAGACAGATATTACATAGTAACAAGGTGATGCTTGCAGTTCCTTTATTGTTTTCTTTATTTAATATTGAATCAAACTCCTTATCTAAGATCCACTCCAGTCCTGGATCTTATTGGTTTGATATGTATACACGAATTAATCTGTGTTCAAATGCCAGATCTAAGAAAACGGAGAACATGGAGGAGAACAAAGGCACTTCATCTGCAAAAGTATTTCATAACGGCGGTTCTGTAGCAGCTTATGAATGTTCATGTATTGAATTGATAACAAAACTCTGGCGTCAATTCCTATGGACATAGGTCGGTCTCAGACGCTGGAGGGAAGTAAAGTGGGGGCCAACAGTTTACAATAAGGTTGCCAGATTTCCAAGGAAAGAGAACGGAGTGACTGGCTTTTTAACATTCTTTTTAACTAAGAAAGATAAATTGGCAAATATATTATGCTGAATACATAAACATTATATTATGGATATTATTAATATCCCAAGTGCCCTTCAATCTGGCATGCTACGTTTAATTGTACTTCACTAAACACTTGGCATTTTTTAGAAACCCCGCATCATATTTTACAGAATTATAAAATTCTGAACAGGATTTATTATAATAGTTCACTGTCATCTGGAGCCCTGTCTTGTTGTATTTCACTGCACGATACACTAAACCAAGTTCAAACGATGTGATATTGTCATAATCTTGTTTATTGCTCAAATTAACAAAATAATTCGAAAGTTTATTTCCAACCCCAGCATTACATTTTTCCTTGCTTAGATGGCGCTTATAACGTTCATGTTGCCGCATATCACTTTGTCCACTATGTGAAATGCTGAAAACTTTCCTGCTCGTGGTACAAAATGTCCGATTATCGTCCGATGCCGACTTCACCCACGGAAATATATGTTCCCATTTCCTGAGTTGTGTCTGATGATGTTTTATCTTCAATTGCTTCTACCTTCAAACGTTTTCCAACTATCATTGTGCACGATCACCAACAATTTAGGCTTAGCTTCCAACAACCACGCTTAAAACAGAGCTGCAAAATAGAGTAGAACGGTAACGGAGGTGAAACTGAAAGAAACTGAAAGCAACTGAAAGACAAAATCAGTGAGACATTAAATTCGGTTATTATTGCTGGTAGAGACGTGCTGCTTGCTCTCTTGCCACATAACGGCACACACATGTACCTACGTTGATTTAGAAGGCGCTACTGTTTCCAGCGAAATGAAACAAAACAAAGTGTCACTTTTCAAATATTACAAAATTTTATGAGACTATTTTAGTCATTATATATAATTCAAGAAATCGCAGTAGGTCAATAGAAACCGAGAATTGCGTAATCCGAGTAAATAATAAACGGAGGAACAAAATTTGGGAGAAAACTCTGAGGATTCCGGGAAAAACGGAGCATCTGGCAACCCTAATCTTTGTTTCACGTAAGCTTGCCCCGTATCTCTTAACGGTCACGTGACGTTATCACATCTATTTGGCTGCTGTTGTGGTGCAGACTGTTGTGCGGTAAAAGCTAGTTCGATATTTAACGTGGTGATATATACTTATATGTTGGAAGAGAATTGTCAAATTTATATATTGGTAACCGTTTTAATGAAATATATTACGCAACAGAGTTGATTTATATGAAATGCATCTTAATTCTTAAACAAGTAAAGAGGAGGTTCCTTTTCTCTCAAGCACATCTCACGATAGCACGTAATTTAGCGTTGTTTTAATTTTTTTTTGAACTGGATTAGTCGTATATCGCCATTCGACGGAGTGATATGCCAAGTGCGAGAGCTAAATTATTCTATTGATCGTTTAATGCGCGTGTACTTATTATATGTATAATGGCAGAGTCTAGCGCCAGTTTTTCGCTGAAGCATCGCAAGGTAAAACCTTTACAAAGCGGCGAAAAAAGAATTGTGGTACATGTGTTTAACGCACTCACAGAGAAGAATCCTCTTTGTCAGAGAGAGTTGTTGTAATTTACGTCCTCCAACCTTAAGTCATACCGGACGATGAATGAAATGGGTGAAATGATTCTCAAATGAGTCTGGGGTCCATGGAGCTTAGAGTTGCCTGACATTCATCTTTCTGGATAAGTGAAAACCTTGGAAATAACCATATCCAGGCAACTCACCCTGACTGAGATGCGAACTTGGGACCTCTTGAACGTGAGGCAGGCACACTACCATCCAAGCTACCAAGGCTCGCTTTGTCAGTGAGAGCAGTCGAACAGCTGTGCCCTGAACTTACAGGTATGTTAGATGTGTAGGAACATCACGACATGAAACTGAGACAACAGGAAAACTTACCACTACAAGGGCGATATTGCTGTGTACGAAGACGTTATTTAAGGACAATAAGACTGTACCGAGATACAAGTCACAAAATATACTACCTTGGCAAGACTTGGGAGAATGAAGGACACACGACAAGTATTGCGTGACAAGACTTTTAAGACTGAAAGACAAGCATTTTTGCAAGGTATGTGTGCTGGTTTAAAAAATCCCAGTGGAAAAGGCCGAAGGCCTTTCATTATAAACTTGTTCCAGTTTCATTGCTCATTCATTCAGTTTCAACTTGCTTAGTTTCATTATAAACTTCATTATTTTTGCTTGCCTTCATATTATTTGTATGATTTTATCTATCTTCCTGGCAATTATTATGACGTTTACTGCAGATTTCAATGTGACGGGAAGGCACCACCTATGGCCTATGGCGCGGAAGCATTAGACAATTAGGATGAGGGGGAAGGTATTTGCACGCGGAGTGATACATGTCAGCGGGGCAAGGTTATATGAAACAGATTAGTTTGCAGTGACTCAGTTAAGGAGTCAGAGCTAGGCATGGTACAAAGAACTAGCATTATCTTGCTAACTACTGCGGATTCCATGCGCCTGTTTGCATATTTATGGGCTTAATTTATTGAATTCAATAATTTATTGAAGTTGTCTTTGCATAAAAAAGGCACATTGATGTGTATTTAGCGCAACTTCATCTCCGCTGTTAACATTGGAGAGACAGTAATCCCCAGAGAGTTGCTTGTAGCAGCTGATATCGAATTCTAAATGCATTGAGTATTGGAATGAAGAGTGAGACCAGCTTCTGGAGAGAATTAAGGGCTTGGATAGGAAGACAGTCGGAAAACAAACAATTCCCATTTTAGCAGATAAACCTCATCGACATTTTATAGCCGTCTGAAAAGTAGGAGGAGAAAGAAGATGTACGTCGATTACAACGAGGAATGGTTTGGATAGCAGAAAAGCGATAAAAGGGTTGACGCAAAAGAAAGAGAGGGGAGAGGTAAACAAGGGTGTGTGGGATGCCTGACGGGAAGATGTGCGTCATATTCTGACATAATGCGGGAGAGAGAAAAAAAATGCAAAGACAGAAGCTGGAACATAAGGCATGGTAAGGGATGAAACCTTGAAATTGAGTTAATAACGCATAACTAAGCCAACTGAAAAATATTTCCTTTTTGCGAAGGAAGCAAGTCACACAAACTGCAGGACAGTGTTCTTGTAGGTATTCCAAAGGGAATGGCCAAAAAGAAATTTTAAAAAGCCTTTAGAAGGCAACGGTTTAATGACTGTGGCACACATCGAAAGAAACCAGGAAACCACACGTTTAATTGTTGTTTGTTTTGTTGTTACAATTTGCGCCCTCCAACTTTGTCATATCGGACGATGAATGGAATGGGTGAAGTGATGCTTAAATGAATCCAGGGTTCATGGAGCTTAGAGTTACCCGACATTCGTCTTCTTTAGGACAAGGGAAAACCCCAGAAAAACCTTATCCAGGTAACTCGCCCTGACCGAGATTCGAACTCGGGACATCTTGAAGGTGAGGCAGACATGCTACCATCTACGCTACCGAGGCGGACACACGTTTAATTAATTGCCTAATTTTGGAGAATACGCATCCCAACTTTCATCAGAGGTATAAACTTAATATAAACTTTTATTTCCTTCAAAAATAAATAGTTGGATTTTACCTCTTATTGTATATATGATTCACTGCAAAATATATAATGCATGGCAAACTTCACTTATATTTCTAATGTGTGCGCATCAAACAATTCCTCCGTTCAATATATCCCGAGTTTCAATCTTGGTCGTAGTTACCTGGATAAGCTTTATGCGGAGTGTCCCTTTATCCTGAATGACGAATGTCAGGTAAATCTGAGATTTATGGACAGTGGGCTCATTTAAGCATCATCTCTACCCATTTCATTCCTCGCCAGATATGAGTTAACGTTGGAGGGCGTAAAAATCAAAAATTACAAAAACAAATCAAACAGTACATCTAATACTGTACTACCTATTTACAGAGAAAGCACCATATTCCAAACAAAACGTCATAACCAATTTTTCATCACAAATAAATGTGATACTTCTTGAATAAAAAACAAATATAGTTATAGCAGCATGGTTTACACAAATCAAAGCTTGGTAAATACCCAAGTTTAACAAAAACATTATTTTTTCCTAGTGTATATGACAGAGGAAAATGTGAAACTCTTGTACCAAATTTTGTTTTGACACAATTTTTAAGTTTACATGGTAAATTTGGTGAATACTTATCACGCTTTCACTTAACTTCCAACCCCGAGAGCATGTGTGGTGAAGAATTTCAAACTGTGGTTCATCTCCTTTTCTGTTGTCCCATTTTCTGGAGAGAAAGACAAGAACTAATATTCAAGCTAGACTCTCTAGGAACTGAATTTTCTGCTTCGCTCACATCTTTGCTAATGAAGCCACAACAGTATAAGTACTTCATGATGTTTATAAACTCAGTATGCTTAAACGTCTGAAATAGTTTAAATTAATATGCATCAGATTAAAACATAATTTCTTCCTTCTAGTATTTAAAATATTTTTGTTAAAATTGTGTATTTTTATGTATCAACTCTCTGTGTAAAATAGGGTCCAATAAATCTGGCTAAATAAAAGAGATATCCAAATTGTAATCAAGCTCAGCGTATCCCACAAATACGACTGAAAGATTAAAGATGAAAGAAAAAATATCAGCCATAACTCTTAAATGGAACGTTTTTTCGAATATTCTAACTCTCAAAAATGAAACTAACAATTTTGATGAAATTGCTGTATGTTAAATATATTTTCACGATAAAATGAACTTTATATCCTGAAAAATTTGGAAATAGGCTCTGAGGTTCTCTACATTCGCAACTTTTACATAAGAAATAAATTTTAAAGGACAGCTATAAATCTTCTCCAATGCAAAATTTATATCTCCATAAAGCACTACTTATGTCAAATACTTCTATATATTTCTTTATATATATTGTGGTTTTCGTGCCATTGATTTGAATGCTCAAATACCTATAATTTTCTCAAATGGGAAATTGTTCCAATTTTTTCTTTTCTTATAGTTATGCAATTAGAATAGAGCTTCAATGCTGTCAATTAGTGACCACCTCTTAGTACTGCTTAAGCCTACTCTGTTCTCTTGTTCCCATTCTACACACAAGGAAATATGTAATAAAGTAGTTTATAGGAATAGCTATTTCGATTATCATATTTTTCTTTTGTTTTTACCCCGCCCTTAACTACAGTGGTAACATCGGCGGCCGTTCTCATTTGGAGCATAGTAACATATTGCTTATTGGCGATGGTGTTAACCCGTAGACGTTGGATTGACGGTACTGTGAACTTTTAATTATTAGATGACGCACACGTTCACACTCTCATTCAGTCTTCCAGACGTTGGGGAACATGAGTTGAAGAAAAATCACCACCCCCAGAAGGGTTCCGTAGGGAAGGGGATCCGTCCCCTTCAGCTGCCGTGGTGCGGGCGCTGCGGACCCTTAGTACTCGTGGTACCTCTGACGTTACTAGAGGAACCTCGGGCCGAACATCTGAGCCCCTTCCTCTGGGAGTTGTTCAGATTGGGTTGGTCTCGAGGGGGCAGTGTTTCCCGATAACCGTGGGAATCGGGTACGTCTGCGGACGGGGTTGAGGGAAGCCATTAATATTCCCGGGTACTAGCCTGCAAAGCTAGTAGAAGGTGTGCTAGATATCCAGGCGGCCCCACCGAGGTCATATTGGTAGCCTTCACCTTTGGTGTTGGCGCGCCTAAGTGGCGTATCCACTTCAATCCCGTCTTGTGTCCTTGGGCCAGATGGGGGGGGGCTTTTTAGTAAACCAGTTCTTGCCCTATGGAAAGCCCCATGGAGGACGCCGAGCGCCCTTTGGACAGCTCGGATACTCCCTGGTTTAAAGATGGCCGGGTCTTGGTCCTACTCGTCCAGGGCTGATGGGAGTAGACCCTCTGGACTCGAACGCTCACACGGCAGACAGGTGCTCTACCGACTGAGCTACGAGGCCTGCCAATCGATTAACATAGTTATAATAAAAAAGAGCGTATAAAATGCCATCTAAGAAGTTGAAAATGTATAAAACACCGGAAAAGTGAAGTTAAGCCTTGTAATGCAAATTTACAAATCAATGGCCCACAAGCAATCCAGAACATTGTAGAGAAATCTGTTTGGTAACTATACCGTGTAAAATTTAAAGGAATTAATGACGGATGGAATATAAGAATGGCTAACAAACTATGAGAATTCCAGGGGCTGGTCCAGAACGGAAGCAGAAAAGACTTAATAGTGTTTCTACAATAATTTGTGAATGCTTAAATAATACAAGTAATAACGAAAAGCAATGACGAGCAGACAATTTGTTAGTGGAACAGACAAAATCTATGAATAGATTGAATGTGAGATAAGAATGTAACGGATGCACTTCATAGGTTAAAGGAAATACAACGTAGCTCATTATTTATAGATATCAGAAACGGATTAAAGAAGTAGATGGCCATGATCCACATTAATGAATGAGGAAAAACTAGATTCACCTTCGGGAATGTCGCGTTCATGAACACTTTTGGATTTTTGGAGCAAAATTAGCGACATTCAGAAACACGACATACAGTCGTGCCACTCAGGTGAAGGTGCGAGAAATGTGACCCTCTTTTAGGTAAACCCAAGTAGCTTTACGGGCTCATATATTATGCAACATATTCCGCTTACAGATATTAAGATACTCCCTTATTAGGTAGTTTAGATTTATTAAACACACTGTGCAGGTTGCTAAGCATAGATTATGAAAATAAACATTCGATGAATTTTTCATGCCAGACTTGGATATAAATGTAACTTTTTATTGCTTGTATACTATTTATGGGCGCAGTGTATCCTATATTTATTTTAGCTTAGTTGTCTAGGTGAAAATTTATCTTCTTCTTCACTCCAAGGGCTAGGCAATGCTGCCTTTTTCGGCTTAAAACATGTCTGACCATCGTCTTCGTGGTCATCCCGGATGTCTCTTTCCTCTAGGTTTATAGTTTATAACTCTTCTTGGGATCCTATCTCTCGGCATTCTCATAATATGCTCTCTCCATTCATTTCTATAACTTATTATTTTTTCTTCTAAAGAACTTATTTATAAACCTTCTCTTATTTTTTCATTTCGGATTTTATCTAAAAGAGTACATCCCTTTACTGCTCTTAAAAGTCTCATTTCGGCAGCCTGTATCTTGTTTTTGTCTGCTTTTATTAATGTCCATGTTTCAGAACCAAAAAGAAAAGCAGGCACAGCCATTACTTTATAAAATTACATCCATGTTTCTTTTCTGGTTTTGGTTTTTAGGCTTCTATTTATTATTCCGTATATTTGTTGAAACATTGGTAATTTATTTTTAAAATCATTTTCATATTTATAACTGACATATGTTCCCAAATATTTAAAACCCATAAGTTGCTCTAAGATAATGTCATCAATTACTATTTTGGTTCTAAAAGTGTCTTTACCTCGAAACGCCATTGTTTGTGTTTTATTTGTGGAAATTTTGAAATTATGCTTCTTACATAACTTCTGTGAAATATATACTGCTCTTTGCAGCTCGTCTTCAGTTTTACTTATAATTATTTGGTCATCAGATAATAGCATCGTCTTAAGAATAAAATTTGGTGCAAGATGAATGCCTCCGTCAATCTTAAACATCCACTCTCTAATCAGATCATCTATATAAATTATGAATAAGATAGGAGACAAACTGCAACCCTGTCTTACACCTTGATTTGTATGTATCCATTTACTAAATATTCCTTTTCCAATATGTATGCTGATTGTTGTATCCTTATATATATATATATATATATATATATATATATATATATATATATATATATATATATATTTGAACATTTATATTATACTAATTCTGAAATCAAACTTCATCACAGTGTAGCTTTGTCCAGCTTATAGCCACTGTTTGACTTAATTTTCACCAATGTAGTGAAGTTCAGATTTCCATTGTCAATGTCACTACGGTTTCTGCATGGCCTCAGCCTCTTGTTCAGCCACTGGGGCATCCAACACACTTCCCCGAGCTCTTGCAGTACCAACAGTCACGGCACGTTATAAAGCTGTCACGAAGTCACTCGAAGAACAGTGTTGTTGATTTATATAGCCGCTAAAATTTTTCAAGGAATATACTAGAACGTTCTGGAGGAGGGGATGAGGAAAACCTCCAGAATATTACGTTATCTGACGATAACGCTTTTGATGTGTACATAAGGCTAGAAGGCTGTTTATTTCTCCAGTGTGTCAGGACAGACATCCCAAACATTGGGTTATAGCCAGTTAATCTCAAAATAGAAACGCTTATGCTTCATACACCCCTAGAGCAGTTCAATGGAAGGATATTTTGCGTCCTTTTAAGTGACCTTTCAAATTATTCAGAACATACAATGCCTAAATGAGTTCTTAATTGGATCACCAGTTAAATTAAAGTCTAATACGCAGCGCGTATGCCAAAGAAACTCGAGAAAAGAACCCTATTTTGTTTCTCAATGGAACAAAAAAGAAATCATAGAGAAAGGAATGGTTGGAAATGGAAATGAATTACATCGTTAATTCTACGGGAAGGCGTCACAATATCGACAATTTATCATGCACTTTATATAGCACTATTTTACCTTTGAATTCACCTTTGTCAAGAATATCAATTATTTGTTTAATTTGAAGTTTAATATATTAAGCGGTCGATGATTATGGTATTAGTTAAAAGAACCAATGCACTTAACCTCATTTGCTTACGAAAAACAAAGTCTTTGTAGACACTCCCTTTGGATTACTGAATTGCTTCTCCCCTTTAAGTGAAGTTAGCGCAGGAAAGAATATTCTTACACTCTGAACTCGCATGCCCCTTCTGCAGTTCAACGAAATATCTGTGCAAAAGCTGATTCTTCTGTGTATCTCATATTAGAGATGTGAAAATTTGTAGAATTGCTTTATTTATAACTCTCGCAGTTATAATAGCTTTCTGGGAATATAAATATATGAAATACGATATACGATATATGAGGGCTCTTCAATAAAGAATGATCACAAGTTTTTTTGACAACGTACTCCTCATAATGTTGATGGTGCTTCTCAAAATGGTCTCCTCTGAATGCGATGCACTTGTCCCAGCATTTCTGCCAGTTTTCAAGGACATGCTGGGAACCATTTATTTAGAGATCCTTCAAACTCGCCTCTGCAGCATGCACCACTGCTTCTGATGATGGATAATGCCTCCCACGAAGGCGTTTATTCAAGTTAGGAAATAGAAAAGAATCACATGGGGCTAAATCCGGACTATAGGGAGGGTGAGGAATGAACTTCACGTTGATTTTTGCAAGATATTCAGCAACAACATGGGCAATTGGTGGCCGCGCATTATCGTAGTGCAGCATTCAGCTTGCAATGCATTCAGGACATTCCTGTAATATTGTCCAGTTACTAATGTGTGTGCAGGTATAACATACTGATAAACGATTCCATGAATATCAAAGAATGAAGCGACCATAACTTTCCCAGCAGAAGCAACCACTTTTGCTTTTTCGGGGTTAGTGATGAAGGAGATTTCCACACTGAGCTTTGCTGTTTGCTCTCAGGATCAAAATGATGTAGCCAAGTTTCATCAGCAATGATTACGTTCGAAAGAAACTCCGGATCTTCCTCTAACATCAACTTTAACTGCATGCAGACCTGCATGCGAATGTCCTTTTGTTCAGGAATCAACCGTATTGGAACCCATCGCGCACAAATACGACACATGTGTAATGTTTCTGTCACCAACGTGTGGGTGGCACTCAATGAAATGTTCAGTAACTCAGAACGTGATTTTAAGGTAATTCGCCGACTCCCCATAGGCCTCGTGCAGCATTTTATAGGCCTCAACTGAAGATTTGTTGAGACGAAAGCAGAATTTCAAAGCCGCATATTGTTCCTCGCGTGTTACCTCAATTGCAGCGGTAGGCGATACAGAGCATGTCTGAATTTGCCTGATTATCACAGGCGGGAACCAGGAGTACCAACAATGAAACTACTACAGCGTGTTTGCTTCACATTCAGCTAACAGAATATAATAAGTTTGAATATTAGTGCGAAAAATTATGACCGTAAAAAATTATGATTTTTCTTTATTGAACAGCCCTCGTATAAAAGCGAGTCGTAATTATAGGGGGTTTCAGGGAATATAAAGATATAATAAAATCTAAATGTGATTCGTTATGCAACAGATATCTGAATTACTATGGGGATAAAATGAACAAAAAATATGCTTTCCCAATTACATTTAAATATTTGTAAGCTCAAACCTATACTAAAGAAGGTCTTGGAAATGATTAACGTCAGAAACATTTTCCTAAAGTATATTTTATATTTTAATTTTTATGTGGTAAGATTTTTTTTGTATATATTGTGATCCATATAAACCTGAACCATTTCAATAGGCCGTAACTTTTGAGCCAATAATAGGACACACGTGCAACTTTAGGAAAATATAATACACAATAGGGAGATAACATTACACTATTTGCATGTCAGGGAAAATGCTGGAAGTGTCCTCCACCTGCATCTATATATGTTTGCATTCGTCTCACAATATTCACTGAAGTTTTACGCAGATTATATCGAATTGAGAGAAGGTTATTTCCAGCTATATGGAGCAACGTGCCATACATCTGACACCATGGAACTTGTAACCAGTTTCTTTGATAATCGAATAATCTCAGAAGATCTGTGGTCCACCACATCCCCTGACCTAACCTCACCATATGTTTTCTTGTGGGGTATCTAAAAATAGAGTGTACAGGAATATGCCACGGACAATTGATGTTCTCAAGGGATCAATTCGAAACGAGGATGCTCTCCGTAAAACTTCAGAGAATATGATGAGACAAGTGCATTTTGTATTTTACAAATTATAGGAATTAAGAGCATTAAAATTAAGAGGATCTCACAGCTCTAACCAGAAAATTAAAATGTCACATAATTTAAACCTGTGATTTTAATCAAATCTGAACTCAGTTTTGAGTTAAAAGTAAAGAAAGTTTTCCACATGAAGGGTTCATTAATTGGGCGAGGAACTGCTTTCCTTTTTATCTTTGTTTTTACTTCTTTCCTGCTTAAATACAGAGTTTACTATTTACTGGACTCTTCCTTTTTTAACAAGGTCTTTCAGATATAAATTTTGGGGGTTAAGGGTGTTTCAAAACACGCGTTTCTGATCAAGCTTTTACGACCTTTATTTAGAGAAAGCAACGAATGATGTCCATGTTAACAAGGAAGCCTTGATTTCGAGTTTGACTTCCACTGACAGATTTTTGTATTTCAGTAGATCGGCGACTCTCTAACCATGCATTTCTCTCCTCATTTTCGTTAATTTTTTTCCCTTCCATGTTTCAGCTGGTGGCATAAATGCTTGCTCAATGTAAGTGCCCTCTTGTATCTGTCTGCCATATGAGTTAAGTTCTCCTCTGCTGCACCACACCAGAGCTTTCACTTGTCAACCCGACAGTGTAATAGGTTCCTCAAGCATGGAATCGCTAGGAACCTCTGCGCAACTGTGACCTGTCCGCCTGTGGTTTCTCAGTCTCCTGGGAAGAGGCAGCCGCAAAAGATCTTTAGGTCGACGTGAGCGAAACGTTTCTCTCCATATCTTCTCATAGTCACAATAAACGTACCTACATAATAACTATAAAAATTTTGCAGCGTCTCTCTAATATAAAATATGATTTTTAATAAGAAATTAAAATAAAATAGTCAAAGTTTAAACAAAACATTGCAAATACAAAAAAGTCCACTTCATTAATAATTCAAATCAGATTAAGTTATTTGTAAACTCAAGATTCGCCTTTTGTGTATTTCTAATACCATTACATAAAAATTAGAAAATCTGAACACCTAGGAACACAAGCTTTATAATGTACAGGGTGATCCTTTGGTGATGTCAGAAAAGTGAAACGTTATATTTATGAAGTTAATGCGTATATCTCTGAGAAATTTTCTGTAATGTAAGCGGAAAGACTGAGTTAAAATGAGTGATGTTTCCAGCGACATAACAGCACTATCGTGCAATGAAACAACAAAAAAGTGGTTGTGAATGTTTCATTTTAATCGAGCAGTTTGTGATTCCTCAGTTGATCCTGTACATGCTTATCTATCAACAGGATGGTTTCCACCACATTGGGCTCTCATAGTGCTGGATTGATTAATCAACTATTCAATGTTCGCTGGTACAGTCATGATGAACATATCTCATGGCCTCCTAATAACCCAGATTTAACGCCTTCAGATATTTTGTGGAGCTACTTCAAGTCAACAGTGTATGCAAAAATAACCAAGGAATTTAGCCGAAATGTGGATGGAGATTGCAGCGACTTTTCAGCAAATCACTCCAGAAATACTGCAAGCCACATGGCGCAACATGGGTGCGAGGTATAAATTGTGCCACATTCGTAATGACGGTCATATTATGTTGGACAGAAAACTCTTAACTTTCCTACACAAATGTATAGTATTACAAACTAACGAAGTTGAAAAGTTTCCTTTAATTACGTATTACATTTCTGATATCTTAAATGGATCATCCTGTATAACCTTTAGAAGTTACCATACTTGTGCACAAGAGAGAAGGAATATATTATTGATGGTCTTATAGAAATGTATCCCAAAGTTACAAATCATCATCATCATCATCATCATCATCATCATCATCATCATCATCATCATCATCATCATCATCATCATCATCATCATCATCACCACCATCATCGCGGTATAAGCCTTGAGACCCGTTCCAACTTCAAGGAAATTGATCGGACCATCTCATTCGTGGCCTGCCAACATTTCTTCTACCTACAGGTTTATACTTGTATACTATTCGTGGTTTACGGTCTTCAGTCATTCTGTGCACATGATCTTGCCATTTTTGCCTGCATGCAATGATTGTTTCATTTAGACTCTGAATTTCCAATTCTCTTCTAATATCCTCGTTTCTTTTCTTGTCTATGAGACTATAACCTGCCACCTGTCTCAGAAATTTCATCTCAGCAGCCTCCACTTTCTTCTGTTTTGAGATAGTCAAGACCCAGTTTTCACACCCATAAAGCAGGGTTGGGATCGCCATTATTTTATACAGTTTTAACAAGGTTTGCCGATTACAATTTTTAAAAGTTCTTTTTATTGTGCCACATATTGTTTGGAATTTGTTTATTTTGTTTTGTATATCTCTATTACTGGTATATGACACAATATAGCCAAGATAATTAAAATAACTTTGTTGTTGGATGGGTATATCATTTATGCAAATTTTTGCTCTCAAATGGTTCGTTCCTATAAAAGCCATTATGTTTGTTTTTTCATATGAAATTTGAAGATTATATTCTCTTATAATATTATTTATTTCATGTATGGCTCTTTGTAAGTTATCTTCCGTTTCCGCAATTAAATTCTGGTCATCAGCAAACAGCAATGTGTCAACATCTCTCCCCTTTATTATAAAATGTGTTCTGAGCGTAGTTTGTCATCGTACAACTGCGTCATATATATAAATATAAATATATATATAAATATAAATATATATATATAATAGGTTAGGTGACAATGGACACCCCTGTCTTATTCCTAAATTAATCTCTACTAGGTTATCTTTTTCTATGGATTTCTCCAGTTTAAATTTTGTATTTATATACATACCTTGTACTGTTCCTACTAAATGTTGAGGAAATCCATTTTTAATCATTATTTCCAATAGAAGATTTCTTTCTCCTTTATCAAAAGCTTTTACATAGTCTATAAAAGCTATTAGAGTTGGTAGATTATATTCTCGTCGTTGGTTACAAATGGAGAATCTAATTTAAAATGCCTCTTAAATGACCATTCTTCTTTTCAATATTATGCCCACAAAAAACTGAATAACGAGGTGGTGATAAATGTTGATAGTTCCAAGGAAACGAAAGTTATCTATTGTTTATTTTCAGGAAAATCCGAAAATTCGTTATTACAAGTACACACACAACCGACATTCGAATTCAGTCCTTTTGAATTATAATGAACTATCCACTCCGAATGCTAACTTGTCAATTATTATGACGTATATATTTCTTTCATTTGTTTGGATAAATGTAATACCATAGCTCGTTGCCTGATTGAACTAAAGTAATTATATATGGAAATATGTTGCATATTGAATAAGTTTCATTCATCACTATAATCAAACATGCATATTTATATTACATTATCCCAACAATTTTGAATATATTTTTCCGTGACATAGAGACTCAATCATTTGATTTTTAAAAGAATTTTGAAATTATATGTCAGATAATTAAATCTCCTCCAGAAAAGACTAACTTGATTTGGACGGTTTTGAAACCATTCTCATTTTATGCCGTCTTGTTCTCGACACAACCATCAATAATTTACTGACCATTATAACACAACCATTAATGACACAAATGAGGCCGAATTCTTCGATTTGTTTGCCCTTCAAAAATGTCCCCAGGTATTTTATTTTTTCCATTATTACTGGAAATTTGAATCATCCCTATGGCAATCACGTTAATATACACATCAAGGTGATTTGAGCTTTCCAGAATAGTTTATAAAACAAGACTTTACTGATCTTTTTAACTTCAATTTTAACTTCTATTTTACAAATTTAAAGCATTTCAAATATAAGTTAACGTATTATAATATAAATCCTTATGTTTATATATTCTCTACCACGTAAAAAGAAGTTACTGCATTCTACCCAAGAATTCTATGTTGAGATTTCACCAAAATATACCTTTGGGATTCATAATTGATGATAAAAAGAGCCATTTTTTCTAAAACACTTGTGTGAATAGTATAAGTATAAAATGAATATTTGGTTAAATACCACACTTTGTATTTAAGTTCATGGTGAGTCATGGATGCGACAGAGAGTACGCTCTCTCCAACTACCATTTATAGAGGAATTCTCACGATTTGTTATTAAAATGTATTGAAGATATGCCCATGATAAATGTAATGCATATTAAATTTCTCCTGTGTATCTCGGATGCGAGAGCCCCTAGTTGTCTACCGGGGTCTAGCGAGATATGGGTTTATCTTATCATGTAGTGTTTTTTTTTTTTTTTTTTTTTTTTAATTTTTGCATAAAATGTGTTCATAACAAACTTTTCTCTGCGTAATGCTTCTATCTTGGGTTTCTAAGTAGATGAACTAAAATCAGCTGATTCGCCTTGAAAGTAATGGCACAATTGAGTATAATTACAGCCTAATACATCAATATAGTAAATAATCAAAAACTTTGCCCCTTAAATTCGCGCAAAGGGAAGTCACGTCATAATGCTAATATGTTCCACTCCGCAATTACTGCTTCGCAACATGGTTTACGACTTCCAAAAACCGATCATTTGTTCTTTTCTTATTATCTTCGTTACAGACGTTATTTAAGCAGTTACCAAGCGAAACTTTAATTTCAGCTGCAACATAAACATATATTGACATTTTTCTTTTCTGTATCACGCACAAAGTAGGCAGGTTATGGCATTCCACTGAAAAATTCATACTGGGATCTCACTAGAAATGCAACATTTAAGCATAAATTTAAACGCAGCTTTTAGAAGGAAGAAAAGTGTTCATACGTGTGTATCTGTGTGTATGTGTGGGACCGTGTAAAGTATGTCATTAACGAAAAGACGGATAAATACAAATGTTTTGTTTAAGTTCACTATCTTCCAAGATAAGATTTTCAAGCAAATATTATATATTCTTTTTAAAGAAAACGTTTCAAACTTTTGATTTTACCAAAACTAGCTCTAACAATAATAGCCATTTGTTTTCTACAATTTAATGTTTTATATTTAATGACAAATTAAATGTACATCATGAAATTTATGAAAGTAGCCTCTGAAGTCCTCTTCACAATGGAAGAATTCGTAAGAGATAAACAAAAACGTATGTACTGAATGAAAATGTAGATCTTGTTAAAGCATACAATTCATGCCGGCCACATTTGTTTACTATTTTCGAGATGTTACCTTTCATTGGGTTGCATTTTGGGATACTTTTCTGAAATAAGAATGCGTTCCTTTCTTTCTTATCTCTTGGCAGGGCAAATGGAATTTCAAAGTAATCATAGAGTGATTACCCTAAAGTATTTATCTGTCGCCTTTAGGCCTACTTCGTTGTGCTTTTCGCTTTGTAATTTAAACAAAATATGCAATAAGCCTGCATATTTCTCTCTCAATTATCAAGAGAGACAAAATTTTTGATAAAATTTGTACAACGTGATTACCGTAAGTAGTCAGTTTGTTTTAGATATTTTCTTACTATTTAATTTGAATAATATTCAAATTGGCATAACTGTGTCGTTTGAGGGAACAAAGATGAACAGGTACAGCATAAACTTTATATCCTCCTCTTTCAGCTAGATTGCTCATGCAAGGCCTGCGGTAGACTTACAATTTTCTCTTTACACTTAGCAGAAATATATAGAATTATAGGAGCAGTTAACTTTACTGCAGCTATAATCAACATGTATCCGATTTATAGAAATCAAGCTCAAGTTCCATTATTCGTTTGATCAGTTGGTTTTACAGATCTCCTAAGTTTCTCTCCTCTAATTCTGGCCAAAGCTATTAGTAAACCTTTAATATGTGTTATATGCAGAAAGATATAGAGGACGAGAAGATACTATGAATAAGAGAGTCAGAGGGAGGGAGAGAGAGCCTTAGAGTCAGAACTCTCACTCTCACAATTATGGACACTTGCTGATGTGGCTATACAATGTTCTTAGCACAATGTTAGATGATTCCACCAGAACTCTCCTTGCATCTTCCGTATTTCAGTTTTTAGCAAGTAGTCTACATCATGTAGGAACTGGAAAAAACTGGCTCGAGTGGCTAAGGTACTAGTCGACCACAATATGAATGCACTCGGCGAGAAGCGTTACTAAACAGTTACGTCACAAGTGGGCGGAGTACCGCAGGTAGAGTGCGGATAACGCAAACACCAACAATACATGGTTACTTCCAATGTGACGTGCAGATGTAGCGCAGTTCAACACGGTGCTTGTTTGAACCTTTTCTTAAGCAGTTTAAATTCGAATAGTATAGTGGCAGTTGCAGTGCTCGTTGCGATAAAATTGGCGTGTGCTTGTGAAAAGTTTAATTACTGAAGCACCTACAAAGTTAAAAAGAAGAAATGTATCCCATTCTGATGAAAAGCATATCTTATATCAGATTATAAAGTTCTGTAGACAAGAAAACCAGGGAAAAGTGGTTCCTCGTAACCCTTGGAAAAGCAGCAGTTAGGACAGCAAAAATAGTGTGAAGGTCTGGGAGAACGATCATGAACATAACATGCTTCATCAACTCGGGTTAAGGTTACTACTTCGAGGAAGAATCGAAAATCACGCAGAACCATATCGCTTGATCAATCTGATAAGTGCGTAGAAAATTTTTGGAGTACTATGAACAGAAACAGGAAATTCCTACTTTGAGGAAACTCCTGAACTTCGCCAATATAATAAATAAACTAAAACTAAAAGAAACGATCTGTGCTAATGGAGAAACCACAAATAGTTGCTGAACTTGCAGAGTACTTAAGGGGTATTATTAAAAATGAAAAAGGGCCACGTAAACCAGTAGTTTATACAGACGAGGCTTGGGTCTGTACTCACTAAACCGTCAAGAAGTGCAGGCAATATGAGGAAGTACCAGGTGTTTTGACTAATACTAGTGCTGGTCAAAGAGCAATTGCACATGCAGAGGGATCCAAGGAATGTATTGAGAGAAGTGAATTGATTTACGATTCAAATCGAAATCATTAAATAACCATGATGAAAGTAAAGTGGGTAGATTATAAAAAGTGGGCTGAAAGCATTATTTTGCATACCGTACAGGAAAATAAAGCCCCTAACACTTCATCTCGAAAGGCACAAGTTATTCATTGGCTAACCCAAAAGAAAATTAAACACGATTCGTAACTGACAAAAAATGAGCTTCTAGAGATAGCGAAAATTAATTTAAAAAGCCTGTTTATTGACTTGATTTAATTATGGAACAAAGGGATTTTACAGTCTTACGCCTTCCACTGTGACCTTAACCCTATAGAGCTATCTGGAATTAAACAAAGATTGCAGCAAAGACGCATCATCGATTACTTTGAGTAATCTTAAGGCTATGACAAGCTGCATAGCTCAAATTACACAAACTGATTGGATAGTAGCATGCAGACAAGTGAAATGAATTCAGCAAGATTTTAAGCGGCGAGGTGGGATAAGGAGGAAACAGTTGAAGATATAATTATAAACGTGGGTCTAGAGAGCAGCGATGATGACGATAAAGACTGCAATCGTGATGAATGTTATTTTGAGAATATGAATATTGAAGCAATAGAATGCAGTGACACGGATACAGCAGATGAAGGACCTGAAACTAACATTCCCAGACTTGCTACTTCCGAGAACTAACGTGAAGACATCAGCAGGCTTGTACTGTTTTAATTGTGTGACTGTACATTCCCAGTATCACCTTTCCCCTCGCTATCCCTTGCTCCTCGTGGTTCCCTAATCTTCAACTAGTAAACAGAAACAGTGCTGACCTCCTTCAAGTGCATTCATATCTTGGCCGACTAGTACGGCGTCTTCTTCACTTTTCCTCGGGGGAAAATTCTAATGATATACATTGCGAAGTCGAAATACCTCCTTTAACACCTCCTTTTAAACTTTATTTAATCAACATGTCTGGCATGCTTTGTTCTATATGGAATTCCTGCAACCTGCATATATTATTGTTATAATATGGTTTTCAAATTATATTTGTGTATTTGAAGAAGACAGCACATTATGGATCGCATCAGAAAATTAATTCAAGTAGTAGCAAAAGATAAACTCATTGACTCACGTGACATGAACTGTGAGTAGAAAAAGGAGGGACGTAGTAAGTGATAGACAAGAATGTTTATGAAAGTTGGACAAAGGGAAAGAAATAGGATGTGAATTTATCCATGAACGTGTGAGTGGACAGTTAATCAGATAAATCAAATGGAGCTATAAGAATAGTAAGTGAAAACGGTGGAGCAGTGAATGAGAATATTGCAAGTATAAGACTGGGAACAAACCTCAGGTGTTGATGTGGGACAACTCTCAGGAAGGTGTTGAAATTAGGCACTTGAAACTCTATTAATAAAATGCTAACGCCTCACGGGGTAGGATAATTAAGTTGACCGAATTGAGGTCACACGGGACAGAATAAGCTAGAATAAGAGCTCAAAACATGTGCAGGAGCGTTATCCGGAGTTTTTACTGCCAACTTAAATCAGAGCGCTGCACCCTCCTAGACCAGTGCTCATTTCTGTTGCTCACCCTTACAGCACCAGGACATTTCCGTTACAATACATAAACCAAAGCGATAAGACACATTTGTTTCCTGAAAATCCTCGAAATGACAAACGGCTCTGTGTGTTTTTTCAGTGGAAACACAAACCCTAAACGTAATCTCCTGTCTCAAGATTCCAGACTGGGAAAATGCTTTCAACTTTACTTTAGCTTAAAGATTAAATTACATTAATGCGAGCTTTAATTTATTTTCGACTTTTGTACTCCCAACCAAATGCCTGAAATGTCTACGACCAGACAACACAAAAGTAACACGGAAAAGGCGATATAAAATTCTAAAACCAAATGAAGCCATGCCGGTTCTTCGTCACGACAAAGGAAAATAAGCTTGAAAACACAGTCTCTGTTTATATTAGCAGAAACTTAGGATTATTTTACAAACCTTTTAATAGAATATATTCCCATACAATGGAGAACATGCTTTAACAACGTTAACGTGATTTTCTCCTACACTCCCCATACTGAAATCTCTCTTGCCTAAATTTCCCCAAGGTTATGTTTTCGTAGTATCTCTCTAAAGTAATTCCTCCACTTACACATCCTAGATACTAAATGATACATGTCATCGAGATAGCTAAAACAAGTTCGAAAGAGGCTAGTAAAACAGACTGAGGTAGTGTTAGATGTAACAATCCAAGACCAAAAGGCCAAGAATATCATTGCCTCATGTTCAACACCATTATGAAAACAAAGTAATAACTGAAAGGGTAGAGCCAGACTGAAAATTTCAATGCCATTGCCGGGATTTGAACCACGGAACTTCTTGTCTCCGTACAGCTGCTGTAAACCATTGAGCTACTATTGCCAACGTGCCAACATGACATTTAGTTCTCCAACTGACTCGTATTTTTCTCGATAAACCACTAGAAGTTCTCATAAACATATGAGATAACTACCTTCATGGCCACTTACTATGCTTAAGTACTTTTAGCCCCGAGCCTAATAGTTCGGAGCACTATTAGGTACAATTAGTGAAAATTAATTGTTCTTTCACACTAGGCGTGTGTAGGACGCACTATGAAAGGGTAGAGCCAGACTGAAAAATTCAATGATATGAACCACGGATCTTCTGGTCCCAGTCCAGCCGCTCTAAACCATTGAGCTACTATGGCCAGCGTGCCAACATGACATTAAATTCTTCAAATGACTCGTGTTTCTCCCGGTAAACCACTAGGAATTCTCTTAAACACATGAGACAATTACCTTAATGGCGACTTACTATGCTGTAAGTACTTTAAGGCCCGGGGTTTATAGTTAGGGCCACTATTAGGTTTCAGTCTGGCTCTACCCTTTCATAGTGCGTCCTACACACGGCTAGTTTGAAAAAAATTAATTTCCATTAATTGTGCCTTATAGTTGTCCGAACTATAAAGCCCGGGCCTTAAAGTACTTACAGCATAGTAAGTCGCTATTAAGGTAGTTGTCTCATGTGTTCATGAGAACTCCTAGTGGTTTACCGAAAAAAAAACACGAGTCAGTTGGATAATTTAATGTCATGTTGGTACGTTGGCCATAGTAGCTAAATGCTTTAGAGTGACTGGACGGAGACTAGAAGATCCGTGTTTCAAATCCCGGCTATGGCATTGAATTTTTCAGTCTGGCTCTACCCTTTCATAGTGCGTCCTACACACGGCTAGTGAGAAAGAACAATTAATTTCCAAAGTAATAATTATTCAGCTGCCCTATCTTCAGATCTAATGCATGTGATAATTGTTTACGAAAATGCTTAAAGACTGATCATTCAACAAATACTCATACTGGCAACATTCAGACAGCAGTAAGCTGTGTGCGGTTATGAACATTTGGGCTGCCGAAATTTCAGTTTGTTCAGTATGTGCCTAGATTGTCTAGACGCCTCGTTAGCGTTATCTAGGGGAAAGACAGCTGACTAAACTGCCGCTACAGCAGAACAGTGTTCGTATAGCAGGTCGCGAGAAAAGGGTACCCCATTTTTTGTAAGTGGCAGTGGCATTTCTGTTATTCAAGAGAATATTATGTAAAAAACAGGGAAAATAAATGTACAAACATGAAATTAGTATTACGCGATTTCAGATTCTAAACACAGCTACTTCATTTTGAAACTTATGCTTTGCAATGTCATTTTCCCAATCCACCATATAAATTATAAATGTGTATTTCAGGTAGTGTTACATTAATTTGTAACTGTTATTTTTAATTCAGCCTCGAAAAAGAAAATCAATATTGTTTATTTGTTTTATTGTATTATATAAGGTTTAAAATTATTTAAAAGATGCATAGAGAGTCAGACTGAAAAATGCAATGCCATAGCCGGGATTTGAACAACGGATTTTCGTGATCCGTGGTTCAAATCCCGGCTATCGCATTGAATTCTTCAGTCTTCTTTCCATACTTTAGCCTACACACGGCCAGCGTGAAAAAACAATTTCCATTAATTGACCTAATAGTGGTTAACTATAAAGCCCAGGCCTTAAAGTACTTACATGTAAGTCGCCATTAAGGTAGTTGTCTCATGTGTTTATGAGAACTCCTAAGTAGTTTACACGAGTCAGTTGGAGAATTTAATGTCATGTCCGCACGTTGGCCATAGTAGCTCAAGGGTTAGAGCGGCTGGACGGCAACCAGAAGATCCGTGGTTCAAATCCCGGCTATGGCATTGAATTTTTTAGTCTGACTATCTTTTCACATTTTAGCCACACACGGCCAGCACCCGCCTCGGTAGCGTACATGGTAGCATGTCTGTCTCACATTCAAGAGGTCCCGAGTTCGAATATCGGTCAGGGTGAGTTACATGGATAAGGTTTTTCTGGGTTTTTCCATCATCCTGATAGACGAATGTCGGGTAACTCTAAGCTCCATGGAGCCCGGACTGATATGAGCATCATTTCACCCATTTCATTCATCGTCCGATATGACTTAACGTTGGAGGACCTAAATTGAAAAAAGCCACACGGCCAGTATGAAAGAACAATTAATTTCTATTTAAAAGATTTTAGAAGTGTAATTTTTAAATTAAGTTTAAGAAGTGAAATTGTTAAAATAAATAACACGTTTGTATATATTGCCAAGAATAATGAAGTCTTAAACAAGCACGTGATTGCTCTGGTGAAGGAAAAATCTATGATCTACCTCGCAAGAAGAGAGAGAAATATTTTTATCGTCGAAGAAAACAGACGATTAGAATTTAATACATTACTGTGTTACGAGAGTAATCTTAATACAAAGACACATGGACTTTAAGCTTGACCTTCGTAGTATAGCTTGAGGTTTTATAGAAGAAGGACACCCAAATAGTGAATAAACTTGAGAGATTATCAGTGCAATTATGCTACAACTTTCTGTGTCAATTTAAATATGAATTAAAATCAATATATTAGTAATTAATTTTTGTATTGAAAATACTTTCTGCATATAAAGGAATATATCTGTCTGAAACTACGTCTTGGGAGCTCAAGTTAGACCAGGATTTCACATTATAATTTAACTTAAAACAAAATTTAACGGATCAAAATTAAAATTTCTTAAAACTCCGTCAAATATCATCAGAGCTTGGCAATTCACTATCTTCACATCACGATTTGGAGAGAAGAAAAAAAAACCATACATTAAATAAGTCTTACAAATTTCTCTGAGAATATTTCAAGACTTTGGCATAACCAGGAATACGTCCAGGTTTTTACATCCCCGATAAGAGAGTAGTCATTCATTGTAAAAATTTGTGGATAATGGTGGTAATATATTGTGTATTTAGAGATAAATTGAAATATAAATACTATCTGTGGGGTGATGAGTATTGCTGAAAGTATATTATCTCAAAATATAACCTCCAGAAATATATAAGACTCCTGAAAATACCAATAATTACGAGGATGGTTTGAAAAGTTTCCGACCTCAACATGAAGATAGCAGCACTCGTAAATAAAAGCTAGTGAATTTCTTTGTACATCTGTTGGCAGTTACTCACCGGAGGTTTAGCCATTTTGGACGCTCAGTTGTTATGTCACAGTCGTTTGAGTGAGTTGATGCGAGTGCTTTTATGAAAATGGACAAAATCGACTATCGAGCTGCCATGAAATATTTCTTTTCGATAGGCAATATGCCTATATCAATCAAAGATGAGTTAAATTCTGTGTATAGAGACCCCGCACAATGATTTACCACAGTGAAATTTTCGACAGCGTGGCCGTAAGAGCTTCAGAGGCGATGAACGTTCGGGACGTCCAAAAACTACAACTACCGACAAAAGCATTGCCAAAGTTCACCAAATGGAGCTAGGTTACTGCCGAATTAAAGTGAGAGAGATGACAGAGGCTATGAACATGTCAAAAGAACGTATATGTCACATATTAAATAAACATTTAGACATGAGAATGCTGTCCAATTAATTACTGTAGGTGAAACCTGGGTACACCATTGTACCCCGGGAACAAAAATACACTCCAAACAGTGGACTGCAAGGTGGGAACCGCCTCCAAAATAGCAAAAACTGCTTTTTTGTCTGGGAAAGTAATAGCAACAGTTTTTCGGGATAATCATGGGAATTATTTTAATCGATTATCTTCAAAAAGGAAAAGCCGTAACAGTGGCATACTACGCATCATTACTTGACAAACTGGAGACAGAACGTTCGGAAAAACGGCCACATATGCAGAAAAAGAAAGTCCTGTTTCACCAAGACAACGCACCCTCTCACACTTCAGCGGTTGCAATGGCGAAAATCCATGCTTTACGGTTTGAACTACTTCAACATCCAACTTACTCCCCGGATCTAGCCCCAAGCGAGTTCTTTTAGTTCACTCATCTGATAATTGCGCTCGGACGACAGATATTTTCGTCAAATGAAATGGCAATCACCTTCG
The DNA here is from genome assembly GCA_030765055.1 of Mantis religiosa. Lineage (NCBI taxonomy): Eukaryota > Metazoa > Arthropoda > Insecta > Mantodea > Mantidae > Mantis > Mantis religiosa. Next base: position 52,827,414 of record CM060949.1, read on the forward strand.
TGAACAATTATTTTGCAGAGAAAAACGTGGAGTACTATTTGGACGGGTTAGAGATTGAAGCGTCGCTGGAAGAAGTTTGTAGAGCTACAAGGAGGCTATGTTGAAAGATAAAAAAATAAAAATTCTGGAAAGATGTCTTGTATCTTTGTTAGGTCGGGACCTTTTCAGACCAGACCTTTTCTTGTCTTCTTAAAATAGCTGTTCTGATAGAGTTTACAGTTATCAGATGAGATAAACTTTTATCAGTTTTAAATATTCTATCACACTGATTCAATGCTGATATCACGTAGCGTTATAAAAAGCTTCAGATAAATTGAATTTCTATTTTACTGGAACAGTTCGTAGTAGCTTATTTTATAACAAATGCTTTGCATTTGTAAAAAGTTCCAGTAATTGAAACAAAGTTATATTAACTTGAGTAAATTAAAGGACGGTGGAAATTGGATGCCCTACTTTCTCACTTTTTATAGGGTAGCTGCATTTATAGCTCCATTGATCTCTATTTTGCAATTTTCTAAAATTACCCTCAGAAGCCCTCTTTGCTTCTCCTAGCTTTTGCGTAAGTGGTAAACCGTAATTCATAGCTAAGATATTATACAAAAATTATATTTCCTAAAAGTATGTAATTTGTAAAATAATACATTTGTGCAGTTATTCATTCCCGGTATAAATCATTTCGTTTGGTTGCACTTTAAAATACTCCGAGTTTGTGGGTTCCTAGAATTAAAGGTCGAGCTTGTATAAATTTAAAATTCTCTTCATTTCATTAATCAGATGCTTTGTACACCCCTTACAGCAACGAAATGACGTAGAATTACAGCAACATAATCCTTAAATTCGTCTGCCAAACGTGAACAAACGAAGGAATTCGCTACGGCACCTTCAAGTTGTCACACAGCTGCACGCTCAATTAACAACTGCAACTCGCAACTTGCAACTGACTCCGCTCTGACAGCCACGGAGCCTTTCTACCTCCACTCATCGTTCTAGAATTCTGTGGATCGTTCGGTAACAATCACGATGGCAGCGAGAAAGTCCAGAATATCTCTGTCTGTCTCTCGGCAGACGTCCAGCTCTGCACTCACGCGCCGGCTGCCTTTTGTCGCAGCCGCACAACATGTCATCTGTGGCAACATTGTTCTCAAATGGGAAATAGGTCTTTATCTCTTGCCTTCCACCTCCTGCTCATGAAAACAGAACGGAAATTCAAAGACATTATACAGGCTGTCAAGCAAGAGGAATCCACTTCGAGCAATTTTTGTAACTTTCGATTTTTTGTTGTAACTCTAAAATAATTGACCTTCAGACACACACATGAACGTTTTCTACTGTTTTGATGTCAGAAATATGTCCTCAAAATATATCACACCAATAAAGTTACACCCTGTATAAGGAAAAATTCGGATATGAGTACATCTTATAGTCTATTTTATTTCCATGCTTCCACTGATGTAGAAAGAACTAAGACAGAAGAATGAGCGTTTGTAAGAATACTTTGAAACGGTATGAGTACAAGTGATGTGAGTGTAACTTACCTTACTATTTTATAATTAGTTGAACACATCGAAACGATGATTGAAATGGGTGAAATGAATCTCAAATGAGCTCGGGTTCAGTGGAGCTTAAAGATACTCGACATTTATCTTCTGAGAACAGGGGTAAAATCTGAAAAAAAAACATAGTTATGGAATCCACCACACCAACAGTCGAATTCGGGATGAAATATAACATACTTTCCAACATCATGGAGGTGAAAGGTTAAGAGAAAATTTGTAGATTCTGAGAAAATCCTAGTTTCCGTTACACCTTGTGAAAAGTCTCACATCATTTCTAAGCAGCTATATAATAGAGGAGTTTCGTAAGTTCGCAGCTGGCTTATGTTCAAAACCTCAAATGTTATTTCTTTTCGAAGTAGAAGAGTTTGCCAACTACACTGTTTCCCGTTAAGAATCTTTTCTAACATCGCTAGGTAATACTTTATCCACGCTGTTTTCTCTTTTTGGCGCTATTGTTTCCGGCGGAAGATAGCAGGTGGAAGCTATTGCTCTCCACATATACACAAAGCCCTCTTCATTGCTCCAGAGGGGTTCTTTATTACCAAAATCTCTGGCACCTGTTGCATGTGCGATACACTGTTATCCTGCACATAACGTAAAATGGATAGCGCCAACAAGTAGTTTTGTTCTCTATTATCTGTAGGCAAGTTGCATTACTTACTTATAAATAATGTCAAAGTTTCTTTATAAAAAGTAAGTACCTATTAGAAGTTGATAATCCTTTCGTTGGGAGAGCTGTGCATCGGTTAGAATGCGTGCGTACTCGTTCTAGTAATTTCATAAATTACAATAACTAGGGTAAAGGGAGGTATTTTCGTGTCATAGGCAATTTCGTGATACTTTTTCGAAGGGATGTCACAGAGAAAGCAGTTGGTAAGAGAGAAACCAGCTAACGGTGCTTACCGATAGACCCTGAGCTCTAGGAACAAATATGGCGACTACCAACAGTGAAAGACGAGTTAACACCAACTGGTTTCTCTGTGACATCCCTTCGAAAAAGTATCACGAAATTGCCTATGTCACGAAAATACCTCCCTTCACCCTAGTTGTTTTAGGGAGAGGTACATTGTTACGCTATTATAAAATTATTTCCAACATTAAGAAGCCGCTCCTTGCTACAAAGAAAGAGCATCATCCACAGTGTCGTGCAGCAGTATTTGAACAACTGCTCTAGCACTACTCTAATTGGCTGTCAGGTTAAAAGGGGAACCCTTTCAGTGAAACTACTTTTCAAGAAAAGATCAAAATCACATGGGCTTCTAAGTGTGGGCTGTGGAGGATGCTGCAAAATTTCCCTGATCTGTCTATGAAGTGGGAGTAAATTAACCAGATTATATTTAAAGTATTTTTCTTGTTCGTCTGTGTTTTATTTAACGCTACTCGACAAAGCGTTGAAGCTTATTGACCTTCAGTGACCAGCGCTCCGATCATTTTCTAATCTGATTCTAAGAAAAATGAAATATTAATAAGTTGTCATACAGTAAGTGACAAAATACCAATAGAGTACTTGCGAGCCGAGTGTTCTTATATATAAGCTTAGACAATTATTGTACACAATACGGGTGCATTACATGAAATTTAACCTTAATGATTATAAATGCATTAAATAAAGTACCCATGTAAGTATTTATTATAATATCCTTCAAATAATTGAAATCAGGCTAAACAGCTCTAACTTCTGCAATTTTCATAAAGGAGAAAAGAGAAAAATTTCAACTAAATTAGTTACTACACTCTTGTTATTAAATATCTACTGCAACTATAGTACGTCCACGGTAATGTAACTAATTTTATAGTGCGATCAATCTGTACAACGGGAATAATGTCTAAAAAGATGATTTGCTGAACTGACAAAGGCGTAATGCCAATTATATCATCAGCAATGTTCCGTAACTGACAGATGCCTCACTGACATTGTCGCTATTATCATATACAAATGATCATCATAGAGCTTCTTGTGTTTTCCCAATAAATATCTATTCTTTTGGTTTTATGGTTAAAAATACCTATGTCATTAAGGGTAAGCGTTTCGTATTAAATAATTTCTGTAATTATTGGTAATATATAGTAATACAACTAATTTTCTGAAATGTGGTCAACACGTACAAATAGGCAACTGCCTCAATATAAACACGTGGTTTAAGAGCAACACATTGTTAAGCTATACAAAATTATGGGTATGTAATTTGAGACACTGTTATTGCAATTAATGATGAAACAAACTCTTGCTACTTTAAGGCAACGTCATATTCATAGTTTTGGTTTAAATCACATACAAAATAAATCACCCCAGACATAGTTACTGAATACAGAACACGCCCTGGAAATGAAAGATAAACAACGGTTCTACTGACTTTGATTCAATGTAACTGTAGATTTAAAGTACTATAGGTACAATCCCAGACAGTTCATCAGCTGTATCCACTGAGAAATCACAAAGAGATTTTGATTCCAACTTTCTCCTTGTTAGAATTGTCTTTTTATATATGATTTCTCGCACCTGCCGGTGTATGACACCTTGCAGTGATTGTTTCTGAAGAGAGTGTACATACACTGGAGTCGCTGTATATGTACGATAACTTCACTTAAATATCACTGTTTTTGAACATTTTCCCGGCAGTACGCCTACTCGCTTTGCCGTTTAGTAAATCATATAATACAGTGAACGAAATTGTGAAATATGTTCAAATGAGCAGAGGGTCCATAGAGGGAATTGTGTTACTGCCACTCATTTGATGATTTTCTCAAATTTGAACTAATGTTTGCTAAACAAAGTAACCCAGATGAACATAAATCATGTCCAATTATTAACATAAGTTATATAAAATACGGATTTTGTAATATTAAATATGTGAGGATTTTATGTGAATTTTGTGTAAATAATAGCATCGAGCTGAGGTTTCTCATCCAAATTTATAGCTGGCTTTCAATCTGGAGCATTCTAAGGGCAGTCAGCTTACATTCTCAATCATATCTTCTCTGAAACTGTGTAGAACCAACCAAATGCAGGCTATCCTTAACTTAAGCTTAAAATATGAAGAATCCTGCCCTTGTTAGTTCAGTAGATGCCCAGTAGCAGTGTTCTTAAACCATATTCGCTTGCCGATTAAGATCTGCCAGCTTTCAGCCTTTGATGTCCATCTTCCCTCCCTTCACCCACCTCGCAACTGCACAGTAAAGACCCTCCCACAAGTTTCCAGTAAAACTATCTGCATTCTTGCCTCTTGTAATACAAATTTTAATAAGCAACGTTGTCTGAATGTGCCAAATATGTTAGAGCACTGAAAATAAGAATACATAATTAAAATCATAGAAATAATTGACGTATGGACTATCATTGGTATTACTATATATAACAACTATAATAATAAACATAAATAATTATTTTCTTTGTCAGCGCTTTAGTTTATATCAGTAGCATTAAAAGTGCCAAACAAAAGCATTCCTGCCACTAGTCCTTGCAGATATTAGACTGAACTTTACTGCAGGATGAGCATGAATGCCCTCTAATTTCACCTATGTGAGGGTATCCCCATACCTTTGCTTATTAGTTAAACCTGGGTCAATAGCAAACAAAAATAGCGGAAAGTGTGGAATTTCAAAGACACCCATAGCAATAAATTTTATTGACTTAAGTCTACTGTATTGCCCTTCTACTTACAACTAAATGTATAATAAAATTATTTACATTTTTAACTCGACTAAGACAAACCAGTTAAATAAAATCCTTTTGAAAAATCGTTTGTATCAACGCCAGCAGAGAAAAATGTATGTACTCCTAGCGCATCACATATCTTTACTTCTTTCATATGCACTGTCGCCACTCTTCCGGTAAACGTTAGGCAAATTTGAAGCAATGCTCGATCTAACCTCAGCTTCGAGCAAGACCCTTCTCTCAGGGTCTGCGTGAACATATATATGAGTAAGGAAGACACCAATGGCACTGGTAACCAAGTTTAAGACTCGTTTAATGACTGTTTCTCTTTTTAATTAAGTAAATCGCGAAGTTGCCGACCAAGGGAAACAAATCTATATTAAGACTTGAGTTACCGTATATGCAACGCAGATTACGTTATAACACGTAAGTCGTTATTTTCGTGGATACAGATACTTCTCGAGCTACGTCATCCTTCCAGCTGTGTGTGTATCCTTTCAAGAAAACTGTGCTATTCACACCAAAATACCCTTACTCAAGTCTACCTCTTGTTACAAGTGGACTTTTGTATCCTTTGTTACGGTCATCAGTTACTAAGAAAGGTTCTAAGAAAGCTACTTTACCCAAGTGTCGACCATATGGAAGTGTCGGTGATGCCTTCCCTTCACTGAACGGCAAATCCAACAAACATACTGTTTGACATTTAACGAATATTTCAAATGTTTATATCTAATCTATTATGATTCTTAATTCATTGAATCCATAATTTCAGTATCGGCACTGAATACTACTAAGAATTTGTCAACCAAAATCTTATTAGTCGAAATTGGTTATTTCAGAAAAATATATATTTTTAGAAAAAAGATCAGGATATTTATAAAATGTTACAACCACAAATCAATTACTGGATACTTGGTGAATGAGGCTTCAACGTCATATTCGGAGTAGCCGTTTTGAGGAAAGCGAGTCTCGGGTGGTGTAATTCTTGTTTTAAGTGGCTGGGATCAAAGCTACGTGGGCCAGTGTATTGAGAACTCCCAGTCATTGAGACTTATGATGGAAATCACCAAAGCTCGGAAAGGGAAACCTGTAATGCAGCAAGCTTCAAATAAGCCTACCGCTACAGCCTGCATCCCTTTTAACGGCAATCTATCCGACAGAATCAGCAGAATTCTCGCCAAATACAATAACAGGACCATCCAAAAGCCACCTCCGAAGATTAAACATCTGTTGAGACCATGAAAAACAAACTGGACTTCCAACGTCTGGGAGTGTACCGCATTCCCTGTGAATGTGGGGCACCGTATATAGGACAAACCGGAAGAACCATCGCTACTAGAATAATACAACAGGAACGGAGCATTCGTTTAGTGCAACCTGAGAAGTCTGGGCTGGCAGAGCATTGTTTTGATAACGACCATAGAGCCAATTTTCGGGATACGACCATCTTGGCATAATGACGGTTATTGGGTGCGGAGGATTAAGGAGGCTTTGGCGATTTCCTCTGAAAGGAGCACGATTAAAAGTAATGCTTGATTTCAGTTCAGCTCATCTTGGAAACCGGCCTTAAAAATACAAATCCATCGAATTAAGAAGCAAATATCAATACAGCTTGATAATCAAGTTAAGTAGTTACGTTTCTTTGACACAATTTTCTATACTCAAACCATCTCCTGACCTGGCATTTAATTTACTGAAAACAGTCTTTTGTTCAGTAATGCGAATTTTGATAGTGTTTTGTCTTTTTTATGCTTGTATTATATCCAGCGTTTCATTTGTGGTTGTAACATTTTATAAATATCCTGATGATGGGAGAGATGCACACTCCCGAAACGTTGATATCTAATCATCTTTTCACCTGGCTGGCCGCCCGAGAAGAAAGTGAGCGTACTAGTGGCCAGGGAAGCTTCAGGTCTTATTTTAAGATCTGCCATATCTCTTAAGTTCTTATAAACGCTTATTCTGCTATATCTGCTTCGTGTTAATTCAAACAAACATTTTCAGAAGTGATTATATTGTATACTTTCTTGAAGTTAAAGAAGTTCACAGCAGGGGTAAGCCATATTTAAATATTTTAGCAGCTGATTGCCATATAGTGCTTAAAAGTTACCTTCTTCTTGCAAGGGCAAGAGGAAGTAACAAAATAAAGTAAAGGATGACGTTCATTTGTTCTAAAAAATTGTTTTACTGAGGTCTGCATTTTTGTGTTCTAAGATTTTGTCTTTTACAACGTACTAGTTAAGCAGAAGTAATATAAAATAAAGAGGACTTCACAACTATTCTCAGAAGACGTGCGATATACACTATTAGTTTTCGTTAAAATATTTTAAACATACAATCATTGTTAGCAGTATTTTTGAAAATAATAATTAAATACTTCTCATCCCTGGAAGGTGCCGAACAATATTGTTTGTTTTTTAATTATGCTGGCAAACGCAGACACAGTCGCTATTATATGAGAGCCTTTTCAAGATTCGAATATTTTCAAAACATATTTCCAGTTGCCAATTTCTTGGATTAAATACACTATTTCCACTATTTAAAATATGTAGGGAAGAAAGTAATAGTGTTGTAGATATTTCTGTTAATAAAATCGAAAGGTTTTCTCCGTGGATCTATCATCGAGTAAGTTACTTATAACTACCTTGTCTGCTGTGTTTGATACTCTCAGAAGTATCACTGCATTTCTTTTCTAAAAGTAGATGATAGTAAACTTTACATTCAACTGTAGGTTTCCGATATAAGCATTCTTGGTGGACGCACTATTTGTTGTAAACTACACATTAAAATCTAATGGCCGTGTTCATAGTCAGACTTGTCCGGACAAACTTGTTACCTCCGGTGGACTAACGGTGCACCATCGATTTTCGTATACATAAACCGGGACTAGCGGTAATCCGAGGACCAAACACGTTGGTCCGGCCCAAATTTTGGTCCATCTCTGAGGGGCAGATTAAAGTCGGACTGTCTTTGCAACATGGATGACAATGGAGTGGTGAATGCAGCTGTGGTGTGTAGAATTCGTGAAATAAGACGACGGAGGGAAAGGTATGTACCAAGAATAGAAAATATTGCGAGGTACGACGACCTAAACATCAAAAACATTTACAGGTTTAGTAAAGCGAACGCCAAGAAACTGATAGAAATGATTCGTCCTAACCTGCACGTCAGGGACGATAACCGAGGCCTGACACTCAAATCCTAACAGCACTTCGGTATTATGCAAGAGGAGGATATCAAGAAAACACTGCTGACCTGTATGATAGTAAGCCGCAGTATCAGCAAACTCGTCATAAATTCCCCTCCATGCCTCCTCCTTTCTCATATTTGTATTCGTCGACACGGATTTATTTTCTATAATGTTCATCCTTTTTTGGATTAGAGAAAACAGTGATCTTCCTCTGACCAATTGATACCACGCTTCTTCATATTATCCATATTCGCGCACACCAAACTGTTTCCGAATCCCAAACAACAGCAGCAAGATTAAGAATGTTGCTGCATGTGATACAGTTCCAGGACACCAGCATCCTTTCTACCGCAGAACATTACCACACACGACTTCAGCGGAAGGCCATCGAAATTTACAAACATCCTAATAATTTCAACAGAAAGGAAAAAGCCTTAAAACTAAATAGGAACTGGAATCCTGTTATCGAAAACAGGAAACGTCATTTAACTACCAAGAATGACGCAGACCAATCACAGGACACCATTGCCGGACAACCCAGGCTATGCCCCCCAACTACCAGCACAAATATCAGACGCAGCCAAACTCTCTGCAAGATAGCTTCGACCGCGCCACTGATGATATCTACCGTAGTTGTGGACGAAACGTTTGGTTCTTACTCCAATAGACCACGGCAAAACAGCCCGGAAACAATCATTTGTATTATGGACTCCGGCCGTGAAAGTTTACGTTCTCTCATAACATTAAGAATGATCAAGAAACAGCTCTGAAACTGCCACAGAGATTTATAAATTGTGGTTTGTTATTCACTTTATGGAGCTTGCGCATGGTCAGAAGAACGTGTAACATTTGCTCCGTGCTGGCCACGGCTTTACTTGGTTTGAGGCCTTTTATCGTCTATAAATACCAAAAAGTTAGACCACATTTGGTCCGGACCAAGTAAGTAGGAGGATTGTCTAGACCAAAATAATAACTATGAATATGGCCCTAAAGCTCTTTGAAGTGCAGATGTTTTATACTGGTTGGGGTAAGCTTAAACTTAATAAAATCAGTGTACTTGCGAAGAATAGTCTGTAGTACTTTACGAGAAGGAAAACAAATACAGAAGAATAAAACTGGGACCAATTAACTTCCGCACAAAGTCTATGCAAAGTATTTCATTAAGACGTGGAAATTAAAGCGTAGCTGTAAAGCCTCAACGACGTGTGCCACTATTGTATCGAAATGGGCAAAAATACGAAAGCGCACTTGAGGAAGAAAGGCTGTTAAAATATTAACCTGGCAAAACTTTTAATGATTTCTGTTTACGTAAAATATAATTAACAGAAGCGGGAAAGATTTCTGCCAGCATGGCATTGTAACCTGGTTAAAAAGGAACTTTTATATCTTCTGCTGCACTTTTAATGCTGAAGTAGTGTTAATTATGTTAAGTAAACCGGTATATTATAATCATCCTAAAACGGCTGGTATATTATTAGAAACGTTTGCAGCTAAAGCACAAGCAACTGTTCATAAAGTACGTTAATTCCTCATACTTTTTACTGGTTTTTTTTTTTTTTTTTGCACTGCAATCTTTGAAGTATTTTTGTGTGGCTAGAGGTTGTGAGGAGGTATGAGTCGGTCATTGACGCTAGAAAATCGACTGCAGAATCCAATGACAGTCTTTGTGCTGTCTGGTGCCTTTCATTTAACTTGAAGCACATAAAATCAAAGACGCTTACAGATGTTTTAACCTTTGAAGTTTAGATGTAGATTGAATTTAATGTGCAGCATTGTGTGTAACTCGCATTCAAAATATCCCGATAACCAACCTCCGGGAGCTACCATCATTAAATTCAGCTTCCTTCTGCAGTGCTTTACTAACATTGGTTTCATCATCCAATATTATATGATCTAAAGCTCTTTTTTTCGTTCCTAGGCTGGCTACTGACCCAAAGGCATTGCTTTTTAATTCCTTGGGGGTGTAAGTCCAACAAAGATGATAGAAATTAGATGAAAAAGTGTCAGATTAAGTGAAAGCAGCTTCACTGTTAGGAATGGAAAGAAAAGCTTCAAGCTTAAGTGGGGTCCCATCCAGTAATTGAACTAGTGATCCGAAGTTAATATGGAAAGAGGAAATTCACTGTATCCACATCATTATTTAACTTGCAGTAACATTTAGCTTTTATAGTTTACAATTTGTTTCTCTTCACTTTAACAGAAAAATAAGGGATGTAAATAACCTACATTTCGTTCAAAATACAAGGGGCGTCCAGAAAGAAAGTTCTGTTTCAATTTATCTCCGCTGCAGCGCTGCGATCGCAGTTACCCACATGCACGGTAGACACTCTGTATCGAAGAGAAGAAAAGTGCGCCATTGTGGGATCACTGTCAGCCACGTACGCTTTGTTGTGCTTGTTTACAATGTCCGTGTTGTTTGAAAATCCCGCGGCTTGTGAAATCAGATCTGTGATTCGTTTTCTGAATGCTAGGAAAGTGAAACCAATTGAAATTTATCGGAAAATTTGCGATGTCAAAAGGTGCTGTGTTTCTTCACGACAACGCACGACCACAAACTACAAATGCGACGAAAAACATCCTACAGGGAATTGGCTGGGACGTGTTTGACCAACCCCCGTACAGTCCTGACCTCGCTCCTAGCGACTTTCATCTGTTTTTGCATCACAAATCTTTCCTAGCCGGACAAAACTTTAACAAAGACGAAGAGCTGAGAGAAAATGTTTCCAACAGGTTGAAGACACAGGCGGCAAACTTCTATGAAGAAGGTATACAAAAACTTGTGCCTCGCTTTGACAAATGCCTGCAAAATTTCGGTAGTTATTTGGAAATGTTGTTTAATTTTTCTGTTTCTGTACATAACTTAATTTTATTACCAAAAGGAACTTACTTTCTTAATATCAAGTCTAATCTGAATACACTTTTTGAGGTCACACACACACACACACACACACACACACACACACACACACACACACACACACACACACACACACACATACACACACATATATACACACATTGGTGTGCATCTTTAACCTATGTTACACTTTAGGTATCCGATAATATTGGCAAAGTACTTAAAGTTGAAATCTTGAAATATGCGATACAATAATGAAATAAATTGGAATTCTCTGCTCGATATAAAAATCAACAATAAGAACAGCAACATCAATAATGGACGTAGTGGAGAACGTAATAATAAAATTTGGAATCTATTAAAAGTCCTGTATGGGAAACGGTATAAGCACATATTTTAAAATGTTGGTTGGTTACCAACATTTCCCATATTCGGGGTAACTTCGAGCCAACACGTGATGACCGGACCCATTTCTCATGTGGAGGCATGCAGAGGGTGGTGTCCATTACCTCCAATGATAGGGTGATAGTGAAGATGTCAATGAGGTGAGAGGACCTACAGCTAATACCGTGGACTCTAAACCACGTTGAGCATAGAGAACACTTCTCATGTGGTAGAAAGAGGTGAAGGCGTGGATAGGGCAGGCTAAAAATCCCCAACCCCAGAGCCGGGAATCGAACTGGGGACAAATGCACGTGGTAGTGTTTAACGACCACTTTTACTACATACGGCACCGCAGGCGATGACACTGATGATACATGAGATGAAGATGGAGCACCTGTGGAATGAGATGGCGGGAGAAACCGGAGATCCCGGAGAAAACCCACCCCAGCGCCGTGTTGTCCACCACAAATATCACTTTGCGGTCGCCTGGGATCGAACACGGGCCGCCTTGGTGAGAGCCAAACGGTCTAACCACTGAGCCACGGCGCGGCTACACATGCACGTGAGCCGCGAACGAAACCACCGCGCTACATCTTGATAGCCCGCCTCGGTAGTGTGCTGGTAGCGTGTCTGCCTCACGTTCAAGAGGTCCCGAGTTCGAATCTCGGTCAGGGTGAGTTACCTGGTTAAGGTTTTCCCGGGGTTTTCCCTTATCCTGAAAGACGAAGTCGGGTAACTCTAAGGTCTATGGACCGCGGGCTCATTTGAGCACCCATCATTCTTCTTCTGATATGACTTAACCTTGGAGGACGTAAATTACAAAAAAAAAAAAAAAAAAAAATAGATGGATGCTTGGATGGATAGACAGACAGACAGACAGACAGAGTTAACATGAAAAATTCAGTGCCACGGCCGGGATTGCAATCACGGATCTCTTGGTTTCCGTCCAGTCGCTCTAATCCATTGAGCTACCATGGCCAACGTGCCGTCCTGACACTAAAGTTCTCCATTTGACTCGTATATTTTCCCGGTTGACCACTAGGGGCTCCCGCATTCAAGATACACAGTTTGTGGCGACTTACTAGCGTAAGTACTTGAGTCCCAGCTTTCATCATTTATGCAGTCAACTCTACTGCAACTGTGCTGATGTTGCAAAATCAGGAATATAATTTTTCCAATTTGTTTCTTTCGTCGAAGTTAATTTAATATTAATTTTAATTCAATTGAATGTCCATAATTGACTAAAATATTACTTGAGGCATTTAAATGTTTTAAAATTGCGACTTACCTGACTTTGTATGCGAAAACCACGCAGTTGTTTTCCAGAGCTAACATTAAAATAACATGCTAATTCCTCACCTTACATTATAACAATAAGTATTAAAATAGTTTCAGTTCTTTGTTGACAAATCAGCCCTTGTGATTGTTCCGATTTCAAATTTCACAATTTATTTGGTATATCCACTTACGTCTGCCAATATTTTACATTTGCCAAGAAGCTGTTTTTGAGTTGACTATCCACTAGTTAAATACTTTGATGGCAGTGATCTTCTGTTTTCTGGATATATAATTGCAACTTTGCCACTTATAAATAATCAAACATCTAAGGTAGCTGCATTTATCTCTGTAAGATATCTACCAGCCACTTATTTGTGCTTTGAATATTACAAATAAGTTTAACTTAACTTGCTATGGAAACTGTGACGTAAATAACATTTAGCCACAAATACATGAATAAAAGAGAATTTCAATTGTTCTTCTGGTAAATTAGGCGAATAAGTGCGATAGAATAAATTCCTAGTGAGATTTTAGAGGAGTTGTAAGTTCTGATACTCTTGAAATTGGAAAAAGAAACCTTATGGAACAACAAATTCTATAGGTACGCAAGTGTCTTAACTACACAATTAACTACACAAGTTCGGTTAAAGAGCATATTTGGTGTTTTAAGTTCAGCGCATTTTGGAATGTAACTTGAGGGAGTGAAAGTTTCTTGACATCTTAAATAATGTGTGGTTAAAAATACAGTATTTTTAATTTTCTAAGGTGTAATAGTTTTATTTAAAATATATATTTCGTTGAATATTTTTTGAGGGGAAGTATGCATATCTTGAATTGTCTGCGAATAACCCGTGAAGCGTTCTTCATGTTGAAAATCCCAAAAAGCTTATAAACTGACGGATTTAAAGTAGACAAAGCGTTTCACATAAACAAAAGGCACACAATTTGAAAGCAAAAATTTACCAGTAATGGCTATTTCGAATAATTTTTGCTCTTGGTTTAAATTTTCAAATTCCTATTCTTTTTGAATGGATAATCGCTATTAGGTTTCTACATGCTCTGCTACGTAATTTCAAAGCCACCACATAACCATCTATATTTTCATTTGACTTTCCTAAATGTTGCTTTAGGCCATTACGCGTGTGTTAGATCCTTTATATTACATAAGCTCGAGGGTATCTAACAGGGCAATCCACACAAAGTGAAGACTGACCTCCCCTCTAATGACCTGGGAGTTGCTGAGCTGTCCCAAAACGGCACCCAGCGCCTCCATGGGGCTTTCCATAGGGCAAGACCTAGAGAATAACAAGCCCCTCCCCCTTCTGGTCCTATGGACTCAAGACGGGATGGAAGTGGATACGCCACCTACGCGCGCCAACCCCAAAGGGAAAGGCTTCCGATTAACCCCGGTAGGGCCGCCTGGTGATCTAGCACACCTTCTAGTAGCTATGCAGGTACAGATGTATTTTTTATCTTGAAAAGTGCAGAGCGATGCGCAGTGGTATTTGGACGAGTCCACTTCAGAATGGTTACAACTGGAGGGGAGGGCAGGTCAGTTGCGTACCAGTTGCAAGCAACTAAACACGTGCAGAGCTACTCGTTAATACTACAGCTTGTTTCAAAATGTGCTTGTCTCCTCGTTCCAAGAGAGCATTTATAAATGACGCCTCCTAGCAGCAAATTAGGAAATAAAGTGCTACATTTAAAAACACGAGAAGCAATAACCAATATCCATAGATTTATAAAAAAGAAACAGTGGTCTGAGTCAGCTATAAAAATCTGGGGAAGGGTATCTGAGGCAACAGTTGTGTCTGAAAGCAGTTTAGGATAGTTATTAAGGAATGATAAGCCATTGGTGCTAGGGCAACAACGTCTTTCTCTATACCCAGCAAACAAAGATTTAGAACATGCACAAAATCTAATTTGGGTGTTTTACCTCAGAAGTAGTTAGGCGAACTATGAATAATTTTTAAAGGACAGATAAACAAAGACCAACTTTGAAGAAAGTGCTTATAAAGCTTAAAAATTCTACTGACTTCCAAGAATTCTACTCACTTCACATTAAGAAGAGTTCTTTTGAAGCTAGGATTATTTGAAAAAAAAAAAAAGCACTAAGCGTGACATACAAATTTTAATCGAACATCGCACCATACGTGCTGAAAAGCTTGATTATTTAAGAAATATCCCAAGATATCGAATTTAAATTGATATGGATGAAACTTACATAAATACAGCACAGACTAGACCATATGCCTGGAGTAAAATCGTTACAGGGGCTCTGCAGCGATATTGAATAGCAGACAGTTGTTTATCATGTGTCCTGGAGGAGAACAAGGTTTTGTTCCAAATTCCTATGTACTATTTAAGATTCAACAAAAGCGTGGAAATTACTACCAAACTAAGAATTACAACTTAATTTATAAGAGCTGCAAAAACTGGCTACGAGAATGAAATTTGTTTTTAGACACCTTATGCAGCACCCTCCCCTCTCGTAATCTTACGCGTGTGACACATTGTGGCAAGAGGTGCACTATCCCCACCACAGTTGCTACTCATTCCTACCGCATAGGATTCCTGTCAAGATAAAATAATACATCTGTAGTATGCGGTAATATTACCCGAATATTACGTACCCGATCTCCCACGGGTTTGGGGAACCACTGCCCCCTCGAATCCAACCCAATCCGAACAACTCCCATTCAGACGGGGGCTCGAATGTTCGGCCCGAGGTTCCTCTAGTAACGTCGGAGGTACCACGAGTGCAAGAAGTCCGCAGCGCCGGCACCACGGCAGCTGACGGGGATGGATCTTTTACATTGTCGCCAGGCATTGTTGAGACGTGGCCCACCCATGCGAAAGAGACAGATAGCGCCCAAGTCAAGTCCACACTTACACGAATGCTTGCCGAAGGAGAGACAGGGTGGTGAGAGGAGGAGACGGAGTGATGTCTGGATAATTCTTTTCCTTCCTCCACCACCGCGAAAGTTCCTGTTAGGTAACTTTAGAGAAACGATGGTTCAGTTATAAATAAGAGAGAGGCAAGCTGAGCAGTAGCCGTTTCCCCGTGAGGTTACTTCACGAAACTTTTCTCCCATACGTGGAGGACGAAATTAGGTGCCGGGCGATAAAATGTTAGGCTCAAATTCCATCACACAGAAGCGCCCTGGTTCGGTCTCTAGGAGATTATGACGCTACGAGACGCTGCTTCAGGATTTTCCGGGTACACGAGGTCATGCGGGCACCCTAGGTAACACTGCAGTTAATCCAAACAGCAGAAAAAGCTGAACTCCATAATCTTCAAATGAGCTGTTTGGATACAAACTTTACCCCATTAATGTTGAAATGAAACACCAGGGTGTAAGAAAAAAATGGTTTGGCATCCTGTACAAAATCAGAGGAGCCAGAAAAGCTACCTTGAAAAATTCCTCAACAAAATAATCCCACCCCATCCTGCATCAACAAAATTATCAACCTGCGGTTAAACCCAAAACCTGGGTGGGTACGCAGCAAAAACCTTCTACCTGTTAACAGCCTATCAGTACCTGCGATGCGGTGCGAGCAGTAGCTTGTGGACAGTGAGAACTGATAATCCTGTAGTGATTTAAAAGTGAATTCTTTTGTGTGGTGAAGTAACGAGAGACCCTGAGAGACTGCGTTGGTGTATGTTACGTCATTTTAGAGCCTGTAAGAGGTGTACAAACTGTCAGTTTGAATTTATGTAAACTTGTCTTTTAACTTTGTGAACCCACAAAATCACAATATAAAGAGGAATAAGTTACGTGAATGCGCTCAAGTTGTGTGTGTGTGTGTCTGTGTGTATGTGTGTGTGTGTGTGTGTGTGTGTGTGTGTGTGTGTGTGTGTGTGTGTGTGTGTGTGTGTGTGTGTGTGTGTGTGAGGTGTGAGGTGTGTTCGGTATGATGAGACTGAATGTTAGTTTTATATCTATTTTCAGCCCGCCTCAGTAGCATGGTGGCAGCGTGTCTGCCTCACCTTCAAGAGGTCCCGAGTTCAAATCTCACTCAGGGTAAGTTACCTGGATAAGATTTTTCAGGGGTTTTCCCTTATCCTGAAATACAAATGTCGGGTGACTCTAAGCTCAATGGACCCTAGGCTCATGTGAGCATAATTTCACCCATTCCATTCATCGACCGATATGTCGATAGGACATAGGACATATAGGAATTAGGACTGACACATAATATGACGACCAGATCGGATACAGAACGCACGCTCAGGGACTACAGTGAAGGCCATAGGGCCATGGGCTGACTGGACCAGTTTCGTAGGATATGTACTGTATTAACCATCATGTAGCATTGGCTAAAAAGGCAAAAATACAGATATCTTTGCCTTCATTTCTGACATTTTTAAAGTTTCTTTGAAAACTCCCACAGTTGCACAACTGTGTTCCAGAATACAATACAAACTTCTGAGGCATTTGTACACGTTTGCAAAAAAAAATATAGCACTGTTAGATATTTTAGTTCAAGATACGCCTGCTGTTTAGGAAAGCGAATCCGATCACAGTTCCGAAAAGTTTTTACAGACTTTCCCGATAACCCAGTTCCGGATGTTTATTAGTCAGTCTATCGAAAAACGTAAACGCTTGGAAACGCCATGCTCCGAATCCTATAAAACCATGGTAGTGTGCGTTTACCGCGCACAAACGAAACCGGAACGAGACCTGTAGTGTTTTTGTGGGGGATAGTTTAGAGAGAATTGCAAAATTAGGTGCACCTGGGTACGAGTAAAACATTAACCCAGCAAGAGCAATCAATTATAATGAAGTAGACAAAGCCATAATTTGTTTGGTGTAATTTTAGGATTTATAACAATCTATATTAGTGTCAACAAGTGCATAGAACATCCCAGACTTCTAGAAATTGTGTCCTTGTGCAATCTCAAATGGGAAGTACCAATTCAGCATTAGTTTTATATCAGCCTACACACTTTCAATAGGTGAACAGGGACGCTAGTCCACGACCCCGTTAACAAATTTTAAACGACTAGATTGTGTAACAGGGTCATTTAACTGAACGAATTCAATATCTCCAACATTTAACGTCGTCCTTACTAAGGGACCTACCTAACCCATGTTTTTGGAAGGTTTTCTCGGGTCGCTAGGTGAATTCTTGGTAAGTTAATTACATCCCATTTCATTTCCATTATCATTGTGCATAGTCTCTCATTTGGTGATGTCTTTCAGGGTAGAAGTGTCGGCGGGAGTCTCGGCGCTGTATAGAGGATGATATGCTATTAAACACTTCCTGATTCGGTAGGATGGTTTCTGGTCTCCGGCGAACCAGTGGGCCGTTTCCGGGTCACGGCGGTTGGGATGACGGTTGTGCCGGCCTGCCGGGGGATTTTCCACCTGGTAAACAGTATGAACCCTGCACTCTGCACTGCCGTGACTCCTTGGGTCGGTAACTCAGTTTGAATGTGCTGAATACGTTTGAAAAATATACTACCAACTATAAGGTATCATGATCTATGTCCTCTATTTCCTTATGCTATCTCAAATTTTATTAATATTATGAGGGCGAGAAATGGCCATGAATGCTCATACTAGCATTCCTTTTGTTGTCTATATTATCATGTTCATTTGGAGAATTTATAATGCAGCTGTTCCAAAAGGAATACGGAATATAAGACAGAAATTTTAACAGCATTATGCTTCAAATTTTTAAGTCTGCTTATGAAAATTATAATAAAAAAGAAACAAGTCAATATTTACACGTTACTAGAGGAAGTGATGAAATTAAAATTTGACAAATGACTGGTAGCTTACATAGCAAATATTAAAAAAAAAAAAAAAAAAAAAAAAAATACAATATTCGTGCAAAACCATGTACGATCAAATGACATAGAAAAGACTTCTAAACGAGTAAATAGAGACATGACTATTATAAAACATTTAATCCGGTACTGAAATGTTGATAATGGAGTTAAGACATTTAATTAATACAGGTTCATCTAAAACTAAGCCAATATTCGCAATAAAAGGGTTGAGTATCTACAAAAACAAATTTATTTATGCATTAATGATACTGCGTTTAAAGCAATCTTAATTTATATCATAAATGTCTACTGAACGATATAGGAAATTTACCCTACCTAATTCTATCGGCTTTATGTAAATTATGTCATGAAAATCCAATTAAATTCTTTGTTTAAATTTGCATAGTAATTTCAGCTAAGTTAAATTTGTAATGTAATCAAATATATTTTTATATCTGATTTTGTATTCAGCGTCTACTTTTATTTTATGAATGATTAACTTAAACCCAAAATGTACAAATATTTTTGGAAATAATGTTAAATAATTCTATACCTAGGTATTTTGACCAATCACGAAGTAAAATGGATCCAAAATATGTAAAGAATGGAGACAACTAGACTCCTAAAGAAGGTTTACAAATCATAAGATCTATCAGAAGGTAGAAAAATGGAACATGTAGTTTGTCTAGTTCAATAAGTGAAGGCCAAGAAGCAGACGGGACAGAAGGAGGAGGAGGACGAGGAGGACGAGGAGGACGAGGAGGAGGAGGAGTAGGAGGAGGATGTAATGTTAACACATCCTCTTATATACTTGTGGAGGACCTATGCTGCAGAATTTTAGATTATATTTGGTCGAACTTGAATCTACGACCTTCAGTCCCTAAAGATTTAGTAAACATCCGTTCAAAGGTATACATGTGGATGAAATATCCAAATTAAGGATTTGTTTTAATGAAATTCCTATTGAATTACCTTAAATCATTAACTTGCTCACAATTTTAATTGTAGCATACGAAAAGTTTTCAATTTAACTGCTTAATTACCTAAAAGTTAAACAAATATCTTCTATGATGGAAAAAATGAATATAATGGAAACAGAACTTTCATACTTTCATTAAGGAAAAATAAACTTTTGAGAAAAAATATTTTCACTATTATTAGTGAGCTAGTTATTCTAATAATGTCCCCCAAAGATAATTGAGAAAGGAAACGAAATCGTATACATATTTATTCATAATATTGAATTCTTGGCTTCTTAACCAAGTTTAAAGAACATTAAACAAAAATTCCATCATTTGGAATATTATGAGTGGCAGAACTAGAGAAAAGTAATTTCTGAAATTCTAAAATTCAGGTAGAGTTAAGTAGATTATATTTTTCGTTAACTAACCCTTACTCCAAAACGCCACTAAGCCGTGAATTATATTTCTCTTATTACTGTCAGGTATTGAATTCTGAAATTGCAACTTTCTCTCCCATGACAATTGCTTGGAACAGGTCTGGAAGCAGAAGGATGTTTATCATTTAATCGGCGCCTGATGTAAACCCGCATGTCAGACGCGTTTTGTTTATTCTCTCGGAAATGTATATTGCTAATACTCCTTGATAAATGTCTTCCTAAATATACGGGTAGCTGAATAGCGTCCAACCAGCATGCTCCTAAATCCAAATGAAAATTCTTTTGTCTTCAGTCTTTACAGAGCTTTTTGATCACTGAACAAAAGCCGTGAAAATGATAAATCATTCGTTTATGGCCTCCTGATAATAATCCTTTCTTTCCAATTACACAAGGCAGAGGAAGTATTACATTTTACTCGAAAGTTTCATATTGAGATTTCGCTAATACTACAAGCTTAATTTTCCTAAAATGTAGCTTAACTTTCAAAAACAAAAGTTTGATCAGTACAAGGTGGAGGGGCATAGAAGGCCATGGCTTGCAGCAGGATTACATGTATTAGGTATGTAGTTAAAGAAGATATTACAGTATCCTTTACTCATTAGAGTCAAGTAAATAGCTTTTAAGCTATTATCGTGTGGTACATTTGATTACAACATTTGCTTAGAATAACGGACTGTTCGAAAGGAACAATTTTCCATATATTTTCTATTATACGAGGGATGCTTACTAAAGAATGATCAAAAATGTTTACGGTCATAATTTCTCGCACTAAAATTCAACCTTATTATATTCCGTTAGCTTAATGGGAAACAAATATGCCATAGTGGTTTCATTGTTGGTACTCCTGGTTCACGCCTGTGAGAACTAGGCAAGTTCAGATATATTCAGTATCGCCTACCGCTGAAATGGAGGTTACACACGAGGAACAATATGCGGCTTTGAAATTCTGCATTCGTCTCAACAAATTTTCAGTTGGGGCCTATACAATGTTACAGGAGACCTATGGAGAGACTGGTCTTCCCTACAGCACAGCTCGACGGTAGTTTAAAATTTTTAAAGAGGGGAGACAATCAATTTCAAAGGGAGGTGGACCCGGTGCTCCAGTTACTGCTCTTACGGAAGAAAACATCAAAATTGCTGCTGCCATTGTGAGAGAGGAACGACGAATTATCTTAAGATCACTTTCTGAAATACTGAACATTTCACTGGATGCCACCCACACGTTCGTGACAGACACATTGCACATTAGACGTGTTTGTGCGCGATGGGTTCCAAGACTGTTGATTCCGGAACAAAAGGACATTCGCATGCATGTCTGTATACAGTTAAAGTTGATGTTAGAGGAAGATCCGGAATTCATTTAAAACGTAATCACTGCTAATGAAATATGGCTATATCATTTTGATACTGAGAACAAACAGCAAAACTCAGTGAGGAAATCTCCTTCATCACTAACCCCAACAAAAAAGCAAAAGTAGTTGCTTCTGCTTGAAAAGTTATGGTCATCTCATTCATGGAATGGTTTATCAGCATGTTGTACATGCACACACATCAGTACCTGGGCAATACTACAGATATCCTGAAAACATTGCAAGTATATATCAGGCGCAGAAGATGACATTTCCATGAAGCAGGCTGGATGCTGCACCACGGTAATTCGGGCTGCATATTGTCAATGTTGTTGCTGAAAACCAACGTGAAGGGCATCCCTCACCCTCCCTATAGTCCGGATTTAGCCCCATGTGACTCATTTCTATTCCCTAACTTCAAGAAACGCGTTCCAGGGAAGGCATTATCCATCAGAAGCAGTGGTGAAGGCTGCGGAAGCGATTTTGAAGGATATCTTAAAAATGGTTTCCAACATGTCTTTGAAGACTAGCAGAAACGCTGGAACAAGTGCATCGCATTCAGGGGAGACTATTTTGAGAAGGACCATCAAAATTATAAGGATGAGTAAGGGTACGTTGTCAAAAAAAAAAGTTTGTGATCATTCTCTATTGAACAGCTCTCGTATATAATATCTTATTCTTCTTTTTACCTCTATTTCATTTTTGTGAAGAACCAATATGTTCACAAAAGTGAAGTCTGTACAAAACTTTGCTTAATTAATTTGTGCGGTTTATGATTGCTCAGTGACATGATAGAGCCCTGTATGGATAAAAAGAGTAACACTTTTCATTAAGATGAAACAGATAAGATAATGCAGAAGAATAATTTCACGAAACGGTAGTATTTAAGCAGTGGCACAAGCAGGTTTTTAATCTTAGAAGAGATGTCCGTAGGGCGATTTGGATTCTCACCAACTGGAAGCCTTTGTGAGTCATAATTAACTATAGAACCACCTGGCTATACTACTTCAAGAAGAAGTGGCTGTGGTACTTATGCGTAATTATATTGGAATATTACTATAATTTTTGGTATTAAATGTTCTTTTAATATAATGTATTTTGTAAACTTGTTTAGAATCCCCTATTTCTTGGCTCAGCTGCCATACTAAGTGCAAGGTTTGCAAGTGAACTACAAGTAGAAGTAGCAGTTGCAACAGCATATAAATGAAATGACTATTTGCCTACTACAGTTAAGTGCAGATGTTCTAGCCCTGGACCCGTAGGACCAAGGACTCGGGGCTCCTCCTACCCGGGAACGATGGATACTCCGGGGCGCTTTCCATAGAGCAATAACTTGAGTCGAAAATGCCCCCCCCCCCGCTGAGCACAACGTCAAGACGGAATGGAAGTGGATACGCCACTTACGCGCGTCAACCCCGCAGGGAAGACTACCGAAAACCTTGGTGGGGCCGCCTGGTGATCAAGCACACCTTCTACTAGTTCTGCAGGCTTATGAGGCAACCCTCTAACCCCTCCGGGCGGTCGTAGCCTGGCCAGAGGTACCCAATTCCCTGTGGGTGTCGGGAACACACTGCCCCCTCGAGTCCAACCCAATCCGAACAACTCCCCTACAGGAGGGGCTCGGCAGTTCGGCCCGAGGTTCCTCCAGTAACGTCAGAGGTAGAGGTACCACGAGTGCTAGGCGTCCGCAGCGCCCGCACCTTGGCAGCTGAAGGGGACGGATCCCCTCCCCTACATTTTCTAAAGATACTGTGATGCGCTTTTAATTTTACTTTCATTTACACACGACTGAAAATATGGCTGGGGGAACAAAATCAGAACAGAAGACGCGGGACGAATTTCTCATCAATCGGGAAAGAATTGTTAGTTCAATTTGCAACTAAATATAAGGATACTGCGGAAAATAAGATGGTAGAAGGGATAAATGTGAAAAAGGAAAGATGTGGCGTGGGAAATGATTGTAAATTTGTTTAATTGGAATAAAAATGTCACAACCAGGAGTACGAAACACCTTCATCAATATTACGTAAATTTAGAACGAGGTGCGAAGGACAGGGATAACTAGAGGCTCGAAGGTTTCAAGACGGAGTTGGACAGTGTTTTATCCTCAGAATATAGTGATTTATAAAATCACAAAGGCGAAGCAAAGGCGAGATCGGCATATTCCTTTCGATGCATGCTCTAACCTCTCTTATACTTTCGCAGTAACCTTCATAGCAACATGTTTCGACAGTCTATACGTCGGTAGCAACTCTTCTTCTGGTAAATTCTCAAAATCATTTCTCCTCATAGGCCGTACTCTATTACAAAAACAATTTAGACGACGTAAATATAGCAAATCGACATCGAAAGCTGCGTTCACGCCCGCCATCTTGATAATTATACAAATGTTAAAGACTTAACATCTGAAATATGGCTTGTTAGTTTAACATTAAAGATTTTACACAAATGTTAAGGTAATAATTGTTGGTGAAATGAAATTGTTATAACTATTGAGCCGTATTAAGCTTTAAGGGCATTAGTGAAATTGTTAATTAAAGGGGTTTTGTTTTGAACTTATAGCAGATATATACCACATAATACGAAGGCTTTCATCTCCTCTCATCCTTGAAATATATTAAAAATAATCAAGTACATTTACTTGAACTATTTTCAAGTAATAGCGTTAAACATAACACTAATAGCAGTAAGTTATTTACTCAAAATTTAAGCTTACCCTTTGCTGCTTGGTGTTTAATTTGATGTCCATGATTTTTGTTCTCTTCCTGTTCAAAAAGTTTATCTGTATTTACACACTCCAACGCTCTGTGTGTACCTGGCAAAATCCTACAATAAAGTATTTTGTAACGTAATGGCCCGCTATGTCCTGAGCACTGCGAGTGGTCCACTGCTGGGCAATGCCACTAAGGCCTATGATTGATTCCAATGATTTAAGTGATAGTCAAATCTTTTAATTGTTTATTGCTATATGATGGCTTTGAAATTTCGCTCCCTTGGCATGAACACGCAAAAGAAAGGAGAAAATGAAGAGAAGAGCCTCCCAGTTGAGAAATTCTAAGTATTTAAGAATTCAAACCAATAAAAAGGCATATTACAGAAATAGTGTATTCAAAGAATAAGTTTTGAATAAACTGTGCGATAAAATGATATCTGCAGTGTTTTTCAGTAGCGTTTGGTATATTTTGATTTACCAATTAGTCATATGTTATTTAAAATAAAGAGAAATTCAATGGCCATTCTCAGAAAATTCTACACATGCAAGATATTTATCATGAAAACGTCTTAAATATGTGGCATTTGTTTGATAAAATAAACCACAAACACACACATGTAATATTAATAAATTTTATGTGATCAGAATCGACGTGCGTTCCAACATATACCAATAAAATCTCTTGAAGCTTTTGATGTAACGCAAAACTTTTACTTAGGATTATATACAGGTAGTAAAACAAATATAACTAAAAAGAAAGTCCTTAACAGCCTTGGCCTGTCTTAAACATTTGGTTAAAAACAAATGATTTATGCATGTGTAATATTTATATTTGAAACGATACATTGGAGAAAACTACGCAAAACCACGGCATTGCCTTTACAAAGTTAAGTGCTGAAATGTGGCCTACTCGACAAACCAAGCCACCGTTAAAACCAGATTTAAATCTCCATTCTGGACCCTTCACCATGTCAAGTCAACGATGCTAAACAAAGGGCAATGATTTCCATTTTAGGTATTCCAGAACCGCGAAAAATAATCCACATTTGCATTTTTATGAATACTTTTCTAATCGCATTTTCATTTCGCTCTGCGTGTTTCACTTTATTGATAGAAACGATTAAACCTCCTAGGACTAGTGTTTTAAACAAACCTTGAACTTTCATGCTAGTACAATGAAACAATCAAAACATGAAGCTCAGAGCTTATATGGTTTTAAATATATTTCTTGAGAATTCACAACTTTTTATTTTCCAAAGTTTTTTTTCGTCACAAAAGTCTGGTTTGTAAGGTGAATCTAAACTGTCTAAGTATGCCTAAACCATCAGATGATATTCCACCGAGGAAAAAACAACTGAGAAATCTAATTTTATTTTTTTCCTTTTCATTTTCTATTTTGCAGTGTTTATTCCTTTTAGTTCAAGGGTCCATTCTCCTGCCTAGAAGCATTGACTGTACTTTGGGGTTTCTCTCTCTTTCTCTTGGACAATTCACGAACTACTTTGCTACCTTATTTATTTTGTTTAACTAACAACCCTGTCAATTATATATCAGACTTATATCAGCACCACCGGAGTGTCAGAATTTCGGCACTCAGGATTTCCCTTACACGCCAGTAAATCTAATGCAATGGGACCCACTTTTAAACACATTTAAAAAGACAATTCTGGGAATATTTTGAATCCTCTACCTTGGCCTCAGTAGACCATATCCTAATCAACTATCTATCCAGACTGACTGCAATGGAGCGTTTTCATCAGATTTAACCCATCATCTTCCTTCATGCTTTATGCATTACTGCCTGTTGCAGTCTACATCATTTATTTTATTGGTTCCAGCTTTTTCTTGGTCTTCCTATGCTCCTCTTTCCACCGGTCTATAGTTCATAAAATAGCGTGGTAACCTTTCTTTCTCCATGTTTTGTACATGGGTTACCCAATTACTTCTATATTCTTGTACTCTGTCATTCAGGTGAAATATCTCTAGCTATTCACGTATGTCTTCATTTCGTTTGTGGTCGATTTTTCTATATCCCGCAATGCTTCTTAGAAATTTTATTTAATTGACCCAAAGTTTTATTTTATTTTTTTCAGTTATGACCCATACTTCGCTGCCGTATAGTATTTTAGGTAGTGACACTACTTTGTAAAATTTTACAATGTTAACTTTATTTTCAAGACTTTTTATTGTTCCATTTATATATTTTAATGTTTATACCGGTTTAATTATTAACTTATTACTTAACAAAACCTTTAAAATAAAATCTTTAAAACCAAATAAAAAATAAAAAATTTAATGATAAAGGCAAAAATCTTTTTCATGCCAAGTATATTAACTTATCCTAGCGATATCGTGGTAAAGTCCCGTTTCTTTCTTATACGACATGTAATAAACCAAGTATTTGAGCCCGTCTATCTGTTCTATATTATTACTTTCTATTAAAATCTTGGATCTGATACTCTGTTTACCTTTAAAAGCCATCAATTCACTTTTGTTTGGAGATATAGTCATATTAAACTCCTTTAAGATTTTGTTTAACTCATGTACTGACTTCTGAAGATTGTTTTCTGAGTTAGAGATAGTAACCTGGTCATATGCTAATGTAAGGGAAATTACAAAGTTCTTTGTATTAAGATTTGTGGCATATATTCCAATCCTACTAATCTATTGTCTCATAATTTCGTCCAAATAAATGTTAAAAAGTAGCGGGGACATACTACAGACTTGTCTTTAGCCTAGATTTATTTTCTCTATTTTGTTGTGTTGTGCTCCATATATTTGTATCTCTGTGTTCTTATAGATATCAGATATGCGTCTAAGAAATTTAAAACAAGACTCCTCAATCTACTAAACAGATGTTGGCTCAGTAAACCTATACTTGAAGAACGGGATATATCAAACGTTAAACCAATATTTAAAAAGGACGATAGAACGAAATATGAAAACTACCGAGGCATATGTTTACTGAACACCACGTATAAAATACATAAAAAATAACGGAACGACCAAAGCCAATATAAGAAGTAATATTCTTAGAAGATCAAAGTGGTTTCAGAGTAGTAAGGACTTGCTTAGACAGTATGTTTATACTACAGCAATTGATAGAAGAACAGAGAATTCAACAGAGAAATGTATCATTTATTTAGAGATTATATTAAGGCTTTTGATATAATTAAGAGACAAATACTATGGACAATTATGGAAAAAAGAGCTATTTCCACTTCACCTAATAGAAAGTATTTAAAAAATCACATTTAACTAAAGGTTTCAATTTCTGTGCTATCAACACATCCAATTTACTAGCAAATTCAAATATTTTTTAATGTTTCTCAGTTGTGAAAATTTCCGTGATCGACTTCTTATGCAGTCCTTTGTCAATTAGCGTCATCTCTCTATCACTTGTTCTTCTACTACATGCCGTATGTGCCCTTGTCCAGGGGTTGCTGGTCTCCACCTATTTGAGAAAGATCAGCAATGTATGGCACAAGGTGAGGACTAACAGTTGCTGTGCAACTTTGCCAAGCAAACTGGACTGTAAATATTACAATTATGCGGAAACCTCAACTATAGATTGTGAGAAATATAGATTTATCCCCATGTTTATTCCAATTTTTATGCTCAAAGTAATCACAGACTAATGTCTACATTAATGTCTTGTTGTAAAACAAGAGTGAGTCGTGAGTTGTGTAACAAGAGTGTTGTTGTAACCAGAGCTGATCAGAACGTTGTCATCGACTTTGGTAGAAAGTGGTGTGTATGTGACGTGATGTTATGTGAGAATTGATCAGTGTATTTCTACGGAATTAAAGAGCGATTTTAATTTCTGCAAATTGGTATTTTAATTCTACGAACCCACAAAATCACAATATGATACACAATTGGGAGATAACAATACACAATTTACATCTCAGAGAAAATGTTAGAAGTGTCCTCCACCAGCATCTATACATGTTTGCACTCGTCTCACCACAGACCTTTTAACATTATGCGATTATAAATTGAATAAAAGTAATAATAATTATCAAGGAAACTGGTTACAAGTTCCATGGTGTCATAAATAGTATGGTACGCTGCTCCATCTTGCAGGAAATAACCTTTTATTTATTCCTTGTCATCCAGCTGCTCCACAAAAGTCTTGAAGATACCCATATAAACTTCAGTGTCTACAGTCCTATCATGTATAGATGCTAGTGCAGGACACTTCCAACATTTTCTCTGAGATGTAAATAGTGTAATGCAGTCTGCCAATTGTGTTATATTTTCCCAAAGTTGCACGTGGGCTATGTGGTTCATATGTTATAGCCCATTTTAAATGGTTCAGGATTATAGGATCGCACAGTACTTGTAATTAGTACAAATTTCACTGACAGTTGTCCGGTTCCCACTGGCACTTCACTAGTTTCACTTTTCATTGTTCTTCCCTGATAATATTCCCTATTCAGCCACTTCTTCCACCCACCTCTCTCACTGGGGACTTTGAACTACAATTCTGTGCAGGGTTGGATTACACTCACCACAATCGTCAAATTCACTGAAAGAAGGGTTTTTTTATTTCCTGATGTATTCACGCACCGGGAATTTTCACTCCTCAGACATGACTTCCTTAATTCTAGAACTCACTGTACCAGATACACGACTTTCATTCGGTAGTCTGATTCGTTCCGCGAGAGTACAGGGTAAATTAGTAAAATGCAGAATAGAAGATATTGAATGACAGGAAATATGAGTAAGTCTAGAAAATATGAAATCATTACTATTTTACAAGCAAATAAAAAGAAATTGGGGAGGAGAAGCACATGTAGATTACTGCAATAGGTAAGAGAGAGAAGGGTTAGCATGGATGAGAACAGGAATAATACTTCTAAGAAGGATAAGAGGTAGGGAAAAGGGAATTTGTGAATTGTGTGGGAGAAAAGAAAGCATATCACACTATGTAACAGAATGCGAGGAGGTTGGAATAGGGAGAAAAAAGGGTTGGGGAAAAAATGGGAGAAAGTAGAGAAGAGGATAGTAACCATAAAACTTAACGGGAAGGAGGAATGATACCGCTTATTGGTGCTCGACAGGAAGACTACGGGACTGTAATCCGAGACTAGAAAAACAGCTATTAACTTTCAGCAAATGGGCGAAACGATGGAGAGTAACGATAAACCCAGCAAAAACGCAATACATCATCTTCCGGATAAAAACCAAAGAAACATACAGAACGTCTACCATCACCTACAACAATCACACCATACCGACACAAAGAGAAATCAAATACCTAGGGGTAACGCTAAACGAGAAGCTCTCCACCAACGCTCACTACAAAATCAAACTGCAAGAAGCAAAAGTAGCAACGTCATGCCTCAGGCTCCTCTCAAAATTTGGAAAGGAAGGTGTATCCCCAGGCACCCTAACCCAGCTATATAAAACTATCGTCATACCAACATTCACATACGCAGCAATCGCTTTATGGCCCATCACCTCCCAAAAAAACAAAGGACAGTATCTCCGGGTTCGAACGGAAATCTTTAAGAATCGCTAGGAAGTTACCACCATGGTCCAGAAGCAATGAAATCCAACCCATAGCAAAAACCGCAACAATAGAAGACACAATAAAGAAGAGCACCTCTAAATACATAGACAATGCAAGAGACCGACCACACAGGCAGATCATTAACGCTGCAATAGAATACAAGAGAACTCAAATACACCACGAAAAGAATCCAAGCGACCCTCCCCTGTTAACCATCATCTGACAGCATGAAGAAGCAAAAGAAGAAGAAGAACGACAAATACAACAACACCTACGACAACTCCTGCAATGACAAAGGACATCCAAATGACGACCTCACGGAAATTAAATAAATATACATTATATAAAAAATAAAAAACAAAAATAAAAAAACATTAAAAAAATAAATACATATATGTAAATACTATATACAAATAGCATCAATAAAAAAGAGCCATTTCTCCTTCCCTCCAAACCAATTTGCAAGCTGGCTGGAGAGGGCGGAATAAGCCCTGAAACAGCCTTGGCTGAGATAAACCCAGAATCCCCCTAGTAGTAGTAGTAGTAGAAAAGAAGGTAAGAAGTATTGGCGAGTTCTTGCAGAAAGTAAGAGAAAAATGGGCCAGATATGTAAAACTTGTAAGAAAGGAAGAGGAGGGGGAAGAAAGGGACTAATTAAGTAATGAAGGAAGTATGGAGGTTAAGAGCTACCTGGCAGATTAATAGACCAGGGTGTCATGCAAGCCAACGTAGCAACAAGGTAACGAGAAATAAATGTAGCCAAATGTTGTAAATTTTAAAATTTTGGAATATGCACAATTAATGTATCATATCATACTAGCTTGTAGAAAAATTTTATGAATGCTGTGATGTCGAAACAGAGAAGTTCCTACCCTGCTGAACGAGTGCGCGACTTATCTGTTTTATGATTTCGACTTCCCAGTGCCAACCTTTTGGTAGCCTTATGCACTAGCTGTTGCCTCACAATTCCCTATACTAAGAAGGAAACTATAAAACTAGGTTGTATGAGTATGACAGGAAGCTTGAACTTGATTCACGCCGCCACACGTTTTGCCTAAAGCAAATAAGCATAGTGTTCTCTGAAGTTTCACTGCATAGATCGACGCGCAGTACTATAAAGGTGACATTTTCAGACATTTTTATGATACCCTTCAGCAACAACTCAAAACTGCCTCTTCCTGATAAGCCATGCAGATGAGTGGGAGTAACCCATTGTCAAGATTAGACTTAATAAAGCCTAAATTAAAGTTTTCTACAACCCAGTTCGCCCAATCGCTCTTCCCCATCAAGAGTTTTCGGTAATTGCTGAAAAACGGATTTACATACTCCTTTGATGTGTCTTTCTCAGGAGTTTTACGTCATTTCTCCACCAAATTTAATTTTCATCTGAATCTGCAAGAGGAGGCTGCTATTTTGCATGAAGATGAGGCTACTTCCTATTCATTTTATTACACTCGTGCTCACAGAGGCAATAGCTCCGCTTGTCAGGATTAACATGCAGAATATGTCGGTACTGGTATATCGGAGAAGAAAGTTTAAATTGAAAGGTACTTCCTGCGCACGAAGCAATTCTAAGAGAGGAAACAAAAACGACGAAGCATCGTTTTTTAAAAAGGAAACGCCTTTTTCGATCGTTAGAATGTACAGGTTGAGACGGGATATCTTTTATTGTTAAACTTTTTACTAATCTCTTACAATGCCTAACAGATTTAGACAAATAGAAATAACAATTATACAATGTTTTAAAAGTTTTCATCATACAATCTCAAGAAAGTATCTTAATCCTATATGCGAGATTAGTCCCGGACCTGACAATTAAAAAAGAGCATTTAACTTTGTTTTTTTATTTTTATTTTTCAACATATCCCTAGAAAGGCTAATGCATTTGTCATATCAGTGTTCTAATTTAATTAACGATAGGACCGTACCCGTCATTTTGACGGATGCGCTGCTTAATCTTTATCTTTTTTATTTTTTATTTTTTATTATTTTTTTTAATTTTTTAATTTACATCCTCCAAAATTTAGTCATATCGGACGATGAATGTAATGGGTGAAATGACGCTCAATGCGTCCGGGATCTTTGGAGCTCAGAGTTAGCAGACATTCGTCTTTCTGGATAAGGGAAAACCCCGGAAAAACCTTAACCAGGTAACTCAAACTGACCGAGATTCGAACTCGGGACCTCTTGAACGTGAAGCAGACATGCTACCATCTATGCTACAGAGGGGGGCTGCGATGCTTTAGAGGTCTTATTTCTTGCTGATGTTATTTTTTTTTTTTTTTTTTTTTTTTTTTTACACTTCCCATGTTCTACGACTTTTCATAAATACTTATCACAAACACGTCCACAAAGAATTAAGCATTTTGGACCTTTCTAAAAACTGGTACAAACAACTCCACTAAAAGGGCCGCCATCCGTAATTTTGACGGGTACGGAAGTATGAGCAATGGCCTTGGGATCTGTCCACATCTGTTGTTTTCCTTCCTGATTGGTTTATGGCACTCTGCAGACACTTTGTCGAAGAGTAAAAGGTTTTTTGCCCAAGTGGCGCAATTCATGCTACGACTTATGAATTTACGAGGTGTTGAAGGAAACAAATTTTCGCTGGTGTTGTGGTCGAATACCTTGGGACTTCAATTTTTCAGGAAAACAATGAGTAGAATCAAATTCGCTGAAATTTTGTGGTTTATGCGATTTGATGACAAGGACACACGTTCTCAAAGACTAAGTCCAGATCGCTTTGCAGCTGCTTCTCCTGTCTGGAATCCTCTTATTGCCATTTCCTTGCAGTGTTATATTCCAAGTGAAAATATCGCTTTGAAAGAGCAATTATTTCCTTGCAAGGCTAGGTGACCTTCCATCCAATATATCAGAAATAAGCGGACAAAATTGGAAATAAGTTTTGGCTTGCAGTTGATGCAGATTCAAAGTATCTGGTGAATGGTTTTCCTCAAAGGCGACCAGTGCCCCACAGGCTTTCCTCTTGCAGAGCATGTTGTAATGCGTGTTATACAGCTCTTTGTTTTTGCAGGAAGAAATATTACATGTGACCATTTTTCCACAACCAAATGCCTTGTGAAAATTTGAAGCATAAAAGTACAAGCACTGCGGGCACAGTAAAGAAATGTAGAAGGAGAATCCTGCAATCAGCTAAATCTGCTGCAACGCCTTTGCACATAACTGTACTTTATACGTCACGGGATATAACTCTGATATGCTATCAGGGAAAAAAGAACAAAAATGTGCTTCATTGCATGGCACAATTACTCTAAATAAACAACATCCTAAAATGCTACCGGAATCATTGGCGTACTACAGTAACGCCAAGTACGACGTTGACGTCGATCAAATGGCTCGATTGTACATCGTGTAATATGGATACAGAAGGTAGCCTGTGCATGTTTTTTCTTCAACGCGTTGGCCTTGGCAGCTATTAATGCATGGGTACTATATCAGGAAGTAACAGGTGGAAAAGTAAGCAGACGTCAGCTCATATACAACTTAGCGGCAAGTATGTTTGTGGACCATGTTTGGGCAACGCTGATTACACGTGTGTTAAGTGCTATGATGCTGTAGCTGACTTTGAATAAGCGAAATCAGATCTATAAGTGTTTTTTTCTACTATATACTGTGGTACTAGAGGAACCTCGGGCCGAACATCTGAACCCCTCCTTCGGGAGTTGTTCGGATTGGGATGGACTCGAGGGGGCAGTGTGTTCCCGATACCCGTGGGAATCGGGTACGTCTCCGGACGGGTCTGAGGGAAGCCATTAATTCTCCCGGGTACCAGCCTGCAGAGCTAGCAGAAGGTGTGCTAGATCACCAGGCGGCCCCACCGAGGTTTTCGGTAGTCTTCACCTTTGGTGTTGGCGCGCGTAAGTGGCGTATCCAGTTCCATCCCGTCTTGAGTCCGTAGGACCAGATGGGGGGGCTTGTTAGGTATCAAGGTTTTGCCCTATGGAAAGACGCACGGAGGACGCCGAGCGCCCTTTGGGACAGCTCCAAAAACTCCCTGATAGCAAGAGGCCCGGGTCCTGTTCCTACGGGTTCAGGACTAATGGGGTGGAACCTCTGGGCTTAAACTATAAACTGTGGTATTTAAAATTTAATGTTGAAACATGTGTGTTTGCTAAGGGAAGTTGTCCATTTTACATTTGGTTATCACGTATATTTGGATTGATTTTTTAGGCTTAAACTGTTCATTTTACCATGTAATTCTTAAAAAAAATTAAAATTATATACTGGTAAACTGTATAAATAATATTAAATAAACTGGTAAGCATTCAAATTTGTTTACTACTTTAAAAGGGAAAATAAAGCTGCACCCGTCAAAATTACGGGTTAGTCCTTCTCGGTAGACCATACTTCCTTCTAGTGTTAAACCATCTCTGTAGTGTGATTTACCAGGGTCCTGAAAATACTGTTTATCACATTAATAACCTCGTCGTTGCTGTGAAATCTTCATTTTCCAAGAACTTTTTTTGAGGTTCGGAAATAGGTGGTAGTCACTGGATGCTAGATCTGGCGAATAGGGTGGATGTACAAGCAATTCGAACTTTTATTCTCACATTTTACCCATTGCAATGACTGAACGATGGTCGAAGAATTGTCGTGAATAATCAAGGTTTTTTCCTTTGCCAAATGACTACTTTTCCTTTCACCTCATCAATCAACATTTTCAGTAAACTTGCGTAGTATTTACCAGTGATACGTTTAACTTATAAGAGTTCCCTGTGCATCACCATAACCTTGTTAGCTGACATAATGTACTTTCCCTTTTTCGTTATTTGTTGGTTCTCCTGGCGCAATACACTGTTTTGATGGTGATTTACTTCCTTAAGTGTATGATGTATCCAAGTTTCATGCATGGTAATAAGCCATCTCATACATTCACTGAGAATTTTACGGTAGAGATCCAAATTCTTAACAAAGTTTTTTCTTTGGAACTTTAGATTAGTTGTCAAAAAACGCGGCAACCATAGACCTTGTGAAAACCAAAGACATTACTTAAAATATTACCTGCGCGTTATTCTGATATGTTAACAGCCTCTGCTATCTCAAACAACTTTAATCTGCGGTTTTTCAGTACTAAATGATGAATTTTTTCAGTGATCTCTGGAGTTCTGACAGGGTATACAGAGCGAGGCTCATCACTACTGCTCGTACGTCCAGGTTTAAACTCTGCAACCCACCTTTTAATCATTGTTCACGAAGGGACAGAGTCTTTCAATGTACCTGTCCATTCCTCCTCCTTAAGCCTTTCAAATGGAAGTTCCAAGTCCTCCATTTTCGTGAAACCTCTACACTTGTCTTGTTTAAAATACTGAAATTCTAAACCTAAACTAACTTATTGATCTGTAACTACGGATAAGAGCTAGTCTAGAGCTAAACTATATGATGTTATCTGTCAAAGTATCCCAGTGGCGCCAACTCCATGCGAGGCCCGGAACAACCGACTACAACCAACCCTCGTATACTACCTGGTAGAGCAGAAGACCAGGGTGTCGTGTAAGTCAAGGTAACAGCAAAGTAAAGACAAATAAATGTAGTCAAAATTTGTAAATTGTAAAATTTTTGAATATGCACAGTAAATTCAATTCATACATTTCAAGTAAAAATTTTACAAGGTTATTGTTTATCCTATTTTTTAGTGTTTATTGCTTAAGTCGGTGATGCTGAATAAAATATATGAGTGCTTTTTAATGTCAATATTTTGAATACAATAATTGATTATTTAAACTTCTTAAAAACAGACAAAATTACATGTGAATTTAGAGACATAAAGATAAAATTAACATACAGTACATGGTCTGCAGGTCTTATAGGTCACTATTCATAGTGGTCTATAGGCTTACATAAGTGCACATAATTCTGAAGTTCACTCACTGCAAATCAATACAACAGTGCTTTTATTCAGAAACAGACATGAGAACGGGTTTTCCTGAAATCATTGCAGAGCCCAACAACCTGACACCATCTTTCCATAACCTGAGTATCCTGGTGTG
Organism: Mantis religiosa; assembly: GCA_030765055.1. Lineage (NCBI taxonomy): Eukaryota > Metazoa > Arthropoda > Insecta > Mantodea > Mantidae > Mantis > Mantis religiosa. The sequence continues at coordinate 52,863,100 of CM060949.1, forward strand.
CTAGGATATTGAACATGTTTTTCTGTTCTTGGTACTTCTGTAATTTGTAATGCCAACTATACAAAACTAACAGTTATTGCGAAGGATAGTTGTCTCCCTCAGGAGCTGCAAATGGCACAGATTCTCTTGTTTCAGGCAGCCAACCCTCTAAGTTAGACCTATAGCTTCCACACGTCGTGAAGAGCCCATGCAATATCTTGATCTCAAACAGGTACACCAAAATAAGCTACCTAGACAACGCAGAACTTTTTCCCAAGCACAATTTTTTGTTTCACCTGTATCGTTCCTATATAATGTCCATAAACATGACAAAATGTGTCTGCAGACAACTTTTTAAACTGGCATGTTTCATTTAAAGAATACGAAAATCAATCAATCAAATACAACAGAACTGCAACTGAAATTCACAAAAAGGAAGACTTCATTTTCAAAATACATTGATACCGTATATAAATATATTCAATATATGTGAATAGGATTGTTAAGTATGTCAATGTATACTAATTTTGCTAAAATAAAACGTCAATGCCACGTAACGGTATTTGACTTACACGATTTTCCGAAAAAGCTGCAAACTCAAAATCACTGAATTCATAACACTAATTACACATGAAAAATTATATTTCAAGAAGTATCGACATTTGGTAAAAGCTAATGGTATATTCGTATTCCGCGCATTGGTTGTAACCCACAAAAAACTAAGAAAGGAAAATAAATAATTTTTGTTACGTAGTTAATAAGCAAAAGGTACATTTACAACTTTAAGTATAGCTACTTTTCCACTGATTAATAAATTCATGTTTATTTACTATGCAGACTACCATATTTCAAAAAGCTTTCAAATTTCCATGAGCTAATTAGTTTTTAATTCAAGTCACATACACATGAATTAACCTAATATCACATCGTGCTAAGCGGCGAAATGGACGGAGTAATGCAACCCATGACGTAATAGCTCAAAGTGGGCCTGAGCCTGCCAACCCGACTGACGGCCTCACGCTCACATACGCAAGGGAGAGGTGGGCGATCATCCAACCAATATCAGGAGATGTGGTCAGCATCTCGGCTCCCCCAGCCGGAAAGTTGGTTTTCTTGTCCAGGGTTCGCTAACTAGCGTAGTTCCTCAATTTCCTCGCGATGCTAAGTGGACAACGGCCCTATTGCCGAGACATAAAATCCGCATCCCTCAAGGGAAGGGAAGGAGTAGAGAAATATTTTTCCAATTACCCAAGAGTCCTGGATTAAATGATGATCCACAATAGCCCCTGGTTGATTCGGTTTTGTGTTGCTTTGATCTAAAAATCTGGCATTTAAAATTTATCCTCTGAGCACAGCTAGGTTTCAGACTTAATAGCTAAGGAAAAGAGGGGATTAAGACTAACATTAAATGAATGCTAGACACAGGTAAGAAGGTTGAGGTCTGGGCGTACAAAGTGGGGTTCAGCGAATTAAGTCACCATTCTATTTATCGGCACGATTCCATGTATCACAACAATTTAAACTGCTCTTCTTAAAAATTATCGCACCTTAAAAACTTGATTGTTGTACATTAATAACTAGGAAACATGCACTTGTAGAGTTTAAAACTTATTAAACCGTAAATTGAATTGCCCAACACAATGAAGTAAACTTTGAATATGCACTAATGTCTTACGGTGATAGAGCAGAGCAGTTACTAAACAAATGGCTATGACATCAAAATAACCCGGCATCATGTCCTACACTTACACGCGATAAACAGAATTCTGCCAAGGTTGAAAAATTGATTCGAATAACGTCAAATTAGTCTTTTAGAGGACTAGTACTTTAAAACTAGTAGAAAGTGATGGTATGGTATCTCTTAAAGTTTACAGATAAAAGAACCTGACTACAAGTCTTATCTTTAAGGACAATAATGTTTGTCGTTTTGGTCTGGTCAACCATAATGATGTCTCTTCCCACGCCATTGAGCAAACACGTAAAAATACTGACCTAAATTCTTTCCTTTCTCCTCTCGCTAGAAGTCCTGACCTGGCACTGTCCGATTATCACTTATTCCGGTCCATAGCTCACCCCTGTCGCAGCACTGATGCTTATCTCACATGCCAAGAATCTTAGTTCTAAGGACAGCTGGTCGCTGGATCTCACAACATGAAGTCAGTACATACTGCTTGGCAGTTTGTGGATACCCTATCAACGACAAATTTAGTAACAACACTTTGCTTGTTAGGGCTTACTTTTTGACAAGGAAAATATATTTGGCCGCTTACAAAGGCGTCATGTTAAGTGAATCAGTTTTGCATATTTTAAGCTTAGTTGAAGGATATAATTGAATTTTATAGAAACCAACAATATTTCAGCTATAGATGAATGGCAGTTAAAACACTTATATAAACTTGAGATAAGCATTTTAAATATTAGTAAAACTACATCTCGTTTCCATTAATACAATTAATTCCATTAACACATATTTAATATCTCTTCATTGATGTGGAGTCATTTGTATAGCTTAAAATGCAATTTATATAGAAAATATAAAGTGCGATCCATATATATCTGAACCATTTCAATAGGTCATAACTTCCGAACTAATAACAGGACACATGTGCAAACTGCGAGATTACATTACACTATTTACGTCTCAGAGAAAATGTTGAAAGTGTCCACCACCAGCATCTATACATGTTTGCAGTCGTCTCATCATATTGTGACTTTGTGGGTTCGTGAAATGAAAAGCCCAATTGTACCACTCAAAAATGTTCTTTATTTCCACCGAATTACAATCGGAACACTTGCCGATTACACAGAATTACGTAATGCACACAATTACAATTCACCAGTTCGTCTATCATAGGTGCACTGCACGCATTTACGTACACTCCTCCGATGCACGTACACAGTCCGTTCCCTCACCCGGCGCTCCTCACGCTGCTCGCCAAGAACTGAACTGAACTCGCCAACTGCAGCCCCCTTTTATAGCGATATCGTTGTTTCTCGAAGTCTCTCGTTTCAGTGAATCACCGCGAAGGTTCCAGACGGCAGGGGGAGGGGGAAGAGGCGGCCAGTGACCAGTGACACTTCCCTAATCATCTCCTCAGTTAGTGACCGGGATAAATGGGTAGGCTTGGTCGAAATGCCTCCGGTCCCCTACTCAGCTGTCAGTTGGTCGTGCTTTCCGATAAATGGGTGACAATATTCTCTGAAGATTTACGGAGAGTACCCTCACCTATGTTACTGATTTCGATTCGAATAGATTTCTTGAGAACATCAATTGTCCGTGGCCTATTTTTGTGCACTCTGTTTTTAGATAACCCAACAAGAAAAAATCCGGTGAGGTTAGGTCAGGGGATCTGGGGGCTACAGACCCTTTCAGATTTTTCGATTATCAAAGAAACTGGATAGAAATTCTATGGTGTCACTGAATGTATGGCACGTTTCTCCACCTTGCTGGACATAACCTTCTCTCAATTCGATATCATCTCCGTAATACTTCAGAGAATATGGCGAGACGAGTACAAACATGTATAGATGCTGGTGGAGGACACTTCCAACTGGTGTAGGACACTGGTTCAGATTTATATGGATTGCGCTTTATATGATATAGCTATTTTCCCAAAATGATTGAAATGAGTTGTTTAAAACAGCATATGTCTAATACATACAGTTTCATTTATATTCAAAGATCATAGCAAGGAAATTGTATTAACACTTTATATTCTAGAGTTACACTGGTTCCAACGGATGGACTATTGTAAGGACGTCTTTCTCAATGGACAAAAGAAATGTTGCATGACGATGTTCTCCCTAAAACCTAATTACTATCAAGAGCATGTCATACTACTATCTGTTAGACTTGTAAAATGCTTGAAAGAGGCGAAGGAACATTATGTTGAATTTAGAAGGCATGAAGTAACTAACATCATAAACTATTTCTATCCTCATGTCTTAAATGTTTACACACATAAATTACTTATATAATTAATTTTGTACATTGTTTTATATAAGATAATTACTAGTTACTTTGCACTATTAAAACTTTTCTTTACACCACAAATGTAACAGACACAACAAATGAACCTTTTTTTTTTTTAATTTTTGCACTTTTCGGAAACATCAATACTCTCCATGCCTTGATACTCCACTACATCCTGGCGTCAATTTCACTGCAACTTCGTTTATTGACGTTGAACTGTGTTTAAATTACTGTTAGAGCTATGTACAAAAACGACAATTGTTTATAAATGGTTTTTCCGGCAATGAATCGTTTCCGCAAAATAATTTATGGTTGTAACCAATGTCTAATACAAGACTTCTAAACATCGATGTTACGAGCGGTGACTGTAGTAACAGCCGACGACTTTCTACCTATTACTCCAAGATATTTTTATCTTTTCCGACCACATCGTTTACTTTTAGAATATATCACACTCATACAAAATGAACGTTTTGAAGTATATTTAAGCAATAAATAGTGGTAGATAAAGTTATTCAAATTGAAGGAATATCATCGTTAAAAATGTGAGAAAAATAAATAATCGAAAAAGCTTTAGAAGAAAACAAAGACCTAAAGTTATGAAAACATCCTAATACTATAACGCGAAAGGGAAAAGATGGCTTGGATATGTCCAACAAAAGCGGAGAGACACGGTTTGACACGCAAGAGGCGCCAAAATGGTTCAGTTAAATCATTTTTCTTTTTTCAAAATAAATCAAAGGTAATAGTGGTTTCGACACTGGCAGCTAATATACTCAAGTAGACTGACAAACGTATTAGATATCCTTCATCGTATGAAGACTACGATGGGAAGCAGTCTTTGTGACGCCACAGGTTATCCTTGGAAGGCCGCCTCGGTAGCATGGTGGTAGTGTCTGCCTCAAGTTCAAGTGGTCCCGAGTTCGAATCTCGGTCAGCGTGAGTTACTTGGATAAGGTTTCTCCCGCGGTTTTCCTTATCCTGAAATATGAATGTGGGGTAACTCTAAGCTCTATGGATCCTAGGCTCATTTGAGCATCATTTCACCCATGCCATTCATCGTCCGATATGACTTTACGTTGGAGGACGTAAATTACAATAACAAAAAAATCCATTAAGGGTAACAAAGTTTGTGTGTTCATACTCCTTGCATTCTTTAAATTAGATAAGCTGGAAGAAGTTAATATAACTTTGTCCAAATGGTACCAACCCTCTATATAACTTTTATTTTGTTTAAAAAGGCCAAAATATGCTTTACAAAAGGTGGCTTAAAATTATATGAAAAATTTGGAATAAATTATTTGTTATAACCATTTAGCAGTTAGCAAGTTTAGAAGAAATTGGTACAGGAAGCCTCTAAAGTCACTAATCATTAAAATGAAAACCCAATATTTTGTTTCTTTTATTTTCAGATACTGGTATCTTTGTGCAAGAAGTATAGCACAGAAGAACGCAATGCCATTGTTTGTGCACGGGTACGCGGATTGTTATTTGAAAACGTTAGAGAGGAATTTACCCGTAAATTCGACAAACCAGCCCCATCAAGGGCACACATTCGTCTGCTTGTAAACAAATTTAAGCGTACCTACAGTGTGTGTGATGAGACACTCCTCGACAACCACACGTCTTGGCAGAAACAGTGCAGCAGGTTCAAATTGCCAGTCCGAAGGCATCAATTCGACGCTTCAGTAGGGAACTGAACGTCCCTCGCAACAGGGTCTGGAAAATTCTACGTTTCACTCTACGAAAACGTCCGTATCACATTCAAGTTCTGCACCATGTTGAGGACGAGGATTTCGCCTGTCGGCGCGCCATGTTTTATGACCTCCTGGAATGCGTAGAGAATTAGAATTTAATGGACAACATTTTATTCTCCGATGAAGGCACTTTCCATGTTCGTGAGAAAGTGTACAGACACAACAACCGAATATGCGCATATGAAGAATCACATGAGGTATCGGAGTGGGAACGTGATACACCGCAAGTCAATGTTTGGTTGGGTATGACAAACGCAAAACTGTATGGCCCATTTTTCTTTGCCGAAAAGTCAATAACAGGTAACATCTACCTCAACATATTAGAAATGTTCCTTGAACCGCAGCTTAAAGAGGATGGTATACTGGATACAGTTGTGTTTCAGCAAGATGGTGCGCCTGCAAACATCGTCCGTGATTATCTGAACAGAACCTTTCAGGCAGATGGATAGGAAGAGGTTCACCTCGGCTGTGGGCTTCCCGTTCACCGGACCTTACTCCTTTAGACGTTTTTGCATGGGGGTACATCAAATCTAAAGTGTACACTAGCAAAGTGAATAGTCTGCCTGAGTTACGGAATCGTATCAGGGAAGCAGCAGGTCGAATTACGGTTGACATGTTACAGTCTACATTTCATTTCACTACTGAAAGATGGCGTATGTGGTTTGAGCTACATGGAGGTCATGTAGAAGGGCACTAGAATATGTGTAACACTTAAAAATAATATTGATTTTTCAATCACTATATCCCTTCATTGAAATGGAGAGTGACTCTGGAGACATCCTGTATATCCCAGCGTTTTCATTCAAAATATATTTTAAGAGTATAGCCTGACTTAGTACTTACCTACAGAAAATATTTGGTATTGACAGAAGTTATGAAATCATCCCCAATATATTCTTGTTACAGATGCAGCTACCTTCAAAATGGTGTTAAAACCTACATAAGATTATTAATGATTATCCGGTTCTACCAAGAAATAATTATATTCAATTTATTATACCTCACACCGTGTAGAAAGATTACTGTCCACTTCCCAGTAGACAATGCAAAATCCATAATGTGGAATGAGTAAATAACTACTAAGTAGTATACGGAATTTTATAACTCGAAGTGCTAAAATTCATTGTGTGTGTGTGTAGTGTTTAACGCCCGCTTTTACTACATACGGCACCGCAGGCGGTAAAATTCATTGACACATACACATGTAAACATAAAAATAATATATTGGATTGTGAGAGTTTAATTTAAATGGATTGACGACGTAAATTTCAGCAGAAACATATGTGAAAGAAATACGTGGAATTTCATTAATGAACAATTGGAAGCTTGCTTAGATGGCAACTGAAGTAAGCAACAGTATCTAAGGTGTGATGGTTACAGGTTCCTAAACCCATGCGATAAGTAGGTATAGCTTATATCAAAAATGTATCCTTTTAAAGGGATGTTACTATTCAGTTTTTCTCGTGATATCGTAGAAAGAGTGTGAAATTGCAGCGTAAGCATATAGTGATTCACTTTTAATCTTTTATTATACATATAAAACAATTCCTCTGCTTATATAAGAAAACAATTCAAATACAACAAAATAGACCTAGTTATTGTGCAGGTAACGAACTCAATATTAGGCAATAAATAGACTTGTCAATGGGAATTAAGCATGTTACAGCGATGACGTAACGAAGTAAATAAAAACGAGACATAAATCAGTACATATTTGAAAGCGAAAGAACGATAGTAGTCTGAATAAATCCCACGTATATTTGTCAGTTATTCTTGCGATTCTTTCTAATGGACGTCCTCCAGTATTAAGTGATATGGGACGATGAATTAAATGGTCCATAGGGCTTATCGTTACCTGACAGTCCCTCCTCAGAATAAGGGAGGAAAACTGTACATGGTGTTCACAGGCACTCACTGTACAAGTACTGAGCAAGCACAATGCTATTTAACTTCCGTGATCTGACATGAACCGATGTTTTCAGCATGGTATGGTTTGTTCTTTTTCTTTCTCCGTTTTCTTATTTTTTCCCCTCAGCGACAGGTGCGTGATAAGTCATCTGTATTTTGTCTACAATCCAATATTGCCTCTAATTGTTTTTGTTTTTACTTACTGCAACTTCCAGGTAAGTAAAAGGTTGCGGAACAAATGAAACATTTACAGAAAAATTTGCAGATTTAAATTCATACTTCCCATTAACATTCACTTTTAATATAGCTTTTAAAAACTGTTCTGTCTACTGATTTCATATTTATCTAGATAAATGTTCCCATAGTTCGTTTTATTCTGCGAAAAATGAAGCATGCCATAACCTCGTAAAATATTTAACATAGTTGTTGATAATAACTTTGGGACTCCATGCTATCTTCCTGAGTTCGCCACAGAAAGTTTAATAATGAAATGTAAAATTGGAAAGTAATGAATATCTCAAAAATGCTTATACCATGAAAAGTTTTTCGAAATGTAACCTGTTACCTACAAAATTAATAGGGGAGATGCGCCCAGTACATACAGAAACAGCATTAGTAATGAATATTCATGAACCCGGGTCATGTTGACTTTCAATAACTAAAGTAAATATTAGTGATACATGCGCATCTGAAAAAGTGTTTCTCAGTACCGGACAGACATAAATAAATACATATGTCTAAACAAAGGAAAAGTAAGTTCATAATAAATAACAAGATAATTATTGTATTTTTGAGATAAAACAGAACACGGTAATATGATAATACATTTTTCAAAACGTTCTCTAGAGATTATCACAAGAAAATAAAAATGTCTTAGATCTAATAAAACATTTTTTAAACACAGTGATCACATCTATACAAATCAATGTTATCTTGCCCTGTACATTCAATGTGTCCAACACTTGCACGATACAATAATTACACTGAACCCAAGGCACTCCTGTGATTTCTAAGCATACACTGTTAGACCACATCAATCGACACTGGTTTTGGTTCCAACATTTTACTTTTAGTCTTCTAAGGCTCTTCACTATTTCCAGTTTCTGTTGGCACAAAGCTAGAACTAGGTTCCCTATTTATAGTTTTATTAATGTTAGTTTTGCGTCCCTTTGCTATTGGTTTGTTCTTGTTTTAGTGTCTTTTCCTGCAACATCAACTTATACAGACTCGATATTAATGTTTTAGCAATATATATTGCTACTCCCAGGCTCATTGATCTTTCTATCGCATTCTTTATTGCTTGTTTCATATCTTCTTCTAAACATTTCCTTGCTTTTTGGCCTCCATGTTGACAGGAATGCCTATAAACAAAAATTAATCTAATGTCACTGCAAGTTCAGTGGATAAAAATATACCTTCGCGTACGGTACAGGGAAAATTGCTATCGCACGGTACTGAGCAACTCACACGTACGTATATATAACGTCATAGCACGGCCTGATTCTTTTAAACTGACATTGTATTTTGTGTTCGTGTGGTCAACTTAATACCAGATAGTGTGAGTACAAATACTTAATTAGTTCTTCACCGGACAAGACAGCGGTAATGTCAGCAAGTTATTAACAGCACAGCGCCAGTTCATTATACGACTTGTCTGAACAATAACGGTCAAAGAGGAGGGAGAACTTTCCGTTGGTAACAAAGGTAGTTGTTTGTCTAAATTCACACAATGAGCTTCTACTATCTATCGGCAACTACGAGATACTGACACCGTGCGGTACTGGGCACTGTGCGATACTGGGCGCATCACCCCTATACTTATTATAAAAAGTTATAAAACTCTGAGCCATAACTGATGAGTATCCTTAATTTCTCGTATCCTTAGCTTCCAAGATGATGCGGCCTTCGTCGGACGATAAGGATACTCAAGACACAGGTCATGGAAGCCTATGAATACATCTGAACCAGAAAATTCAATTTTTCATGAAATGCATTAAAATGTATTATATTTCAATTAAAATAATAAGCGCTATTTTTTTAAAATTAAGAAAGATAAAAAATGTTTCCATAGAAAGAGTTGCTTGTGCTGGGGAGCGTCCTTCAAAGTCTTTTAGTTGCATCTCTAAAAGATACTGAACCTGATTCAATCCATTTCAAGCTTTTGGAATGTATACAAAAGATACGTATTTTTATTCAGTGCCTCAAAATATGTATTTGTGTTGAAATATGCGGACAGAACTTTTACGTGAAGTGCAATAGTTCTACTAGGATAGAAAACATGAAAGTAGGATATTTGACACTTCAACAGAAAAGATGATCTTGGCTTAAACACCTTGAATGTGGAATATTTATGAAAGATTTAGAGCCATTTCTAAGAGATTAGGTAGACGAAATGTTTGGAATCAGATAAAACATAGCCTTAATCAGCGACATAAAACCAATTAATAAGGAATTATTGGAGAAAATAATGTTAGGCATAAGCATCTAAGGACCGTCATTAAATACCTCACAAACAACTATGAACACTGAAAATTAAAAAAGTTAAATGCCTATAAATCATGAGCGTGGCATTATTGGCTGGAGCTTCACAGAGGATTAAGAAAAAGAGGAAAGATTAATTACACTTTAGAGAGAAAACGTTCCTCTAGGAAACCTTTTATGGGAGCAATACGTTCAAACGAGGGATAATATTAGGATTTCATGATACATATAACCATTTGTCATAATATATACGTGATAACAAATGTTCTATGAATAAGGAATCATATTTGTGATATTACATAGAGTACGTATGTTGTGTTCATCATCTGTTCATGTCATTCGAGATGCTATCCACAGACTAAAAGTAACTCCTTATGAACATTCTTAAGTTTATATAAAACTACCATTATATTGAATTTCTACGAGAAAACTAAAATTAAATTATATGTTTTTCATAGTTTTATCTACATTTTACTCACTTCTTACAGGAGACTTCACAGTACTGTATGGTCCGCGCCGTGGCTCACTGGTTAGACCGCTTGGCTCTCACCAGGCAGCCCGGGTTCGATCCCACGCGACCGCAAAGTGAGATTCGTGATGGACAACACGGCGCTGGGGCGGGTTTTCTCCGGTATCTCCGGTTTCCCTCGCCATCTCATTCCACCGGTGCTCCATCTTCATCTCATGTATCAGTGTCATCGCCTGGGATGCCGTATGTAGTAAAAGCGGGCGTTAAACACTACACAGTACTGTATTGCATTGATGTAAGGGTATTCCGCCTTCCTGTGGTTCGTATTTCTAAGATGGGCCCTATTGCTATGATCTCGTCGCTTCGCTTAGTTAACTTAAACTTACCCATAAACGTGGCGTAATCTCTGGAGACTAATGTTGATATACCCGTGCGCATAAATTGTGCCAACAATGGAAAAAAGCTATTTATATTGGACAAATCTAATCCAAAACTTGTAGCGGACCTGCTCTGCTCCCTGAGCCTAATTTCATACACAGTCTCTGAACTGACCAAGCTAAATTCCATCTGATCCCTAGCAGAGTACCGTTAAGTCAATGCTGCTATGAATTTAAAAGAAAAACTTTAATATAGTCGCAAGGTCAAAAACAAATTATTCTTTGGAAATTAATTTGTTTTTTCACACTGGCCGTGAGTAGGCTAAAGCATGGAAAGGTAGAGTCAGACTGAAAAATTCAATGCCATAGCCGGGATTTGAACCATGGATCTTCTGGTCTCCGTCCAGCCGCTCCAACCAATTGAGAGCCAACATGCCGACATGACATTAAATTCTCTAACTGACTCTTTTTCTTTTCCCGGTAAACCACTTAGAAGTTCTCATAAACACATGAGGCACCTACATTAAAGGCGACTTACAACCTGCATTGAATTGTTCAGTCCAACTCTATCTTTCCATACTTTAGCCTACAAATGGCCAGTGTGAAAGAACAATTGATTTCCATTAATTGACTTTTAGCGAACCATTTGAGAGCAAAAGTTTGCATAAATGATAAGCCCAACCAACAACAAAGTTATTGCTATATTCTGTCATGTTTTGTCATATACCAGTAATACAGATATGCAAAACAAAATAAACAAATTCCAAACAATATGTTGCACAATAAAAAGAACTTTTAAAAATCGTAATCGTCAAACTATGTTAAAACTGTATAAAACAATGGCGAACCCAACCCTGCGTTATGGGTGTGAAAACTGGGTCTTGACTATCTCAAAACAGAAGAAAGTGGAGGCTGCTGAGATGAAATTTCTGAGACAGGTGGCAGGTTACAGACTCATAGACAAGAAAAGAAACGAGGATATTAGAAGAGAATTGGAAATTCAGAGTCTAAATGAAACAATCATTGCATACAGGCAAAAATGGCAAGACCATGTGCAGAGAATCACCGAAGACCGTGCACCACAAATAGTATACAAGTATAAACCTATAGGTAGAAGAAATGTTGGCAGGCCACGAATGAGATGGTCCGATCAATTTCCTTAAAGTCGGAACGGGCCACAAGGTTTATACCGTGATGATGATGATGATGATGATGATGATTGATGATGATTGTACCTAATAGTGGTTAACTATAAAGCCCGGGCCTTAAAGTACTTACAGGTTGTAAGTAGCCATTATGGTAGTTGCCTCATGTGTTTATGAGAACTCCTAAGTGGTTTACCGGAAAAAACAAGAGTCAGTTGGAGAATTTAATGTCATGTCGGCACATAGGCCATGGTAGCTCAATTGGTTAGAGCGGCTGGACGGAGACCAGAAGATCCGTGTTTCAAATCCCGGCAATGGCATTGAATTTTTCAGTGACTCTACCTTTCCAAATTATTCTTTGTTCACCAATGAATTTAAACGTATTTTCAAGCTGGGCTACCTAATTTCGGTTGGCTTACTGAAGTTCGATGGTGACAATTACTGATTTGTTCTTTGTGTCACTAATAAACATTTCGTAGATTTCACCTAGTTTATTTGTGACATATGCATAGTTCTTCATCTCTATCCCTAGAAATAACAATTCTATTGCATTGGATTAACATTTTTATGCGCTAATAATATCCAAATCGTTTTTGGAAGTACCATCTGAACCAACCCTTCATTTTACGTCGTTTATTGGTTAGGTTCTACGTACCTGAACTGTTTTTGAGGCCACTCACATAGAGAACTAATACCGGCTGAGTGGAGATAAAGGTTGTTAACCTGAAGATGGGAATGATATCAAGGAGAAACATCTGCGATCTAGAGGAATAAACTATGTTACGTGCATAAAGATACATATAGATGAATGGAACTCTACTTGCGACGAAACTAAAAATAGAAATACCATAACGGAAATAAAAAAGAACTAGTGTTGCTGAAAATATTAGAAAACGGGATGGTGTCACTTGTTTTACAGTCTGATATAAGCTAACAATAAAACACGAAAATCGTCTTGTATTGCATATTTACTTTCACTTATAAGCTGCTTACTATCACAGTGAAGCCTGGACATAAGTGAACGTTGCGGATTTAAAACCCTGTAAGTATATGAGGGCTGTTCGAAAAAATGTGTAGTGTTTAACGCCCGCTTTTACTACACACGGCACCGCAGGCGATGACACTGATGATACATGAGATGAAGATGGAGCACCGGTGGAATGAGATGACGGGGGAAACCGGAGAAAACCCGCCCCAGCGTCGTGTTGTCCACCACCAATCTCACTTTGCGGTCGCCTGGAATCGAACCCGGGCCGCCTTAGTGAGAGCCAAGCGGTCTAACCACTGAGCCACGGCGCGGCCTGCTGTTCGAAAAAGAATGATTATAACTTTTTTACGATCACAATTTTTCGCATTAAAATTCAATCTTAATGTATTCTGTTAGCTTAATTTGAAGTAAACAGGCCTTAATAGTTTCATTGTGTACTCCTGGTTCCCACCTGTGAGAACCAGGCAAGTACAGAGATGTTCAGAATCGCTTACCACTGCAATGGAGGTGACATGCAGTTAAAGTTGATGCTAGAGGAAAATCCGGAGTCTCTTTCAAACGTAATCACTGCTGATAATACTTGGGTACATCATTTCGATCCTGAGAGCAAACAGAAAAGCTCAGTGTGGAAATCTCCATCACCAACCTCCAAAACAGCAAGAGTGGTTACTTCTGTTGGGAAAGTTATGGTCATCTCATTCTTTGATATTCATGGAATGGTTTATCACCATGTTTTACCTGCACACACATCAGTAAGTGGACAATACTACAGGGATGTTCTGAAAACTTTTCAAGTCCATATCAGGCGCAAAAGACCACATTTCCCTTAAGCAGGCTGGCTGCTCCACCACGATAATGCGCGGCCGCATATTGCCAATGTTGTTGCTGAATATCTTGCAAAAATCAACGTGAAGTGCATCCCTCACCCTCCGTATACTCCGGATTTAGCCCCGTGTGACTTTCTTCTATTCCCTAACTTGAATAAATGCCTTCGTGGGAGACATTATCCATCATCAGAAGCAGTGGTGAAGGATGCGGAGGTGATTTTGAAGAATCTCTCACAAAATAGTTTCCAGCATGTCTTTGAAGACTGGCAGAAACTCTGGGACAAGTGCATCGCATTCAGGGGAGACTATTTGGAGAAGGACCATCAAAATTATGAGAATCAGTAAAGTTAGGTTGTCAAAAAAATGTGATCTTTCTTTTTTGAACAGCGCTCGTAATTTCCGTGCTTTCACCCTGCAGAAAATATGGAGTAATTTTAGTTTTTAAAGTATCAAATTTCCTCCAGCAGCCACGCCACCAAGCCTTAAGAGTTGCCTAGCTATCGCGGACACAGCTCTGGAACTGCCACGTAGTACAACGAGAAGGAATCTTGCAAGGCTAAGAACAAGGAGTATATTTCAAAATTCAACCAATGTTAACTCCACAGTAATTGACATTACGTTTTATTTAGTTCAGGTACTTTTAAAGGTTCACTTTAGCCAATCTAATTGTCAACAGAGAACTCACTGCGCTCCTCCTAAAATTGGATACCGGGTTTCTCTGTAAATGCATGTTTTATGATCTCTTGGAAATAAACTTTGTCATAAAGGCGTGTGTGTGTGCGTGTCTGTGTGTCTGTGTGTGTCGACAGCATAACTCAAAAACAGTAAATCGGTTAAATAAATTTGGTATCGAAGTTCAGCGTCTACCAAAAATGTAACAGGAAGATTTTCTAATAGGAAAGTTAGATGTCCTAGTCAAGAATGAAGAGTCAAATGTCACAGTTAAAACATAGCGGCCATTTTAAATGTTTGACTGTCCCTTGAAGCCTTCTGAGTAGTTATATTTCTTTTGTATCTGCAACAAAATACGTAATAAAGTAATTTTCACAACAACAAAAAATCAACTAACATGAAGCAGAAAGAAGAATACTTTTTAAAAGGTCGCTTAACAAAAAGCAAAGCAAATAATATAATTTTTTAAAATACAGTTGTTTAACTTTGTTAGTCATTTATAGTGAACTGTATTTTGGCATAAAACAATAATGTAACACTCTATATTTTTGAAAGTTGTTTTACTGTCTCCGAAATATCAATATTATTTATTTGATACTGTTATTTAGAGTTTAAAATATTAATAAAAATCTGTGAAAGTGAAATGGGAACAAGATTTCGAAACAATTGAAGGTGAACTTGTGATTAAACAGGTAAAAAGGACCGGAAAATAATAATATTAATGAACTTAACAACGATAATAGTAGTCTAAAATAATAAAAAAATGTATTAATTTTATATTAAATTGCTTAGTTATTATTTAAACAATGTATTATGTAAATTGCCCAATATGGTGATGAAAAGTGAGTTTACGAAAGATGACGTAAAGCAATGAGAAGATATTGAATTGCCACAGCAACCACAAATTCATTAATTTCAGATTATCTAGAGTTATCCTCATTCTGTATATGAACGTCGTGGAGTTCTCCAAAACCTTATCAGTGTGAGGGAACTCTATTTCAAGTTAATATTATGACTAACAATTTGAAGGAAACCAGTTGATAATGTTATACATTAAACCATGTAGCATCGTGTTCTGTTCATTTTCAACCTGAATTAATAATCAACATGTTTAATAAGGAATTGAATAGTTTATTTACATTGTGGTAAAGAGTTCACGAAGGATGTCCGTCCGACACCACGCCATGAGATATATCATCTTCGTACGTAGGCTTTGCAGCATAGGGTAGCAGATTATGAAATGTTTTAAAAAGTGGCTCAACAACAGGGGGCAGAGTTGCAGCGTCCCATCTGAAATTGTGTTGCAAATGGCTTCCCAAACTGGGAAATAGAGATAAAACACGCGGAGACCATGTCATATCATCATTCCATTTGGAAATACTGACGCTACAACGTAGTGCTGAATCGAAGCATCATTCAATTTATGAAATCCCGTCTCACATTTCTTACCTCTTATATTTTGAAATCGTGATTATTTTACGCAATTTGTTACAAAAGGGCACTTTTAAGCCAGAGGAAGCATGAATTTCTTAAATATGCGTATCTTATATACAATAATTTATATAAAATATGGAGTTTAAGGTAAAATAAGCGCTGGTTCTTTTGAAACCATATGAGTTGAGTAGATGTTTGAATCTTTATTCTTCTTTTATTTGAAAATGATATCCTGAAATACAATGCGTGTGGCAAATATGCTTTATTTTATTCAGCTATGTTGAGTTACATTATTAGCTTTAAATTAGCTTTCAATTTTATGCAATTTGTAGAGAATTCAGAAGTTTTAGCACATGGACTTTTGGTGCCTGCAGATATTGTACTTCGTCTTTTAAAACTCTTATGTTTCTATGTTTCTAACATCAAGTATACAGATCCCACAGATTTAAGATGAAGGGAAAATACAATGTGATATCTCAGACATATTACACTGTTGCTGGTTTCACATTGCAGCACGTTCTCCAGGTGCGTACCTGTTCTAATCAGCTTGGTATATGCGCTATTAAGGTAAGAAACTGAGTAGAAAGCCCGAAATGGATACTACACTGAGTGCCAATAAACTAGAAGACACATAATGAGGATGTAACGTTAGTCCGTGAAAAATATCCTATGCCTTGTACTCACATGACTTTCTTTACTCCATTTGGAACAAATAATAGTTGCAAAATGCTTATCTTCTGTGGGTTTATGTTGATTTATTTCGTTTTGCACAAACTGCTTAATTACAAGGGAATTAAGGTATTACAAATACCGCTTTAAGCGGTAGTTCAAATCCTTTAAGTCGTTATATGCTTGCTTCGAGAACCATTCTTTTTGTATTGTCAAAGGAATAAAGAAAAGGAAATAATGACTTCCCGTTTGAGCAAAGTATTTCAAAAGGTAATTGAATAACAAGGAACATCCCGGAAATTGTTAACTCGACAGAAAAAAACGCAATTCGCAAAATATGTGCTTTACTATTTGAAATTACTGCAGGTAATTCTAATGAAAAGATGCGGAGACTGTTGGTAGAAAAATGAAAAGATGTACACTTCTTCCCCAAGGAAAATTACTTTAAAAATGGCATTTTAATTAAAATCTTCAATAATTCTCGAACGTGAGGTATACACGCTATCAGAAAGGGAGGCGGCATCTTTCCAGTGGATCCTTAGGAAAATATCTCCCCCATCTCAGACTAGTCCTTACATGAAAGTTTTCATAAAGTATAATTATTTTAAGATAACTTCTGACAAGTTAAAGTATATATTGATTGCTTTTTGAGGGGGAAGGCTTTTATAATGTTGTCTTCATCCTTGATGACTTCTGCAAGATTACTAACCAGATTACAAGCTCTTGCGGCACAAAGAATGTAGATCTCGACAAAGGACATAAGTTGTGGCGTATAGATTTTTCTCTCCTGCGGTGAACCACTTCGGCGGTCCTCCTAGTATTTGTATGCATTTTTCAGTATTATAATTCTCAAATGAGATGTTGTTATACATGTTGTAGCTCTTAGCCATGCCGGAATGTTAGAACATTATATAGCGACGAGCTCTATAGAAACCTGAGTATCGATTCAAGCCTACTATACTCTCATACTCTCGATGTACATACAAGAAAATCAGTAATAAGTTTATCTCCAATAATATTAAATAGTGAAATGAGCATTTGTAAGAATAGTTTACAGGTATTCGAGAAAATCACTTTAAATACAGCACATAAGATTTCCTTTTTATCTCTGACCAGCACAGAAACCTTGATTAAAAGACCAGCTTCAAAGATTTAACTAATACTTATAGCCCAATATACTGGTTATTCTCTTGTATCTTATATAAAATAAGCAGTAAGTTCATTTCTGCAAACGTTTTACTCGATTAACTTCTAGTAGATAGAAGCCTAAGTGTTGACAAAAATAGTTGGGAAATAAAGTCATTTATGTGTGCACGATAGCAGACTTTTTCTTCTCTACAATGCCTATCTTCAAAAATATATACTCATTATTTTACAGTTACCACAACAAGTTCTTTCAATTCCTAGAAACTTTTAAACAATGACGTACTCAGAGCCCTTTAGCTCGGGTCATTATAGTAAATGATTTCTACTGTTTTTATTTATGGGGCTTTGAGATTTATAAAATGCATTTTTGTGTCTTGCTAGAGCCGGCTGTTGATGGTAATTTTCAGAGTTTAGTGATACCAAATGAGTAAAAATATACCTGCTATTTAAAATAATGGTGCATAAATTGGTAAGTTTTGCACATGCCCGAGCTTTAATAAGAATACGAATATTTAGCTGAGGATTTAAGCCTCAGATAACAAGAAAGTAAACGTTTTATCTTGATATCTATCACACGTTGGGTAAATCAGAATATATTTTAACTTTTGCTGCTACTCGTATATTATCTCACAATATAAACTGTTTCAAAACGACACCGAGCGGTTATAGCCGTTGCATAGTTTACAACTGGTGCGAATTTCCGTGTCACAGCTTCGGGGGTTTTTTTATGTATAATTTTATGCAGCATTAAATATTACATTATCTTTTGATTAGGTAGCGTAGGAACTATTGTGAAAACCTCAAAAGTTGTTATTGGGACGCACCGGCCACGAAAACAAAAACATTACTCCATGCTCTTTGTCAGTGACCGTAACCTACCTTTCAAGTAATGGGTCAAAGAGGAGTTACTTGTGAAAAGGTCGACTAATAACTCCGAAAATTACAAGGTTGCTCTTCCGTGTAAACACTACACATTCCATCCTAACAGGGAGGATTTTTCGAGTACTTAGATAGCAAATCCAAGCAATATGGAGCGCTAAAAGGACGACGAAATGACGGATATGGTTTTGATGGATGGAAGGGCTGAAGGGAGTTAAACGAACGCACAGTTAATTTAGTTTCATTAAAATATGAATTGTAAAAATAGTTACTTGAATGATAATGTTTATTTGTTTAACTTCAGAGCATTTTGTTATGATCTTAGTTTTACAATACTTTCAACCACTTACTGTGAACATCAACAGCTTTGAAACAATATAATTGGCGAGCAAAGAGTTCCACGTTGGCGCTAATCTGTAGCAGCTATTATCGGTGACGCACAGTTCCACTTTCCGCTACAGTTTGATGCAAATAAGTTGGCGAGCAAGGAGTTCCACTTTAACGGAGCAGTTTGTAACAAATAATATGGGTAGCTCAGGGTTGAGCAATGAGGTTTCTCTCAGGGTATGCGTGAGTATGTATGAGAAGTATAGTTTTAATGACACTGGAATGTCCGTTTCAAACTTATTTAATGACTGCTTCTTTTATCATTACATTAAACTCGAAGTTGCTGACCAAGTGTTACCAATATCACTGTTTAAAGTCTGCCCTCGACCAAGACAGAAGAAGAGCACTGCCCTAATCGACCTCACGCCGAGGACTGAATGTCCTCATAGCTGCGCATGGGTGTGTAGCTTTCAGTTCTGGAATCCCTCTTTTGACACAATGATTCCCTTTGTGACTATCTTTGTCCATTGTGATTATTAGGGGTCCGAAGAATACATATTCAAACCAAGTCAAGTACTACCTTTTAGAACTCTGCTAAGGACACTGCTTCTTACGCTTCTTTTGTTAAAACAACTATTCAACCCTGTTGCTATTCAACTCAACTGCACCAGCACGCGTTGCACACAAATATACATTCCTTACGATTACATCCCCTTATTTCCATATCAGCTTCCTTTTCAGTTAAATTGGTTTATTTAGTATTATCAAACACTTAAAATAAAATGCTTGTCAAACTGCACAAGGCAGTTGGTTAATTCACTTACAATTCTTTGATATTGTTTTATGTTCTGTTTATCATTTAATGCTTCCATCCTAAACCTCACTAACATTAACTTCCCCCTGAAAGGTATTGTCGCGAACCCGATCGCGATAGCGCGGCATGTGTACACAAAGAGCCGGCAATTAAAGTTAGCGCAGATAATTAACTCGACGGATAGTGTTTCACGGAGATAAACAGCTTGCATAACAGCTCCGGAAATGAAAGAATTACCTCCACCGATATAGTTACATTCTAGAATATTCGTGTTTTATCTGGTGACATGTTACAGAAAATTCAATAACAGTCTTGAATTCACGACTGGGTGTATAAAGGAAGCCATGGATAGTGATGAGTCAGTTTTGAGTTGTAAAGCCATGTAACAAGAGTGCTGTAAACAGTGGAAGTTGAGTAAGATGTTTGTTATTGTCATCGACCTAGGTGTTGTAGATTGTGATAGGTGATGTAGTTCTGCTGCTACACAGTGTGCTTTTACTCAAAGAACATTTAGAATTTCGTAAAATTGGACTTTTAATTCTATGAACCCATAGAGTTACAGTATCAGTTGCATATGTTCACCAGCTTATTTACCATCTTGGACTCCTATAACGGAATTTTGCAACACGTTAAACATTCATAAGGAATAGTTAAGCAATAGCTTCTTTATTGTAGTTTCATAAGCCAATAAATTCTTAAAAGTAGCAAGTAAGCTATTGCGTAATATGCCGGTATGTTGGGAGTTACAGCACGCGACACGGTGTGAGACTTACACCTGCGAACTTCGACAGCGTGAGGCACGCGTCGTTCCTGTCACCGCCTAATCCACTCTCAATCTGGAGCACTTTTATGCGCCTCTATTGTCGGTAAAAACTATCTATATGTGTCACATAGAAGCTGAGTGACCATTTCTTTGTGTTCGGTGTCATTTCGAAACACATTTATAAATTAAATTTAAGTTCATTAAAATTACATAAATATGAAAAGGATTAACGTTTCATTGCCAATTGATAATTTATAATACTTACATCTCACTTAAATTACTGAATTAGTCCAGTGTAATTTCGAATCGAAATTTTAGTCTACGTCCACATATATCAGAACTGCTTAATCGTAGCTTTGTTTAGGAATTAAACAAGAACTTCAATATCATCTAGGGGGTAAAAATTAAAAGACACATAAATGAACCAAAACAAACTTTTAAAGTTTACCTTCTCCAAGAAGAAAGCATATTACAACTATATCAGAAGCGTCTTAATCAATATGTTGATGAAAACCCAATAAATAATAATATAAATTTAGAATGGTAAGAAATTAAACGCATAACTCTAAAGGCTGCATCAGAAGTATTGGGCAGGAGGGCTAAAAGGTATAAAAATAGAGGACTTAAAGTTTGGAATGAAGAAATTGCGAACATAATGAATAAAAAAGAGCATATCTACAGTTCCAAAATAATCAAACACCAGAGAACCGAACAGAATATAAGAGGTTAAACGCTATAGCCAAACGTAAAATAAGGGGAATAAAGTGACAAATTTGGGATAAATATGTAAACAACTTACAGCATGATCTTCATGGACGACAAGAAAAAGTATATTAAGTCCTAAAACAGTTAAATGAGAGTGAATATGATAAACTGCAACATAACCCAATTAAGATTGAAGAATGGAACAAATATTATAAGAAATTATGGACTGATTCAGACGAAGATAAATTAGTAACAACATATGTTAATGAATATGTAGATTTAATAAGTATGAATGAACTAAAAGAAACTTTAAAAAATTTCAAAAACAAAAAAGGGCCAGGAACTGATGGTTTGAATATGGATCTATTTAAACATGCCTCGGTTAAATTCCAGGCTAGACTTTTGAATTTCATCAATATATGTTGGAAAAATGGACGTTTACCATAGGAATGGAATATTGCATTGATATGTACGATTTATAAAAAGGGAGACCGAACTGAATGTGACAATTATAGAGGAATCAATCTATTGAACTCAGGTTACAATATCTATGCAAAAATCATAACACAATGTATTGCACCAATACCAGAAACTAAATTGCATGATTCACAAAATGGATTTAGAAAAGGGCGTTCCTGCAGTGATTGTATTTTCACAATAACACAAATTATGGAGAAACGACGAGAATATAATCTACCAACTCTAATAGCTTTTATAGACCATGTAAAAGCTTTTGATAAAGTAAAAAGAAATCTGCTATTGGAAATAATGTTTAAAATTGATTTACTCAACATTTAGTAGGAACAGTACAAAGTATGTATATAAATACAAAATTTAAACTGGAGAACTCCATAGAAAAACCCATCCAACAACAAAGTTATTTTAATTATCTTGGCTATATTGTGTCATATAACAGTAATAGAGATATTTAAAACAAAATAAACAAATTCCAAACAATATGTGGCACAGTAAAAAGAACTTTTAAAAATTGTAACCGTCAAAATTTGTTAAAACTGTATAAAATAATGGCGATCCCAACCCTGCTTTATGGGTGTGAAAACTGGGTCTTCACTATCTCACAACAGAAGAAAGTGGAGGCTGCTGAGATGAAATTTCTGAGACAGCTGGCAGGTTATAGACTCATAGACAAGAAAAGAAACGAGGATATTAGAAGAGAATTGGAAATTCAGAGTCTAAATGAAACAATCATTGCATACAGGCAAAAATGGCAAGATCATGTGCAGAGAATGACCGAAGACCGTACACCACAAGTAGTATACAAGTATAATCCTGTAGGTAGAAGAAATGTTTGCAGGCCACGAATGAGATGGTCCGATCAATTTCCTTGAAGTCGGAACGGGCCACAAGGCTTATACCGTGATGATGATGATGATGATGATGATGATGACGACGACGATGATGATGATGACGACAGGTTTTGATCGCATTCACGTACTAAACGACATGTTCCAAGGTATTTGTCATTCCAGCCAAAATCCTGTATACAAATTGCATGTCCTGGTTTATGATCAGCTGGAGTAATTTCAAATGAACACATGGACAACGGATAACTAGAACTACGGATTTGCTGAGCCATGTAAACTTCCATGAAAGTTGTGTGCAGTAAACGTGTTACTTTTTCACATACCTTAACGGGCTAAAACTGGAGTATACACTGGCTCACTTCCGCAGGATGCCCCCACCATACCAAAATAAAAGAAAACACTTATCTGAATTTTATATATGTTATATGGGACAGTCACTGTAGTTACACTTTCACAAACTAATACCGCCATTATTTGCGCAAAGCCGCAAACATTCCCTCTCTGCCAGCATTAATCGATAAAGCTTCGTCTTGTTAAAATCTCCTCAGATAGATAGATGCTTTACCTTCACAATTTCAATTTGAAAAAATGGTAGTGAATGTGGTACTCAGCGGGGTGTTGAGCTAAAATTTGCATCAAGCTGGTGCGCTTTCGCTTACTCCATATTTTACTCCCTGCAAGGTATAACTTTGCTGCACGGCTGGATACCGCATGGAATTTACAGTTTGCAGAGGTACCAACACACGGCTAACGAAATGTGAACAATTGCAAGTCAATTGACGCAATGCCATTATAAGCACAACAAAGTTTGGAGTATTCAGTACACATTATAAATGCCGTTTCAAGTAACATTTAAAAAGGGGAAGAAACACCGCATGCTATTTGCTGCTATTTCTCATTAAATTTCTATAGTATGTCACCATAAGTGGCACGTTTCTGTAATGATATAGTTTACTGGTATTTTAAACACATCTAATGACAAACTTTTTGATGTTTTAAACTTATGATGTAACACAAGTTTTAGCAACAATGCTGATATAGAAGAAAAGTAAACAAATTCCGAGCAATATGTGGGACAATCCAAAGAACTTTTAAAAACAGAGTGAGAAGGGATACAAAAATGAAAATGTATAAGGCAATGGCTATTCCAACTTTACTATATGGAAGCGAAACCTGGGTGCCAACACAAAAGGATTTAAATAAAATACAGACTGCAGAAACGAAATTAAAGAAGTGTTAAAGGTTTTACAGTATTGGACAAAATAAGAAATGAGGATATTAGAAAGGAATTAGAAATCGAACCAATCCATGACAAAATATCAGAACGAAGGCAACAATGGCATGAACATATATTAAGAATGGAGGATGGAAGATATCCAAATATAGAACTAAACTATAATCCAAAAGGAAGAAGGGACAGAGGACAGCCCCTGACACGGATCTATGAGGCCGGAACGGGCGAAATGCCCAAACCATGGAGAGAAGAAGAACTTATGAAAGGCAAATGCTCAGAATTTCAAGTAAACTTTCAATTTACGCTAAGGATCTAAACATTATAGTCTTTTTTAAGGCACAGTTTCATATGTTGCACCTAATTTTGCGCTAAAACAAACTGAGAAAACATATTTTGGTAATCACTAATTATCGAGGATTATTTTTAGCATTTCCTTTTTAATTTCCGTCCTCCAAAGTTAAGTCATATCGGACGATGAATGGAATGGGTGAAGTGATAAATGTGACGGGTTCACGCGGTCCGAGTATGGCAAGACCAATAATAATTAATAATAACAATAAAGAATTAACAGAAATAAAAAACAATAAACCTAATAATACCCCACAGGAACATTGAGCCTATAAGCAAGAATCATACTTAGATGTATAAATAACACATAAACACTTAACTAACAAATGTTTTTCTCAATCTAAAGTTTCTGAACATTCTTGGACACTCTGGTTCCCACACTCTAACTTGACTGGAACATTACCTATTGTTTGACTTAGCCCAAGGCAGTCCTTTTAGAGTCAGTATTTTTCCTTAGACTTCGTGAACGTGATAGTAACAAAGGCTGCAAGATTTAGTCCTGCCCTTTTGCAAACGTGATCTGGTATAATGAATCTCGCCCTGAGAAAAGAAAAATACACTTTTAGATTAGGTTCAAAACTGCAATATTCGAAAATTGATTGTAAGTAAGGATAGATGCCAGCCAATGGAAAATTAATATTTGGTCACGGGAATTTCCGAACTCCAAAAATACCTTGAGTGGGGCAAATCAAAGTAATGGCTGAAAGTACGTTTTCCTGGTAAGAACACTTCGGTCCTGTGATCTAAATGAGATGGACGCGTATTCGGCGTCCTCCGACAAATCCGCTTACACGTCAAAGACAGTTAAGTGCAGAGGTTCTACTCCCATTAGTCCTGGACCCGTAGGACCAAGGACCCGGGCCTCCTCCTACCCGGGAGCGATGGATACTCCGGGGCTCTTTCCATAGGGCAATACCTTGAGTTTAAAAAGCCCCCCCCCCCGCTCTGAGCACAACGTCAAGACGAGATGGAAGTGGATATGCCACTTACGCGCGTCAACCCCGCAGGGAAGACTACCGAAAACCTCGGTGGCACCGCCTGGTGATCTAGCACACCTGCTACTAGCTCTGCAGGCTAGTACCCGGGACTTATTAGGCAACCCTCTACCCTCTCCGGGCAGCTGTAGCCTGGCCAGAGGTACCAGATTTCCCGCGAGTGTCAGGAACACACTGCCCCCTCGAGTGCAACCCATTCCGAACATCTTCCCGACAGAAGGGGCTCGGCAGATCGGCCCGAGGTTCCTCTGGTAACGTCAGAGGTACCACGAGTGCTAAGGGTCCGCAGCACCCGCACCTCGGCAGCTGAAGGGGATCGATCCCCTCCCCTACGGGAACACGACAAGATCAAAGTACAGCACACAATAGACGTGCTAGAGTGAATTAGTCAAAAGGTGAATATATAAGATGTGCGCTATATTTATGGTTCAGCTACGCCGCGTTAATCCTATACAGCACATCGAAATACTGATGCGGGATACAGTGACACTAAACACAGCAACCACACTGACGACAACTTCACGGTGGCAAGCAAAAGAGTATAAGGACAACAATAAATTTTCATCCACGAGATTCGAGGTGTCTTTTTCAGTCAACCCAGAACAAGTCAGGACGCACCCAATCCCTGAGGCTCAGGAGAGTGCTCACGCAAGAGCTATATCACAAGGTACCTCGAACCGGAACCAGTCTCCCTATCCTGAATATCCGCACGCCACCAACCCATAATTGTGAGGCGTTGAGCACAAGGGAGAGCTGGACGTGGTTCGGTACGGACCGGACCGCCTCAGGGTAAATGGCTAAAAAGAGTCAAAACAACGTCCATATATGCATAAATATAGTTTCATGCAATGTAGTGAAAAAAAAGTATTTTATAGAGTCTGTTATATATTTTGAACCTCTTTTATATGTATTCTAACTGAAAGTACCTGGCAGGGCCTCAAGGTATACAGAAGCAGTTTGAACTTCCTTGAATATGAAATTGGGCACAATGATGATTCATGATTGATGGAGGATGGTGAAGACGGTGATGATGGCGATGATGATAATACATGTGAAAATTAAATGTCTAACGTAATATTTCGCTAATAACATAAGTGTTTTATCTTTCAAACTTTGTTTATTAGTATTTAATCTGATTTATATTTTGTATTAATGTGTTTCCTTATGAATATTTAATATTCTTCTAGACGCTGTGTAGGAAATATATTAAAATGTTTTCTAATATTTACTTTTTATTTATCTATTTTAAAGTATGTTACAATTATTTCGGTATATGTGGCCTTGTTGCGGCAATTTAAATAGGGTAGGATAGAATTCTACAGAAGGGATTCGGCACATCGATTAGACTGTTCTTTTGTACCTGTGTTCCAATGGAGGAAGGATGAAGCGAGAGGAGAGAGGATTGCCGCATCAAGGACTCACGAATAGTGCGGAGGGCAGGGTCCCTAACATTTACCACTGTGAAACTCGCCGGCAGTCCAGTGCAAACGGCATGCCACCTACCGTAGTCGGAAAAGCCAACAGATCTGCTCAGAGTCCGGAGGCCATACTGGAGCTTGAAGCACCTGGCAGTCTGATACAACCGGTATCCCACCCGCCGTGATTCGATTACGACATGCCAGAGTTCGGTAAACTCCCGACAGACTTGCACAAACTGCGTCCCTGCTACCTATGTTCCTCAAATGGTCCACTGGCCAATTCGGAGACGGGAGACTGTACCACCGGAAGAGAAAACGTTTGCCAGGGGCATATTAACCTACCATACAGCGCACAGACAACCGTCGACACTGCTAAGAGACCACCAAATGAGAGAATATGTGAAATGGAGGGACAGGAAATTTGGGGTATATAATTAATATACCCAGCTTTCGTTTGACCCGGGTAGATCCCTAAAATGCCCCTATGTTTCAGGTACACCGGCCAAGGAAATTCTACCCCAACCCAGGACCTATGGCGAATGAGGTCCATAGTCGAAACCGCCTGAGCCATCCCGCGCATAGCAATATAAAACGTTGTCATATTGGGCAAGAATTAAATAAATGGTTCGGCTAAGATAATCCTTCCCCTGATTGTATGTGATCATGACGGCGATGACGTGGGCCTTAGTAAAACTATAACCATCGATAAGACAGTAAAGCATAGGTGGTAGCGTGTATGCCTCACGTTAAAGAGATACCGAGTTCGAATCTAGGTCAAGGTGAGCTAACTGGTTAAACTTTACTCCGGCGTTTTCCCTTATTATGAAATGCGATAACTACAAGCTTTGTGGACCCTATGTTTTTGTGGTAATTTTGTCCATTTCATTGAGCTTCCAATATGATTGACGTTAGAGGACAGTGAGAGCATAACATAAGAGAAATATAAAAGCAGCAGAAATGAATCATAGCTGGATATACAAGACTAGATAAAAAAAAGAATGAAACACGACAAATATTAAAGTTAGAAGAATTAAACAAAAGAATAATAAGCATGTAGAACCAAATGGAAGCAGCATCTAAATAGAATAGAATAGAATTGCTAAAATAGCATATAATTACCAACCACAAGGACGAAGACAGAAAAACCTAGGAAAAGCAAGACTTTGGAGCCCGAACAGGTTAAATTGCCTAAATCGTGTTGGAGAAGAAGAAGAAGGAGGAGGAGCAGGAGGAGGAGGAGGAGGAGGAGGACGAGAGGGAGAAGGAGACATCTTGCATTAATATGTCACCCCAAATAATTTCTTATAGAAAATGATTCGAATATTATTATCTTTCAAATTTGTCTCCAATGGTTTTGATTAAAGTAACTAGTGTTTTAGTTAATTGGTGGAAATTGATCATTTCTCCACAATAGCCGTACATAGGCTAAGGTTTCTGATAGTGTAAACATGAAAAATTCAATGCCACGGCCGGGATTTAAGCCACGCATCTCGTAGTTTCCGTCCAGTCGATCTTACTCAATGAGCTACCATGGCCAACTTGCCGTCATGGTATTAAATTCTTAATTTGACTCTTAATGCCATGACGGCAAGTTGGCTATGGTAGTTCAGTGGGTAAGAGCGACTGGATGTAAACCAGGAGATCAGTGGTTCAAATTCCGGCCGTGGCATTGGACTTTTCATGTTGACTATAACTAGTGCTTGATATTTTTGACAGCTGAAATGCCTATTTTGTATCTACTGAGAGTAGCCTCTCAAGCCGTCCATATTCTGGATGAAATTTGTATAAATAATAGAGCTTAAATGACGAAAACATATCTTTAGACACAAAATGTGTGCCAAAAATTTGTTTTGTAGCCTTCTCATTTGTTTGTTTGGACTTTTTGATATTTATACCTGTCTTAAATGTAAAGCTATAATTGAGTATTTCATTTTGATCACCCAAAGAGAACGGAATTTGTAAGATAGAACATAGCTGATCATCTCTTAACCTATTTTTGTACCACTTAAGCCTACAACATCTGCATATTCGCATGTCATACAAGGAAATGTATTATAAAACCTCTTCTACAAATGGTTACTACATTAACATTAAGCATATGAAACAATGAGCTCTTCTGTGATTAGTTGTAGAAGAATGGGTACTAAGTTAATGTGAACGTAACAACTTTATAACATATGAATATTACTTTTTTCATTTAAAAGTCTGACACGTCGTGAAGTTTGTACAAAGCCTTGCCTTTCATGCAATATTTCAATGAATGAATGATGCTAATAAATATTGACCAGACACCCTTTCCAAATGATCGCACAAAAGTACAATAGGTTTGCAGTGCGGGGGTTGAGAAAGCCAAACAATGTTTTTCAGCTGTTCCACATCTCTCAGTTTTGGACGTGTTCCCTAAAAAGCTTAAATGATTGTTTGGGGGTAGTTATCGCATTGTAATACGGACCCACGCCAATCAAAAGCCTCCCAATGGCTTTGCGTGCATCACTGTAGGATTTTAGAGCCCGTCTCGCTTAAGCCGTTCGTAATTTATTTTAGGCATCATGCCCATCACAGCATATGGTAGGCATATGGTAGGATATGTCGTAATTATAGACCATAATGGTCTTTACAGTGTTCCAAATCTCAGTTCAGACGTAGCTTTAGAGGGACTTTATGTGAACCACTACTATGAAAAAAATCATACGTGTACCTTACTGAATATTGTACAAACTATTCCAACAAATAATTACTTCTCTATCTACGAGGCATGTTTTTTAAGTCAGTACCGCTTTGCGATTCCGCCGCCGCAGCGCTACGGACGTCGTTCCGCGCATGCGCACTGGTTACCTACATTTCTTATCTACGCACAGATGCCATTACAGTCTGATTCTTCATTGTATACGTTGTTTACTGAGTGTTTAAGCTGCCTCCGACAGTCGTGAGTCCCACCGAATGTAAAGTACGGGCTGTTATACGATTTCTTAGTGCTAAAGGAGTAAAACCGATCGATATTCATCGTGACATCTGTGAAGTTTACGGACAAAACATTATGAGTGATGGAACGGTAAGAAGTGGACGAAAAGGTGAGGGAAATCAGACGCTTTAAAATTTCATCATTGTGCGACTATTTTCCTCAATATTTTCGTAGTGTTTTGTATCGCATTGTGACCGAGAACTTGAAGTACCGAAAATTGTGTTCACGATGGGTTCCGAAAATGTTGACGGATTTGCACAAAACCCAACGTTTAGGCAGTGCGTTGGCTTTCCTTGAGCGGTACCACAATGAACGTGAAAATGTTTTAGACCAAATTGTTACTTGTGACGAAACATGGGTGGCCTACGTCACACCAGAATCGAAACATCCATGGAATGGCGACATTCATCATCACCCACAAAAGCGAAGTTTAAGCAAACAATTTCTGCCCGGAATATCACGTGCAGTTTTTTGGGACAGAAAAGTAGTATTGCTACTGGAGTTTCCGCCTCGCAATGAGACAATCAATGCAGCATCTTATTGTGAGACATGGAACAATCTGCGCTGTACAATCCAGAACAAAAGACGTGGCAAGTTGAGTAAGAGTATCGTTTTGCTGCATGACAATGCCCGGCCACATGTGGCTAATCGGACCAAAGATGTCATCAAATCTTTTCAAAGGGAAACTCTAGATCATCCTCCATACAGTCCTGATATGGCGCCCAGCGACTACCATTTGTTCCTGCACTTGAAGAAACATCTGGGTGGTCAGCGTCTTCAAGACGATAACGAAGTCAAAACAGTTGTGATACAGTGGTTAACACATCAGGCGGCAGAATTTTATGAGGAGGGTATTAAAAAACTGGTGCCACGTTATGACAAGTGCCTCAATGTTCACGGAAATTGTGTAGAAAAGTAGATTAAGGTACAGGCTTCCATGTAAAAATAAAATATTGCGATATCTATGCACGTCTTTTTTAAATTCCAAAACGGTACTGACTTAAAAACATGTCTCGTACCTTATGCTGATCAAGACAAACTTTTAAAGAAATTGTTTTAGTACCAATTTGCTTATAGTATCTACAATTTGAATAGGATGGTAGCGCAAATTTAAGAGAAAGTCAAATATTTTAAGAACTGGTCGCTAAAGATGGCATAGTCATAAAGGATGATTGCCCATTTAAGAAATAGTGTTTCAACATTTAAATCAGCAACACGAATTCCTATAAAAGAACTAACTCTCCTCAAAAAAAAAAAAAAAAAAAAAAAAAAAAAAAAAAATGTGCCTGAAGAGATTTACATATATGTTTAGCATGATTTTGCCTATGTCTTTTACGGCCGCACCGTGGCTCAGTGGCTAGAGCGCTTGGCTCTCACCAATGCTGCCCGGGTTCGATCCTAGGCGACCGCAAAGTGAGATTTGTGGTAGACAACACGACGCTGGGGCGGGTTTTCCCTTGGACCTGCGGTTTCCCCCGCCATCTCATTCCACCGGTGCTCCATCTTCATCACATGTATCATCAGTGTCACCGCCTGCGGTGCCGTATGTAGTAAAAGCGGGCGTTAAACACTACACATTTATGCCTATCTCTTATGAGCCAACCAAACCTGTAGTCACAAAAAATAAGTGAATTCTGTGATGAACCTCCATTTTCTAAAGCTTAAATTCCACTCTTCTTTAAGTTTTCCTTCTCTTTAATGTTCTCCTTTCCCAGTTTCTAGCACTGTTGTTGCAACAATGTCTGCTAACTTTCTGCGTTCATTTGCAAACTGTGCTAAGAGGTCTCGGAAAACCAACATTATACTTCTATAGCTGTGCTGTAGTATGTCATTGTTCTGGTTCTTTTCGTGCATGATATGATCGGATATCTACTGCACTTCTGCCCGCATAGTATAAAATTGTAGTCTTCGACTGGCTCGTGTTTACACATTTCTTGTGAAGAAATACATGCATAGTGGGAACCGTGTTGTCACGTGGCGCTGCGTGTTGCACTCTTTAGTCCATCTGTCATCTAACATCGATGGTGAGGAGTAGAAGTCAGAGTCGATATCACTTTTGTTCCTTTCCCTGATGTTTACTAGGGCTCTGTTTCTGTTTAGACTATAGCAAAGACTGAAATGAGAAATTAATCGAAAGTTCATACTTGAGTGTATATTTCTCTGTAATAGTTCTACAATTTCGTGTTAGTTATCCGGGTTTTTTTTTGGGGGGGGGAGGCGGCTTTAGTGGTAATATAAAAACTCCAATTAATCTCTTACCAAGATGGCGAGTCGAGAAAATTCTAAGTAATGGTCAGCCATCTTATCTGTTATACGGCAAAACCCTAGGATTTTAATATTTAGAGTGAAACAATTTTGTTTTCTTATGATTATTTATCCCTTATTTTATACATTTTATAACTTCTCAAATTCCCTTCAAAATATAATTTAACTATCGTATAGTTTCGATATCAAAGAGCTTGTTTTCTAAACATGCTTTTTCTTGTTTAGGTTCAGGAACATTTAAAACCGGTATTTCCAGTGAACCAAAAATAGAATTTTTGAGTCAAACGTAATACCTTCCTGTACGTGATAAAGACATCAATAAATGACAAGGACAATAACCTTATTGTCCTAAAATGAGAAACATTACTGTATTGCATATATGAGTAACATCGTTGGCGGTGTTTCTTTCCATTTTTTTTTCAATCAATATTTCAGTGTATGATATTAAATTGTACGAATCTCTCTATACAGCCTCTTTATTAGTGTAGTTAATTTGTAAATAATAAGTGATATATTGTTGTACTTTGGTTACACTTTGATTCTATTTAAACTCCGTACTTTTCCTAACCTAAAATTAGGTTACGACCAGTTAGTCACTATGTTGTTAGTGAGTGTAGCAATTTTTAGTGCTACGTTTTCTCCCCCTTGCTCTGTGTTTTCTCTCTTCTCTCTTATTTTCTTATACCCAATTCTTCTTTACCTTACCCTCATTTCCAATTTCTTTGATTTTTCTTCTTCCCCGCTCAGGTACACTTATCCCTACCATCTCTATTGGCATATTATCTATTTTAGTTACAAAATATCTTTCCAATTCCGTATCTGTTAGTAATTTTTCCAGGGATGGTCCTGTGCTATAAGGAATACTTTTTGAAGTTACATCTGGCAATAAGGTCAGTTGTACGTTGCAAAAGTTCAGAGATGATGCAAATATTAAACACTTGTAAGTTGTGGCTGTGTGTAAGTTTGTGTGTGTATATATATATATATATATATATATATATATATATATATATATATAACTTTGTAGTTCTGGACCGGATTCAAGCTCTGAATTTCTTTTTTCAGAATATTGTCACCCAATTATCGGAAGGCACGACCAACTGACAGCTGAGTGGGGGACAGGAGATATTCAGGCCACGTGTTACTAACTGAGGGGATGGTTAGGAAAGTGTCACTGGTCGCTGGCTGCCTCTTTACCCTCCCCCTGATGTTTGGAACAGTCGAGATATTTCATCTAACCCGGAAACTTCTAGATAGGTCAGTTGGTCTTACATAAGCGACGCGCCGGGCTGGTAGAGAGTTCAGTTCTTGGCGAGCAGCCGTGAAGAGCGCCGTGCCAGCGAACGGACTGGAAGACTGCGTACGTGTATCAGAGCAGTCATACGTAGTTTTGAGTGTGGTTGAACCTGTGACAGACGAACTGGTGAATTGTAATTGTGTGCGCTACGTAATTCTATGTGATCGGCAAGTGTTCCAACTGTAATTCGGTGGAAATAAAGAAAAGTTTGAGTTTGTGCAATTGGACTTTTAATTTCTCAGACCCACAAAGTCACACTATTCTACAATAAGTTACGGTAACGCTCTTGAACTTGGTGTGGCTAAGGACAGGTCTGAGCGGCTACCTTAATAGGTAACCTTCAGATATCTTATTCATCACTAGAACTAGGATTGGTATTAAATAAGTATCTTTTGAAGTAATTATTTTATGAATAAATTAAAAATAAAAGCAACTGAATCTTTCGTATAAATCTTTACATCTTGTGTAGACGAATGAACGTATGAAACATGTTCTGTAGTGCTTAAAATGTCAATTTCCCCCCACACACAATCAGTCCTATTTTCATGTTTTAGAATCTAATCCTGCTTATTTCAGCATGTGTTCTCTGAGATTTTCGTAAAGCAGTAAAAGATAAAGTATTCTCATAAGGCTGATTGATTCAAACAGATGGTAATGTTTCGGGCATAAAACTGAACGATTTCTGGAAAAATACTGGTACATTTAAGCATCTTACTTCAGTCACGTTGTTGAAAGAAAAATAGAATATCTTCCCCCTGCAGATCTGTCATCCTTTTGTAATGGTCGGTGACTACAGTAAGAGAGCAATCTCTTCGAAGGAGCAAGAACGTCCAGTGGCGTATTCACCATTGTTTCCGTGACACTATATTTTGTCTAGTTCTTAACAGTTGCTATGCAAAAGTGCACAAGATTACTCCATGTTTTCTTTTGCTTACGAACTGCACTTCAAACACTTCTATTTCGCTTTTCATGGCAAAATAATATGTTTTCCGAAAATGTGTGTGGAGGGGGGCGGGAGAAACATTGTAGAGCATTTTAGGGCAAGTGATGTTTCTTCTTATCCACTCAGTCCTTTAATTGTGTTATTGTGTTTTACAGCCATTTTTTGTTGTAATTTTACGTTCTCCAAAGTTAAGTCATATCAGACGGTGAATGAAATGGGTGAAATGACGCCCAAATATGTCTAGGGACTAAGTAGCTTAGAGCTAACCAACATTCGTCTGTAAGGATAAGGGAAACCCCCGGAAAAAACCTTATCCAGGTAACTCACCCTGACCGATATTCGAATTCGGGACTTCTTGAACGTGAGGCATACATGCTACCATCTACGCTACCGAGGCGGGCAATTTTTGGGTTAGAAAACTTCTGACCATAACAAATTGGTATATTTTCTATTCGAATTAAGGTGCAATTTGTAATTCTCGCTAATTAATTGTTAAACTTATGCAGAATGAAAGTGACTTTATGGGTTCGTAGAATTCCAATTCCAATTTGCAAAAGTTCAAAATGTTCTTTATTTTCGTAGAAATACACTTTGGTCAACCCTTACAGTAGCAGAATTACGTAACTTACACCAATACAATCTGCAACCACGCCCACAAACAAAAGGGTTCACTTTCAAAACACAGCTGTACGCACACGCATCTCAACTTCCAATTCGACTCTCATTGGGACTTTGCTGGCGAGTCTCAGCTTCCTTAAATACCTCTAGACAATTCTGGAATGTTCTGTAGCAAACAATAAATCGGACCTTTCAGACATCTATCTGTCTCTATCTGTTTCGGCAAGCTTTTATCACCGCGCTGCACTATATGTCCCTTATCTCCGCGCTGTACTACCTGTCCCTTCATGTGTGCTGGCCGCGCTATCGCAATAATGGTTTCAGGACAGCATATAGAAAATAGAAAAATCAACGTTTACCTTGAAAATATGCTTAGGTGGCCACATTATACTTCCTGAATCATTTTATAATTTTAAAGCCTGTTTACGGTACCTAAAATTGTTTTCAAGAGCCTAAAAATCCATTTGATTCATAATGGTTTGGACAGAACGTATCATCATCATTACATCATCATTGTTAAGAGCTATTTAAGACTGAGGCACAAATCATATTGCCCTTTGTTTCTTTTAAATTAAAACTAATTGTGTGTATTAAAAGTATCCAGTTTTGATCATAACATAAAGGCAAACCGAAGAATTTAAATTTATTAAATATAAATTTTGTAAAATTGATAGGTAAGCTATAGAGATCGTACAACTCAAATTAATTCCAGGATGATAGTGTGACTACTTAACGCTGTTTAGTATGCCGATTCTGTTTCACGCGAGGATGATTGCATTGTTTGATTGCAAGGCAGTTAATAGGGAAGTGGAGAACTAAGCTTTGAATTTCATGAAATGTAACTATTTGTTGTACCTCAAAGGGTGTGTGCCTTCGGGCGGGGTAGATATTGTCCCCGTGCCTTTGCAGATCACTGCTATTTCCCGTAGACTAGTTTAAACTTTGAGAATTGAAACTAATTATTAATGTATTAGCTTACTGATCCTTTGGCCACTGAATCACCTTTTATATCTATGAACCATATTAAAATACTTATACAGTCACATGTTTTCTTGTTTGGCTGAACCCATGAAGTCCTAACTAACTTTGCTCAAAAGCATCTAAATATACTGATAGTATGTAAAAATTGGTATTTCCAAACAACTGAACAAGTGTTTCTGCTGGTTTTCGCTGAATAAGCACGATAAAAATGAATCATAATTCTCGATTTTCTTCTATTAACCCTTTTAAAGAAGCATCGGAGTCTAGAGGAGCACATAGTAGGGAGGAATGGTATTTCTACGAGGATCTTCTAATCACAGAATATATATTTTCTAGTAACACGGAGGAGTACAACCACATGAATAGAAATCTCAAAGGAAGTGCTTAATTACTTTTCACAGTAAACATGCTTTTTGCCTCCAGGATCCATATATTACCCTGAAAATCCCAGAGAAGCCTTCGTTCTCACTCCGTGGCTAAGACCCTTCATTAGAAATTCTAAAGCCTTCGGAAAAAGAGAAAACTCAGTATTAAAGTGTGTATGTTTCCCTTCAGAAACGAACGGTTAAAACTCAGATGCACGCATTAATATGAGTACTTTTATACAAACAATTCATAAAAAATTCATTCCTCTCTACAGATACTATTGATATAGATACATTTTCATTAAATATCTACACTTATTGCTACGAGATTGCCAAAGATACAGGTTTAAGCAATACATTCCTTGCATGGCTACGAGAAAATTTAATGGGGAATTACCACCTGAGAAAAGCAACTTGTTAAAAAAATTCCAGCGTATAAGGAGGAATCTTGACGTAAATATTGACGTAAAAAGCAAAATTGTATTCGAAATAAATTCTGCACTTTAATTAGATGTTTTGCGGTAAGATTTAGTCCGTGGCTCATGTACAGGAATTATTCAAAGTCGTCCAAAATAATGAGAGAGATTTTAGGCTATTCCGAGAGAATTCAAATCATGACACACACAGGCACAGACACAGACACAGAGACACAGACACAGACACACAGACACAGAGACACAGACACAGACACAGACACAGACACACAGACACAGACACACAGACACAGACACACAGACACACACACATACATGTTGGCTCATAAGTTAAAGTTCAAGCTGCATGCTCGATGCTCAAATAACCAGGCAGAGCAACTTGCAATTCTTGAGGCGCTGAAGAAACTAATGGAACTAGAAAATGAAGGGTACGCTGATAAACGACTTGCATTGTTCACTGATAGCAGGATAACACTGTATCTCCTTAAAACAACTCGAAACACAATTACCGGACTGAGGCAATCAAAGCTAAAATCCTCGACCTGAAAACATCAGACTGGATGCTGCATTTTGGATGGGTGAAAGCAACTCGGGCATATATCGCAATGTAATAGTAGACTAGCAAAAGAGGCTGCTGGGAAAGATCGTGAAATACAATATAATAAAGCACCTAAAGAAGTCCTGATAAGCATGGAGAGAGACACTGGACTAAACGCATGGCAACTACAATGGACAGCATCAAGGAAAGGAGCCATCACAAAAGAATTCTTCCCATCCGTGAGAAATAAGACCACAACAAGAACTGCCCATTTGCCAAGAGTTTACAGCAGTTGTCACAGGACATGTTAAGCTCCGTTCATAATGCCATCGATTTGCTTTACTAGATAGCCCAGTATGCAAATGTCAAGAAGAGGACCAAACAGTAGACCACATAATATTCCGATGTCCAATCATAAACAAACAAAGAACCGAAATGATTAGGAAAATAAAAAGCAGACAATGCGCGTGGTGCATTACCAAAGAGGAACTTACTAACACACATCTAAAATGTTTCGTCAAATTTGTTAAATCAATAAACTTCACAGATATAGAGTAGGCAAATGAAGCATAAAAATTCAATAAAAGGCAAATTAATTGCAACTATTTTAATAAGAATATTGTGATATACTGTAGGATACATTTCAATACACATGCAAGATATGTAAAATCACTGTAAAATTATTGTAAAAGTTGTATATAATGAAAATATAATAAGGCATGTAGTATTCCTAAGGAATGGGAGCATGCCAGGTAAAAAAAAAAAAAAAAATCACACTCTCACACATACACACACACACACACACACACACACACACACGCACGCACGCACGTACACATAGCCTATTTGTCTGTCCAATATCTCAAAACATTTCTTTCTAGTGAAATCGGAACAGAGAAACTTTGTGTGGAGTGTAATACACTATCCCCTAAAGGTGGGTTACAGAAAAAGCGAAAAGTTACCTTGGAGTAAACAACTACCTTCTTTTATTTTCGCTAGCAACGAGGTGCATGAATAAAAGAACGTACCACTTTTCCGCAACTACCTCAATCAGCCAAATTACCCCAAAGGCTTCTACTGTACATAGCAAAGAAAGCTATTATTTTTGGCGTCTGATTGGTCTACAGACCTTTATTATAGTTTTTGAGCCACAATTTGCTTTGTGTTGTATCACCTATTAACCTATATCTCGCTTGTGCCACAAAT
Organism: Mantis religiosa; assembly: GCA_030765055.1. NCBI lineage: Eukaryota > Metazoa > Arthropoda > Insecta > Mantodea > Mantidae > Mantis > Mantis religiosa. The sequence continues at coordinate 52,901,342 of CM060949.1, forward strand.
GCCGTTCCAGCACGTGCATATATACAGCAACACCTCTCATTTAAATAAAAATGAGATAGTGTCTGTTTGGGATCGCCTTAGGGTTAAAATTATGTAAGAAAACTCCTTAAACTTGTATAACTGATTCTTTACTGTATGAAAACATACGAAATAGGCAATTTTTTATTAAAACCCACAAGGAAAATTCGCAAACTGTAAGCTTAAAAGAAAAGAAGCAGGAAAATAAAGGGTGTCCAACCTAACTCTGCATATTAAAATATCTCTAAAATGAAACAAAATATGAAAACTGCAATTGGCCATGAATGTACCTATGTAAGGTCTCACAAAATGAGAAGGTATGCACAATCCATAAAGGTAAACAAACAACACTTCCAACACCAAGATGCTTGTTTTAAAGTGGAACATGTATGTTTGTTCTAGCAAATTGACAACTAGATGTACAATTAGTGATAACACACTTGGTTCCGCTTTTCTAAACACATTTACTAGTGGCCTATAGCCCTCAGAAGCTTAATTGCTGTGCATTATATCCGACATGGAAAATGCATCCTGGCCATTGCACAAGACCTCCCCGTCCTATCCACCTATTTAAAAACTTCGCATCCATAACGTCTTTGGAAACGTGTGGGATATCAATCATGCTGGAACCACATTAAAAGATGTGTTTGCAATCCCACATCCTTTATGAGGACGGGCAGAGTGTGCTGTAGAAACGATACACAACGCTGTCTGTTTAATGTTCTCTTATAAAACTAGGGACCTAAAATACGGTAACCAATATACCGCACCAAACATTGACACTTTATTGTCGTTGATGAGCAACTTGGCCAATACAGCGGAGATTTTGCACGGACCAGTAGTGCATGTTCCGCATGTATGCAAATGAAGCTTCGTCAGTAAACAACGTATCATTTAGGACTGCCGGATTACCTTGCAACTGCTGAATTGCAAAACGACAGAATACAATGCGGGATTCAAAGTAATTCTCGTACAGTTCCTGGTGCAGTGAGATATGGAACGGATGAAACCGATGCCTTTGCAAAATTCTAGTCATACTACCGCGGCTTATTCCAGAACTTCGTGCAAACTGTCGGACACTCACCTCAGGATTGTACGCTACAGCAGCCAGAACAGTAATTTCGTATCCAGTGCCAGTCGCTGTCCTCGTATGTTGTCGCTTTGTGCGATCCCAGCTTCCTACTTCCCTGAGTTTCGTGCAGATGTTTGTAATAGTACGAGGCGAAGGACACCGTCGATCTGGGTGGCGTTCAGCGTGCAATGCCACAGCTGCGGTTTTCAGTTCTGAGACATTAACGGTAAATTAATATAGTATCCATGTTTTCTTCCTTATTGAATGCCGACAACGGCAACTGCTACATGCCACACGGATTAATGTGTCAATATGGAAAGCAATATTCGAAACCTACGTGAATTGCGTTACAGTATGACAGCATATCAGATCAGGAGACACTAGTACCCAGAAGCTATAGCGTGCCAAGCTGATATCGGTTTGTTTAGGGCAGGCTACAGGCCAGTGCAAGCAACACCTGCTCTGAGCTTAGTACTGTCCACCAACGCAAAGTAAGTCGCTGAGCGGATTGTGCCACCCTTACAGTGTGACAAGGACAGCGAATTTGTGCGACAGAGAACATATGCTACACAAGGAGCAGAACCTTTAAAAAGCATGCACCTATTCACTCTATACTCTAAAACCGAGAAGATGTGTTCACAAAAGTAGAAGCCGTCAGAATGTCTTTGAATGGTCTGTAATTGAACTGATACGGGTTGTTATAAACCTGTCGAGTGAAGGTGTCGGAACCTCCTTCAACCCCACAGCGTCTCATTCCCCGGAGACTTTCTTTGCTGACATACTATAGACATGCGTTGAATTACGTCAGTAACGGCTCCTCTAAAAGCCACGTATCTCGGAACACAACTTGGTGTGGGAACTGTTATTTGTGTGCCTTTATGGAGTGGGCATATCTTCCCATTGTGTGAGCCCCTGAAGTATGTACATTCTTGGCCAATTGAAGTTTTCATGTTGTTTCATTTGCGAGATATTAGAGGTCACAGAGTTAGGTGGAACACTCTGTATATAAGACCCATGCTTGATAGACTTTGCCTATTTCTATTATATTTTCTCTCTCTCTCTCTCTCTCTCTCTCTCTCTCTCTCTCTCTCTCTCTCTCTCTCTCTCTCTCTCTCTCCCTTACGATTTATTAATCATAAAGAAGTTGTTCAAATAAAGAGGACTTCGCAGGCTATTTAAAGAAAATTAGAGAAAATTATTGCACTCTAGAATCTTAAAGATGTTTTTAAAAAAGTTTGAAAAAGGAATTTGAGCCACTTTTGTGAAATTAAATATAACAGTTCCATGTAAATGGTAGCTTGTGGTGAGTATCATTTTATGTTACAGAAATTACTGCAGAAAATATTCCAGTTTAAGGATGTTACCAGAACACGGAGACAGCTATAAAATTTAATATGTATGCATTCAATATAAAATATTTAACAATTTAAAGGCTTTAAAATGATATTTGTTTTACCTATAAGTAGGTATATAATTTTATTTAATGTTGAAATTTCAACGAACTTACAATTTTTGTGGGTGTGCTGTTTATGCAAATATATTATGGGTATTTAATGGATATGGAATAACAAAAGGCTGTTAATCTAACGAGAAAAAAGTATCAGAAACTGGCATGGTTAATTAAAATATCTTTCGCCATTCAGAAATGAAAAAATGTTAAGGTTTTGCCCAGTAGTATTGAAAAATTATACTTTCCAAATTAATTCAATTAGTATAAAAAGCACAATGTTTACTTTACTCATATATAATAATCTACGACGTAACCGTCCGAATCGCTCATGGGTCTGCAAACGACTGCCGGCTTCAAGGCACTCATCTAACCAATAGGGGAAGGAGATGTGGTCAGCATCTCGGCACCCCCAGCCGGAAATTTGGCACTTTTTGACTGCGACTTGCTTTTATTTAAACTTTTAAAACTCATCACAATGCTGCTTTACTTATAGAAGCAAAGGAAATTTTAAATTTTATTCCGGTATTTTTGTATGTGCAATTGCTAGATTTTTGATCTAACCTCTCTTTGTAGCAACCCTTATGTATTTCTAACCTCAAAGGGCAAAATAATTCCAAAATTGTAATTTTCATGTTCATACAACACACATGTTCGTTTAAAAATATTTTACTCAAATTTTCCTCGCAAAGAAAGTCTATATCATTTTAATGCTTGGACTTTTCAAATATTAACGAAAATTTTCAAAATAATTCAACAAAAATCTTCCTTCATGAGAAAGACTTTATGGGCAAGAAAAGTATCCAAACAAACAAATTTTAAAATGGAAAAGAAACTTAACTGCAGGCGATGTTCTTGAGGAACATAGAGATAAATTCTGAAAATACAAAAAGTGAAGGTGATTGTTAAACTTAATAAAGTTTTAATTTCTTCGTTTATTTTTATTTAGTGTTACTCAAAATCCCGTCCACTTTCTTGAAATTTTCACCAAGTTTGCTCAATACATTTTTAACTTCTATGTTATAGATTTTCTATAATAGTATTTATAAGCACTAAAGCGGAAAAGATGAAGGTCTTAATATATAATAAGGATAAGGAGCTGCTAGGTTGTTAATACTTTAAGACTGGCGAACCCACATTCAGCAGATATTTACATTTTAATAGCATATTTTTAAATTAACCATTACACTTATATTAAGGAACTAGGCCAGCACGTTTCACTGAAAATGCTTATATGATGCTTTTGCAATTAGGTATTAACTTTGTAAAAACTACTCCAAGGGTTGTAACCGAGAAAACAGCCTTGTGGGACTGGTATACGAGACAACGATATGTCGTGCTACTTCAGTTTTAACTTCACTCGTATAATATGTTTATAATTCATTTATGTTTCAAAATTTGTCATGATTTCAAGTTGTTATCCACTAAGTTGTCGAAACCTTGCATCATTTTGTGGATCTGTTGTCTCTAAAGCATCTGGAGAACTTGAGAATATCATGCCACTCTAGTTGTGAGGTTAAGTTGAATGGACTGAGTCGTTTTAACAACTACATTGTTCTCATGCTATAGGTTGCCTGTCCCAAATGGGTTTCGGTCAAAGCATGTGAAGTACTTGTTCTAACCTTAAAGTTGTGTATAATGAGATCTGTTATAAAGTTTCAGAGCACTCTAACGAAAATGGCTTTTCAGCTGAAAATGTTACATCCATTCAGCCTGTTGCACTGCCAAATTTAGTAAAGCTCTCAACAAGCGCCATTTTGAAAGCGCTGCAAACATTTTGAATTGATTGACTGCCTCTTACATGGTCTTGTGTACGGTGAGCAGATGCAAAAGTTTTTAAAATGGATCATTATCTTAGAGGCCCCTGACTTTCAGCAAGCAGTAGTACTAAACAATATCTGATGTGCTGGACTCACATGAATTTCCCTACTTTTGTGAGGCTGTTCTTACACTTGATTATTTCTCTTTTACATGTATTAGTATATAGTAGATACAGTTTAAGAATTAGTCAGCTCTAGAGAGCTAATTGTTAGTGATGCCTTTGAAATTCAGTTTCCTTTGCTTGGCCTGGAGCTAAAAATTAATAAAAGTATAAATCCAGATAAATAACAATAAATATCTCCGCGATGGCTCGTTGCACAAAAATGGAATAAGGTATAATCGGCTCTAACAAGATCTACATTTTTAGAAGTAAGATTTTTTCTATCTTACAGATTCTCAGTTATATAAAAATAATCCAGAACGTAGTCTTCAGCGAGTATTGCCAGAAAATTCAAGAGATACATTTCACTTGTAATTAATACATCCTAAACATTATATTTCAATGGGAATAAATGCTTTTGAAAAACCTTTTTTTTCTTAGATATTCGTTGCAACCTGGAAGGATGTACTTAAATGGCATGATTAGTATTCAACCTACGTCGTTTTATATTTACGCTGCACACACACACACCCACACACACACACACACAAACACACGCACTTGCACGCACGAACACACATGTCCGCCTCGGTAGCGTGGTGGTAGCCTGTCTGCCTCACGGTCAAGAGGTCCCGAGTTCGAATGTCGGTCAGGGTGAGTTACCTAGATAAGATATTTTCCGGGGTTTTCGCTCATTCAGAAAGACGAATGCCGGGTAACTCCAAGCTCTATGGACCCTGGACTCATTTGAGCATCATTTCACCCATTCCATTCCTCGTCCGATATGACTTATTGTTCGAGGACGTAAATTACACAAAAAGCACACAAAAACACACACACATACACACATGCCCGCCTCGGTAGCGTGGTGATAGCGTGTCTGCCTCAGGTTCAAGAGGTCCCGAGTTCGAATGTCAGTCAGGTTGAGTTACCTGGATAAGGTTCTTTTAGTGCTTTACCTTATCCTGAAAGACGAATGTTGGGTAAGTCTAAGCTCCATGGACCCTGGGCTATCTTGAGCGTCATTTCAGCCATTTCATTCCTCATCCGATATGACTTAACGTTGGAGGACGTAAATTACACAAAAACCACACAAACACACACACACACACACACACACACACACACACACACACACACACACACACACACACACACACACACACGCACACACACACAAACGTGCACGTGGACATTTTCTAACCGTGTTCTTTTTTATTCAAAAGATTTCAAAACGTCATCTTCAATGAATTGTCGGTTTCGAAATTTTAGGTGAAATGCAATACTTTCTCTTCTTCTGTAATAGAGCATCATCACCATTATCATCATCAACACGGGGTGGCCTTGGTTCTGTAAGTACGTAGTACAGAAATTAAACGCATCGTAACTTTAGTAATTAAACACGCACAGGTTCCCTAATACATGGAATATTTAAGTTAATATTAACTATAAACTTAAGAATAAATCTCAAACGTTGACAGCACTTGATGTTTGCCTTCTCAAACAATTTAATTCATAAAGTAGTGAAGTGCGATTCTTATTGGCGAAGTCACGGAAAATTGTATGCATGATTTGCTTGTAGTAGAGTGCGCTGAGTACGTATAGGTGTGTTCCTTGGACTGGACAGAAAGCAAACAAGGTATGCTGGTTCACAAGAGAATCCGGTATCCATTTTAAGGAATAATGCTTACCTTTAAGTTGTATATAAGTACCTAATCCATGTGTTTTACCTTTTAAGGGCTTATGCTTATTTATTGGTAAATGTGCACTACTTATAGGCTAGTTTGTACTAAATATTTCGCGTTACAAAATTGTCACCGATCGCATCGTTTCGTTGGAGCCACCGCAAAGTCAGAGCTAAGCGTGGACAGGATAGAAGGAGACAGATAGTGGCGCGCAGAATTAGATGCTTGCCGTGAGAGACAGAGACAGAGAGAGAAACAGATTGTTGCTGCGTTGCGATTGTTACCGAACGTTCGAATGGAGATGTAAGAACCCAGCAAAGTGTTAATGCGTAATCAGTTGTTAATTGAGTTGTTAGTTGAGTGGAGCTGTGTTGTGCACCTGTGCAGTAATTGTGCGTTTGAACTGTACCGCAGCGAATTCTTTCGTTTGTTTACGTGTGGCAGTGGAACGATTACCTTAAAGACCGCTCTTGTGTATGTCACGTCTTATTTTACTGCTGCAAGTGGCGTAAGATTTACCGTATACTGCAAAAAAAGAGCATTTAATTTTCTGCAGACAAGACTTAGTTCTAAGAACCCACAAGTTCATAATATTAAATAAAACATCAGACCATGTTTTCCTATTAGTTATCTAATCAATCAGATTAACAAAACATGTTGCATTTTCAAATACACTTTAATCTCTCTAACAATAATAAATTTTAAATAAATTGTGAAGTTTATGAAAAACTGAGGTAACATTACTTTTCCTTAAATGAATCCATAAATGGCATTTCAAAATTCTTGGCAGCATTGCACCACACAATGGGCTTTTCACAAAGTTGAATGATGGACCTTTCCATTTTCTTGGTTATTCTACATAAGCCTTTAACTTTTTAATGTAACGTAGTTTCTACAACAGTTCTTGAAAACTATCTCTGTGTGATTTTATAACTTCACCTAAGGCCGCACCGTGGCTGAGTGGTTAGACTGCTTGGCTCTCACCAAGGCGGCCCGGGTTCGATTCCAGGCGACCGCAAAGTGAGATTTGTGGTGGACAACACGGCGCTGGGGCTGGTTTTCTCCGGGATCTCCTGTTTCCCCCGCCATCTCATTCCAACGGTGCTCCATCTTCATCTCATGTATCATCAGTGTCATCGCCTGCGATGCCGTATGTAGTAAAAGCGGGCGTTAAACATTACACACATTCACCGCTCAAAATTGTCATGACCATTAATCTTGCGTTATCACTTTGAAAAAGAGCAACTTATCAAAATTTATAATCGAACATTTGACACTCTACTGGGATGTAATGCAATCATTGAACAAATTATAAACTAACTCAAAATAATTAAAACATGAATGTTACCAATTGTGGTTACTTAGCTTCCTATATATTCTAATGGTTTACAAAATTAAGTCATATGTAAAAACAACAAGTTAAATATTTCAGTAAGCATTCTGCTTCTGCTATAAAATCAGCACATTTAAAGTACACTTTTATACTCAGTAAGCGTATCAGCCTTAGGAGAAACGTTCGCAATAAATATTATGGTTGTGCATTTCTCAGGACTGTAGCTAATTCTTTCTCGCCTACCACTCTAGGTGGATTTGCTAATAAATAGCACTACGTTAGCCATCGCTACCTAATTTCCTGCATCAAAGAATTCATAATAACATTTTATTTTGACACTCTTCTAAGTTACACAGTTAGTATTGCATCATGTTTGTTTTATGGATTTTTTTTTTCAAACCAGTTGGAGAGCTAATTAATTTTGGAAGTAAAAATACTATTGCAATCTAGGCCACATTTTCTGCTCTCAAATGTGTAAGATGGATGGATAATTGGGTTTAAGGGCTCTCAACTACAAGGTCATCAGCGCTCTTGAAATACAATAGGGTTAAATTCGATTTAAAAGGCTAAAACTGCCAGTTAAATAAAAACAAGATAAAACCCCGTACAACGGTACCACAAAGACTAAAATAAAGCTTAAAAACATAAAAAGAGTAAAAATCCAAAGTAAAGGGTCCTATATTCTAAAATGTAGATTTAAAATCAAATCTAAAACCTTGGTCACCTCTTGCTCGTCGTCCGCCAGGGTCTCCGCCATGCTGGCCGGTAGCTGGAGAGACCTGCGGAGACGTGCTAACCTAAAACAATCTAAAAGTACGTGGCGGGCCATCAGAACTGACCCGCACAGCGGGCAAACAGGTTCTGGGGTCCTGCTTAATAAAAAACTATGACTAAAATAGCAGTGGTCAATACGCAGCCGAGCAAATATCACCTCCTCCCGCCGGGATGATCGACAGGAGGTCGCCCAGTGAATCGGAAGCTCATTCACGATTCTTAATCTTTTGTCTCGCAGAGCCGACCACTTATCGCGCCAGCACGAGAGCGCCACCCTACGGACAACAAGCCTGCAGTCTTCCGCGGTGGCCAAGGCGCTGTGGTGGCCACCTTAGCCGCCGGCTCCGCCCTTTCATTTCCCTGTAAGCCAACGCGACCAGGAACCCATGCTTACACCACGCTTACGCCAGAAATGTGTAAGACGTGGAGGGTATCCTGGATACGCTGTACAAGGAGATGGTGAGTGTACAGCTCACGAAGGCTCTGAAGGGCACTAAGGGAATTACTCAAAATGAGGGAATTACCCAACTTTCGGCGGCGAACATATAAAATGGCTCGGTAGATTGCGTAGAGCTCCGCGGAGTAGAGGGATGTGGTGCCATGGAGACCAAATTTAAAGGGTTCGGATCTATGGACGTACAAACAACGCTTTTGGACCCATCGGTAAAAATTAAACTAAAATCCTGATAGTCCAATAAAAATTCTAAAAACAAAACTACAGATAGTACACGTGCTCAAGTGTGTAAGCTGCCAGCACAAATTAGCATTCTTAGGACTCATTAAAGAAAGTATTTTGTCATCCTTGTGTTATGCAATATCTTTCTCAACCCTTGCTTGGTGTTTGGGTCTTTATAGACCCTAAGATACTTTAAATACAAAGAAACTGTTTTAATATGAACGTAGACTTCTAATCTTCCAGATACGCTTTTTGTGTACTTTGTATTATAAATGGTAAAAATAGTTGGTGACAGTCCAGAGCACAGAATTTTGACTTTTTAACATTATCAAAAAATATCCCAGGTATAAAACATGTAATTTCTCAAGTTATATTACAAATTTACTATAATGTTTAAAATTAGGCAACAATACATCTTCTAAAAATTCATTTGTATGTCGATTGTTGTTACAAATTCGTAGAAAATACATACACATGCCCTGTTGTAGCCAATTATAAAATACAAACACAGCAATTGCGCTTTGTGAAAGTTAGACGTAAAAATAGACTTGAAAATATAAAAAACCTGAAGTGATAACGTTCTAATATAACTCAAAAAGTCAGGGTTGACACTGTTGATAAGATGGCCAGGCACTATTCAGTGAAACGTGGAACAAGAATTTGCTCTTTTCTTGATATACTTGACTAAGCATGCCTCAATGCTTACGTCCTGTACTGTAAATTTTTACATAATATGAGAGGTAAAAATGCTAGAAGGGAATTCATCTCAGAACCGGGAAAAGAGCTAGTCAGACCTCAAATTGAAAGACGAATTCTATCCCCCCCCCCTGGTACAGAACACAACACATTTATTCAGCAGTAACTCAAGCTGGTTTCAAGGATGTTCTAAATGGCAACCAATAAGACCAAGATGCAGATGTTCCAAATATGAAATGAAAAAGAGGTGATTGCTTCCTAAGGTCAAAAGACAAGAAAATGAAGAAACAATGTGATGAGTGTCACAAATTTATCTGCAAATAACATGCAAGAGTAAAAGTGTTCTGCAATGATTGTTTATCATTTCAAGTGGAGAATGAGTAGAAGTTTATTTATAACAGGTTTTTTTATAAAGTAATAATGAACATTATAAAAAATTACAGTACTGTTATAAAGTGTATGGTAAATTAACATTTTGTGTTAAAATAGTATATATATATATATATATATATATATAAATCATATATATGATTTTATATTTCAGACAGGGCTAGTATATAACTGAAATAGCTTACAATGATGGAGTTATAACTTAAAAGATGTGCTTTGGTCTCAAAATACAGTAACTATTTTTGTGGAAATATTTTACACTTTATCGCCACATAGTTGTTGGAATCACTTTGAGGTAGAAAAAGACCCCAGACCTATAATATGTTTTACCAGATCTTATACCATGCGAGGGTTACTAAAGAAAGTAGTAACACTCAAAAGTGACACTTATCGAAGCTCTACAACATATATATGTACACATATAATCAATTCATGATCTAAAAGATATATCAGGAATGCAAGTATATAGGGCAGAATTTGTGTTATGATCAATTTATTCTTTTTTGACAAACAAATATGTCTATATATGACTAGTCAGGATGAATTAGCTCATGCAGGCAGACCTGTTGTACACACATACATTATTCCAGCTTTCGTGCCAACTTTCAAAGCATTGATTCGTTCATACGATGCTATCTTGTGCAGCACACAGTTTAGGACGAGTTCATATATAGGTAGTTTGATGATGCATACGTATATACGAAATATCAGTTCTGCCAATTATTGCACTGGATACTTTCAAACTTAAGATAAACGTAAAAATAGTAATTAGCAAAGGAGAGCACATTATAAGCCTTAAAATGTTACTAAAACTTTCAATGAGTTGAGGTAAAGAGGTTTTAGTATTAGTAGAATCTACAATGCAAACGTACTGTTATAAAACCTATACATAAAAAGTGTGATTATTTGGCCAGGGATGCATTTGGAGGAGGGCGCCCCTGTTTTGTTGACAATCTGTAACATCGTCAGGACAAAGGAGCAGAACAGAACTATACACTTGTAGACTTCAACCCAGTAACAGTGCAACTCTGAACTGCAAATGTTCTCTTTGGTTAAATGCACTTCTGGTGCCCCGCCCACTTGGTGCCCCATTCATATCTTGGTCGAGTAGTACGTAGTCTGTTATGAGATAGCTTTTGTATTGGTATCTGACAGAGAGTTATCTTATCGTCATCTGTGATCTGGGGAAGACATCCTAGCCTAAGGGTCTCTAGATCGCGGATTCAAACCCGACAGAGGGCAATAAAATTTTTCGTATATGGCTTCCTTGGGAAGGTAAGTAATATCGGTAGTCGCGTCAAAGATATACGGTACGTAAAAGAACCTCAAGTCTGAAAAGGAGGTCTTAGAGAAGATTTAAGCGATCTTTCACACTGAATGGGACGAATGTCAAAATGTTAAATAGGTATATAAATAAAAATTAATTTTGTAACAAAAATGTCATATGTTTGAAGGATGAAATGATGGTGGAGTGAAATAAATTTTCAATATTTTTTCTTTTAAATTCTAAATTTAATTTTTATAAACCTTTATGAAATAATCTCTTAAACACTGAACAAATAGTCGCTTGTGTTAATATCGATATTACAAAATTAAAAAAAAAAAAACTATAATGTTGCTTTAGCTATATGTTATGCACTGCGTCCTTTCTGCAGACTTAAGGATATTGTTACACACGTCCGTACTCTATGATGGCTAAACAGAGAAGAAAGAAGATTTATTTAATCTTGATTTTCTGGTTCTTCCATTTCTATAGAAGTTAACATTTTGCTATTGGTCCACGTCACAAACAGTTATTACTATGTTCACAGTTATATTGAATAATATTTTTATAATTTTTCTTTTAAATCACATCTGAAAACGGGTTAACATTCAAAATAATAGTTTTTCTTAATTTAAATTAACTTTGTTGCTGTCAAATTTGTAATTAATACTTAATTTTCCTTTCCTCTATCAAATTACCTTTGTAAAATTTACTTGTTATGCTAAATTTGGTCTTTTATCAGATGTAATTAAAATAAAATTTAAATACAAGTGAAAATAACATAGCTGTTTCACTTTTCAACTTATTTAGTCTTTCAGGCTTCTTCCGACACCGCGCCATCTTGCTTCCTAGTGTGCTAAGCAAGTGAAACACTATTTCTATGAAGAGTAGATGGCAGCTTCGACAGAGTGCACAGATAACTTAGTGCTAGGTAATTAAAGAGATAGCATTACGGTGCAGTCCAGCCCACCTACGAAGGCTGGTCAACAAATACTGATTTTTTGGTGTAGCTTCCGTGATAGTCTCGTGTCTGTGACATAAATATATGAAAAGAACGAGTTTTTATGTATAATGTCGGTAGGCGGCAGCACTCTCGTATTGGTAGGTTGGTAGTAATGCTCAATTTTGCATACCCTACGTGCATTTGGCATAGTAGACAATGGAGATGACGCAGGAGGAGCAGTACGGCGCAGTCAAATTCTGTTTTCGTATAAACCATACAGCCCACGAAACTTAAGAAAAGCTGAAGCAAGGGTACGGTGAAGAAGCACTACCTCGTGCAAGAGTATTTAGGTGGTTCAAGGACTTTAAATAAGGTCGACTTATCAGTGTTAAGCAAGATGGGTCTGGTGTTTCGGCTTCTGCTGTGACTGGAGTCAACATCAACACAGCTGCTGAGATTGTCCGAGAGCATCGGCGTATAACATTACCTAACCTCAGTGAAGTGTTGAGAATTTTATATGGAAGTGTGTTCACAATTATGCACGACTTTCTCCATATGACCCGAGTTTGTGCTCGTTGAGTGCCACTCTGTTGACTCCCGAACAAAAGGCTGTGCGAATGGATACAAGCCATGAAGTGCTGCGCTTCTTTGCTGATGGAGGGGATGCATATTTTAAATCGATTATCACCGGTGATGAGTTATGGTTACATCATTATGATCCTGAAGGAAAAAAGCCAGCACAGTGTGAAAATCGCCAGGTTCTCCAAAAAAAGAAGGTAAAAGTTGTTCCATCTGCAGGAAAAGTGATAGTGATCATATTTGACTGAAATGGAATGATTTACCAGCATGCAGTTCGCTCTCACACTACTGTTATAAGAGCATACTGTCACAGATTGTATTAATTTACTCTGTTGATTCAAGTAGTAGGTGACGTCACTCCCTCCCCTCCTTTATGACTGTATGGGTGATCTTTAAGGGAGAGACTCTCTCTCTCTGTAACTGTGAGCTGATTGAACAACATGTATCTGTAGGCATCTCCGTTTCTGGGCAGGTAAACGGCCGTAATGGTGAATTCCACTTTTAATTAGTTTTACTCTACCTTTTTACCAATGAAACATTATAGAAAAGATCCCATCCTCTCGCTAAAGCATGTAGTTCTGCTCTGAGTGTTTGCTCCCAAGTGTTCGACCTGACCACGTGTTTCTTAATTATTCACAAAGTAAGAACAGGTCGTCACAATACTGCACGTCTGTATTGGCTACACTGAGGAGGCACATTGCAAAGAAACGACCAGAGCTTTCTCGGACTGGGTGGCGACTTCGTTTTGACAATGCACGGCCTCACGTCGCAAATCACGTCATTTTTGGCTCGATTCAACATTACCTGTGAACCACATCCACCTTATAGCCCCGATCTTGAACCCTGCGACTTTTTTTATTCCCATCTCTAAAGGCAAAGCTAGGGGTATTCGATTTGAGAACTCTGAAGCAGTGCTTAAGAAAAGTGAGGGGATTCTCAAGGACCTGACAAAGAATGGTCTGCAGCACGTGTTCGATTGGCAGAGACGCTACTAAAGGTGCATTGAAGTAACAGGGAACTACTTTGAAAACGTTCATAAAAACATTGAATTGCAGTAATAAACATTTGTGGGGGAAAAAATCAGCCTCAGTCTTTGTTGATCAGTCCTCGTACTTCCATTACCTCTGGGTGGATGTTACATACATTATTATACAATGTTATTATAGTACCATCAAGTACTATTATATGTCATATAATATATAATCATCATCATTATCATCAAATCATATTTATGAGATGAGAAAATTAAGCTGAAAAGTTTCAGAGCATCGTGTACTAGTTTCATGAACAATAAATATATACAATTAATTCAACTGGTACTCGTGCTTTAAATAGGTCCCTATCCGTGTAACGCCAGTACGTAAAGTAGTTACGTAACAGAAATATTCTTATAACTATGTTAAGGGAATAGATATGGAAATACCATATATTAACAGTTGAATACACCGTATATTTGCCGTTCATCTATTCCTTAGATAGTTTTACACTCACATACGTATTTAGACGGTCGTCCTGGACCCTGTGTTAAAGCAGTTTGTGGGACAGAGACTCTGCGGTAAAATCCATTTCAAAAACAGTTCCTTCTAATACACACAAACTATATCGTTAGTGGGTTTGGAACTTTTCCAATACCGTGTGCTTCGCCACTCCTAAATCTGAGTGAAACGCCTATTACACGACTCCAATGTGGAAAATCTGGAGTAGTACATTCACACAGCTTTTACTGCGAATAATTCAGAATTATGTATAATTCCAATATATATTACACTGTTCACAGAGAAAGTGATTCTTCTATCCACATTGCATCACTGGAAGTAAAGTTGTTCATCAACATAGTCACGGAAAATAAACAATAAGTTTTCAATATTCGAAACTCAAAGTTTAGTTCATCATGATAAGTTGTTGCAATAGAAAAGAAATACGGTGAAAGACAAGAAAAATCGTTCACCTTTATCTGTTTTCGTCAGCTGTAATACACATAGCTTACAAGGTAACTGTTCCACGTGGAAAGTTACATAAGCATCTAATGCTATAAAATAATCTGATAAGTTGTATATTATGTTATTGAAATCTACACTTTTCCTTCAGAAAGATTTCTTTTCAGAGTTATAAAAATTTGACAATCAAAATTTATATAAATTTGAAGACCTACATATTTCTCTTGAAAATATACTAAATACTTTACATTTTAATCAAAATTGATGAGTAACTAAAACGGCAAAATTGCCAAACAAAGTATGGTTTGAAGTGGTAGAGATTTTTGATAATCTTGTGTTATACTCAAACAACATCAATCAGTGCTGGATGATATTCAAAGTTTGGTATATACCAAGTTTTCGTTTAAGATATCCTGTTTATAGAAACCGACAACTGAGTTTTCTAGAAATGCTTCCTTTGCATCGATCACGAAACGTGATTTTCTTGTGAAAACGTCACTGTTAGATCCTTGGATCAGATACAATACTTGCTCTACCTTCTACACATGTATCGAATGCAGAAAGCGTAAAATAAACCATAACCAGTGAGGAAACTAAACTGAAGAAGCAATAAGTTGACACCAGTTAGAGTTTGTCCCAAGATGGGAGCGGTGCAGTCATGTTAAATAAAGGATACTAAGTTTGGAATTACGCTTCCTGCATTTCATATAACGGACAATTACGAATACACTATATCAGACCAATACACGCTTAAAGAGGCACTGAGTACTTATAATCTTAGATAACTCCTTAAATTGGTATCAAATAGTCTAAATAGATAATCAAAGTAATTTGAGTGCTCGTATAGTTTACCAATAATTAAAATATAAAAAACAAATGCGTACTGGTAACATGCTATACTTGTATGTTATAGATTCAGGATATGAGATTTGATAAAAATGAATAGAAACAATAGAAAAAATCAAAAGGAGGTTCTATTCTGAAATGTTTGCTGATATTAGAATGGTTTCTGTCATCGCAGTTTATTCATACTATAGTTTAAATACATGATAATTTTAGTGTCCACATGAAAGGTTTCTAGTACTTCTATCTATACAGCAGATAAAACATCCTTCATATTATACATTTTCATTTACATGTTAACTGGATCTTTTGGATATTTTTGATTGGAATGAATAATTTGTACTAATATATACAGATAGTGAGACGTTCTGAAGCAAGCGTTTGTACCTTGAAAATAGTATTCTTAAGTATATTGCTTTTTCCATACTGAAATATTTGAACTCATTTTGGTGAAATTGGTTGCACTTAGAAAGCTGTCCAGGTGGCACTTTGAAGAGTTTCTTCAAATAAAGTAGGCTTCCATTGGGGTCCGATATATAGAATAAGATGTACTGTATTCCAAAATTAAAATACCTTATTTTTATATAGTTGTAAAAGAGTGTTCTTGTATCTTCAAACATGTGCTTGTATAGTCCACTTTAAACAACGCCCATAATATCTAAAGTGATATCACTGGTTTTTACCTTTGAAACAATTGTCCAATGACAATGATATTTACTCGTTTACACGTTAATCTTTGGGTTAGATTATTTAATAATTACACCAAATTCACCCAGTCATTCATAGTTCAGGCTGGGAATAATCCCTGTTAAAGGAATATTCGCATTCCTCAGGCGGGAAAGCTAACCAGGACCTCTGGATTTGAGGAATAGTGTGCTAACCACCAGACCACAGAAGCGCCCTTTACACCTTTGTTGTATCTACAAAGGTAATAACGATATGGTACTGGGTACATGCAGCTACTGCATGTCTATAAACTGGTCTAGAAATTTCATAGTGTTTCCATAATATCGGGTGAAACAAATGACTAGGGCAGTGATTCATAAGAATGGCAACTATTGTGAAATTCAAAGAAATAATAATAAATAGCCTGAACATCTGATATCAAGAAAATATCCTTATGTTAATCTGTAAGAGTTAAAGAGATATAACACTTCTTTGATTTATTTATGATTGACCGGTTTTAAAAACGTTAAAAATAAGTAAAAACGGCTTTTCTGTGGCATAAGATGTTCGGGCTCTCACTTATATGTAACTGTCTGTCTCTTTATGGTTGATCTGTTATAAATCATCTGATGTCTTAAAGTAGGAGGACGTAATTAGAAAAGAAAAACTATTTAATTCGCTACAAACCTTCTTCTGAATGAAGAGGATTTCGGTCTTTAAGATTTGCTTTGGCATTTGAAGATATGAAACATAGTATTTTAATCAACATTTTGAGTTCTATTTCGAAAATTAGGGTTAGGAAAATTTTCCATGTAAAAGGATGTTCACTTAACACTTCTATGCTGTGCTGATACTGTTACTAAATACCAAGTTGGGTATTAACCAACTTTTCTCTGTCCACTTATACTGCTTACAAAGACAGAGAGACAGACCTTTGTGTAAAACGTTAATTTTAGAATCTTCTCAAAAACACATTACAGTAAAATGACGACGGTGAATTTTTGGCTGTAAGAGCATGCTAATGTCACATAAAAATATCTAATACCATTAGGTAGAATCAACATGAAAATTTCAATGCCATGGCCGGGATTTGAACCACGGATCTCCTGGTTACCGTCCATTCGCTCTTAAACTTTGAGCTACCATGGCCAACGTGCCGTCCTGACATTAAATTCTCCATTTCACTCATATTTCCCAGGTAGACCACAAGGGGCTCTCGCATTCGAGATACACCGTTTGTGGCGACTGACCATTTTAAGTACTTCATCATTTAACTCATATTATTTTAGTTAATTGATGGAAATTAACTAATCTAATATTACGTTTATTATTTCATATTTTTAAAAAACGTAGACTGTAAATTTATGTTCCTAATATTTATCACAGGCTCTGTTATTGATAATTTATGAAGGATCAACTTATTTGAAATAACAACTATTTTTATGTATTTGTAAAACAGTTACACAAATATTATAGCTACCTTCCATTACAAGCATAGGTAACAACCACTGATATTTCTACTTTTTAAAATTGATATAACGCTTCAATTTTAATTTTAACCAACATCACAGTAAAAGTAGCTTTTATTCTCATTTTTTCAAGCATCACGTGGCACGTAATTCAGAGGGTTGAGAGGGGAGTCAGAATGACGTGGTTTTGAGAGAGGGACAGAAGGCAAACGCAAAAGTTTGGTGAATAGACAAGCTCCTTTTTTTCATGCAATAAAAACCAGAATAACTGGCACAAACGAGTGGAGTTGCGTGGAGCAAAACTTTATTTCTAAATATAAGACATGCACTGAAATGTAGTTTAAATATATTGTCAATGCACTTTACTTAGAAGGCAGGAAATTTTAAAACATTTTGCTTTGTCTTTCAGGCGTCCAGTTTTATTGAAAATGTTAAGAATTATATGTAAGCTCTAAATATAACATTAAATCCGAAATATTATTGCGCCTTCATTTTAAGAACTTTTTTTAACGTATTCAGTTTTCTCTCGTCACCCGATAACTGTCAAGAATTAATTTGGATAACTGCAGTCAGTTTCAGAATAAAATCAATTATTTATTACCGATTCTCACATATACATATGAATAATAAATGTTCTAAAGGTAGAAAGTAATAAAGTTGGAATTCCACTTACACGTCTAGTTTAGCTTCCAGCTGTGAACGTTCACACGTGTGTAATATAAACAACTGATTTTGCTGATTCCAGGAAAGAAGAAATCTTCTTGCTGTGTTACACATAGAGCCAATTTCGTCAAATCTCTGCACTATTTCTACCACATGAAGATGACGTACGCTTTTCGCTGGATGCTTGAAGTTGAAGACGTTCCCAGTTTCAGGAACACAGGTATTTTTAACCGTATAAATAAAGACGATTTCTACTCTCTCTTAAAGGGCATACACCACTTGTAAGTAACGTAGTACCAAAGCACTACTCCATTGGGATCATTTGGCTTTCTCTACCACTGCCTTATTAGTAAGAGTATAAAATGATTCTGATTTAGGTTTACCTTTCTACTGCATTTTAATCTAGAATAACATTTGCAGGAATGGCTGCCTTACATACTTCGTTAGTGAAATAAATGGAATAAGCGATAGATATTTAAGAACACTATGCTAAATTTAGGTCTTAAGATTCCGGACTCTTTCCATTCAATCACAAGAAATAACTGAGCGGATATTAAACCAGCATTTTAAATTGGCTGCAATAGATAACTACATCATCTGAAAACTGAACATTTACATTTAATTTCTATGTAAAGCATTTTATTAGGTGTTCTTTTATGGTATTTAGAGGCATGTTTAGAAAATAAAAAAGAAACTCTAAAACATGCCATGTAAACGGAGGCTTGGTTGGGAAGGATACTCCTGAAAGTCTTCGTGTCGCATATTTGGACAGAAAAGATCGTAATACCAAGTGTAGCAATAATACAACTTTCTAATTACTATGTTCTTCAAATTCTTTTAAATGTTTTTTAAGTTCTGATATGAAACAAGGTTAAAGTCGCTTTAATAATAACCTCAACAATGTTTATCTACAAATAGTGTTGCAGGAATACTAAGATACTGTATAAAGGTAAATAGCAAAAGGTGTGAAAAGTACTTGCTGTGGGTTTCCACCATTGGTATTTTATTTAACGTGATTTTATTCAAATTAAATATATAAATGTTTTACATTACTGTATAATATTGCACAAGTAGCTTGCAGATCTTTTATACATAACGTCCAAATTATAAAATTATCTTTCCAGCATATACTTAATATTTCAGAGTATGTAGAGTAGGAATTTTAATATAATCTGCCTAAGGAACAGAATAACTGCTGTGCGAGTTCAATCTGCAACGGAAACTTCAGGGTTGCGAAAGTATTCCTGTCTTAATTAAGAAAATGTTATCAGTCAAATTCAAAAGACGGAAAATCATGATGCAGAAAGAGTAAATGCTTTGTTTGGGGTTGCTCCAGATTTTTCATCCTATTCATTTCATTTTCAAAATTTCCACCCACTGATGCCTCAACTTATTCCTATTACTTGAAAAATAATGTTCTGTTTTAATCCCTGTAATAGCGGAATTGTTTCATAATATTCACAATGTAACCAATGTATGATTTAAACTAACATAACTACTTTCGTAAAGCCGTAAAAATTGAGGTAAATCTATTGATTCTCTAAATTTAATTTTTCTCTGCATCAAATCAGAAATAATTTTCGCAGAGCTTTTACATACCATATGAAATATTTCCTTGTTAATTGCATTCAAAAGAAATTTTAAAACCACTATCACAAAAAGTTGGAGAACCTCTGTACTTTTAAGCTAATAAAATACAAAACCTTTAGAAATGCCACAATATGCTCAATTTTGTATTGTCTCGTCCGTGTTTCAATTTTCTTTACTCCATTTATCCCCTTTAATTATACCGGGAGGTACTTTAAATTGGAAACACATATATTCTGTATATTTTACACTACTTACTCTAGTACATAAATGTAACAAGTTCATCTATAAGGATAAGGGAAAACCTTATCCAAGTAACTCACCCTGACCGAGATTTGAACTTGGGACCTCTTGAACGTGAGGCAGACACGCTATCACCACGCTACCGAGACGGGTGGCAGGGGGTTCGAAACGGAGGTCTAAACTTGGTCTATTGCACATATGCCCACAAGTGGCACATCCCCGGGAGGAAGGATGAGGTGAGAGGAGGCAGAGGACGTCCGTCCCAAGGAGCCACGATTGTGCAGAGGACAGGGTCCAAACACTTTGCGGATGGAAACTCACTGGAAAGCCAGGACAACGGACAATCCTACTTTAGTTCGGAAACGGCCCCACCACGACACCGGGTTCGGAGAACCGGAGACCATCCTACCGGAGGAGCAAGTTTTACTCAGGGCATTCCATCCTGCCATGCACCACCGAGACACCCACCGACACTTCTACAGTGAAAGAGATCACTAGATGAGAGATGCTGTTAAATGGTAAAGGCGGTGAAAGGGACGGGAAATTTGGGGGATGCAGTTAACCGACTAAGCATTCGCCTGTGTACCCGGTGAAGCACCAGAAAAAACAAATGGGTCATAAATGTCGGCCACGGGAATCGAATCCAGACCTCGCCTATGCGGGTCACAGATGCCTGATGCATCTATCCCGCTCGTTTACAAGAAGTTAACCTCAGAAAGAATAAAAGAAACAAAATTAACAGTTCTCTAATATAAAGCCAACATGGGTTGCAAAAATTACTGAACAAAACAAGGATTTCAAAAACGCTCAGCCACATCTTTAAAATACAATTATTAACACTTAGCTGGAAGATAAATTTGTTATTTAAAAACTATTTTAAATCGTTGAAGTAATTAAGTAGAAATACAAGAAGTGAAAATAGACAAAATGAAGTAAATTAATCGTATAGCAGTTGCAATAATTCATGAAATAGTTTTGTTTAATTGTGGAAAAACAAATATAAAAATGCGAGTTTGCTGTCTTTCTTCAATGTTCTACAGACCATTCTTAGAAAAGCGTAGTCCTCTATCTCTTACACATTTATGAATTAGAAGAATTCGCCAAGATAAAGATAAAACTTCGTACAGTAAAGTCTTTTCAATGCCTGATTATGCAATGACATTCAGATTAGGTTTTCTTTACAGGAACACGAAGTAGAACCAAATGCTGATTTGTAATTAAAAATGATTTTTTTAAAACACACCTACAAAGGGTACATACCATAAAATCATTTGAGATAACCCATGAACAGAGCTAAGTAGGTCGTACCGATTTCCTTGAGCAGTGTAAGAGCGGCCAGACATGGCTATACAACCCAGCGCTACTACAGTTCCGCACAGGAGTGAAAGTCTCCGCGGGATGAGACGCAGGGGGAGCTGGAAATGGTTCCTATACCCTCCCCAGGTAGGTTTATGACACTCCATGCCAGTTCAGTTACAGACCATACAAAAACATTCTGACGGCTTCTACTTTTGTGAATGAATCTTTCCTGTTTTAGTTTATAGAGTGAATAGGGTGCATGTATTTTTAACGGTTCTTATCCTTGTGTAGCATGCGTTCTCTGTCACACACAAGCGCTGTCCTTGTCCCACTGTGTAAGGGTGGCACATTCCTTTCAGGGACCTTCTTTGCGTTGCTGGGCTGTAGCAAGGGCAAGGTTCATCGCAGAATGCAACTCACTACTGCAAAACAGGTGTAACTGCATGACACAGCACGTTGCTAGGAAGGAAGACATTCGAATAACATCATTGTTGTGCTTCAAATATGAGCAACTAAAATTCCTGTACGACCATTCTATGTTTTCTAGAAGTGTACTTATTCATATCCTTATTTACTTCATTATTTAAATTTTCATTTCAGTGGGATACTTCAGCAAACATGGAAAAAAGAGGAACCAATTCGAGAAACTAAATCAGCTGAAATCACTAACGAATTTGCAACAGATTTTCATAAACTAAATCTTGTTTTACAGGGCATAGAATGAGTTTTTCATTTGAAAGGCTTCAGAGGTACATTATTGTTTTTAGCAATACGGCCGCAGATGAGTAAATATGTAGTAAAATTCCTACTTTGGCATTTTGACTAATAAGTCTTCAGATATTTAAGAAATTAATGTTATTATTTGGATATTATTTTACATTCGATCAGGAAATGCTGCAATCCGCGGTATAATTGCTTATGTGTTGCCACAATATGCCTGTTTAAACAATGAGATCAGCCAAACCCATATGTATTATATAAGAATTTGTATGTTGTACATAATGATTTAAATAGATGTACAGTTACGAATGTCCCATAAGTCATTTTTTTCTCTGGGCAACCGGTCTCAATGCCCCTCCGCTGTGCGTTTCTTATCTAAGACTTGTTTGGATGCCAGGAGAAGGTCGGTCGGAACCTGTGTAGGACACGGCGAGCGGTAAGAACTTCCTAGCCCTGTTCATGAGTTTTAAAAAGTCTGCAATTTTTATTAGTAGTACTTTGTCCATCTCTTATGCTTTACCAATTATGGAAAGGTAATTTGGAATGAAGGGGAATTCTCAAACTATTCCAAAAAATCAATACACACGTTATAGATTCATGAATATGTTTAACGTATGGAATGTTAAAGTCACGCGAATTTGTAAAGAATTGAACAATTTAAAAATAAAGAAGAAGAACATTTTTCTAAGTATCATCTTGAGTGGAGGATGTCCTTGAAAGTTGTTTCGGTTTATAATTATACTGATCAAATATATATCTCCACAGGTGTTTCTGTACCTTTTCAAATTCACGGAACTTCGAACGTGTATTTCTGTTAAAACTTCTCATCGAATAATTAGGTGGAGTGCAACACTTCCTCTACTGACTACACTAGTATGTAAGTAATAGAGAACCTAATAAATAGGGAGTCCCAATTTAATCACAATAGTTTCTCCTCAAAGCCTTTGAAAGCGCTTCTGTTTACGTGCTTTGAGGTCGTTTTGACCTGGCCACATTACAAGGGCGTATACCTTTAGCGTAACACAACACTGGCGTAGTAACCTATATACATACCCACACAGCGCAAGCGTCCTCTTCTAAATCTTTTTGCTTCTCTTTTTCTATTTTTTTTCCTCGATTTAAATACGGAATCCATATTTTGTATCAAAAACTTTCTGTCTTGCTAAATGTAATTTTGGTATTATTTATTTTAAGAATATTCTAACGCATTACAACTTTGATTCTTTGAGCAAAGAAATAACCTCGCACTCAAACAAAATTACTAAACAAGACTCAATTGCAGAATAAACACTACGAAATTAAGTATATATTCTACGCACCTGGAGTACATGCAATTTAAAAATCTTAATTCTGGAAATATTCATTCACATTAACTCTAAAGCAATGCATTCGTCATTATTGTATTTCTTCTATAAGGTGCTTTAACAAACAATTATTCTTCTATGACCTTTGCGTAAATCTATATGTCATTACAAAATATTTTTGGTCATATTTGGTTTTAATCTTAACGCTTACATGATGGTAGGCTTTGAATCATTAATGCTACCTTTGAAATGCCGCGTTATTTTCGCGACACTAGACACAAAATGGTTATAAAACACTTATAAAACTGAAGTACTGGAGAATTCAAACAAATTAAAGTACCTCAAAAACAGCTAATGTTACGAAACATTAAAAATCAGTGGTATATTCTATCGAGTCCTGCAGAATTTCGTGTAGGAAGCCTTTATCCCTATTCAATGACACAATTATACAAAATTGTAAAATGTTCATTAGTTATCGGTAGAAGATTCAATATTGTGTTTTATTAGTCATGGAATTTTCTGCAATATGTTTTAATAAATAAAGGTTGTTTTTGAATAAATAAATCCCTGATGCTGAGGGAATGTTGGCGTGGAATTATCATTTTAAAAGTCTTACGATTGCCTATATGGAGAATGTCTAACTCTAATATTCTATTTATTTGAATTATTTTGCAGTCATGCTCTTGTTATAATCACGCAATAATATATACAAATATGTGGATCTTTTAGAATTTTTTGTGGTGATTGGGACCTTAAAACAACATTTCATTTATGTTCGTTTGGAATCCAACACTTCTGCCATATATAAGTAAAATAAAAGAAACACACAGCTTCACATGACTACTTATTCAATGATAATGATTAATGGAGATTAAAGATAATTAGATAAACCGTCGAAGAAGTGGTTTTATACAACAGTTCTTTGAAAAAATATTGGAAACAAGGAAATACAGTGGTCTTAAGTGATGGTCAAATGTTTAATGATTTTGAATTTCTTCTCGCTACTTGACTGCGCTGTCTGTTATCAGAAACTATTTTTATCTAATATCAAATGCCTCATTTAACGAGATCTACTTCCTTTAGGCAGTAATGGTTTTCCCAGCTTTTACGGCTTCCAAAATGTAAAACTTCATTATACAATACCTTACAGGCTACTAAATTTCATTTATTATGCATATCTCTTAAAACTATGGTAATTTAGTGAAAATTGTATGAACCATTTTGATAAATTAAAAGAACATAGAATTTTTTTCCATGTAAAGTGTACCACAACTATCAGTGCTTGGATGATATTGAACATTTTCGAGTCATATATTTGAACGACACTTAACGTAAACTACTAAACTTGTGCTTTACGAACTTTTCATTAAATGTGAGGTGTGCTGTTGACACATTGCCACATAAACACATATCACTTATAAAATACTTTTAATTCAGGGAATCACAAGATGTTTATCAAACTTTTGGTGGAATGCAGTACTTCATCTACTTGCAGCAGGTAAATAGCGCAGACAGTAAAATGCGGATGCATTTTCTTACCAGTGATATGACCTTCTCTGTGCCATAGTGAAATTAAAATTTGAATTTGCGTATGAGGCTAACCCTTTCCCTAACTTGGATAAGGTTTTCCCGGGGTTTCCCTTATCCTGTAAGACGAATGTCGGGTAACTCTAAGCTCCATGGACCCTGGACTCATTTGAGCACCATTTCATCCATTCCATTCATCGTCCTTAATGACTTAACGTTGGAGGACGTAAATTCCAAAACAACAAAGCAAGGGAAAAAAAACCTTCCCCTGTATATGCGTGGTATTAGTTCTATGCAAAAATATTGCTTTGTTTGGATTAACAGTGAAATGTATAATGCGAATTACGTAGACAGGTCTACAAATGTAAACACAAATGATGCGTTGTTATTTTTCTATAATTGTCAGAATCCGCAGCCTTAATGCAACTTTATGATACATTAATTTAGTTAAGTATATTTATTTGTGTAGTACTGTAGAAATTTATCCTCCAACGTGCTCTCGTTAGAAGCTCTGATATTAAACTTCAAAATTAATTATTTAAGAGCGTTGCAAGGATAGTAAATAAATATTAAGCAAATGCTGATATTTTTATAAAATTCTGGGCTCATTTCTGCATAATATATACTACTAGGAGTATTAGCTGTATTAAATAACACATGGTGACGACGGCAAAAATCTTCCTATATTAAATTAGCATTATTAAATAACAGAAAATAAAATTTATGACGAAACAGAAGGCACAGTGTATATAATCTTTTCGATTTTTGTCTGTGTTTATGCAGGAAACTCTCATTTTAAAGGAAATTTAAGAGCCGAAGCAGAAGTTATTTTAAATTATATAAGCACTATCACGTCATATATAACGATTTATGTGCTGTATTAAGTTACCTCACATAGTAATGTGTTCTATTTAACATAAAATAGTACATTACCTCTATGATGGACCAATTATCAAAATGTCAAGGTCATTTAGTCACTACGCATTTTATTTCACTGTCTTATTAAACAAACGCTACAAAAAACGCCACATTTGTTTCCTTATAGCGAATTTTGGGGAACACAAACATTTTCACGACCTTAACTTGCCTTCAACATTTGAAAAACAGAGTAAAGTTAATAATACTTATATTTAAAAAATCCTGACGACCACTGTTAATTCTAATACGTAATTCACAGAAAATGCGGCGCAACTCACTTTATAGACGTAATCAATTTCGAATTAGAAGCTATAAATCTTAAAGTTAATGTTGTACTTACTGAGTTCACCAAACCACACCTTAAAACGTTTACCTTTGGTTGACACCTAATACGGAATGTGCCATTGTTGTCACGGGGTACGGCATTAGGGGTTGAACTTCACTTTAAAATATTGCGCAAAGGTTAACCAAAACAGACGTTATCCACTCTGCTTCTCTTACGCTCTTACGACGTAAATGGGGTAAAGTGTTAAGGAATATGTACACCTAAAGTATAATAACCCATTTCCCTGCCCCATTTAATCTAAAACCCAACTATGAGTAAAACTAACATCAGTAGTTTAAATGGTATTATCGAAACAGTAGACTTACCGATCACAAAGTACTAAGTATAAATCAAATTTGCTCACGAAACACTGCCAGGTATGATATAAATGCACATATTTCCATCGGCATATCACTTTAAATCATTACTCCATATTAAAACCAAACGACTGCGAAATACGCAGTTATACACCACAACTTCCAATGAAAGATGTCAAAACTGAAGACCTCCACAACAAACAAGCACTTCACATACAGAAAACGTTGCACCAATGAGACGAGAAATGATGATACATGTTCCTACCTTTGGCGTAGAAGATGAACGCAGTTGATGGACGACGGAAGAGCACGTTCCCTCGACGACGTCGTGGTAGCTACAAGCAGCAGCGGCGGCGATGAAGACGACGGCAGCAGCGATGTGAGTCAGCGTCACTACTGCTACCATAGCAACGGGGCCACTGGCAGGCGCTCTAACACACTACTCTGCCACGCCCACCAAAACACTTCCCTATATCCAATTAATTGCCACGAGATTTAAATCTGCTGTCGTCTGCGGCAAGATGGTACAGCGCTTCTCCCTTTACCAAAATTAAAGAATGCGTGTGCGAGTACCTATTCATTAAAAATCCTCTTGTGAGTTTTCCTCCCTAAACAAAATTTAAATGTAAGGTCAATGAACACGCGGCTGAGATTCTGTAAAGATTGCACGCTTAAAAATAGCAGCGTAAAAGAGAAATCGAGAATTTACTGGCACTGTATCCTTTGACTGCTGTAAAGTAGTGGTTAAAGGGAAAATGTAGGACGTTTTAAAACATACAATTTAAAGACGAACAAGACAAGCTGGAATAACTCGAAATGTTTTATTGAACAAGGATTTTCTCTTAATATTAAACAGTTTGTGTTAAAGACATATTATATTATCTTTTAAGATAGTTTTACTTATACAATTATAAAACTATTGAATAAATAAATCAGGAAACACAGTCCGTTCCATTAGCTTAAGAGAAAATACATACAAATGCCAATTGTTTTAGTTAATTGATGGAAATTAACCATTTCTTCACAATAGCCGTATATAGGCTAAGGTTTTTGATAGATATAACTAAATAGATCGAGTTAAATGATGAAGCGTGGCACTCAAGTACTTACACTAGTAAGTCGCCACAAACGGTGTATCTCGAATGCAAGAGCCCCTAGTGGTTTACCGGGGAAATATACGACTCAAATGCAGAATTTAATGTCATTAAGGCAAGTTGGATATGGTAGCTCAGTGGATAAGAGCGACTGGACGGAAACCAGGAGATCCATGGTTCCAATCCCAGCTGTGGCATTGAATTTTTTTATGTTGGCTCTAGTAAATGCCAATTGTTTACGAATAATATCAATACTACATTATCTTTTTAAATCATTACAATAGCAGTAATATTCACTCCTCACTCTTTAGCAGCTAAGATATTTATATTGCAAAAAAAGACCCTTAGATTAATTTGTGGAGTTCATTCAAAAGAACATTGTTCTTTTTATTCATTTAAGTAGTTTAATGTTGTCATCAATGTATGTGCTAAATTGTCTTTTATATGTTAAATAAAGTCTTAATAGTTTTATACTTTGCTCTGATATATATAATTGCTCTACACGTAACTATTTGAATTTATATATAAATAAATTTAGACACACTAAAATTTGGAATAGTGAGTTTTAAGAGGAGTATACGCCATACATTGGTGGCAAACCCAATGTATTCTACAAATGAATTTTATAATGTGGCTTGGTAAGTTGCAATTTATGACGTTGATATACTGTGAAGTTTACGGCATTAAGGGCTTTCTATCTATCTATTGCGAATTACTTTTCATCATTTAAGATGCACTTTTCATATAAACATTCTTGGTTACTAACAAAAAAGGAAGAATAGGTAAACACTAATTCTTACTATCCTTGCAGTGCTGAAAACTTTTTCATAATGCACCAGTAAATGTTTACCAGTATTTAACAAACTACTGTATTTCCTAACAACACAGATGAAACCTTAGCTTCATATAAATAATTGCATTAATTTAGCTTCCATGGAATGCTAAAATTGCATTAAATTAATGAAACAGTATCTTATTTTGAGGACTAAAAATATTGTGACGTTGTGGGTTCGTGAAATGAAAAGTCCAATTGCACTACTCAAAAAAATGTTCTTTATTTCCACCGACTTACAGTTAAACTCTTACCAATTACACAGAATTACGTAATGCACACAATTACGATTCACCGTTTCGTCCGTTACAATTTCACTTGCACTCGTAATTACTTATAATCCTCCGATGCACTCACACAGTCTCCTCGTCGTACACTAGCGCTGCATTCTTACGCCAAGAACTGACTGACTCCCCTTGCCCAACGTGTTGCTTATATAGGGCCAGCGGGTCTATCTGGAAGGTTCTAGATTAGATGAAATATCCCGTAAGTTCGAGAACACAGGTGGAACAGAAAGAGACGGCGCAGTGATGTTTTTATCTCCCAGCCACCCCTTGTCACCACTATAAGACAAACGAGGGGGGGCGTGGCGAACGCCGATAGTCCACTGCTTACCCGCTCTCAGCTGGTTCTATAGGGTGTTCCAACGTTCGGGTGACAATATATTTATACTTCTACATTATGTAACCCTATAAGTTAAATTATCAAAAGTGTCATGGAAAACAACACATTACCCTTAAGTGACAAATGCTCTCAGAACACGAGCTTTCAGTAGAACTTTCTTTGCTGTGTACCGCTTTAACAGTAGGAATACGTTGATATAAAATCATTGTTTATTCTCATACCTAATTTCGATAAATCAGGTTGTCCTGTAACACAACATTTTTATGATCAATAGTGGCATTGACTGGTCTCGTAGCTCAGGCAGTAGACCACCTACCGGCCCTCGTAGGCATGGTCGCTAAAGCGTACGTCTCTAGAGTTCCGCCGCGCAGAGGGTCGCGGGAAGGAGTCCCGCCTTGGGCATGGGTGTATTCTGTATAGTGAATATGTGTGTAGCAAAGGAAAACAGCTAAGAAAATAAACGGAAGTAATGAAAAAAGCACTGTTAAACAAGGAAGAAGATAAAGAAAATATATATTAAAAAAACCGTGCTAGGGGTCCCAGGTTTGATTCCCTGCTGTGGGTGGGGAGATTTATCCAGTCAAGATAATTCCTCATCTTCCCCAGAGTCTGGAAGTATAAATGAGAGTGCAAATGTGTGCGTGATCTAATGATTAAAACCCAACGAATACGAGTTAACACCTTCTATATGTTCTAAAGCAGAAGGGCCATCGATATGACCATTGCAGTTAAAGGCGGGTATAAATGGAACAAGAAATAGTGGCCTTGTCAAAATGGTAAGCAAAGAAGATAGCCTTAAAACCCAACTGTTTCAAAGGTCAGTTATTTACAATATTGGTATCCATTTTATTTAAGCTCTTTGCAACAATATATTCTTTTCATTTATTCAGTGATCGATCAGCAGTACATGCTTTACAGATCCTTGTTAACTAATTGAATCTTTATGAACTATATAATAACATGTAATGAAAACCAAGTTCGCTCCCATTAACTACTTAACACTGTGAAACGAGAGAAAAAAACTGCTAAAAACAAGTAATCAAAGAGATAAGAACAACAGTCATTGTGAAACAATATTCATAGTTCTTTTTTCAGAGTCACTAAGGAGGAGATCCTGTGGGAGTCGTCGCTTCAGGCTTGTGGACTGGCGGGTTCGTACGCCGATGTCGTACATCACAGCTCCTGTAACATCTGACAGGTTTGAGAAGAAGCGAGAGGCGATCCGAGGTATGTACTGGTGAAGAGGGAGGAGACCAAGTTTTTTAGGCAGTTGTTGATTTCGTACGTACCAAGGGGCATCCGTGATGTTGCGCAGAAATCGATTTTGCAGGACCTGTAGTCTTTGGAGATGAGTGTTGCTAGCCGTACCCCATACCTGGGAAGCATATGTGGTAAGTGGCCGGACAAGAGATTTGTAGAGAAGCACAGAGCATTCAATCCCAAAAGGAGTGTGTCTGTGAAGTAGCGGGCCAAATTTTAAAAGTCGTCCTGATGCCAACGAGATAAGTTGAACAATATAGGCTCGCCAAGTACGTTTAGTGTCCAGCATTGCTCCAAGGTATTTGACGGAGTTGGTGGTAGATTGCCAGGAAATTGATTCATGCTTAATATGCAATTCGGGAGAGTTGGAGATGCGACGTAAGCTAAAAATCTTAGCTGTGGTCTTTTGAGTGTTAAGACGTGTGCGCCAAGTATCGAACCATTCAACGAGGCAGTCGAGAGAGGTTTGTAGCGTGTGAATAGTTGTAGGGAGATCTGTGCCGGAATGATATAAAACCGTATCATCAGCGTATAAGGCTATGGAGGTAGGGGCCAAGTCAGGAAGATCATAGGTATAGATACTAGATAATATTGGGGCCAATATGGATCCCTGAGGAACTTCTGCTGTAATATGGCGCTGAGAGGACTCCGTACCACCAATGCAAACAGTAAATGAGCGATCTGATAGAAAACTACAAATGGTAGTGAGCAGATACTGTGGAAGGCCAATGCTATACAGTTTGAAGATTAACCCCTCATGCCAAAATTTGTCAAAGGCCTGTGCTACGTCGAGGAAAAGGGCAGTTGTGTGCTTTCGTTGCTCAAAACCATGAGTTACTGTTGGTGTTAAACGTAGTAGTTGGTGTGAGGTAGAATGTCTAAAACGAAATCCAAATTGGAAGGGTGGAATGATACGGTTGTCAGACTATATTTAAGGAGATGGCGAAGGAGAACCTTTTCAAAGAGTTTGGACAAGGTAGGCAGCAAACTTATCGGACGATAGCTGTCGGGGAGATTTTTAGGTTTATTAGGTTTGTGAAACACAATGATTTGAGCCAATTTACAAGTGTGAGGAAAAAAGCCAAGTCGAAGACAAGCGTTCAGGTTTGAAGACAAATGTGCTAGGGCCTTCTTTGTCAGGTTTTTCAACACAATATTGGGAATCAGGTCGTGTACCAGCGATTCCTTAAGAGGAAGAGAGCGCATTAAATGCCTAAGTTCAGCAGGACTAGTGAAGGAGATTCTGCAGGCAATGGTTGGTTGGTGTCGAAAAGCGTCAAGCCGCTGTTCTATACTCGGGGTGGTAGAATGAGGTGCGTTTGCTGTGAACGTGGCTTCAAAGTGGTCTGCAAGAACTTCACATTTAGCTGTGACCTCCGTAACAAGAGTGTCAGAGGTACGCAAAGCTAGTATAATAGTTGGCTCTCGTAGAAGTCGTCGAGTGGCATTCCAGAGCGTGTGGTCATGCGGAGGGATGCTCGCCAGTTCTTTGTATTTGCAACAATAGAACACACAAGTCAAAGAACTAAATCCTATTAAATGAACCGATATATACCCTCAAGTTTGGTTTATATAGATTGACTTCGTAGTAATAATTCCTAATTAGGTATTTCGAAGGCTGCGTTCAGGATTATAAACTCCAAATGAAATTTTATTACCATCAGATGAGTACAGTGCTCGCGCTTGGTTTATGTTGGTACATTTTATATTATCTATTGGATACGTTTGTGCAGATATCTATGTGTATGTTTAAAATAACCGAAAAACATGGTTCTCTATCTATCTCTGTTGCTTTTAGACTAACAAAAGCTGGGTCAACATTGCAGCCTGCATTATCTCTCATGAAGGTTGAAACACAGGCTTGTCTAGAGCTACCCAATTTAATAGCGGCGATTAACCCAGTGTTTGTCTTAGCTTACTTTGTCATTCCCCGAGTAAAGCGCCTTTCTTTAACTATCTCTAGCATGTATATAGTAGGTAGAAAAGGTATTGCATTCCATCCTAAAACGCAAAGTTCTCCTGTTTAAGCTAGTTAAATACCAAATTTGGTATAATTTTGAGTCCAACTAATACTCAATGCTCCACTTATTGCTAGTATTTACCTAGAACGCGTTTCTTTAGGCTCTTCCTAACATCATCAGCTGTTGTCGACTAATGGACGTCGGTTCGTTGAACTCCTCGGAGGTGATAGGTGCGTCTCTGTCGGTATCTTGACGAACATGAAATTTGGGTTTTCTTCAAATGTAGTGTCGAAATTAAACAATTTTATTTCATATTTCTTTATGAAGATTTTTTTCCCACGTGGTTAATGCAGCTGCACCTTGGACACTTTTTAATAAGTGGATTTCTCGTTCTATATCATGATTCTCCTTCCAAAAGTGGTACGCTATCGCTGATTTATCTATTTCTTTATTCCTGATGTTCCTAAAATGCTCTTTAAGCCTAATGTTCAAGTTCCTTTTTGTTTTTATAATGAAAAAAATGTCAAATCCCTTGCAATTTATCCGGTACACACCTTATTTTTATCTCCTTTGATACCCACAGACAAAAAATCAGGTGTGTACCGGATAAATTGCAAGAGATGTGACAATTTTTAAATCGGAAAAACAAAAAGGAACTTGAACATTATACTTAAAGAGCATATTAGGAACATAAGGAACAAAGAAATAGATAAGTCGGCGGTAGCGCACAATTTTTGGAAGGAGAATCAAGATATAGAGCGAGAAATTCACTTATTAAAAAGTGTCCAAGGTCCAGCTGCATTTATCACGTGGAAAAAATATCTTCAGAAAGAAATATGAAAGAAAATTGGTGAATTTTGACACTACCTTTGAAGAAAACCCAAACTTGAAGTTCATCAAGCTACCGACAGAGAAGCACCTATCATCACCGAGGAATTCACCAAACCGATGATGTTAGTGGTAGGCTAAATACAAATGCGAAAATTGTATTACACGAAATGTATATTTCGTTATAACACAAATTTTGTATCGACTATGTTAAAACAAACTATTACTGAGGTATTACCAATATAATTTATTTTGCAATACTCCGTTTACTCTAATAGCAATAAACTCTTCGTTTCTTATTATCTCTTGGCCATTCAAGGGTGTCAGAGTTTCAAATGATGTCACTTACCGAACAAACCTTAAAAGATTTTATTATGGCTCAAAACCTACTGTTTAGAATAACCTTCCTACATATAACAAGGAAATAAGCAATGCGATAACTTCCACAAATATTTATCTCGATCAATATAAAGTAGATAAGCGCTTTTAAGAATAGTCTGTGCAAGGGTAGCCAAATTTGTATGAGTGCAAACTTTAAGAATTCGTCTAATGCTACGAATAAGGTACACAGTTTGGGAGTTGCAAAGGGATTTTTTTCATGTCTTGCGGTGACTTAAAATAATCAATTTCAAAATGTATTAGATTGCAACTTTCAAGTTAATATCTTATTTATAAGCACATTGGGCCCTACTTGAGCTATAATGGAAAAGAAAGTGCAGCTTTACCGAGCGGGATGGCCGAGGCACTTTCAGGAGGCCAGGTTTCGATTCCTGTGGCCAGCCTACCTGACCCAAGGGTACTTTTCGGGGTTTTCCTGGGTCGCCAGATGCATGCTGTGTAGGTTAATTACTTCCCCAGAATTTCCTGTCTTTGCATTTCATTTCCATTTATAATTTCACATCATCTCCCATCTGGTGGTCTCTTTCAGGGTAGAAGTGTCGGGCGCTGTCTTGGCGCTACATGGCACGGTGGTATGCTCTGAGGTAAACAAATCTTCCTTCGGTAGGGCGGTTTTCGGTCTCCGAGACGACCTGATGTGTGGTTTATGGACTAAGGCTTGTAGGATGCCGGTTTTGCTGGCCTGGTCAAGTACAGGGACCCTTCCCTCTGCATTATCGTGACTCCATCGGGCAGCCACCCTCTACCACTTCTCATCTCATATTTATTTCCGGTAATACCCCACTTGGGGCGTAGGGACAATAAACCACAGGTTTCGGAATACCCCTTCCATGGTAACCCTAATCTTAAAGTGCAGCTTTTCTATTTTCGACATCTTGATTCTAACAACTAGCAACTTTCACCACTTTATAAAACAAAACCTCTTATGTCTTACATTCACACGACTCTTCTCACTATTTTACAAACTATTGTCACCTGGGCAGTTAACTTTTTATTAATACAGATAAGCTTTATTAACTGATTTAAACATTTCGTTGTAGTTTAAGACCAATTCAGTAAGCTCCAGATCTACTAATCGTTTCAAACCCGGAACCATGTGACACCATCTTCACGCAGAAAAAATAACGATTTAAATTTGGGTAAAATATAAATCATTTTAATATCACGGAAGTGGTTAACCCTACAGAAACCGGAGATCCCGGAGAAAACTCGCCCCAGTGCCGTGTTGTCAATCATAAATCTCCCTTTGTGGTCGCCTGGGATCGAACCCGGGCCGCATTGGTGAGAACCAAGCGGTCTAACCACTGAGCCACGGCGCGGCCCAATTAGAAGAATATATTACAGTATTTACATCTCAGAGAAAATGTTGGAAGTGTCCTATACCAGCATCTATACATGTTTGCCTTCGTCTAACCATATTCTCTGAAGTTTTACGCCAATGTTACTTCTTTCGTTTCGAATGGATTACTTGCGAACATCAATTGTTCGTGGCCTATTCTTATACACTCTATTTTTTAGATATTCCCACAAGAAAATATCCGGTGAGGTCAGGTCAGGAGATATGGAGGGCCACAAGCTTTTGAGATTATTCGATTTTCAAACAAACTGGTTATAAGTTCCATGCTGTAATGAGATGTAGGGCACGTTACTCCATCTTGTTGGAAATAACCTTCTCTCAATTCGATATCATCCAGCTGTTCCACATATGTCTTGAAGATACCCATATAAACTTCAGTGTCTACAGTCGTATCAAAGAAAATGGGACCAATGATCCATAGATGTTTATTTTTTTTTTTAATTTTTTTTTAATTTTACGTCCTCCAACGTTAAGTCATATCGGACGGTGAATGAAATGGGTGAAATAATGCTCACATGTGTCCAGGGCCCATGGAGCTCACAGCTACCCAACATTCGTCTGTAAGGATAAGGGAAAACCCCGGAAAAAACGTTATCCAGGTAGTTCACCCTGACCGAGATTCGAACTGGGGACCTCTTGAACTTGCGGCAGACATGCTATAGATGCTGGTGGAGGACATTTCCAACATTTTCTGTGAGATTTAAATTGTGTGATGTAATCTCCCAATTGTGTACTATATTCTCCTAAAGTTGCACGTGTGTCCTATTATTGAATTTATGGCTTATTGAAGTGGTTCAGTTTTATTTGGATCGCACTGTACCACACTTCACTCACATGATCAGCGTTCTCTTAACTATCTCTCAAGTGAACTTTCGCCTCATTAAAGGCGGTTTAAGAATATGTGTTCTGTGACACTATGGGAAAAACATGTGTGCCAAAAAATTTTGATTCAGACCATCTTATCTCCACTAAAATAGGAAAAGTATTGTATTGTTCTCTGAATATTTTCCTTCCACAATTCATTCCTGAACTTCAAGAACATGGTATCAATTGTCATTGTTGCACCTCACCCAATGTCGAAAATTCATACTACAAATGACAAACAAAGCTATAGGACAAACTTATCTTACTTCAGCGTGCAGGTGAAATTCCAAAACTTTAATTTTTTATCTAAATGTATTCAAAACAATCTCGTACTACTCGTAAGTATAGAGTGGTGTTTAGTAGGAAAACTTTTATTCGTGTAATTAACGTTCCACTCTACATAAAAATTATAAATTTTAAAAAATAAAAATGACACAAAATTATTTACATATTGATATATAAATGGTGATTTGTTTAGAGAACATTATTTTAAAGCTTTAAGGATAACAAAAGTTTAACCTGAGAGCTTAATTTAAGGCAATTTAAAAGAAGTGTGAAAAACCATATTTCACTTTTAAGTTAATTTTCTAAGAGCTCTTAAGATGTAAAGGTGTAAGACAATTCGAAGCATAGTAATAGTGTTAATTGCATCACATCAACCACTCTTGGTCTTTTAAATGGTCACACGAAGAGTTAAAAGTCTCTGAAATTAAAATAAATAGAGTCAAAGTGAAAATTTCAGTTCCATGGCCGGGATTTGAACCACGGATCTCTTGGTGTTTATGGGTATATAAAAAGCTTAGCTCATGTACGGATAGTGTGAAGAAATGATTAATTTCCACCAACTAACTAA
This sequence comes from Mantis religiosa, assembly GCA_030765055.1. Classification (NCBI taxonomy): domain Eukaryota; kingdom Metazoa; phylum Arthropoda; class Insecta; order Mantodea; family Mantidae; genus Mantis; species Mantis religiosa. Next base: position 52,938,030 of record CM060949.1, read on the forward strand.
AATAATGGTAAATAGTTGTTTAATGCATAAAGTAGCTTTGGACATAATTTATCTTTTTTTTCTAATTTTGAGCAAACTTCAGTTATAGCTAAGTAATTTACAATACTTTCAATCTATAAAATCTTACATACTGTACAGTAGTACGTAAGACAAGTGGCTTAACTGCAGAGATGGAAGTTAATACAGGCTACATGCAGCGAGAAACCGAGGTAAATTGCTTTGGACATCTCGTACATGACAGCACTGTAAATTCAGTATAGCAGGTGGCGGGAACTGTAGAATCGGGTATAAGCTAAAGAGAATGGAATTTTGATCCGAAGGGACGTTGGAAAAGACAATGTTATGTGCATCGTTTTCTAATTTAGAATTTGACTCTCAGATATACTCTCGGGTGATAGAATTATCTGTGGCTCGCGTGCTTTTTCTTCCATGACGCTTACTTATTTATATCTGCGTCTAGCCAGATCTTATTTCTGTCCAAGAACAGTAATCCAAAAGGTAGTCTTTCTGTTCCCATTTCGCTCAGATGTTGCAATGATTTACTAGGGTCAGCTTATAAGTCCCGGGCGCCACTGGGCCAGTTTAACGGATAGCATCATATAGTTTAACTCTAGGCTAGCTTGTATGCATAGCTACAAGTAAATAAGCTTGTTTAGTCTTCCTAAGACAGCATTTTAAGCAAGACAAGCGTAGAGGTTTCATGAAAATGGAGGATTGGATTAGGATAAACAAGCAGTGATTACATACTTACATTTGAGAGTCTTAACGTCTAAAGAAATTAAGGAAGAAATTGGCAGTAAATCAAAAAACTTTGCCGCTTCAACAACGATTAAAATGTGTGTATCGGAGTTAAAATGGGACTTGCGAGTACAAGTGATGAGCAGTCATCGGATCCCGTACACCTTAGTAATCAATATACGCGCACAGGTATCATAGTATTATTTTATCTTGACAGGAATCCTGCGCGGTAGGGATGAGTAGCAACTGTAGTGGGGATAGTGCACCTATCGCCACAATGCGTCACACGCGTAAGATTACGAGAGGGGAGGGCAGTGCATAAGGTGTCTAAAAAGATTTCATTCTCGAAGCCAGTTTTGCAGCTCTTGTAAACTAAGCTGTAATACTTACTATGGTAGTAATCTCCACGCTTTTGTTGGATCTTAAATAGTGCCTAGGCATTTGAGCAAGACCCTGTTCTCCTCCAGCAGGCATGATAAACAACTGTCGGCCTATCAATATCGCTGCAGAGTCCCTGTAACGTATTTCACTCCAGGCATATGGTCCATTATGTGCTGTATTTATACAAGTTTCATCCATAAAAGCTATATAAACTTCACTTCGATATCTCCGAATATTTCGTGAATACTCAAGCCTTTTTGCACGTATGGTACGCTGCTCGATTAAAATTTGTTTGTCACGCTTAGTGTTTTACTTCAAATAATCCTAGCTTTAAAAGAAATTTTCTTAATGTTCAGACACTGCCTTGAAAGTCAGTAGAATTTTTAAGCTTCATAAACACTTTCTTCAAAGTTGGTCTTTGTTTTTCTGTGTTTTTAAAATTATTCACAGTTCGCCTAACTACTTCTGAATTAAAACATCCAAATTGGATTTTTTGCATGCTCTTACTCTTTGTTTACTGGGGATCGAGAAGGACGTTGTTGCACTGACACCAATGACTTCTTTCCTTAATAACTCACCTAAACTGCTTTCAGACACAACTGTTGCCTCAGATACCCTTCCCCAGATTTCTATAGCTGACCCAGACCATTGTTCCTTTTTTATAAATCTATGGATATTGGTTATTACTTCTCGTGTTTTTAAATGTAGCACTTTATTTCCTAATGTTCTGCTAGGAGGCGTCATTTGTAAAGCTCTCTTGGAACCAGGAGACAAGCACATTTTGAAACAAGCTGCAGTGTTACCGAGTAGCTCTGCACGTGTTTACTTGCTCGCAGCTGGTACGTAACTGACCTGCCCTCCCCTCCAGTTGTAACCGTTCTGAGGTGGACTCGTCCAGATACCACTGCGCATCGCTTTTTCAAGATAAAAAATTACATCTGTACTATACAAAGTCAGGCACGAGATCAACAAACGTCTGTGCCAACAAGTATACCCAAGCGCTGTGTGTGTACTGTCCGATACGGATACAAAATGAAACGTACGTTACAATAATACGCCATTCTCCTTATTGCTTTTGGTGCAGGAATTACAGTTCATTCGTAAATTGTCGAATGTGAATTTTCTGCGCCACTCACTGAAACAATATACAAATATTGGGAGAAAGTTCGTTTTATGTCACATGACGTTAATGCTACATATGAGTAGTACAAATCACTTTCATATGTTTTACCAGGGCTTAGTTTATTTCTTATATTACTCAGCACTGAAAATCCAGTATTTTTGTGTTGAATACTGGACAATTCAGTTTTTGTTCGTTTGGTAGGTGGTGTTAATTTTTGCAAACCCCTCCTCGACTGCTATTACACAGCTCGAAATTACATTCTTCAAACTGTTTAATGGTTGTTGATAATAACCAAAATAAAATGGAGATTGTCCAACATTTTTTGTGAAAGTAATGCTATTAACACAATATGTCCAACACCTTGCATTCCCTGAAAGGCAGATCTACCTGCATGGGGAGCAGTAATTGTAATGAAACTAAAGCTACTCGTTGCGAACCGGACTATCCCTGAAAGTTGTCCCCGGGACTGACGTCAGCAGTTGCATACTGCGATACTCATACACTCCAAATCTCTTTAAAGGCGTGTGGGCTGCGATGTCTGGTGATAAGCCTCGCTCTGGACGCTCTGTGGAAATGACAATTCCAAAGATCATTTAAAAAATTCGTCGTTTAGAACTGGAGACCGCAGATTAAATTTGTTTGAGACAGCACAGGCTGTAAACATAGTCTCGCGGTAACGGACAATAAAGTTTCGGCGCAAATAAATAATAGATGGATAGGTTTCACGTAGAAAACGAACATGTGTAAACAGATAGCGCCGGCAAGCAAGATAACTGAGGCAAAGGCCTCGCCGGGTGGATTAAGTTACGTTTCTCGAAGGTGATAGAATGTTCGAATTATGTAATTAGATGCCTTGTTTTCCAGAAACCTCTAGCGATTGACAGAACAGTCCGGTAATCATGATTGGAGATATAAAAGGGATTGTGACACGCTAGCAGGGCAGTTGTAGTTGTGAAACATTGTTGTAAAGAAGAGTGAGTAAGCAGTAGTTGTGTAAAAAGATTGTGGTTTTAATGAGAGCTAAGGATGTAATCTGCTGTCACTGTTTGTTATTGTCATCGACTTTGGTAGACTGATGGTGTATGTAACGTAATGCTGCTGTAATCTATAAGAGTATTTCTACGAAAATAAAGCAGATTTTTAATTTCTGCATCTCGGCCTTTTAATTCTACGAACCCACAAAGTCACAACCTGTTTTTTTTTTTTTTTTTTTTTTTTTTTCACAACTGGCAACTTAACTCTTGGCCAAACGTCGCCTCTTTAAATACCTCACAGATAATTTCTAGATGATTCGCAAATAAACCACAACACGAACAATCTCTATCAGTCCAGAAGTAACTAGACATTTCCTTTTATCTCAGTTTGTTTGATTCGGCAGACCCTTATCTGCCCGTTATTTTTGTCCACGGGCTCTCGGTTTTCTCACTGCGTCGTATCCGTTTCTTTTGTGTAAACAAACCACGCGATCGTAGATCTGAAAAAAAAAACCTTATAAATTACAGAAGTATTACGTTACATACACCATCAGTCTACCAAGGTCTATGACAATAACAAACCGTGACAGCTGATTACATTAGCTCTCGTTACAACTCTTTTTACACAACTACTGCTTACTCAGTCTTGTTTACAACTGTTTCACAACTACAACTCTCCTGCTGGTGCGTCACAATCCCTTTAATATCTCCATTCATGATTACCAGACTGTTCTCTCAATCACTAGAGGTTTATGGAAAACAAGGCATCTAATTACATAATTCGAACATTCTATCACCTTCGAGAAAAGTAACTTAATCTACGCCGGCAAGGCCTTTGCCTCAGTCATCTTGCTTGCCGGCGCTATTTGTTTACACAAGTTCGTTACCTACGTGAAACCTATCCATCTATAATCTATTTGCGCCGAAACTTTAATGCCCGTTACCGCGAGAATATCAAAAGAACGTGCAAGTAATATTTTAAGTTATGTTTTGAACTTCCACAACATATGTGAAAAAGGTTGCCGCGTTGTTGACACTTGATCAAAAATTACAAAGAAAAAGCGTTTCTGTTAAGAATTTGGAGGTCTACTGTAATAATCTCAGTGAACTTTTTGAGAAGTCTTTTAACCATGAATGAAACTTGGATACATTACTACCCTCCAAAAAATAAATCACAGTCAAAACAATGGATTGCGCCAGGTGAACCAACTCCATGAAAAGCCAAAGTCAATTTTGTTAGCTAGCAAGGTTATGACGAGTGTTTTCTGGGACACACATTGAATTGTTTTTATTGATTTCTTGGAAACGGGTAAAAGTATCACAGATGAATACAAGCCCACCTCGGTAGCGTAGATGGTAGCATGTCTGGCTCATGTTCAAGAGGTCCCGAGTTCGAATCTCGGCCAAGGTGAGTTACCTGGATAAGGTTTTTTCGGCGTTTTCCCTTATCATTGTAGACGAATGTCTGGTAACCCTAAGCTCCATGGACCCTGGACTCATTTGAGCATCATTCCATCCAATTCGATATGACTTAACGTTGGATGACGTAAATTACAACAACAAAAGAGCTACGCAAGCTTACTGTAAAGTTTGAGTGATGAGGTGAAAAGAAAAGGACGTTATTTGGCAAGAAACAGATCTTGATTCTTCATGACAACGCTCCGGCACATCGTTCAGTAACTGCAATGGAAAAAATTTACAAATTAAAGTTCGAATTGCTTGAGGATGCATCCTATTCGGCAGATGGAGCACCCAGTGACTATCACCTGACCAGAACATCAAAAAGAATTCTTGGGGGACGAAGATTCAGCAGGAATGAAGAGGTCATCGATGCGGTAAATAGCTCTTTTGAGGAACATGTTAAATGGCATCACAGAGATGTCTAAATTAAATTATAACACCAATATGACAAATTTATTAGCCTTTCTGGAGATAATGAGCAGAAGTAGAGAAGAAAATATTAAATGTTCTTTTTATTGTGAGGCCGGTATTTACCAGCCGATCCTCATACATTAATCGCTTATAAGAGCGTATTTAAAGAGGTTGAAACACAGAACTTAATTAAAATCACGTAAATTAATCCATATTTACATATGTTTACGCATTTTGAACATAAAATTCCAAAAAAGCTGATGTAAATTTTAAAGCTTAGCAAAGTTAAAATGTGTTAAAATTTCCTTATCTGTTAACATAGATAACTTAAAACTAATTACTATCGATGCAGGATAGAAATTTATTTTTATTTAAAGATCCAAATCTACGAAGAATTATGAATAAAGTGGAAAACTTGGTGGCAGACGTGTACTCACATCTCGGAGCTGGGGAGAAAGGTCGATTAAACTCCAGTCGTCTATCTCACTCACAAACTGAAAGCCACTCATTCAACAGACTACTACTACTCCGACCAGGCACTCCCTATCGCCAGACGTAGAAAACCAACCTCGCCGCCAAACCTTTGGAAACGAAAGTAACTTATCTCCTGTCGTAATACTAAGCTAAACCAAGGCAAAAGTCAAATTGAAAAACTACTCCGGTGCACCAGTTTGAAGCAAGAAATACATATAAGCAATGAGGGTTGGCATATTGCAGCCTCCTACCAGAAATATCGCGTCGCACACCAAAATGTACCATTATTTATATTTCAAAATATTATAAGCATTACTAAAACCTGCTAACCGAACGTGATGCCTCAGGTAGTTACTCTATGGCCCGCATTCGGGAGACCCGTGTTCGATTCCCTTGGCCGACCTACCTGAACCATGAGCTTTTTCGGAGGTTTTCCCGGGTCGCCAGGTGAATGCTGGATAGGTTAATTAAATTCCCCAAATTTCCTGTCCCTCCATTTCATCTCCATTATCATTTCACACCATCTCCCATCTGCTGGTCTCTTTCAGGATAGAAGTGTCGGCGGGAGTCTCGGCGGTGCATGGCGGGATGATATGCTCTGAGGAAAACTACTTTCTCCTCCGGTAGTTCGGTTGCCGGTCTCCGCTCCTATGATGGGGCATTTCGTGACGGCCAGTCAGGGACTTTTGAGGCTCGGATCGCCTGCCTGCTGTGTCCGTTGCCTTCCCGCAGTGGGGGAGCGAGTTAGTTGTCCTGGCCTGCCGGGGGAAGTGTCTATCCAAGTAAACAAAGGAACCGTGCTATCTGTACTGTCGTGACTCCTTTGGTTGGCCACCCTCTGTCTTCTTCACCTCATCCTTCATCTCCTTGATGCCCTCACTTAGGCGCATAGGAACAATGGGCCCAGCATGGTGGCTTACGTACCAAATCCCCTCTGTAATGAAAAACCTTTTTTTTATTTGGCAATTTACGTCCTCCAACGTTGTCATGTCGGACTATGAATGAAATGGGTGAAATGATACTCAAATGACTCCGGGGTCCATGGAGCTTAGAGTTACCCAACATTCGTCTTTCAGGATAAGGGAAAACCCCGGAAAAACCTTATCTAGGTAACTCACCCTGAACGAGATTCGAACTCGGGACCTCTTGAACGTGAGGTAGACAGGCTACCATCTACACTACCAAGGCGGGCTTCGAAATACCAATCCCAAAACCTTCTAAATAATGTGTATCACTGATTATAGATGGTGGCAGAGGTGATCTCAGTGAGTAAAGATATGAGGTAAACAAGATATGGCCAAAGTCGATTTAGAATAACAGAAGTTGGAGAGTTGAATGTCGTGTTGGCAGTTGGCCATAGTAACTCAATGGTTTAGAGTGGCTGGATGGAGACCAGAAGATCCGTGGTTCAAATACCGGCTATGGCATTGAATCTTTCCATCTGGCTCTACCCAATACAAATCATGTTTTCCTGAGTTGCGCAGTGGTGTGTTGATTTGTAGGTTCGTAGGCTTCAGCAAAGTCCGGATTAAAATCCCTTCTTAGAGTGAAGCTCGTAAAACATCATATGTTGGTAAGAACACGAACTGTGCTTTACTATCGTGAAAAAGAAGTAATTGCTGCACATGCAAATCTGCCGCGCGAATATAAACAGAATCAACCGCTTATGTTGGCTGTGACTACTGGTTTGTTGAAAGAAGTGGGGACGAGAGAGAGGGTAAACTTCCTCTTAGTGCCTTATTTCTTGGCCCTGGACTAGTCCATCTAGAGTGCTTGCGATCTTTTATGGCTTTCTACTAACTCTACTGGCTTTCGCTTCCATCATGGAGTACTCGGTCCGCACATGTGCACACTACAGGAAAACATTTTGGAGTTCCGCACTTTTCTCCAAGTAACTCTAACATAGAGAAGTGCAAACTATGTATTAATAAAACAGTAATGATTTCAACTGTGTTACTAATTTTACCTAAGCATTATGTAAAGTTATGCTTCCTCTAAGCCAATGCACATTCTTTAGAATTACTTGTAAATCACGGTTACTTTTGGTGGTCTGGAAGCTTCTTGCAGGATTATTGGCACGGAGGATGGAGTAGAGGAGGTAGGGGACACCTCACTTAACATGGTCTACACAGATTTGTTGTGATTACGAGCTCCCAAGGATCTGCATCATGCCACTTAACCTATATTAACAGCTGAAACATGAGAAGGGCAATGGTAATGAACCAATAGAAGTCATGTAAAATGTATATGCTACCGAGAAGATAAATAAAATTCCAGAGTGGACAATAGACAGGAATCGAACCCGACACCTACAAAATGCGAACCTCATATTTGACAAGCCAACTCGTGTATGTAAACTAAAGAATGTCCATCTTTTTTAAGGTAGAAGTTGTCTCAATGAAAACAGAAGAATGTTATATTTGCGTCATTTCTTTGGTTGCAGTATATGAAAGATATGTCCCAGGAAATTCACATAGCTGCGACAGCAAAATGCCATGGAGAAGATCCAATTTCTGGTCTCATAAAATTCTCTATGAAACACCACAACGCATACTAATGAGCTCACACTCGGCGTTACCGACATTCCAAAGCGAACAAAAAGTATCCTGGCCCCAAAATGGGTGTAATCGACTGTTGGTGCCAAACTCCATCACTGGCTTCATTGCCTCTTTATCACTCCAATGCAAATAAAGTGGCTCTCCATTCACCAGTCAAAAATATCCACGGCCATTACGCAAATGATTCCGTACCTGGCAGTTCCCAGTGTTTGTTCCAATGGCAGAAATGAATCTGCTGCACAACTTTTGAATTAAACGAGAAGGATGTTTGCGCCCAGACCCTGTCAGCTGATCAGCAAGTATTTCATAATTGATATAGAATCCGTGCGAATGGCAAGTGTTCATTATGATGGGAACTAGAGTAAATTATTCACAAGAGAAGGACAAATAATTCTCGTCAGCTAATGTGATGGAGCTTGTGATGTCTGTTTCATGAAAACATTGTAGGGACAGGGTCATATATGGATCCTATAATAACAAGCATGGAATGTCCCATTGCATGGAAAAAATGGACCATAAAATTGTATATTTCGTTGCTTCCTTATTCACCAAGTACGCTAATGTACTGCACCCAAAATTTCGATTCCGAGATTTCACTGAAGATATACGCTTTGAAACCCCTCCCAAAATTAGAAGGATAAAAGCATCTGGATACGTGTGAGATTTCTGTTATTTAATTTTTTCTTTTCACAAAACCACAGTTGTAAATTGAAGTTAAAGTAAAATTAAAAGTCCAAGTTACAAACACCAAAAATTGCTCTTTATTTCCGTAGAAACACACTTTGTTAACCTTTACGGTAGTAGAATTACGTCACATAGACATACAAACTTGCAAGGTCATTGACCACAAAAGAGTTCACTTTTACAGCTGTTCACGCGCACGTGACCAATTACCAACTGACTGTCAGTGGCAGGAAGCGGCTCCTTTTATAGATACTCACTATTCCAGAAATTTTTGGAATGTTCTTAAAGAATCAAGAGGGTGCTAGAAGAAAGACGAACTCTCCAGAAATCCGTCACCCAACCCCCCCGCCCCCCCCCCCCCAAACGTTTCGGCGAGCGCATTGCACTGCCCGTCTCTTTCGCGCCACCTCGCTTCAACAATGCGCTCGCATTACTATTAGTTTTATTATGCTCATTCTTTTCTCAAGTAAGAAGGCGTTATTCATTTGTTTCTACCTTTCCATCATCCAACTAGAACAAAATTACAGGTCCACCACAACTCTTAAAACCCATCCTTTAAACTTATTAGTACTCTCTTATACTGTAAGGAAATATGCAAAAAGGCAATTTTCAAATGTTCATCTCAGTTGAAATGAAGTAAGTAGTAGAATAAATTGTATGCATTAACAAGGTCAATTTTTTGTAGAGCAATGTTTTATTTCTTACTAGCAAAAGCCATCCGGAATAACGTGGCTACTACATGAAAATTAAAAAGAATACATTTCATTTTTTATGAAAATATCCAAGGATATATGAGAGGCATTTTTGAGAAAATCTTATTTTTTCCATATTAAGGGAGTTTAGGGTAAGGTTTTTCTTGAAAAATCCTCATCTCATATTTAGAACATCCTGAACACAAATATTAGATTCTCTTTTGATTTACACATTAAACAATCCAGATACAGAGGGAGGAGGATGAGAGAGAGGGGGGACATTTTCTAAACCCTTTTGAAAGCTTGCTTATACTGAAAATTAGGTATTAAATTTTTGGTAGAATGCAATACTTAACCTAGTAACCGTACTGATAAAAACAAGACCGAAAATTAATAATATCATGCAAAAAGTTTAACATATCCTTTTCGACCGTTATATTCATTGTTTTCTCTTATACTGAATGCTCTACCAGATAATTCGTGTAGATGCTCTCAAGCCTCGATTTGTCATTCCTGTTTCCAATGGAGATAAGAAACGGAATGGTATTCATTTATCCGCTGTCAGCTTTGTATTTTCTTGCTGGAGTAATTTTGCTAGACTTCGCACCAGCTTACATGTCCTGTATACATCGTAGACATTTACTCTGTAAATAAATACACCTGCGACCCAGAGAGTAGCTAGCATTTCTGACCCTATGCTGGTCCTGCGTGACTTGACAAGAACACAGCTGGACGACTGTCCGACCAAAGTATCTCCTTGTACACATGAGGTAAAAACCATAGGATACTAAATAAATGTAAAGAAAGCTACGTGAATTGTTATTTCCTTAAATTGTATACACTTTATTTATGTACGAGTGGGATGAGTCAGGTGGTAACGTCTATGTCCATCATAGAGGTTGCAGGTTCGATCACCGTAATCTTTCTTTTTCACCCATGGATTTTTTCGAGGATTGTTACGGATCATTGGCTTCCCCCATTTGAAATCCTTTCTCATTTCACATTCCATCTCTTCGAAGTCTGCGGAATGCCGAAGTCTTATAGTTCAAATCGCGGCTATAGCATTGGAGCTTTCAGTGTGGTTCTACATTTAAATATTTATAGAGTTGACCATACTGTCATTTGGATGCGCGCGCGCGCACACACACACACACACACACGCACACACACACACACACACACACTAGTTGATCTACGTTGTGCTAAATTAGGAAAATATTTAGTTTTAAAGGCGGAATACAGGGTGTATAATGATGAATATCGGTTTTTTTCAATCTTTATATATTTATTACATTCAACTTGCAGTTATAAATGATATGTCAAATGAAAAAGCAACTCAAAGAATCTTATCAAGAACCTTACAAATGTTCAATATGACTACACTTTTTCAAACGGCACATATCAAGTTTATAGCTGAGTTCTTCTCAAACGTTGATAAGTGTGTATTCAGTAATTGTAGCAACAGCTGCTTCAATTCGGTTTCTTAATTTAGGGAGGTCAGCTGGTAGCGGAGACACGTACACACGATTCTTCATGAAGCCCCAAAAGTAAAAATCACATGGTGGTAGGTCAGGAGAGCGTAGATGCCATGCATAGCAAGACCTGTCACTGGGGCCCTTATGGCCTATCCAGCGCTCGGGTAGTGACGTTCAACTAATCGCGTACTTCGTTATACCAGTGAGATAGCGCACCATCTTGCTGAGAAATGAAGTTCTCTGGATCATTTTCTTCCAACTGAGGTAAGGGCCACTGCTCTAGTGTAGCAAGGTAAGAAGTGCCAGTTACAGTAGGTTCATCAAAAAAGAAAGGTCCATCAACTTTTCGCCGGGATACGGCACAAAAACATTCACTTTAGGGGAATCTCGTTGCATTTGTACCATGTCCTGAGGATTTTCTGAGCTCCAGATGTGCACATTATGAGTGTTAACATGTCCACTAAGGTGAAAGGTCGATTCATCACTGAAGACGACACGATCCATAAAATCGTCATCGTGATGAGTCAACATGTCTTTTGCGAAGTTGGCACGTAATTGGTGGGCTGTCGGCTTTAGAGCCTGTAATAACTGTAAACTGTAAGGACGTAGCCGTAAGCGTTTTCTTACAACTTTCCAAACAGTCGTCACAGAAACGTGTAATTCACGACTATTCTTGCGGGCTGATTTTTTGGGCTACGAGTAAACGACTCTCTCACTCCCTCAACAGTCTCTTCCCTTACTCTTGGTCGTCCCGTGCTCTTCCCTTTACAATGGCGGTATCTTCAAGCTGATGTACCGTCTACAAATGTTTTCACCAGGTGGATCACAACCGATTTTAATGCGGAACGCACGTTGCACAGTAGCTACAGATTAAGTCTTTGCAAACTGCAAAACACAAAACGATTTCTGCTTACTAGTCGCCATCTGTGCTACTACCGCTGTCTAGCAGATTGCAGCAGAAACATTGCACGTACATAGGCACTTGTGCCAACAAACAAAACTGTTTGAGTTGCTTTTTCATTTGACATATCATTTATAACTGTAAGTTTAATATAATACATACCATAACGAGTTAAAAACTCGGTATTCATTTATATACATCCTGTATAAAGCACAGCTTAGTGATTTTTAGTCACAATGTGTCCAAGTAAGTTAACATTTTCTGAAGCTCATACCGAAAGAAATACCTGTTTTTGTTTCTTTTGCTCCTACAATAGATAATACGAAAATACTAATTTATTACTAATTCAACACAGTACAATTCCACAATTTTTTTAGGAAATATTCCATAACTTTATCTTGGTATAAAAAGCTAAAGAATCCATCCCAGATGAGGAGGGTATCACACCCTCCCCAGATAAGGAGGGTACCAGCCGGAATCAAGGTTGTTGGCTCCCATGCTTGACTGGAGATCCTGTAGCTAAGTCATTTAACACCACCCAGTTGCAGTTTCAAAGAGTTATCATGAAATATTGTACATAAAACTGAAAACTAATTAACTATTTAATAATGATTTAGTTATGGGGAATGACAATGGTAGCCAGATAAAAAATATATTACATTCTATAAAATTGTTTAAGTGGATATACCTAGGATTTCTATATATAACTTCAGATACAGGTATAGGTGGTACATGGGACATCCCAGACACTACGACCTACAAAGATATATTATGATTACTACCTACAGGAGGAAAGGATGTAATGAAGGAACCAAAGATGTTGGCCGCAGGATTGAAGAATTGCTGCCTAGAAATGGCCAACAAGAGGTTTTCTAATTTCCAGGTTGAGTGTACCCTTTGCTTTAAGTGGGGACCGTACCACCATGATACCACCATTCGCATGAAACTTAGAGGCCTAGAGAAGAAAATGTAATGAAGGTTAATAAAAAATGAAAAGTAATAAAAGTATATAATCGGAAATTTCGTGGATCACATTGAGTGATCAAGTGCAATTGAACCCGCGGTCTCCCGAATGCGAGATCACATTTTATCGCAGAAACATTTCTCTTGATTTATTTTGAGTGAGTTACGACACTCTTTTACTTGTGTAATAATAATTCCAAAATATATTGGTGAAATATCTATATTTCCTCAGAGTATTACTATGACAATAGCAGGAATCATCTGGACTTGTAGGAAAGTAAATTCTGTAATGCACAGTTTCAAGTGTTTAAACATGCCTCTCCCTAGAAACTTAGCAAAGACTTTGATGCAAACAGTGGTGACGCCCAATACAATTATTGGATTTCCTCCTACGAGATTAAGATCTGAGATATCACGTAAATTGCATCTGCTTCATAATACGTGCATCTGGATGTGCGACATTACGATGTTACTACGGCATTTCTCTTGAAGTTGGTGTGGATCTGTGTAAGTGAATGTAAAATTGAAACCTTAAACTTTTCATCTCATGATCTTCACACAGGCTCGCAAAATTCTGACATTATTTGAATTCTATTTCAACTAATATTTCCATGTTCATCAAGTAAGCTCTGGAACTGTTCATTGTCAAATAATTAGAGAGACTATTATACTTAAAATACGTCTTGCTGTCCTTGTAGTTTCTAATTAATAACCAATTTAAGAAAAATTAAATATACTTTCTCTATGCAAGTACACACATTGGTTTTTACAGTTAACTACTTTCAACACATCTTCTATTATACAAGTATGTTCAACGATTTACGTTTATTCATATTTTATCATGATGTTCCTCCGAATAGTTTCATTTGTGTAACCATTGGGATAATGAGCTTTGGATATATACCACCCTCCAGGGGCCTACTGGTGTAGGTATGACAATTGACGATCCCGGGGTCTTGAGCCACTGTGACACCCTCGTGGTGAGGGGTCAGACAAAACACCCACCCGCGTGTAGGCCGTGCGTGGAGACCCGTGTAGGTGGAAAGGTTTGTCCTGTTGGTTGAGGGATGCGCCCCTGAGCTCGTTCCAGTCTTCTTCTGAATTCGGGGAGGGTGAGCATTTCCAATACACTACTTTGGTTACTGCTTCGCCTAAAAGGGAGGTTAGGGGCTAACCCACCCCTAATCAATCGACCAGGACTAGGCCCATCCCTCCCTTCCTTCCGCCCTCCCTCCCGCCCTACCTCCCTCCCTCACACCCACCCACCCACCCACCCCCCATCCGTCCGTCCGTCCGTCCATCCATCCAACCATGTGTGTATAGGTATATATTTATAACGTTTTAACGTTTTGTTTTCTGGGTCTGGTAGTTAATTTGCAGCAATTTGTTGAACTTTCCAGTTTTCAAACTGTCTACCACTATTTCTTAAGAGTTCATAACGGAAGTTAGGTATTTCTACAAGTTAATCAACATTAAAATTAATAATAAATGATCTTTGGTTTCCTAAGAACAGCATTTATTCGTACTTATAAGCGATAAATATTAGAGGAAGTGGAGATTTCTGTACTCATGCATGACGGTAAATTGTTAATTATGAAAAAGAGGGTAAACAGAAAATTAAGATAGCAGTAATAAGATTTTAAGGAATTAAAGAATGTACTAGATTTGAGTTAATAAGAAATGAAACAGAAAGAAATTGAATATATTTAAACAAAATTGAAGGGAATAAAAGCAAGTGGAAAAAGGAGATGAGCTGCATCAGTAAAGAAAGCATACGTGCTTTAAATTGCAGATACATACCAGTAGGCAAAAGAGACATTGCACGTCCTAGAAAAAGATGGGAATAGAAATGATGTGAAGACAAGCAGGTGTAATACCTAGTCCCTGAAGTCCAGAAGAAGATTATCAGGTTTTTCATTGTATTTTGCCTCTATGTTTTATCCTATCTTCTCTTATTAATTAAAATTTGGGGTGAACCTTCTTTTGTTGTTGTAATTTACGTCCTGCAACCTTAACTCATATCGGACCTGAATGGAATGGATGAAATGATGCTCAAAAGAGACCGGGTTCCATGGAGCTTAGAGTTACCCGATATTCGTCCTACAGGATAAGGGAAAACCCCGAAAAAAACCTTATACAGGCAATTCACCCTGACCGAGATTCGAACTCGGGACCTCTTAACATGAGGCAGACATGCTACCACCACGCTACCAAGGCGAGCTGAACCTTCTTCTGCAAGGTCTTTCCTTCCTCACTCCCTAACTCTGTTAATTTTTCTAGAAACTGCTAACCAAACTTTTAAATTCATGGTACTGAATATTCAAAGACTCGTGTGTTTCCCTTTGTTACTGTCATCCCTAAATGAGATCGCTTTTTTATTTAGCGTCCTCAAACCATAATGCATATCAGACGGTGGATGAATGAGTGAAAAGATGCTCAAATAAGATTAGGGTTCATACAACTTAGAGTTACCCGACACTCATCTTTCAGCATATGGAAAACCCCCGAGAGAACCTTATCCAGATAAATCACCCTGATCGTATCTCTTTTGAGCACTATCAGTTACATACAGAGGAGAACAAGGTCCACTACAGCTACGTTCGGTCTTGGACAGGATCGTTATACCTAAGGAAAGATGAATACTAATTATGCTTACCCATAAAATGATTTATATTTATGACATTCCGCAATTAACTCCAGATTGGCCTTGCTGTGAATATTTTACACAAATATTTAAAACAGCAATAACTTAGAAATATTACCTATCAAAAAACAGCAAAAGCTGAACTTCAAGTATCTCCAATTCGAGAATGTTGGCCACTAAATTTTAAAAATAGAATGTAAAACCATTTACACCAAGCTATGGCAGGTACTACGTTTTACACCAATAGCTTCGCACTAAAATTTAATCTTATTATATTCTGTTGGCCTAATGGGAAACAAACACGCCGTAGTAGTTTCATTGTTGGCAATCTTAGTTCCCGCCTTTGAGAACCAGGCAAGTTCAGACATACTCAGTATCGCCTACCGCTGTAATGGAGGTAACATGCAGTTAAAGTTGATGTTAGAAGGAGATCCGGAGTTTCTTTCAAACGTAATCACTGCTGATGTAACTTGGCTACATCATTTTGATCCTGAGAGCAAACAGCAATGCTCAGTGTAGAAATCTCCTGCATCAACAACCTCCAAAAAGCAAAAGTGGTTGCTTCTGCTGGCAAGCAACTCATCTCATTCTTTTATATTGATGGAATGGTTTATCAGCATGCTGTACCTACACACACACATCAGTAACTGGACAATACTACAGGGATGTCCTGAAAACATTGCAAGTCTATATCAGGCGCAAAAGACTACATTTCCTTGAAGTAGGCTGGATGCTGCACCACGATTAATGCGCGGCCGCATATTGCCCAAGTTTTTGCTCAATATCTTGCAAAAATTAACGTGAAGTGCATCCCTCACCCTCCCTGTAGTCCAGTTTTAGCCCCATGTGACGTTTTTCTGTTCACTAACTGAGGAAACGCCTTCTTGGAGGTATTGTCCATCATCAGAAGCAGTGGGGAATGCTGCGGAGGCGATTTTGAAGGATTTCTCAAAAATATTTCCCAGCGTGTCTTAGAAGACTGGCAGAAACTCCGGGAAAAGTGCATCGCGTTTAGGGGAGACTATTTGAGAAGGACCTCGAAATTATGAGGATGAGTAAAGGTACTTTGTCAAAAAAGATTGTCATCATTCTTTATTGAACAGCCCTCATAGTTTGGCGTTTTGTATATTTTTCCAACTATATATCACGTGTTTTGGTCTCAAAGAAGAAAACGAAGTAATATTGTGACTAAGTTCAAGAATATGTGGTTCTTCTGTTTTTCAACACTTGTTGGTGTGTCGGCAAACAATATTAAAACGGATGAAAGTATCTGAAATGAGCCTAAGATACATAGAAGTACTTCCTCAAAATTCATCTTAAAGAAAAGGGAGAACCTCCAAGAATCAAAGGGTACTCGAATAACTCGACAAAATTTGGAAAGGCCCACTATCTCACACCACAGATATGTGCAGTGGTGTGAACTTAAACCTTGGAAACTTTCAGGTAGCAAAGATGTCTAATAGAGCCTACATACTTCATGTGTCAAACTAATGCAGAGAACTCTCTTGTGGTGGACAAAAGAAATACTTGTATTATTTTTGTAATATATAATTTTACAATTAAAATAATAATACAGAAATCGCAAAGATTCGCTTTGTAAATTGAAAATTCTTGCCGTGACCAACCTTTTAGCTTTTTAGGTAGTGAATACGCTAAAGAAACACGTGTAGTGTATATTGCATTATGTGTTATAAGATACACTTGGTATCTGAAAATATGAAAAATAAATTTTTCTGACACAATCTTAATTTCCAACAAATAATTACGGAAATCTGAAGAACTGTCTGTGTGGCCAACCTTCCAGGTGACGGCCGTCGCCGATTAACCGTCCCAGCTGAGAAACGAGCCGCAAACCAAATTTTTATTTTGGAATATAAATTCTGGTGAGAACCTTAGTGTGAACAGCTTACGTATTCTTTGCTAGCCACGTAGCAGAACGAAGAATGTCCAGAACAACCTAACTGGAGAGAGAGATCCGCTGTAAACCACTGGCGGTTGTCCTGATTAAACCGAGTACACGGTCAAGAATTCTGTACACGCAGAGTGATAATTGCATAGTATTCCGGGATCGTGCAGAGAGCGGCATCATTTATACATCAGAAGCGAGTGGAATTAGCGTCTGGCCGTGACGACAGCGACGCCACTCAAACCGGCGGAGATTAATGGACTTCCTAGCGTCAGTATCAGCCTCAAACACTTCTAGACAACTTCTTCCACCTATCATTTGGTCGTTCATCCTCCCTTTTTCCTCTTATGCCCTTCTCTATACATCAAGGATATAAACAATGTTTTCAGAGAACCGGAAGCAACTTACTCTCAAAAAACAACAATAACAATAACGACAACGATAATAATAATAATAATAATAATAATAATAATAATAATAATAATAATAATAATAATAATAATAATAATAATAATAATAATAATAATAATAATAATAATAATAATAATAATAATAATAATAATAATAATAATAATAATAATAATAATAATAATAATAATAATAATAATAATAATAATAATAATAATAATAATAATAATAATAATAATAATAATAATAATAATAATAATAATAATAATAATAATAATAATAATAACAATAATAATAATAATAATAATAATAATAATAATAATAATAATAATAATAATAATAATAATAATAATAATAATAATAATAATAATAATAATAATAATAATAATAATAATAATAATAATAATAATAATAATAATAATAATAATAATAATAATAATAATAATAATAATAATAATAATAATAATAATAATAATAATAATAATAATAATAATAATAATAATAATAATAATAATAATAATAATAATAATAATAATAATAATAATAATAATAATAATAATAATAATAATAATAATAATAATAATAATAATAATAATAATAATAATAATAATAATAATAATAATAATAATAATAATAATAATAATAATAATAATAATAATAATAATAATAATAATAATAATAATAATAATAATAATAATAATAATAATAATAATAATAATAATAATAATAATAATAATAATAATGCACAGTGATCCGATTATATCAAAGTTGTTACACAGATTTCTAACTAAACAATTTAGTTTTTACGTTTTAAACAATTTTTTAACATGTCACCTTCAAATGTGTTTCCCTGCTCACTCTTCTACAAACAAACCTTATATAAGTATATTGTTCTAACTACAAACTAATTAACCTGGGACAGCTATCGGTTCACATTTCCACACTTCGTTATTTCGATAGCACAAAGTAAAAACTAAACGTGATGTTTAAATTTACCACTTTTTAAACGTGCTTTAAGATTTTCAATAAAATTCTACTTCAAACAATCCATGATGTGAAAGTTTAGCCGGCCTCTAACAGTCTTAATTACAATGCCTTAAAAGCATGATGAAATATTTATCTTTAATTTTCTTTGAATAACCTATAAAACCTTTTTATTGCAAAGAAATGTATAATTTTGTATAACATAACATTAAGAGTTAGTTGCTTCACATTAGCTGTGTATAAGCGAAGGTTTTGGATAGGTAGAGTCAAACTGAGAAGTTCAATGCCATGTCTAGGATTTGAACCACGGATAGATTGGTTTCACTCCAGTCGCTCTTATCCTTTGAGCTACCTTTTCCAACGTGTCGTCCTGACATTAAATTCTCCAATTGACTCACATATTTTCCCGGTAAACAACTAGGGGCTCTCGTATTCGAGGTGCACCTTTTGTGGCGGCTTATTGCTGTAAGTACTTGAGTCGCAGGCTTCATCATTTAACTCTTATTATTTAACTGATGGAAATTAATCCTTCCCTAACACTGCCCTAACGCTATCCGTATATAGGTTAAGGTTTTGGATGGATAGAGTCAAACAGAAAAATTCAATGCCATGGCTGGGATTTGAGACACGGATCTCCTGGTTTCCGTCCAGTCGCTCTTATCCATTGAGCTACCTTGGCCAACGTGCCTTCATGACATTAAATTAACGATGAAGCCTGGCACTTAAATACTTACAATAGTAAGCGCCACATACGATGTATCTCGAATAAGAACCCGTAGTAGTTTACCGGGAAAATATGATGATGGCACGTTACCATGGTACCACAATGGCTAAGAGCGACTGGACGGAAACCTGAAGATCCGGGTTTAAATCTCGGCCATTGCATTGAATCTTTCTGTTTGACTCTATCAAAACTTTAGCCTATTCATGGCTGAAATAAAGAAACGATTAATTTCCATAAATTAACTTTAAATAATAAGAGATTAAGAGTTAGACATAGCACACAGAGAAATGTGGGTATCTTACAAATACAAACTTAATTTAAAGTTATTTTGTGTGTGTTAGCATTTCATAGATAGATGTTATTATTAATTTCTGCCACTGAGCGTTTTAAAGTCTGCCACTATTAAATTTTTTCTCGGATTTCATGCAAAAGAGTTACCAGTTCCTCTGTTCACTTGTACTTAAAAATCGATTACAATTAAAATAAAGACAAATGAAGTTTTGTGCGAAAACTATAATGGTTCTAGAAAGTCCCTTGAATCTAACCATCCGATTTTCAAAAACGAGTTCCGAAAAGATCTTGTGTCGAGGTTATCCGTGGCCATTCATATAGTGTTACTTGACACGAAGATCGAGCTCGATTGAAAGGACTAGACCTAAATTGGTCATATTTGACAAATATTAATAAACTGACAGAAGTAAAAAAATGTGGGGCTCCAGTACACATATTCAAAACACACGCGAGGAGAAATATTGTCAAAAATGTTTACAGTTATACCTAAATAGTACACTCTAAGCGAGTGAGATGACACTATGGCCTAGTGTGCGATTCGCATTCAGGAATTCGTAGGCTAGATCAGCGTTGACCGCGTACTCTAACTACTCTTTGTGGTTTCATCTTGTCCTTTATTTGAATACTTGTGTATTCGTTTTAATTTTAGGTGTAGCAGTTCTTATAATAGAGCATCTGATAGGAAAATATGAGGGCTGTTCAATACAGAATGATCATAATCTTTTTACGTTAATAATTTTGCGCACTAAAATTCAATCTTATTATATTCTGTTAGCTTATTGTGAAACAAACACGCTGTAGTAGTTTTATTGTTGGTATTTCTGGTTCCCGCCTGTGAGAACCAGGCAAACTCGGATATGTTCAGTATCACCTACCGCTGCAATGGAAGTAAAACTTGAGAAACAATATGCGGCTTTGAAATTCTGCTTTCGTCTCCACAAACCCTCAGTTAAGGCCTATGCAAGGTTACAGGAGGCCTATGGAGAGTCTGTTCTTCCCTACAGCACAGCTGGAAGGTGCTTTAAAATGTTTAAAGAGGGGAGACAATCAATTTCAAAGGAAGGTGGATCCGGTGCTGCAGTTACTGCTCTTACGGAAGATAACATCAACACTGCTGCTGCCATTGTGAGAGAGGATCGACGAATTACTTTAAGATCACTTTCTGAAATACTGAACATTTCAGTGGGTGCTACCCATACTGAGGCGACGGAAATATAACACATGAGACGTGTTTGTGCGCGATGGGTTCCGAGACTGTTAATTCCAGAACAAAAGGACATTCGCATGCATGTCTGCATGCAATTAAAGTTGATGCTGGAGGAAGATTCGGAGTTTATTTCAAAAGTAATCGCTGCTGATGAAACTTGGCTACATAATTTTGATCTTGAGAGCAAACAGCAAAGCTCAGTGTGGAAAATCTCCTTCATTACCAACCTCCACAAGAACAAAAGTGGTCGCTTCTGCTGGGAAAGTTATGGTCATCTCATTCTTTGATATACATGGAAAGGTTTATCAGCATGTTGTACCTGCACACACATTTATAACTCGACAATACTACAGGGATGTCCCGACAACATTCCAAGTCCATATCAGGTGCAAAAAACCACACTTCCGTGATGCAGACTGGATGCTGCACTACGATATAGAGCGGCCGCATATTGCCAGTGTTATTTCTGAATATATTGCAAAAAGCAGCGTGAAGTACATCCCTCACCCACCGTAGAGTCCGTATTTAGCCCCATGTGACTTTTTTGTATTCTGTAACTTGAAGAAACGCCTTCGTGGGGGGAATTATCTATCATCAGAAACAGTGGTGAAGGCTGCGGAGGTGATTTTGAAGGATCTCTCAAAAATTTATACCAGTATGTATTTGAAGACCGGCAGAAACGCTGGGACAAGTGCATCGCATTCAGGGGAGACTAAATTGAGAAGGACCTTCCAAATTATGAGGATGAGCAAAGGTACGTTGTCAAAAAATGTGATCATTCTTTATTGAAGAGCCCTCGTAATTATTAATATTAATTTTTCTTATAATTTTGTAAAGAATCTAAAATTATTTTGAATAATGCTTAAGGGTTAAATTGATTAAATTAAGTTTAGGAAATGAAATTATATAATTAAAAATTAATGCAGCGATTGTATTGTTCGCTAGGTATAACGTAGTATAGAAAAAAAATGTGTAGTTAAATGTGTAGTTGATGGAATATATCAATAATCTTCCTCTGAAAAAGGAGCGCGTCATTCTAAGTCTGAAAGTTGCAGAAGATGGACGTAAGGCAGCATGATTGTGAGTTTCAGTGTGTAGAGATATAAAATCGTTTAGTTTGAGATTGTAAAGAAAAAGTACAGTTCAAAAGTGTTTGATTCGATTAATTTACAACGTGGTTTGTTCACTTTAAACCTGAATTAAAGATCAGTATGTTTTAAATGGAACTGAATAATTATTTAATCTTTGTTAAACCATTTTAGAGAAATCAAAGAAAAATATCCGGCCGAGACCACGCCTTGGCATATGAGTTGATATCTTCTAGCTTGAAATTTAACATTTTTTATTTAAATTGGAAACAAATACGACGAACTCAAGTTAAAAGAAATTCAAGAAACATCAACTCACCACCCCGCAAAACGTCATACACACCAAATATTTTTTTTTCAGGTCTAACTTTACATAATTTTTCTTCATTCCATTTCCTTATAAACTTCCAGGAGTATCTACTTCTAGGTTCTTGCTGTACGGCAATGGGGATATTTGCCACGCATATTTGCTAACTGTAATTACTGTTCTCGGCACTGTAAAGCGTTGTATTTTGACTTTTCACTCCTGGGGAGGAAGCCTTTTCGATACCGGGAGTTTTGGTGGTTATCCAGAGGTTCTGGTGCCCGAGATGAACCCTCAGTACTTGCTAGTAACTTCAGCGCCTCTCTAAGGTCTATCTACTTTCTACCCTGTGGATTCTTACAGTTCCTTCACTTCATCCCTTGCTCTTAAGTGGCGTTAGCCGCAATATTTCTCTTTGTAGGTCTGAGTTTGAGAAGTTTTCACTTCCGTATCTCAGCTTTACCCTTTAAACCATTTTTTGTGTGTAAATTACGTCCTCCAACGTTAAGTCATATCGGACGATGAATGAAATGGATAATGATACTCAAATGGGTACGGAGTCCATGGATCTTAGAATTACCTGACATTCGTCTATCAGGATAAGGGAAACCCCGGTAAAACCCTGATCCGGGTAACTCACCCTGACCGAGATTCGAACTCGGGACCTCTTGAACGTGAGGCAGAGATGCTACCATCTAGGCTACCGAGTTGGGCCAAACATGTCAGTGCTATTATTTTATTATTTAATTTTTTAAAACAGATTTGACATAGAAATTTAATACGCCCCCCTGTTTTGTTCATTGATTTGTCTACTCTACAATGATCTTTTATTCAATGTATGGCCGTAGAGTCCGACTACCATCAACATACGAAGTTGGAGGGACAAAGGAAGAGAATGACATCATTGGTGACGAAATGAGAGTATAGATTTAAGACATAGGAAGTTAAGGGAATATTTTACTCAATCTGTTTCGTTTTATATAATCAGCATAGTTTTTGACTTAGTTGTTTCATTAGGTAACATTTATCAAAATATATGTACTGTTCTCCCACCACAAGAAGGCAAGCGAGGCCTGGAGAGGTAGAGAGGTTTGAACTGTTTATCTGCTCTGGTAGCCGATCTGTTTAATTTTTAAATGAGTATATGGGTGTGCATATGATTCACCCATACTGCCAGATCTAACGCTTGTTTAACTGCATTGCTAGGTACAGTTCATCGGTGAGTTATGTGACCACACTTTATTTTACATGAACCTGGGATCTTTATTATATCCGGAAGGTGAGCATAAACATCCTGCGCACAGTAAATGTGATCGCATTACACACTTCTGTCTTTTCTTTTTAATTTACGTCCGCCCCAACGTTAAGTTATATCGGACGGTGAATGAATTGGGTGAAATGATGCTCAAATGAGTCCAGGGTCTATTGAGCTTAGAGTTACCCGACATTCTTATTGAAGGATAAGGAAAAAACCCGGAAAACCCCTTACCCAGTTAACTCACCCTGACCGAGATTCGAACTCGGGACCTCTTGAACGTGAGGGAGACATACTACCATCTACGCTACCGAGGCGGGCACACTTCTGTCTTGCCTTTGTGTTGGATGGACAGTACATAATAATGCAAATAATTCACTGTTTTTCTTCGTTTAAGTTAGAATCTACATTTCATTAGTACTGTTTATAATCCTTCTGGCTCACCTGAACAGTTAATGAGGGTTATTAGTGTGTTGCTTTTAATCTTAATATCCGTGAATATTATAACAAAATTTGTAGGCAATTCCTATTTTCTGTGTAATTCACAAACAGGTGTTCAACCGTAGGACTGGCAGCCGCTTTACTCTAGAGCACAGAGTAAACGTGAACAGGATGCTGTCACACCTCTGAAACAAATGTGCCTATCTGCTGACACCTCTCTTGTACAGAAGTGTTGCTTGGCAAGTTGTCTGGTTTCCCATCCCAACCCAAACAATAAACATTGGCATCTCGCGTAACCAAAATTGAACGTGTCGGAGAGCAAACGTATAGGAACTTTGATGATAGTATAGGTGTCCACTGACACATAATGCACTGCTTTCGACCCGTGTGTCATCAACATCCGCTGTGCCAGATGTCCTGTGAAGTAGGCGATTTCGTGTTTGAGATGTGAGTCCGCATCTCTCTTGCAGGACGTCCAAACACAATTGACATGCTGCAGGTCACCGGTAAAATATTGGTTTTATAACTCGCAATGTAGACTGAAAATGGTGTGCACTTATTACATACACCCCCACGTTAAACCATTAATAACACAAATACTGTATCTCCATAATGAAGGATGGGTCGATACCAGGTTTTCACGATATTCAATACCGATACACGAATTCTGCACGATAGCATCAACATTTCTAAACTCGATACAGTTATTTCTACTTGTGGTTTAAATAAAAAATTGAATGTCGGGAGACCTTTATAATGCTAATGAAATTAAGTAGGTGTACATATTTAATGAAAATAGTTTAAAGCCTTCAGTTCATTTATTTCTAAGCTCCACATTTGAAAGCAAAGTGAATTTTTGAAACAGTCCAATTTTATAAGTTTTTGTTCACATATACTAGCATTTTCACTCTCTCGCAGGTCGTCTACTTTTTCTGCCACATATGAGTCACGATGTGCTAAATATCTTTAAGAGAAAACTATTGGTGGAATACTAAATAACACTAGGGAACACGTTTTTTATACCCGAAACAAAATAGGCTAATTCTTATGCAGAATGATTCGCTGATGCCAAAAATGCCTCTGAAAGTGCTGTATCACGTAACGTTTTTGAGATATTCTTATTCCTATTCTTTTATATAGAATTACAGAAATGAGGTACGATACCAACTCATATTGACTTAATTTAAAATAACAGTCGTCTTATTATTAAATAATACCTTTATACCTGAAAAGAATGTGAATACTATGGCAATTTACTACCTTCAATAGCTTTATTTCATGTCATAGGAATGAAGGAGACATACGATTCCATGTCCATAATTTTAGATGCTATTAGTTATCAAAACCATGGCTGGGAAATTTGTAGTGACCTCAAGGTAGTTGCATTGCTAACGGGACTGCAGGGAGGTTTCAAAAAATATTGTTGTTTTTTGTGCTTATGGGACAGTAGGGCAACTGACAAGCATTTCATAGTGAAAGAGTGGGGAGAAAGGGAAGACTATACCCCTGGAGCAAGCAGTGTTAAGTATGTGCCTCTAGTAGACCCAAACAAAGTTCTTCTCCCCCCACTTCACATAAAGCTCGTGCTAATGAAGAATTTTGTTAAAGGTTTGGACAAAAGTGGAAGTGCATTTGAGTATTTAAGGAGCATCTTTCCCAAAATAAGTGAATCTAAATTGAAGGAAGGTATATCTGTCGGTCCTCAAATAAGACTACTTCTTAAAGACAGTGTTTTTGAATCAAAGCTTAAACGTGTTGAACTGGCAGCATAGAAATAATTTAAATCGACGGTGGAAGGCTTTTTGGGGAATAAAAGGAACAAAATTATGAAACTTTAGTCTCAGAACTATTAAGGAGCTACAAAGAAATGGGTTGCGTATGTCACTTAAAATGCACTTTTTGCACTCTCACCTTGATAGTTTCCCTACAAACCTAGGAGCTGTAAATGATGAGCAAGGTGAGCGTTTTCACCAGGACATTTCTGAGATGGAAAGACGTTACCAGGGTATCGCTGGGATTCAGCCATGTTCGGAGACTATTGTTGATTCCTCAAACGGGAGAGTACATGTCAATACAAAAAAAAAAAAAAAAAAAATCAACAGTGAAAAACTTCTGAGATAATTCAGGTATGTGGTTTTCATCATTATCTTGTGTTTATTTATTTTAATAATATTTATTATTTCCAATGTTATTTGGCAATAAAATACCTATTATTTTCAAGCAATTAAATATGAGTTATCACATCGCATTTCTGTAAGTTTTTATAAAAAATTATGAATACCTAAAAAACATTACGCGATAGAGCATGTTGAGGGGCATTTTTGTAATCAGTAGATCAGTTTACATAAGAATTTGCCTATTTTATTTCGGGTACATGAAAATAATTTTTGTTTTGTTCCCCAGTGTAATTAGCGGCTTTCCTTTATCTTTACTTAAATTTTGTATTTCGTTTTCCAGTAATCCAATGTACTAGAAAGAGATGATAAATCGTCGTTGAGATATGCACTGATTTTTTTCTGGGCACCGTTAACTGGCCGTGATTTTAACACACGGTTGCTTTCTTGCATATTATTATTGTACAGGTACCACAATTTTGACAATTGAAGAATTAACACCGAAGTGTCGATGCAACGCAAATTTCGTATCGAGAAACCATCCCTATCCATAATATATTCTATTTCAGCCCCTACATTTATAGCATCACACACTTTTTAATATTACTTTAATGAGCCTCCAGTTTGTTTTATAGGGTATGTAATAGGAATATTCCATGTGAAAATTATCAAATCCACTCTTTAAAAAATTTTAGCTTAATACAGCAATGAAGAATATAGGTATACAATAGGTACACGATTTTAAATTCACATATTTTAAAAAGTAGGTTCTTGAGATATTATTTATTTTCTCTATCACGTACATAGTAGGTAGCAGAATAAATGTCTTGGTAATCTCTGAAAGCGAAAAAGGAGCCTTTATACAAAGGTTCTTGCATGTGATTTTTCCTGCGCGTGCATGTGTCTGTCTTTGCCGCGTTCTCTTTCTCTATCTCTCTCTGTTTTTTTTTTTTTTTTTTTTTTTTTTTTTTTTTTTTTTTTTTTTTTTTTTACGTCCTCCAACGTTAAGTCATATCGGGCGATAAATGGAATGGGTGAAATTATGCTCAAATGAGCCAGGGTCCATAGAGCTTAGAGTTACCCGACTTTCGTCTTTCAGGATAAGGGAAAACCCCGAAAAAAGCTTATCCAAGTAGCTCACCCTAACCGAAATTCGAACTCGATAACTCTTGAACGTGAGGCAGACATGCTACCACCGTGCTACCGAGGCGGGCGTGTATGTGTGTGTATGTGTGTGTGTGTGTGTGTGTGTGTGTGTGTGTGTGTGTGTGTGTGTGTGTGTGTTTGCTAATGCCCATGGACAATATTTCTCAAGAACGAAAAGCCTGCTAAATAGTAAACTTGGAATTTAAGTTAAGCGACACGATAACATTCAAAAAAATCCTCAATGCCAAACAAACCTTTACAAGTATTTTGACTGAAACATGCGTGAATTATCCTAAATCTTATTATGCACAATTGTAGATATCGTTAAGGTAGGATAGATTCTTGGGGAGGGTATTCGGCACTGTGACCAGAACCTATGCCCAAGTGGGACATACCAGGGACGAAGGATGGTGCGAGAGGAGACAGAGGGTGGCTGATACAAGTAGTCACTAGAGTACAGAGGGTAGGATCCCTACTAACGACCAGGCAGGTCAATACAGCCGGCATGCCTCCTCCGTGGTCCTCAAGACTACGTCGGCCTGGAAACCAGAGACGCTTTTACTAGAGGAACCATTTATCAGGAGCACATCAACCTCGATGCAGCGTCGAGACCCCTCAGACACTTCTACCCTGAAAAGGACCACCAGAAGAATTATGAGCTGGATTTATAATGGAGATGAAATGGAGGGAAAGAAAATTTGGGGTTGTAATTAACCTACCAAGCATTCACCTGGCGACCAGGAATCCCCGAAAAAACCTATGGGTAGGTAGAACGACCACTAGGGAATCGAACTCTGGCCTCACATCGCCGCATTCGTAGTTTTCCATTTTCATTACATTTATTGATATTTGAATTTCCCAACATCTATACTATTTTGCCCTTGTTATGAAAAGATGACCCAATTTTAAATCCATCATATAGTGATGAGATATGAACAATTTTGGCTTCTGTAAGACTACTTTATACCTCCTATGAAAATTTTTGAGGTATATAGTTCAATCCCCATTGGGTTGCTTTCTTTCCCCTCAGCTTTTTCGTACTTTTCCCGTCTTGGTAGGCGAATGTCCACCCACTCTAATTTTATCACGAATTTTATGTCTGTAATTTCCTTTAAACTGCTTCAAGATTGGACCAGATGGGGGTGACTGGTGTATTGTGGCGGGACACTGGAATTTATGCTGCATAAGATTTCTGTCACCCGCTTTGCTGAGCGGCTCGTCTCTTCCAGAGCCACTGGATCACAGGAAGTTTTGTGCCGTCGTCAGGATTGTGTGCAATCTGGAACAGTTACGGACCATATTCTTGCCATATTCTTCATGTTTAATTTGTTGGAACCTGGTCGCCGTTCATAACTCCCCTGATACTTCCTCACAGGAGTCAAGTAAGTCAATTGTAGCGTTCTACTAACGATCATGTGTGGTGTAGTGATGCTGCTCGAACCGTTACCGTGGCTTTATCTTTGTTAACAGAAGCTTCTGAGATAACGCACTGATTATTCCTGTAAGACTGAGAGGACTACTGGCGCGCCACTCGGTCGTGTGCTAAGCATCAATGAACGCTTCACTTCAGCCAATGGAATGCGCAGGAATCAGACATTACAAACAGATGTTATGTCCACGCTGAGTAGTCAGTGCGTTATCTAAGAGATTTCTATTAACAAAGATAAAGCCAGCGTAACGATTTGAGCAGTACGACTATACTTGTGTCTCTCCATCTGAATAATCCTCAAATAACTCAATAGTAAAACATTAAAACCTCATTTAACCTTTTATGGAATGAATAAGTAAAAAGCAAACAAAATTGCAGGTTTGAAACAAAAGGCCACATTTATTATCACGGGTATTCATATGCAACGGAAGGAGATTAATATTGGCTGATTTGAGAGTGCACGGAACATGCAACAATGCATCAAACACAAATCCTTAATTTAGAGACGTGCAAATACTAAACTTTTGGGAAACTCTGCAGTATGTTATTGATAAATTTTGAGCATATAGGAAGAATTGTTTACTAAAACAATACACGCACCTTCCTTCCTTTCTTTCTTCCTTCCTTCCTCCCTTCCTTCATTCCTCCCTTCCTCCATTCCTCCCTTCCTTACTTCATGCCAATGAAATGTTATGTTTATTGCTTTCGGATTTCCATATTCCACTCCAAATCGCCCGGCAACTACTCTGTCGCATGAGAGCTGCGGGTATGCAGAGTCTTCAGGCGACATTAGCTCTTATTGGTACAACAGAGTGTATTCATAAACTTCAAGATTAAGTTTCTTCTAATACTTTTTCCTTTGCCACTATCCTGTTATATACTTTTAACTTAGATATATGAGATTCGCTCATCCAGTTGCAGCAATGTAAGTTATTCTACCAAGTTTTAAGTATTATGCAGCAGCACATGTGGCATATATTCCATAACCGCTGCCTAATTGTCATACTACATAAATTTTCCACATATGAGTAAGATTTAAGTCTTACTTTAGCAGGTGAGTTTACCTTGTATGTACTTATTATTGTAATGAGTTAGAAAAAACGTATGGTCTATTATTATAACGCAAAATATACTGGCGTTAAGCACCATTTAGTGTTCCTATTGTGACAAATATTTTACTCCAGGAATGTGTATTTATGCAGCAACTACGAAAAAGGTATTTGTATGCTAAATTTTTTCACAAAAGTGCTCTACACTATACTAAAACTTCATAAATATCATGTATATATAAAATGGACAGATATTTCTTCACATAGTCTCTCAGTCATTTGAATTCAGCGCTACGGCCCGTACCGATACTTCTTAAGAAGTATAACAATAACAGTTCGGACTAGATACTGTCCAGCAACGCAAAGTAAGTCTGTGAAAGGAATGCGCCCCCTTACACAGTGGGACAAGGACAGCGAATGTGTGTGGCAGAGATCACATGCTAAACAAAGAGCAGAATCGTAAAAAAAAAGAAATAAAAAAATAAAAAACATGCGCACTATTCACTCTATACACTAAAATCCAGAAGATTCACTCACAAAAAGAGAAGCCGTCCGAATATTTTTGTATGGTTTGTAGCTGAATTTATAGGTGGGGGTCCTAAACCGAGGGAGGGTGTAGGAACATTTTCCAACCCTCCTGCGTCTCATCCCCCGTAGAGTTTCTTTCCTGTGTTATACTATAGTCGTGCACATTCTGAGCGCTTTTTGCTAAAAAAACTTGTGACTGAAAAAGATATATTTAAATTATGGTGAAGTTTCAATTGATAGAGAAACCAAGAACCCTACTTTCAGGAAATCTCGACAACATTATAAAAAAGAGTGTAATTATTTCCTTTAAGGTCTGGAACAGGGATGCACTGCTTCTATAGTAAACAAAAAGTGTGATACTGACTCATATACACTATGACCAAAAGAAGCATAATTCGGGAAAATAGAGAACTGAAAGGGAAAACGGTAAGCGAGCACCATTAAACGTTATCACAGTGTGTCCTTCCCCTCACCTCCTCACCTCCTGGTGGTCTCTGATAGGTAAGGAGGTTCACGTTTCAAAGATCAACAAAACCAAAGCAGCAAACCAATACCAGATTATCAGACCCAGCAAATGCTTCAATCGATACTGTTCTACTGGGAACAGAGAGTATTGGCTTCACAAACCTTTTACAGGAGAGCACCAATATGCCACAAAGATGTCAAATGGACTTTCTTTGGAAGAGTAAAATCATCGCACGTCTAGAAGCAGGTCAGACAGACCACAGTCTCTGAGATTCTGGTGTGCCACAAAGTGTCATCTCCAGGCTTTTGCGACGTCTACAAGAAACAGGATATATTCGTCGGGTCCCTGTAATTGATCAACCAAGAGTCACAGGGCCAATATTTGACCATACAGGCACGGCGGCATCAGAGGATGTCCTTAAGACAGCTGCCTTCCAAGCTTGCAGCCACTTCATAATTTTGAGTTTTGAAGCAAACTTATACCGGAGTCTCAGGGTAGTCGACCACTAAGCCAGACGCTCAGCAGTGCATGCCCCACTCACTCGAATACACCAAGGGTCCCTTTAAAATGGAGTCAGCATCAACATTGAACTTTAAATAAATGGAGGAATGTGGTGTTAGAAAATGAGGTCAATTCAGTTTGAGGAATGATTCTCGTCGCACATTAATCTGGAGCTAACTGAAACCCAGTTTCACCTCACCAGCATCGTGGAAACACGCCCAGTTGGTGGTGGAGGTGTACATGTGTGGGCATATATAATGTTTAATGGACGTACAAATCTGTACACCTTCAACGGTGGTACTGGCAATGCCCAGAGGTACAGACAAGAGGTACTGCAGCACGTGTGGATTTTTCAGAGGTGCAGTTAGTTCACACTTCGTCTTAAAGGACTTTGAGAGGCAAGACGCGTGGGCTGGCCGACGATGTCCCAGGATATGAACTCTACAGAATATGCCTGTGATGCATTAGAAAAACGAGTTGCAGTCCGGCATACCACATCAAGGACACTTCCATATCTCGAACATGATTTCCGTGAGGAAACGGAACTGCTGCCTGCAGGGTTTTTGAACCATTTTATAGAGAGCATGCCAAGGTACTGCAAAGGCTTGTGTAGCCAAGAGGGTTTACCACATCCCATATTAATCGCTCATTGTCATTTTAGAAGTGATCGTCATGTTTTGTGCTTACGTAAAAAGGTGTGCCGAGGTCAAAATTATTTGCTATTTCTCACTATATTCCATTTCTGATCATGTATGATGCACTGATGACAACATTTGTATTATGCTTAATGTTCGCAAAATTGCGATAATGTGGATATTGAATTACGCTTAACTTTTGGACACTAGTGCAATTTCGTGAAAATCCAGGATACTGAGAACTATCCCATGCCTTTTATTTTTACAGAGTGATTATACTAAAGTTAATATAATGATCGCTTCCACTGTCAATTACACAGCAAACTTGCTATTTGTCTATACATTAGCTCGACAAGAAGCTGTTTTATAGTGTGAGAAAAAAGTACTTTAAACGCATGTGTTTTATTTCTGAAGTTATCGGCTTAAGTGCTATTCATCCAAGACTCACAACTTCAGAAAGGCATTTTGTTTCAGTGGAGGATTAAGAGAATCAATTTTCACTGCTTTTACCGCCACTTTCGTCTAGATAAATCTTTTAACATTCTTTTTTGCTGTCTGCTAAGGGCCTTCGTGACGATAAGTGAATAACTTTTGATCGCTCTGGCGTCCACTGCAATCTAAGTATACCCAACTTTTCAGAATGGAGGAAACACTCGGTTGGAAAAAAAGGGGAAAAAACTAAACTTCGAAATCAATGTCGAAGCTGGTAACACTCTTCTTTGGGCCTCAAGAGTATTCTTTGAGAAATTTGTGCTAACATTCTCAATATCTCCCTCTGGATACTTTTAGGATAACTTAGCATTAAACACAGGTCACGCAGTGACATTCCTACCTGTTTTCATTTATTTTTCATAGCTCAGGATGGAGGACCAGAATCACAAACGTTTGTACCAGGGATGTTCAACAAAGAATGATCATACTTCATTACGGTCATACTTTTTCGCACTAAAATTCAATCTTTTATATTCTGTAAGGTTAATGTGAAACAAACACGTCGTAGTAGTTTCATTGTTGGTACTCCTGGTTGCCACCTGTGAGAACCAGGCAAGTTCAGACATGTACAGTATCGCCTACCGCTGCAATGGAGGTAACACGCGAGGAAAAATATGCGGCTTTGAAATTCTGCTTTTGACTCATATCTTCAGTTGAAGTCTATACAATGTTACAGGAGGCCTAAGGAGCGTCTGTGGTTCCCCACACCAGAGCTCGAATATGGTTTAAAATGTTTAAAGAGGGGAAACAATCAATTTCAAAGGAAGGTGGACCTTGTGCTCCAGTTACTGCTCTTGCACAAGAAAGCATTAACACTGCTGCTGCCATTGTGAGAGAGAATCGACGAATTACCTTAAATTCACTTTCTGAAATACTGAAAACTTCATTATGTGCCACCCACACGTTGGTGACAGAAACATTACACATGAGACGTGTTTGAGCGTGATGGGTTCCAAGACTGTTGATTACCGAAAAAAAGGACATTCGCATGCAGGTCTGAATGCAGCTAAGTTGATGTTAGAGAAAGATCAAACGTAATCACTGCTAATGAAACTTGGCTATGTCATTTTGATCCTGAGAACAAACAGCAAAGCTCAGTGTGGAAATCTTCTTCATCACCAACCCCCAAAAAAGCAAAAGTGATTGCTTCTGCTGGGAAAGTTATGGCCGTCTCATTCTTTGATATTAATGGAATGGTTTATCAGCATGTTGTACCTGCACACACATCAGTAACTGGAAAATACTACCAGGATGTCCTGAAAGCATTGTAAATCTATATCAGGAACAAAAGATCACATTTCCATGAATCAGGCTGGATTCTGCACCAGGATAATACCCGGCCACATATTGCCAATGTTGTTGCTGAATATCTTGCAAAAGTCAACGTAAAGTGCATCCCTCACCCTCCCTATAGACCAGATTTAGCCCCATGTGACATGTTTCTGTTCTCTAACTTGAAGAAACAGTTGAATCGCTCAAAAATGGTTTCCAGCATGTCTTTGAAGACTGGCAGAAAAGCTGGGAAAAGTGCATCGCATTCAGAGGAGACTATTTTGAGAAGGACCATTAAAATTATAGGGTACGTTGTCAAAAAATGTGTGATCATTCTTTATTGAACAGCCGTCGTGTGCCAGATGAATGTTTGTCATGAAAACTTTGTGCATTACCTTACTCAAGGGCTATGGCCTTGTAAATAAAATTTTACAGATTTTAATTACACATTGTGTGTGCGAGTGTGTGTGTGTGTGTGTGTGTGTGTGTGTGTGCGCGCGCGCACTAAATTATCCACCGAAACCATCCGTCCGTCCGTTCGTCCCCCTTGCAAATAGTTAATCCTGGATAGTACGAGTGTCAAATGTTTGCCTAAGTTAAACAGTTGAGGGAGCTTCATAGAAATATATACATAAACTTCCTAAATGAAAGGTCAATGCTTGAGAAGAAACATTCGCTGCTGTGGTTCTACTTCTAGCAAATTCTGAAGAGCAATTTTGTTTCTCTAAGAGCCTGTAATCAATATCCATTGGATTTTTGCAAATTTTCATTATATACCATAATTTGGGATTGCACTCCTTATTGTTTAATAACCTATTTGTGTATTGCGTCACTCCATCAAACTTGGGCATAGCTAAGTGCCCCAAAAATTACCAGAATAAACATAATTGATATATAAAAACATTTAAAGCTCCACTAGAATTACATTAAACTCTACTAGGCATTGTCCTGCGCCGTAGCGAAGTGGGTTAAGTCGTCCTGCTTTAGTTCCCTGCCACAGAAGGCACCCGGGATCGATCCCACCGAGTGTGTATTTCAAATCCCGGGTATAGGGCCGGTGCCCACTCAGCAAAGTCAGGAAATTGAGGAGCTACGACAGATAGCGAAACTAGATAGCCAACTTTCCGGCTGGGGGTGCCGAGATGCTGATCACAGTTCCTGCCCGTATGGGTTGAATGATCTCCCACCTCTACCTTGTGTATGTGGGCGTGAGGCCGGAAGTTGGGTTGGCAAGCCTTGGGTATTATGCCATGTTGACTTTATGTATGCGTGAAACATGAAAGTGCAATTATGATATGTTTAGGATCATCTGATATATACTCGCATTTTGTGAACGAACCTAGCCGGTGGACACTACTACCTACGATGGTACTTCGTTGGAGAGTATGAGAGGAAAAATAAACCTCTAATTAGACCTTATTTTAGGAAAGAGATACGAGAAGTTACTTCTGAATGATTCCATATAACTCAGAATTTCCAAAAACTCTGTAGCCATAAGTTAATGTACTAGTGACATTTAATAAGCAGTAAGTGCTTTTGATGTGCATACGTTATGTTCAATGCAGTTATCCCGAAGAAGTCCACGGAGCTATGATAGCCGAAACCTGCAACGAGTTCATCAATTTAACACGGCGTGTAGCCCGAAAAGCCTTAATTGATACTCAAAATATTACACATGTTCGTTAAAGACAATGTTTCTAAGAAACTGTTCAGAGAATGAGGGATATTGATGGCCAAGCTTTGAGTACCAATTATCTTCTCATATGACATAGCAAGGCAGATTATCACAGCTGTCCAGATTTGAGACACATATAAGATATAAGGGGATAGAAGGTAGATAGAACCGCAAAGAGACCGATACCTCCAGGAAAAGTGCTGATAGATATTGGTCTATCATCGTCAAAAAAGGAATGTGTGAAGGGAAGAGCAAGACGATTTGGAAGTAAAATCTTTATATAATAAGCTAATAAAGCATATTAGAACTAAAGACACACTTAGTGTTTGACCATTCTAGCATGATAAGTGGATTAAATCAAATAACAACCAGCAAATGAACACAGTAAGCAATCCTACTATGGGGCAGTCAAAGACATACAACCTCATTATTCCTAAGAGATAGTCGCTTTAAATCAGGCGGTCTGTCTTCCTGATAAATTAAT
Organism: Mantis religiosa; assembly: GCA_030765055.1. Taxonomy (NCBI): domain Eukaryota; kingdom Metazoa; phylum Arthropoda; class Insecta; order Mantodea; family Mantidae; genus Mantis; species Mantis religiosa. The sequence continues at coordinate 52,973,908 of CM060949.1, forward strand.
GAATGAGCTATCCATAAGTAGGGGGTGCTTGCCTTAAAGGCATCTAATAGACTTACTAAACGCATTTACTGCATATATAATATAAAACATAAATTCTTGCTTTCACAGCTTCTCTGTGACATAAGCTATACAGATATAATCACAATGTGATTTGAATGAAAATAATTGACTAGCCTATTGGCCAGTTCATATCCTTTTGTGCAATCGCTATATTTTAAGAATAAATGACGTTAAAGCTCAAGGAACGCCATATTAAGAATACGGTTTCAAGTAATTCGGTTGCAGAATTTATTCAAACGTTCACTAATGTGTTCAGCTCCTGCTGATTTTGTATACCTATGGAAGCACAAAACACTGCTTCAAACATTAAAGATAAGATATTAAATAAAGTTCAATATTGTTAGCAATATGTTGAAGAGAAGCATTAGGCCAGTAGTTGCTATTGCCGTGGCGACATCGATTTGTAATAGCGCACTCGGGGTTTGATGGTTTAGATCTGACACTACACCCCTCCATGACGGAAGATTTTTGGACGTTCCCCTCTGTCCTCAGTGTTATCCAAGAGAAACCTGATTATGCCTTTGAGGATGATGACGATGGTCCTGATTATGATAAATAACGATTATGATGATGATGATGATGATGATGATGATGATGATGATGATGATGATGATGATGATGATGATGATGATGATGATGATGATGATGATGATGATGATGATGATGATGATGATGATGATGAACATTTTAGCACGTTTAAAATGTACATCAAATAAACTGAATATGTTCAAATATTAAAAATGCTCAAATATAAATAGTCAACATAAAAAATTCAATACCATGGGCGGGATTTGAACCACGGATCTCCTGGTTTCCGTCCAGTCGCTCCGACCCATTGAGCTGCCATGGCCAACTTGCCTTCACGACATTAAATTCCCCATTTGACTCGTATATTTCCCCGGTAGACCACTAGGGCCTCTCACATTCGAGATACACCGTTTGTGGCGACTTACTATCGTAAGTACTTGAGCCTAAGGCTTCATCATTTAATCCTTATTATTTTAGTTGATGGAACTTAATCATTTCTTCACACTAGCCGTATATAGGCTAAGGTTTTTGATAGATAGTCAACATGAAAAATGCAATGCCATGGCCGGGATTTGAACCACGGATCTGCTGGTTTCCGCCCAATTGCTCTAACCCACTGAGCTACCATGACCAAATGGAAAATTTAATGACGTGACAGTAAGTTGGCCATGGTAGCTCAATTGGTTAAAGCGACTGGACGGAAACCAGCGGATCAGTGGTTCAAATCCCGGCCATGGCATTTAATTTTTCATGTTGATTCTATCTATCAAAAACCTTAGCGTATATACGGCTAGTATGAAGAAATGCTTAATTTCCATCAATTAACTAAAATGCTCAAATATGCTTATAAAAAATTATATGAATTCTGATGTTTGTTAGTTTCTTTCCTCACGATTCCCTCTTCTGCTTTCTCAATAGGAAGCATCATGAGCTATCCTCTTAAAGCCGAGATATTCGATGCGCACGACAATTTTAGGAACGCTTCAGAAATCAATGACACTGTACAGCTTCTTTGTTAAGGTCAAATGGAAACATTCTACTGCATAGTTCGAATTTTTATCTCCGATGACAGTAAAAGAAGAGCAAGTTCTAAGGCAATATGAAAAGGCCAGCCATTTAAAAGATATCAAATTACAATTCTCTTACATTCTCTTGTTCTCACCTTCAAGTTCTTTTTTATTCTTTTTTTCCCTCTCCTTCAATTTCCCCAGCTCTGCGACATATCTTCGTGCCCACTCGTCTTCCCCATCATTTACTTCCTCTTCCTCGTGTCACTTCTTATCTCGTTCCTTCACTTAGCCTTCCTGCTTCCCCTTGCGTTTTCCGATACCTCTACGTGTACCATTTCCGTGCGCTGCAGCGGGACTCTATTATCTGGGATGTACGTTTTTATGACGAACCCCGTAAAAAAAGCGCAAGAAGTAGATTCTTAGTCTTAAAAGTAACACTATCAGAAACATGTATTGTTTATTTGGAAAAATAACGGTTAAAATGCCCACCTGGATGGTGCAGGTGTTAGCGTGTGTACCTCACGTTCAAGAGATTTCTAGATCAGGGTGAGTTACTTGGATAGGATTTTATCCGGGGTTTACCCTTATCCTGAAAGACGAATGTCGGATAACTCTAAGCTCTATGGACCGTGGGCTCATTTGAGCATCATTTCACCCATTCCATTCACCGTCCGATATGACAACGTTGGAGGATGTAAATACAAAACAGAAAGGTACAAATTTCATTACGTCTCTTAATGTAACCATGTGAACCTTGCTGTTTGTAGGAAAAGGAAGTCACTAATCTAAAATTTTAAATTTCTCTATCCATTATACTTTTAAAGATATCAATTTTACATTATATTACTTTTTTTTTCTTTCTGTGCACCTGTAATAAGCTGATACTGAAATTAATTTGATATAGTAAGAAATTTTATTTGACGTCATCAGTATAACAATACATTAAATAAGAAATAAAGTTTTAGGGACCATAAAAATACATTTGCATATTATAATTAACAATAGAATAAGAGAGATAAGTAATAACAGGAATATAAGTGATAAATAACAGTTAAATTAAGAAAGAGGTGAAAAGATAAAGTAACTATTGATTTGAAAGCAGTGGTCCTTAATGGAAAGCTTTTTTAACGATATCATTGATTCCTTGATGGCTTGGCGTAATTTGATCACTCTGCGTCTAGCTAGCTACGAGGATAGATCTATGTAACGTCCTGTTTTCTTACACTCTTTTTATATTCTGCACTGTATAATGTCTGTTTTATAACAAGCTATGTGATATTATTGAGGTGGTCAGCATAATTTAAATACTTCAGACCAAGTTTTAAAGTAATAAAACTTGAATTTGGAACTTGTTTCTGCTACTTTGAAAGATGCTTGTACCTTATATAATGCACCGCAATGTTTCATCAAACTTGCAGATGATATCATCCACAGCGGGACTGTTGGGAATCTAAATGCAGAAGAAAAATTTCAAATCCTTTTTCACTTAGCTCTGTAGACTTCTAATGTGTACAATATACAGAGTCATACCAATCTCATCCCTGTGTGTCATCCCCTATAGGAACTGTTGATTTTTCTCTGTGTTGCCCTTGACAACCAACTGTTTCATTGCATTTAGAGTCTGCATTGCGTACTATATATATAGGCCCAAATGACCTTGTTGTCGACGGGCCCTAAAACACCACACACTCACACTATATATATTTTTTTATTTCCCTTTTTTATACACTGTTCAAATATTATGACTTATTTATCACATAAATGTTATAATACCTTCACAATTTGATCATAAAGTTCAATAAAAAAGTCACATAAAAATCTTACAACATCAATAATTATTCCTTTACCCTCTGAGGCCCAAATTCATTACAATCAGCCCTAAAATACCGTTTCAGTCGGCCTATGTGGCTGAGTTCATTTGGTGCTGGCCACTTGATCCCAAAGACGATTTTTAAGTGAGCTTTAAATTTACAGCTCCATCTATGTAGGTTTACTGTCACGTATAGAAGCTTAGGGCCGAAATTCCAGCACACCGGCAACTCTGCTCTAATCCTGGCTATTGACTTTGTTGATAAACAAAACAATTGATGACGTCGTTATTGACAGCGGTTCTAATTAATTTAAGTAGTGTGAGTGCTAACTCTACGCAAGCTTCCCTTTTACCGGCGCTATGAACAGTAGCTTTATCAGTATCATCACAGATAATTTGTTCATGCCTAGAGAACTAATGTCATTTAAAACTGTTGCTTTGTGGTGCAGTGCCTTTGAGTGTTGGTGGGTTTTAACATAGCGGTTATGCAGACAAGAGCATGTAGAGTCTGTTTAGTTAACTCATGTGCACGTCGGCCGCTGCCTTTTGACGAACCCTTATAATCGTTTCACAACACCGGCCCTACTTCTCCCAGACCTTTCTGCAAGGTTGCCAGCTTTCTCGATACGTCATGGGTATCGCACGAGGTTTCGTCTAAATAAATTATCTTATATCCATTACTGCAAAACTTCCTTAGTGTTGAGAAATATAATGATATTAGTTTGATATTAAGTGATATGTAGCTTATATATACATGAGCTACAATTCTACTGTATTCCATAATAACGCTTATCTTATTCAAAGTGCAGTATTTGAAACCCAGCTCCTTTAGGAGACCGCGCAAAGTGCTGTGTCCATAAGGAAAATCACAAATTTCTTGCAAATGTGCAATCATTTCGTTTAAGGTGGGGGCTCTCCCTTTTGCATCTGAACTATAAATTTCTCGACGAATTAAAACACATGTGAAATTATCTTCTTTAGAGAAACGTTTCCGTTTGTGTTCACACTTGATCGGCGTCTATGTATTCCTTTCGTCACAATATTTCTTACTGTATTTCTGTGAATACCACGAATTTAACATCAGGTTCATTGCACGACCCCTTACCAAAATTATTTATCAGTATACATTTATATGTGTTCAAAACACGCGCTTGAATTTGATTAGAAACCGTTTCCGTTATAACTTTTATTTTTGAGTCTTTTCCAGTAATATAACTCGACCCATTTGTTCACACCATTGTCATCACTTGATTATTTTCACTTGACTGGAAGTAATCTACTACTTCTACCACTGCATTTCCCTCCCACGGTCTCCACATCCTGACACATAAAGAATTTCTGCACGTAATGAAACAGATCAACTGGAAGTTGGAACTGAGATTCCAATTGTAGTAGACATGCGACTGTCACTTCGAGAAAATCAGGGTTGCTATTGGTCCTCAATGACTGTGTTTCATTTCTGAAATGTGGAGATAGATTTATGACGGTCATTAGTGGGTGGGAGGGTGAGTTCCCTTTGAGGGGTAAACTGCACATGCGTTCACTAGACAGACTCTAAGCATAGGAGTCACATAGGTTATAAAATGCAAATTAAGGTACTTAATGTTTAATAACTATCTAATAATTGTTAACCTAATTCTCTATCGCTGGATTTCTATGGCAAATTTAAAGGAATTGACGAAAACTGACAGCTATCTCTACCCACACCTTACCCTGATGGCAGATATTATTCTATGTTCCCTTTGTCTCCCGCCATGTTTCCCGAGGTCGCAGGTTCAATAGGAACGAAAACGAAGCATACATACCCTGGGAAGTGTAATAAAGATTTGAGAAACTTAAGAGCCTGATATAGAATGGACCGTTGAAAGCCACAGCACTTAAAAACACCCAGAAATAAAATCCCCATTGCAACTTCACGTTCGCTTTCCTAACTCTTTCCACCTATTATCTTTGAAGGATGATGTACAAGCCCTCAGCAATGCACGGACAGTTGATAAATCTGATTAACGCCGTTGCAATAGACTTCACACTTCGTCATTTCGAGAGACAATTTAATTAAACGGACCATCCTCTCAATTTCTTAATACAAATTTACATGATGAATACATTTACCCTACTACGTAATATATTTGATCAAAATACCATATTTACTGGAAAATAAAGCCCCTCGTTTATGAAGCACACAAATTTTTCCAAGCAAATTATAGAAATAAAAACTGTATGGGAGTGTTAGACCGGTCCGTTAATTTGAGATAGGTTGTAATTCCAAGAAAATCCGTCCTGAGGAATTTCTTTGATGATGTACATACAGTTATCGGTTGACGGTTCTCAAGGACAAGTTCCACCCTTTCACTTGTTTGCGAAGAAAGCAGCAGGTAGCTGGGGGAAGGGGTGAGGCACTGAGCTTCACGAGAGTCGGATTCAGGTAGGAAGGCGGATGGAGGTCAAGGTTCGAACATAGAAAGAGACAGAGCTCTTAGAGGGGGTGTTGCCATATTGTTTCACTTCTTACGGGCGGACAAGCATTCTGACATGCTACTAGAAGTTCATCCAGGAACAAGAGTACGTTCTTACCATACAGCTTAAATAACCACCAGATAAAATGAATAAACACAAAATAAACGAGAAAGGTCCGTGCATCAGTAACACGTGCTTGCTGTGTTCTCCTAAGCTTTGGCAACATCGGGCAGAGAACCGCATGATAATTCACTGTTTATCTCCGAGTCTTTTCTGAAGTAATTGTACATATGATACACAATTTCCCCTGCGTGCCTATGCAACGCCTCATGTACTGTACGTACGTGTTCCATTATAATTCACACTAATATTTTATTTCACCACTTATTCCCCAGCAAACGAAAGAAAACTTCAAGAAGCCAGTAGAGAACAGCTGTGCTTGTACGCGGACACTTTAATGATGCGCATTGGCTCTTTAAGTCACGAGTTTCTGCGTAACTAGCAGACGACCACCTTCCTACCTGGATCCGAGTCCAGTAGCAGCAGCATCCGAACTTCCCAAAGTAAGGTAGGATTACGATTTCACCTCGGAGGGGATTCGGTACGTAGGCCACCATGCTGGGACTCTTGTGCCCATGTCTCCAACAAGTGGGGCACCCCCGGTAGGAAGGATTAGGCGAGAGGAGACAGACGGTGGCCAACCCAAGGAGCCACGACAGTGCAGGGGTCAGGGTCTCTACAGTTTACTTAGACACTTCCCTGGACAGGCTAGGACAACGGACACGCTCCCCTACTGCGGGACGGCAACAAGACCAGCAGCGGCCTGGCAGTCCCGAAATGGTCCCAGCAGAGGCGCGGAGACCGCCAGCCAACCTATCGGAGGAGGAAGTAGTTTACCTCAGAGCATACCATCCTGCCAGGCACCGCAGAGATGCCCGCCGACACTTTTACCTTGAAAGAGACCGCCAGATGAGAGATGATATGAAATAATGATAGAAATGAAATGGGGGGGGGGGGCTGCAGGAAATTCGGGGGATGTAATTAACCTACATAGCATTTGCCTAGACACCCGGGAAAGTCCCCGAAAAACCCCATGGCTCAGTTAGGTCGGCCACGGGAAGTGAACGCGGGCCTCCCGAATGCGGGCCACAGACGAAACTGTCTGAGGCATCCCGCTCGGTTAAAGTAAGGCAATTGTTTACTTCTTGCTGTTTTAGTAAAAGGATATCTTTGGCTAAAATTGTAGCAGCCTTACTTAGAATGAGTTTCTCTTATGCTTTGTCTGTGTTGCCAGTAACATGAATTCGCGAAGAAGTTTCACAGTAGCTTTCAGGTTACATGTCTGGGAATTCGCTGAAAAAGTGGTGTACGAGCAGCGGTCCGAGAGTATTCGGTACAACCAAACATGATTCGTTACTTGCTAAAGCGGACTGATAAACTTAATGCCGCCCAAAAAGCAACTAAACCTTTTCTCGGCCCTAAAAAGGATGTCATACAGCAGAGATTATGCTATGATAGAGTTGGTGGCAATTGTTTCCAACTATAATTTCGCAGATCACTCATATCCGTTTTCAGATATACCGGTATGTCTGAACTTGAAAAAAGAGCACATTTGATGACAAATACCATGCATTCTTAAATAATAAGATCGTTTTCTTCTGTATAATTTAGAATAGTCTATGATAAATAAAACATAAGTTATACTTTGGTAATACAATTTTTATTTTCCAAAGTATGCAGTTGTAATGACCTCCAGATTTTTCGACTCCTTTGGTTTATAAAAAGGGTCTTATTTTCGAGTAAATACTATATATATATATATATATATATATATATATTCTGTTACTAAAGGTAAGAAATAAGTCTAAAATGGTATTACAACCCTTTGACTTCCTTATTTCAAGTTAAAAGTTTAGAAAGTCTTCTCCAATCTGTGCTAATTCCAATGCAAGACGTTTAAAATGATAGGAATTTCTTCTTTGAAAACCAAAGATATCCTGATAGTTTGGTAGGTGCAATGACTAAATTACGTAAATTTGTCCAAGCAATATCGTTTTGTAAATAACAAGTTACCATCATCATGAACTCTTCATGGTTTAGGAGAATTCTCCTATTCCAGCGTTATATTTCTTCCCATCTTTTTATTAGTATTTTTATTATTCTGTTGCCAAAAGTTATACATTCTGTGCAAATGTTTTTTTTTCTATATTCTTTGTATCTCTTCTTTTAATTAAGGTATATCTAATTCCTCATTAATTTCTTCATGTCTAACATTGTGATACAGATGTTAATATGTGAAGTCCCTAAACGATGTTAAATTTATTAACTTATGTTTCATATTCATATCTTTAAAATGATGAATGTGTTGTTTTGAATTGGTATGAGTTATAGATGGCCATGACCGAATAGAGTAGGTCACAAACAGGTGAAGATAAATGTTAATGTCCAATCTAGATAAATGGTAAATATGATAAATTAAATAGGAAGCTAAAATTATAAAAGAAAATTGTTTCAGTACTTTATACTTGGAAAATCAGAAAATTATGTAGTTCAAAATTAATTTATTGGACACAGGGAAAAGTGATGTAGATTAAAATATTTAGTTGTCATGGTGATGAGGTAAAAATCAATAAATGAAAAGGAAAAGGTAGCGTCTTTTGCGACGTGTTCACAAAGGGAACAGCCGCGTGTGTGATGTACATGCAGAATGCTGCATGTATTCAGCAAAAAGCAGGCTGCAAAGCAGAGATTTAGAATAGTTATGATTATTTATTAATGTGAGTAGAAGCTTGTATATGTCTTCTATGTCGTGAGATAATTTGAACTGCGTTCGAATTATTCCTCAACGTATTAAAAGTATTATTGAATTATTATTTAGTGATTCATAATACAAATTTTATTTAAATTAGTTTCGAGTTTAAATTAAAGCAAAACGATCGACAATTCTTTTTTATTTCCCTAACATTGAGTTCCATAATCCAGGTATCCGATATCACAACCAAGAGAAGACCTCATGCAAACCAGAGCTACAAATAACGTCACGACGTGGTGCATTATAACATCTGCACCATTGCAACATCACCAATAGAATACGGCTACAAATGCTGCAGCAACGTGGGACAACCACCAAAACACCGTCATTACCATCGAGAAACAACTGCATAATAACGTTTCTCCTATGGTATTTAATTTTTGAAATGGTCGAATAAAGTTATTCCGTTCGGGCTTCATGAAAAATTCCTCCAAAAATTAAAATTGCATGTTATGCACTATTGCAACGAAATGCATATTTTGAGGCTCCTGGGGGACTTGACGAAGAATCGGGTAATTGGAAACTTGGTATTTCAGTTCATTTTTTAAAGAACATTTTCAGTAAAACCCTCCCCTTCTAATATATTGTGACTTAGTAGGTTCGTGGAATTAAAAGTCCAATTTTCCGAAATTCGAATGTTCTTTATTAGCGTAGAAACACACCTCGTAGCAGCAGAACTACATCACATACCACAATCTACAATACCAAGTTCGATGACAATAACAAACAGCTTACTCAACTTCCATTTTTTACAACACTCTTGTTACATGTCTTTAAAGCTGTTTACTACTCCTGCTCTTAGCGAGTCGTCGCTCCCTTAAATACCTCACTGATAAGTTTGAGAGATTTCTGGACCGAACCGGAATCGAATGTTCTATTACCTTCCAGAAGTGTAACTTTATTTTTGCCGGTAGGTCTTTTATCTCGCGCTATCTTTATTTGTTCCGGCATGCTCCTCATCTCCAGGCTCTTTGTGTACACCAGCCGCGCTATCGCGATCCGGTTCGCGACACTGCTCCCTCCTCAAGGCTGGTCGTCCCGTACAGCTCCATCGTAGCGGGCCAGACGATCCAAGTGTACCACCAACATCATCCCTCGGGCACCTTCTGGATGCGGTAGACCACGTAGTTAGTCCTCTTCACCACCCGGTACGGTCCTTGCCACGGCTGTTGAAGTTTGTCGATTGTTCGGTTTGCTCCCAAGTGTCCTCCTGAAGTACCGTCGTGCACTTCCTCCAAGACCTCCAGGACCTTACTTCGAAGAAGTACCAACTGTTCTCTCTGCGTCTTCCCATCGGGCGATTCCTATACACGGAACAGCACACCCTCTCTTGTCTTCAGTGAGTCCCATTGGGCCCAGTACGACTTGTATGTGGCACTCCTTGGTGCGATGTACTCCCAGGTTGGTCTTGTCCCTGCCTCCACTTCTCTCAAGAGTGGCCCCTAGTCCGCGTCCGCCAGCTGCTACTTCCTCAGGACTACGCTATCCCAGCCATCCGCAGGCACTAACGTGACTACTCGGACTGCTGTGGCACGCTCCTTCTCTTCCACTCTTGAGCACTGGCCGCACTACTCTGGGCAGGGTCTTCCGTACATGGCGTCTGCGTTGCTGTGGCTCCTCCCTCTACGATGTTCAGAGGTGAAGTCGTACTCCTGCAGCCTCTGTAACCAACGGGCTGTCTGACCTTCCAGGTTCCTAAGGCTCAATAGCTAGGTGAAGGCGGAGTGGTCAGTCCTCAGGTGGAATGGCTGACCGTACAGGTAATTGTGGAAGTGCCCCAAAGTCTTCACTACCGCCAGTAGCTCTCGCCGGGTGAAGCAGTAGTTCTTCTCCGCCTTGGATAGCGTCTTGCTACATTAGGCTATCACCCGCCAGTGGCCATCCTGGACTTGCGATAGTACTCCTACAATGCAATGGTCGCTGACGTTGGTGTCCACAATGAAGGTGCCACCTGGTTGTGTAAATCCCAAAATAGGAGCTCTACACAGTGTCTTCTTCAGCTGCTGGAAAGCGCCTTCAGCGTCATCCGTCCACACATAGGGTGAGTATTCCTCTGTCAGGCGAGTGAGAACCTCTTTATTAAGTGGCAATTACTGCACAGCCCCAGGAAACTGCGCAACTCTCGCTTATCCTTTGGGCGAGGCCAATCTCTCACAGCCTGGGAAATGAAATGAGATGTGTAGTGTTTAACACCCGCTTTTACTACATACGGCACCGCAGGCGATGACACTGATGATACATGAGATGAAGATGGAGCACCGGTGGAATCAGATGGCGGGGGAAACCCGCCCCAGTGCCGTGTTGTCCACCAAAAATCTCATTTTGCGGTCGCCTGGGATCAAACCCGGGCCGCCTTGGTGAGAGCCAAGTGGTCTAACCACTGAGCCACGGCACGGCCCCCACAGCCTGGGTCTTCTCCGGGTCTGTGGCCACTTCCATTGTTTACAACACTCTTGTTACATGTCTTTAAAACTGTTTACTACTCCTGCCCTTGACGAGTCATCGCTCCCTTAAATACCTCACTGATAATTTCGAGAGATTTCTGGACCAAACAGGAATCAAATATTCTATCACCCTCCAAAAGCGTAACACGATCTGTGCTGGCAGGTCTTTTATCTCGCGCTATCTTTATTTGCGGCATACTCCTTATCTCCAGGCTCTTTGTGTACACCAGCCGCACTATCGCCATCGGGTTCACAATATCTTGGATGGAATATCTTTGAGCTTTTTATATAAATCCTATGATATTGACTAACATTTGCTACATTATTAATTAAAAAGCTTGCGATATAATATTTCATTTCCCTTGTGGAATACCGTGCATGTTTTGCGCATTGTCTTTTCCGAACTTACATCACTACATTAGCGTGCAGCGAGCCTCGTGTAACAGTCACGCAAAGAGTCTACACCGATAAATGTGATACGGCATAGTTTCTGGTGGTCAGTAAAGATTTTACTTCTATCTATTTGAAGGTCATAATCAAACTCTTATTGGTTTAATTCAAAATCATTCCTCACCGTTTTACAGTGTGTTGTTCAAGTATCTAATGTATTTACTCAGTAGTTTAGAACAAAATGGTAAAATAAATGTCATCTTAGGATAACATGCAAATAGAGTGCACTACATTGTGGAAAAATATAAATCACAGACACATACGGGAAGCAAGTAAATTCCCGACATAAAATGGGGAACTCTTTCAGAGACGCCTGAGGTTTTCTTGCTGAATGCTGAATGAAACTCGTGCTGTCTTTATGTTACTTCATTTACAGTTTATGTCCAAGGAAAGGCGTGTATAGGAAGAAAAGAAGCAACAAAGTGATTTTCCTGTAGAGTAGCTTCCATTTTATTACCTCACTGAAAGTCAACAATGTTGCCAGATTCTAGATTGTCCCCCGGAGGAGCTTGTAACCCAAAGATGGTTTAACTGTCACGAAATTGTGTGAAGAACGAGGGGTACACAGCTGGCATATTATGAACACTGAAAACTACCTAAATTACACTGAAGCTATATATTTATTGGTAAAGTAGATAAATGATAAAAAATGCAATACCATTGACTGGATTTGAACTTACCGTTGTTCTGAATGTATTACCGTGGAAACTTGTTAACAAGATAAATAATTTTCCAGCCAATTAACATTTTTTGTAAACAATAAGACTTTTTTGGTTTACTTGAAAACCTCTGTGGCATTTCTTTCATAATGTTGCTCCTAAATACCAAGTTGTTTAGTTATCCTACATTTCGTTTTTTCGCCTGTTTGTTTGTACCAGAAACTTTCATACATACGTTTGGAATTGTTTTCTCTAACAGTTCCTTCTTATATTCGGTATTTAGCTTGCATATCAATATTTGGGTGGAACACAGTACTTACTGTGCTTACCATCGGTACATCGAAAAGAAAACAATATACTGGACAAAAGCGACAAAACCACGTTCACCTTAACTCATTTTATTTGTCGCTAAAAGTGTTAGTCAAATACTAAGTTACAGTGACTTTCTCTATTTGCAAATACTCTCAAGTAAACACGTTTATTTAATGTTCCTTTATATCTGTACTATAGTTAGCAACTTGCCTGCTTGTAATTTCTCGACGCACACATAACGTTTCCCTTTTACATTATTCTGCCTGTAGAGTGTGACACAACTACTGATATTCCCCGCTAAACTGCTCCCCTGAATTGCACATACTGCCCGCAGGCTCATCACTAAGAAGCATACTTCACTCCAACAGACCGACTAACAACTCCGCAACAAACTGTACTCACGACTTAATCTGAACTGAACTGTGAACTCGACTGCCCGAGGAAGATTTAGCACCTCCTTCTATACCTTTCCGATCACCCAAGATGGAAGCCGATGTCTCTCAATTTCTGGAGTACAAAAGCACTGTAAAACTCCCCCTATCTCACACACACATATACACATACACAAGGTAACAATGAGGACTCGCGCATCTTGCTTTGTGATATCAGCTATTATCTAACCTTGAATGTTGCGCTTTCTTCACACAAATATGTGTAACAGTTTGATTCACACTTAATTTCTCCATGGAAGGCACTCTCAGTAGCTATGCCACTGTTCCCTTGCTCCCTCCTCAGGACTGGTCATCCTGACTAAGCATGTACCCGAAAATTTCCTCGAGAAAATCTCTGGACGTTGGAGACTTCGTGTTTGATCCACCAGTTCATATAGTGTAACCCATAATTCCCGGTTTGAAACACACCTTATTCCAGATAGGGTGATGCATACCTCTCCACCGAAGGTCAGCAGCAGCATTCCTCTGTCGAAGACATACAGCGTCATTCGTCGGCTCTCCCATGCGCCATACCCACGCCAGACTTTAGTCATTTCCTCCTGGCTCGTCTACTTGGCCATTGAAACTCCTTCTCCACGTGTTCCAGTGGCCGCCTCCCAAACTAACGTTTCTGGGGCAACGCCGACGTTCTTGAGCGGACTATCTGTGAAATTTTAGCCAAATCCTTACTCCTTCCCGCCAAGCGCTTCCACATTCTTCTTCATAAGCAATAGTCATCCATCGATTTTAGCTAATAGCTCTAACTTCATGATAGACATTTCTTCTTTTACACTTAAAATTTTGGACTTAATTTTTTCCATCGCAGAGTTCATTTTTCCCATGATTTCGTCCATTCCAGAATTTACATTGTGCATTAAAATTTATTTCGTTTAAAATTTCTGCATCCTGGATTTCACTCTTTCTATGGCGAAGTTCACCATTGATATTTCACTATTAATATCTGTCTTCTTTTCACTCATTTTTAATTAACCTCCTCCAAAGTTAAATCATATTGGACTATGAATAAAATGGATGAAGAATATACATTTTTGAGTTATCCGAAATTCATCTTTCAGGATCAGAGAAAATTTAGGTATGTGATCGTTATCTCTAACCGAAATTCGAACTTGGGACCTTTTGAACTTGAAGAAATTTCTGTATTTTCAGCTGTTTTTTAAATGCAAAATTAGGCATTCGATTCCATTTTATTCATTCCAGGTTTTACTGTCATTATTTCACTCTACATTTGCATCTTCATGTTCTCCATTTTGGCTAAAAATATTTCAAACAGCACCTCCATTCTAATATTTGTATCCCAATCATCAGTATCACAAAAAGACAAGAACGACATACACCTTAAGCCATTTTATCTGTTACTAAAGTCGTTACCTCAATGCTTACTTACGATTATGTTCTGTGTTTACACTTGTACAGATGTAAATATCTTCCTACAATTTTCCTTTATGTCATTGGTGCAGTGCCAAGTTGCGCTGTTTGTAATTTCTCCGACGCGCACACCACATTTTCCTTCTATACTGCTCTGGTAGCCGACTCTGACACAGTAACTCCGATAGTTACTGGTGAAATGCTACCATGCCTGTACACCTGCCTGTAGACTCATCACTATAGAGCTGCAACGTACTGCACTCCTGCAGACCGAATCACTATTCTGGACCGTTCTGTACTCGCGAACTCTTCTGGGAACTCAACTGCCCGAAGCTCGTTTTTGCACCTCCTTTTATAATCTGCCACTCACGCAAGAAATATTCTAAAAGCATAAGGCTCTCAATTTACAGAATTTGAACAATGTGGCTGACGTTTCTATCTTCTGTGGTCATCTAGTTGTCGCTTTGAATGTTATGTTTCTTTTTATTTTCTACCGCCAAACACAGGGGTAGTGGAATTGTGTGATTCAGAATAAATTTGTCTGTGGCAAGCACTCCCTGTCAATATTACAATATTTAGGATTGTCGCTGAAGACGAAGTCAAACAGAATGATCTGCTTCAATGGAAATCTCATACTAAGAGATGAAGTCAAGTTTACACCGGCTTAAATGGTGAATCACATCTTCTCTAGGTTCAAAATAGAGGTCCGCACATAGATGCTGAAAAATCAGCTTTTAATTTAAGGGTAAATTCCTAATTTGTACTTTTAGAATGCAATTCTAACCGATAATTTATAGTACCTTTAGGAGCTGAATGATAATCACTCATTTGATGTATGCGACCGCAGCGTTTAAAATGTTGAACCGCATATTACGTATCTACGTTTTACCCGTCTATACATGGTAAAACCTGTATTGGTATGCATGGTTTTAAACAGTTGAGAAAGTCATCACCAAAGCCAAATGTCACAAACCTATGCTTCCTTTTTTACAATGACATAACCATTTCCACCCCACAATGGATGAGAAACTGCCTACTCAGTGAGAAGGCTTCGCGATAACAAACCGGTGAGTTTGACATTCAGAATTTTCAGAATTTTAGTCCCGCAAAGTTGACCCTGGGACCATTTGCTTCCTGGAGTTCCTAAGCTCTGCTGATTTTTCTACTACCAAGAATTTCAAGTTTGCCATTTTCTTTCGTGTGCTTAGGATGGTTTCGTCTGTCCGGTTTGTTATGTCATGGCGTAGCTATTTGTGTCATGACGTTTGCTGGGAAATGCTCCTGGAAACTATCTCGACAGCGTTGCAAGGGCTTAAGATAATCGGCCAAATTTAGAATTGAACTCACATTGTAATCGCTACTCTATTAATTCACTTTAGCGATGTTCAGTTCAGTTGAAACTGTTTATGGCCGAACAGAACGAGGCAAATCTGCCACCACATATCTAACACTTTTCAATTCACTGTACCGCTCATATGGAAATGTTTTTGATAAAGTCGATTCACTGTAAGCCTTCTGTAACATTTTCAGTGATTCGGCATACAAAATACCATTTTCAAGGCAAATTTTGAGACAGATTCTTTGTTCAATATCTTTATTCATTGTAAAATCACAACACACCTTCCAGATGCACTTACAAAATGGCGCCGTGTAAACAAACTAGATGACATTTGACAATCAAACTCCTCGTGGGTAGGGAGAAAAGATGCACCAACTAAGCGACAACAATATTTTTCAATCCCCTCTCCCCTAGAGAGTTTTATATAATAAATTTCCAGCACTTTCTGGACAGAATGTATCACTGGGTGTTAGTTCACATTTATCTGCACTTTCTTAAAACTTTCATCTGAGATTACTTTAATGATTGTAAACACATTCCTAATGCATTTCTAACATTCATTGAGATTTTTTAACCAAAGTTACCAACCCTCCCATGCAATTTATCTTGAACATTGTTAAAAAATACTGTAGAATTTACCAGAGATATGCCCTCTTTCTTGATAACTGGTGGTACACAGTCAACATTTACCATAATATAAGTCAATATTTCCTCCATCTGTTCGCCTTTTCTTGGGTTCTACTAATTGCCCTGGATCTCCTGCACAAAGCAAATTCACAAAGGATTTCACTGTTTGAAGTGAAAACAAACTTACAACCAAAGAGCCCCATCTCGTTATTATGGTGTCGGAGGTAAAAGAACACCTTAAGCCTGGGCTTTGAACTGTTCTCTGCGTGAAGGGCATTTGACGAATATATTTTGTTACATTTAAAATATGTGCATTCACTTGTGTAAAGCATGAACTAACTTTTTCTGTAGCTTTGTGTAGAGCGTGTGGCAAATAAGTCATAAGCATAATTTTTTGATAAAGTCCTGAAGTAATTTTGCTGCTTTTATCATATATGTGGCTGCATCTGCTACAAAAAGCAGCACGCCTTCTTGCCGGATTCCCAGGCCACAGAAAGAGCAGAGACAGTCCATACAGAATATATATAGTTGAATGATTTACTTTCTCTCGACCTTTAGATGTCAGAAAATCTATGTTACGTGATCCAGCCGGCTCTACCGTTCCTACTACATTTGCTAGGTATCGACCTTCTGCATCGCCGGTTTTGTCTATGGAAACGATCTTCATATATCCGAATTTCTCTTATTCTTGCCACGGTTTCGTTATGCGATACAGCAATATCAGTTCGTTTTATGTTGAATCATCCGGTAAAAAGCGTTCCATTTGACGTTCTCAGAAGCTCTTTAACTTAGGGTTGTTTATTTTCTTCAGTGAAATATTCTCACATACTAAGACGACATAAAAATACCTTACACAAAGCGATGGGTGTGTCCAGCAAGATGATGACTTTGGCGGTCGACATACTGTTGCACTGTAATCGTTTCTCGACGATCTACCTAACCTCACAAAGTTTACCAAATAAAGCTGATTCGCCTATTGAAAAAACTTCATCCCCAAACTCACTAAGAATATTTCTTAAACTACTATCTTTGCTGGCGTTCACTTTTGTCACTATTGCACATACATAAAAGACATGGAGTTACCAAAGGAAGTATCGTTGCAACCGTAAGATCTGTTTGTTAACCGCGGCAATTAGGGGCACACAGGAGAGGAACGTGGTTACACAAGTTGATTAAAAGACCTGCCGCTTAAATGTGAAACGCAGCCGGAGCTCAACACAACTTGCTGACACATAATGACAAATGAAGCAATTTATTCTGCGTACAGCTGTTAGTAGCCAGTGACAACTTGGATATAGAATATACACAGTGTTCATTTTTATCTGTAATTTTACCGCGCAAAATTTGACGTCATCAATAGCATCGCTGATGGAGCGAGTTTATATACGACTCCCCTAACGTCTTGCGATCGTACCTGATGTGCTGACAGCAGCCTTGAGGCCTCCCTCTACCGGCAGGAAAATACATTATTTGAGAGGTGGGTCCCGCCCGCGTAATATAAAGGTGCGTAATCTTGCCTGGTGCCATAACTGTTTTTTTTTTAACTATATAATGCAATGCAATGCACTGCAAAAGGTTATGCAGCCATAAACGTATACCATGAAGTATATACGAAATCTTAAGTCAATGAACACTTATTTCACAAAGAACATCTGTTTCTCTGTTACAGTAGACATATGCATAGAGTAAAACTGTCACATAAAATAGAAATATTTTATATATTTTAAAATATATTTGATCTCAGTTCTTTTCTATCACCCACAGTTTTCTCAATGTAACTTCATAAAAAACCAGAAAATTAGCCGAAGATATTCTAGGAATGAAAGATAAATTGGTGTTACAATATGTACAAAGCTTTTATTCAAGTCTGAACAAGAAATTATATATAGTACATAGTCTTATAGCCTACCTAGGTAGCGTGGTGGTAGCATGCCTGCCTCACGTTCAAGAGGTCCCCGTGTTCGAATCTTGGTCAGGATGAGTTAACTGGATAAGGTTTTTTCCGGGGGGTTTCCTTATGCTTCAAGGCGAATGTCGGGTTTCTCTAAGCTCCATGGACCCTGGACACATTTGAGCATCATTTCACCCATTTCATTCACCGTCCGATATGACTTAACGTTGGAGGACGTAAACTGGAAGAAGAAGAAAACAACATAATCTTATATATCCATTTTCTTATATTTCCTTTCTCTCTTCCCCTTAAACACTGTCTGTTTTGCGAGAAGGTATGCTTGAGGCCTTTCTATCATAACATTATTTATTGCTTCTAGTTTGCGACCAGTTACTTTATAGCGTCCAGTGTCACTCTTTTTGCGATTAACTGAACCTGTACCTTGGAAATGTTTAATGCACCTGTTGGTTTTAAAAGACATAAGGATACCAACATTAATAGACGTTTTAATTAAGCGTGAGAATGATACAAAATTTATATCGTATACTGATAAAACGTAAGACGTTTATGTTGCAAACAAAGGTATGTCAATTTGACCTGGATACTTTTGACAAAATTACGCTCCGAAGGACTTGTCTGAATGCTGGATGGCGTTGCATAAACTCCTCTAAGCAGTGGTTGAAATTATATTTATATGTCGCACCAATTTTAATGCCGGTAAGAAAGTGGCATTCAACCTTGGAGAAAGGGTACCCTGTGTTCATATCCAGGGAAAGCCGGTTGTATTAGTTACAAGCGCGACCACGCTCAAAGCGCTATAATTTGCTTACTGTTCCGCCAGAATTATGCTTCTCCGTAGAGGGCACTATGGCATTAAGATAGACTCACCAGTCAACAATGATGTCATTCTTGCTCAATCGGAGGGCGAGAAATAACGAATAAAAATGAACATCGGGTATTTTATTTCCCTGTTCATGGATCAACGACGTATTTAGAAGAATTATAGAACTTTTTGGGATAAAAAAAGAACTTTAAAATTAAAAAAAAAAAACATAAAAATGTTGTAATATTTCTAGAAAATAAACTAAAAGATTGAAACAATGAAACATGTTACATTTTAACCACTTGCAGCTCATATTTAGGACTTACATATTTAAGACATTTTAATGTATGTTAAGTAGAAAGCATGGCAGTAGAATGCGCCCCCTGCTGATAAATATAAATTATAGAATTGAGATATTCGGAACAAGTTCAGGTATTCGACTATGATGGGATAAATGCAAGTGGTTTCCTGGCAGCTCATGTTGCAGAAACAGATGGTATGATTCCTCAGGGATCATGTTCAGTCGTCGCACCCACGGATTCACTTAAAGGGACATATGATAAAGACTCCAGTCAGCTACCAGTATCAACTATTATTATATATTTAAAGCCCCCTTAGTGAAGAAACACGCGTGTTAAGGAAAGCTTGCGACTCTCGGCTCTTTAAATGTCCCGTAATCGCCTTAAACGTAAGGACACCATGTGCCCATTATTGACCAATATTTTTATTCTTCACTTTCTGTTATTTCCATAGATTAAACTCCATACCATCAATGCGTACTTTATGCCTATAGTTGCGTTAATTTCTTACCATGCACGCTATATTTTATCTTCACGTCAGATCAAAGGACATTCATGCCACTACTCCTTGTCGTTCTTCCTGTTTAGATATTCGTGCGGGGTTTTCGGAAGAGTTAACATATTGGTTGCATATTTGATAAGCGCCTACAAGGCGGAACGACACGTAGAAGTGAAACCAATTAGGGGTTGCTCAAGCGTTTGCACACCGTAAGAGGCAAATCACGGCGTGACGTCGTTCAACCCTGTAACTGTTTCCAGGGATTTGAAGCGGCAATATCACGAGCTTCTTGGAAATCTATTTATACAGATATGCAAATAGCAATTTAGTTTCAAATTGTGGTTAAAATGCACAATTATTATCTACTTAAAATGCCACTCGAGCTCGGCGTCTTTCAATTCTCGATGTTATTGTGATCGATCCATTCACACAGCATTTGGGCATTATATAGACACAAAAACGCGTTGATGTAGAGTAACATAGCTCCGAAATATCATGCGAGAGTTGTATTTGGAAGGGCCTAGGTTCATTTCTCTTCTAATGCTCACTCCGACCTTAGTCGGTGGCAATTTCGGAGTGGTCTCATATCTACCCGAATTTCCTATCCATCTCTCAGGTGGAACTCCGTATGATATAATGCAATAATGAATAAATCCTAATCAATCATTCTTGAATTAATTATTAATAACACTGGGCAACAATGAAAATATTTCAGGAATAAAAATAGTGAATTTACATATATGTGCATCTGCTGAATTCAGAAACCACCATACAAATGATGGATTAGCTATTGTTTTAAAGATAAAATGACATTTCATTTTTACAGTGAAGAGTTTAAATTTGGGAGAATTTTTTGGGAGTTGGCACACCTGTCAAATGAGAAAACATAATCAGAGAGAAATTTTAGAAGTTAGGTGATGTTAAAGTTAAGGAAGGCATTTTTGTCGAACCACAAATAAGAAAACTTGTAAAGAATCCTACATTTGACCAAATTTTGGAGAGGAAAGAAAAGGAAGCTTGGGAAGCCTTCGAGGGTGTTGTTCATGGATTTTTAGGCAACAAAAGAGATGACAACTACAAGCATTTGGTGACAGTGCTCCTGCAAAAATACCGTAACCTTGGATGCAACAGGTCCCTTAAGATTCATTTTCTTCACTCCCAGCTAGACTTTTTGCTCCTAGTTGTGGAGCTGTTAGTGATGAACATGGGGAGAGATTCCACCGGGACATTTCTGTTAAGCAACAAAGATATCAGGGCCGTTGGAATGAAGTAATGCTTGCGGTTTACTGTTGGTCTTTGTATAGGGTTTCTGTGGAACTCCATCACAAGAGGCAAGCTAAAAGACGACGAAGTCAATAGGTCACCACATGATTCTCTTCAGACACGAATATCTGCGAAGAATTTTCCAGCAATTTAGAACTCTTAGCATGTAATTACCAGTTAAAAACTCAAATTCACTTTCATTAGTGTTAGCATGTATGTAATTAAAATGTTTCATTTTCTCTCAATCCGTTAATATGTAATACTTCCACCTAGTGTATATCATAGAAACTAAAGCTAATACAATTTTTTCATTGTCATATTTGTGTTCTCAACCCGGAATTAGTAGGAATTGCCTCATGAAGTGCTCAAAACATTCAAAAGTCATTTTTGTTGCCCAGTGTATTCTATTGTATTTAAATCATTCCAGCGACTTAAAAATTTACCTTTTCAAAGGAAAGAGTAACTCCACCAGAGAGTGCCTGCTCATCGCATTTCTAGCAGTGCTCCTTCTAGCACCGTAACAGATATTTTAAATTTGACCCCGAAGAATCAATGTTGTTTACCTTATTTCGGAAGGTTATTTGAAGTTTAAAAATATATAAAGGTTATTTTAAAATATTATAATGTCTCAATTAACTTTAAGAAATTAAATTGTAAAAATAAAGGAGACGTGTATATAGTTGCTACGAGTGACGTAAATATAAAGATACGTGCGGCTGCTACGGGGAACAAAATCAATTATCTCTAGAGGGATACTATCAGAATAAGTAGGAGAGGACAGTTATGTGTGTGAAGAAGAAAAAAATAATTTAAGAAACTGACTGTATTCAAAGGATTATATTATTATAAATTGTAGCAGATTAGGTTCAATCATTGCTGAAGATGGACCGTACCAGATTAAGTCTGATCGTTGAAGAAGCTAGACGCTTATGGATTTCTACGAGTAATTTTAGAAAGTGAATGCTTGGAGAGATTTTGACTTCAGTTGTACTATAACTTCTTCTGTTAGTCTATCAAAAATTAAAGATGCAATTTAGTTTATTTTAGTAAATCATTAAGAGGAGGAACACATTGGTCCGAGAGGACGCCTTGAGATAAGAACCTTCAAGTTCAAGTTGGGAAATCATCGTTCAAATAAATTTAAAGCACAATTAATAAATCTGCATTCAAAAGTTACGAGGTCAGACTCTTAGAGAAATTTAACACTTAATAAACGTCAACGCACACTTCCTAAAACGTCTCCAAATATCACCGCAACTTGGCGATCGACAGAATATGTCACATCAGAATTCCATTACAAATGGCGCCCAACGTGGGGCGTTATAAAACACAAGTAAATTTATGAGGTCATACCACCTCAATTAAATCAATAGCTGTTTCTAATTGTATTTAAATACGTCTTTTAATAAGTGCAGTACAAACTATTATCAGTAACAACCGTATGGTTAGTATTAGCCAAACGAATAGACTAATGAGAAGTTAGACAGCTCATAGTAGTATTACATTTCGCTCTCCTATTCAGACGGAGTAAAATCCTCAAAGTTACCAAGTGCTACGCGAAAGAAAAGAAGTTAGGATAAACCTGCATGAGCATTTCATTACAACTGTTAACATTAATTAAAAAAAATTACTTATTATACCTTATCTTTTGTTTTATGCTGTCCAATTGGCTTGAACTGTTTTTAAATGATACTTTAAAATATAAAGCACTCCACTGACTCTTCCACTGCAATTTTCAGAATTCATTCTTTTCAGTATTTTACATATTCAAAATTCTCCTTGGACTATAGTTTATAACCTAGATCTTCAGAAATTCCACAATGAAAAATTGTAGTGCACTACTGGAAAAAATTAATTATCTTAGCTGGAATTAACAATGGAAAATTTGAAGCCTTAAGCCGATTGTGTCTATAAAAGAGTTATCTTTTAAAAAGTTATCAAAATTAAGAAATTCTATAGAAACACGTTTTAAGTTTGTATGCTAAGCTGAGATTATAAATTTGGAATCCATAAGAGGAACCATGGGGTTCCAAGTTAACATTTCCTATTAATATATCAACATGATTAATCAGGAATAAAAATGAATATACCTGCAATATTTTTAAAATGTAGTTAAAATGTTGTTTTAGTATTTATTTTATATTAAAGTACCCACAACTTTCCCCATCCGTTCCTCAACAGGCCATTACAATCAAATCTTAACTTTCAGTTCACTCATGTTAATGCAGGAAAGCACTTGCAGAAATTTCTTTACGAATATTTCCTTTCCAGATTTGGTTTCTGAGAGAATTTTCGGTTGTGACTTATGGTATTCACAGGGTTATGGTATTCACATAAAGACTGAGTCACACAACCAAAAGCACAGGTTGGCTCAAGTACAATAGTTTTCATTATGCGGTGGTACAAAAATGAGCACAAATTAAAATGTCAGAGAGTAAAAGTGATTAACATGTCTCATGCTGAGGAAAAGCAGCTAGTTAAGTATATCTAAGAAATCAAGTCAAAAGAACTGTTAGCTTAATGATCAGTTACGTGGAAGTCAGCAATGTTTGAAAGTCATGCTGCCAGAAGTCAGTTCTGGAAATTGGAATGACAAAAGAAATACTTAAATTTAGTAAGTCAGAGAGTAGAAATTGTGTTTGAAATACTAGTGAGAAGTTTAGGATTTTGCAATATAAACATTGTCACCACCTTTTTCCGGCAACGTTATGCAACTTTGGAGCCATTGTGCGGTCCAGTCTCAGTGTCGAGCAAGAATCTTATCCTAGTGTATTCGTGGGTATATAGGAGTAAGTATCACAATAAAATCCAGCTTTAAGACTTGCTTAATTGCTTCTTATTTTTAAGGTATTCACGAATATCGCGAAGTTGCCGACCAATATACCCCAATCTACATCAAAATCTGGTGTACGTATACTACGCGATGACAGCGATTCCTTATGAATGGCAAGAGAAAGATACTTCCTCCAGCAACGTATTCTTTCTTGGACAACCTGTCCATCTGTATCCGGGATTCCCCACACGAAAGTGTGTTATTCACACCAAGGATTATCTAAACATGTGGTTACATTTGTTCCGGTGAACAGCTACTAAGGAACTGTCCAAGAAAGCCTCTTGTCAACTGTCGATCGCATGGACAACCTAGAAACCGACTACCTCAAAAAATCCTGTTACATTTAACGAATATGTCAAATGTTCATCTGTAATCTAATACGATTCTTTATTTATTAAATCCCTAATTTCGGTATCAAAATGGAAACTTTGCTCAGTACTCTGGTCAGAATTAGGCAGGTCATAAGCACAAAAAAGAGCCTAATTTCTCATAACATTTCAGCGATTATCGCTGTTCCTCCTCCGAACTCCTCCTCCTCCACCTCCTCACCTCGTCCTCCACCTCCTCCTCCTCCACCTCCTCCTCCTCATCATCATCTACATTGCCATTTCCATTGTTATTGTTATTATGGAAAGCAATGTTTTAAAGCGTAAAGTTTCAGATTTCAGAAAATTCTCTTGATAAGATTCAGAAAGAGTTTAATTCTTTATTCTCATAAAGTTGTCAATGCACTTCAAATAACTCATTAATAATGAATTACGTTTATCAGAGAAACACAACTGATGCTCTCCTTTAACCCAACCACGTACACAATTAGAAAAATAGTTCCATAGTTCCCGACGATACCACCCGTGACTGGAGAGATAAATCGCGGGACTGAAGACGGCATACTAAAGTATTTGGGGTTATCTAAATTAGGAGTTCTTCTTTAAATGAGAACATATATGTATGCTTAATGAAACATTCGAATGCCATATTATCTCTTGTCACATAAATGAAGATATGCAGCAAGGTATATCGGGCGCTAATGTGGGATTTGCAGTTGCATTAAATGTAAAAAATGAAACAATAGTGATTAAGTATTATGAGACACAGATTGATGTCCATGATGCTAATGGCATGACAATAGTAACAATAATAATAAAACAATAAATATTTATTTGAACAAGTTTAATAGTCAAGAGTTTTCACGTCAATATGTTATTTCTTATACTCATCTTTCTCTAAGCTCCATAGTGTGTACAGTTATACTCCATTAAAATAAAATGGTAAAGAACTACATTAGTTTTTATCTACCTCAAAGGTGATATTTTCTTATCCAAGATCATTCAAATAATTCTTGTCTTTTAGCAAGGATAATCATTTTATTCACGAACCACTTCCCACAGAACGTAGAACTCACATTTCTTGGCCATCTATAAGTACTTTAACCTTAGTTACGTCAATCATTGCTTGTCTATTTATTGAATTCAGCCTTAGATTCGTAGTTACTTTCCCACAAAATTTTATTTATTTCTCCTTCTTTAATTCTGTGAGAAACTGAGCTGCGGTGTTGAAAATCCAGTATGCTATTTGCAAGGGAACCACGGAAAGCCCGACTCAGCTTCCTGTTTACTTCCCTTCAAAAAGTAACAATAGATTAGCCCCAGATGTCTGCAAATAACGCTAATGTTTACATCAGAAGTTTACATGATAAAAAAGGTAAACATAGCAGCCAAAAAGTTTTCCATAAATAAATGGAACGCTTTTGTTTAACGAGAATGCCCAAAGGACTGCCAGCAGCTTCAACTCAATTAAGCATTTACTTCCTACTTAATTTTTCATGGTGGACCGTAACTGAATTAAGGAGAAATTTTAAGGGAGTTCCTTTGGGAGAGTTGACATGGGAAACAATTAACATCCTCGCCTCTTTTCTCTACACAGCGTTGCTATGTCATAGAAGGCAAAAACAGACAGATATAATGTAGATAAACCAAAAGTGGTAGACAAGAGGAAATGTGAAATGCTTACACGTTGTCTATTGTAGGTCGTACCTCTGTGCTTTCATATGTTTCAATGGGCCAACTTCATCGTTAGCCTTACAAAATTTAAGTTATAGCTCTCTTCTTTCACGCTTTTCATACAAAGACTAGAAAAATATAGTATTGTTGCAGCATTGTACATTTACGGAGCAGTATGATAAGGAGATAAAATGTAGAGATATGTCTAAATGTTGGATATTCTTATAAGCACTCAACCGATTTAAAACTTAACCTTTAAAAATCCACTTTCTTTTTGACGCACATGGGTTATAAAGCCTTTCAATTTTAATGTGCAAGTTACCAAAACGTAAAGAGAAAGTCCGTTAGGAATGAGATGGGGCAGAATGTAGTTGCTGTAATTCATGGACAATTTACATATAAACGAAGTATATTTAGCTGCAGCGCACCACATAAAATAAATACAGAGCTATTAGTTACGGTTGATTGGCCAAATAGTTGGTTAAACTATGAAACCTGGTGCTTATATCTAATATTTTCTGCTCATTGTTTAAGATCTCTTTGTGGATAACTGAAAATATTGAATGTTGTTGGGGAATTTAATTCTGTGCCGGCATGCTGACATGGTAGCTCAGTAGGTTAGAGTAAATTGCACGGAGACTAAAATACCCTGTCCAAACTAAGGTTTTCGCACTGAACTTTTCAATTTGATTCTAACATTCCAATAAGAAATTTGTAATATATGTTCAATATCTCACGAAGATATGACATTTTTGGCAAAATTTAATTTCTGAAAAAAACTGCAAAAGTTTTGAATATACAAATCAAATAATTACATGGAAAGCAAAGGTACACCTTAATTTCACTGGCCTATGAGTTCTGTTCATTTGGGAGGAATACAGTAAAGTTTTATAAAGTGGATAAAGCATAGAGAGGAAGACTGAGTGAGAGAGAATGTATATTTCATTATAGAACATAATATTTAGATATGAACTTTTATGGTAACCATTTTCCAGACGTGTCGTTCTTGGTTCTGATTTTTTAAATGCTGCATACTTACAATTCTTTTTTCTCATAGCAACAACAGAATGTCTCTAAAAGATTATGTAATTTTAAAATCATCATATAGAGAGGCGTTATTAAAGAGTTTACTATTACTACGATAGCAGCGATGGATAGGAATTATATATGCAAATGAATTTATCTTGTAAGAATGTATGTTGCATACATTTTACGAGAAAAAATTGCATAGTCTAAGTTAACATAAAGGTTGTGGGTAGAAAAAAAGTATGTAAAGTTGCAACAGCTCTTGATTAAACAGGAGTGAATAATGCATCCAACAAGAAGCTGGCTCAGGTGGTTTCGTCTCTGGCCCCCATTGAGGAACTTCAGCTTTGTTTGCCGTGGCTGAATAATAGCTTCTTTCCACTATTATTTCACATCATCTCTAATCTGGTGGAATTTTTTTTTCAGGGTAGAAGTGTCGGCAGGAGCCTCGGCGCTACATCGCAAGGTGATATGCTCCTGGTAAACACTTTCCCCTTCGGTTAGACAGTCTCTTGTCTCCAGGCCGACCTAGTGAGCCGTTTCAGCACCACGATGGCTGGGATGCCGGTTGTACCAGCCCGTCGAAGAGTTTTCAACTGCACAATGGCGTGTACCCTGCCTCTGCAATGCCGTGGCTCCTTGAGTCAGCCGCCCTGGTGCCATGTGCTAGATCTCACCGGCATCTGTTTTTATTCCCTTGCTTGTTTTTATTCTACTTGCTGGGCAGAGCTTATGAGAATTAACCTTCAGGGTGGGTGGTTTGAAGAAAGACGCAGAATTTTATGCCTTAAATAAAAGTTAAAAACTCGATTGCAATTGTTTAAAATATCCCGAAACACAGTATTGTTAATTTACTCACTCTAAAATATACATTTCCATAAATTTCGGATATATTAGTAAATTACCTAAGCGGAACACTGTTCTCTATGCCTGCCAGACGCAGTGTGACTTGGGGTGTTGCTAACCAGCGAGTCTGGCGCTACATTTAAAATATGTCAATTAGCCTCCACTGCCTTCCAATCAATCTTTATTATTTTGGTAGCTTCCTAATCCTTATTTATTATTTTACTGCTACTATTACATTACCAGTTAATGATTTCTCTTATTTTCAAATTAATTATAAATATATAATCTCTATTTAGTCTCTTTTAATCTACGTATAAGCTTTATCTTACCTATCCAATGTAGCGTTTGACTGATGAAGTCAAATTAAAGTCTCTGCCTACGGACATCAAATTAATTTCAGTATCAGCCCTCTGTTTCTTCTCCCCTTATCCTTCCTCCTGGGAATGCCCCACATGGGGCATTGGCACAGTAGATCAAGCCTGGTCGAAGTACTGAATCCCCTCCTATCCCATCAAATCCCAGTCCATTCCATCCCATTCCATCCTATAATGTATCTAGATCGTGAATGTCAAGGGAATATGTACAAATTTTCTGTTTTGGTTTACCCATAGTAAGGTTGGCTTTTTTAAATTTTCATTTGTATTACTTCAGTACAAATTTGAAAGTATTTAACGCAGAATTTCAGTTTCACTTAAGATTGAGCAATATTCCCTATTTTTTCACCCTCTGCATGTTCCATATCATACATGGAGTTCCATATACCGAGGAAACGAATGTGAATGACATATCATCCAGATTTACCAATCTTGGGCTTTGACATTCTAGTTGTCAACCTGTCAGTTCTCAATGCATTCGTCCAACACGGGAGAACTCTAAGGTGACGTTTCGAGGAATGTAAATCTGACAGGAACATATACTGTACCCTTGGGATAAACTCAATATTCCAGGAACTTAATTATATGAATGATATTTTAACAAAACACCCCAAAAGATCTATAACTTGTATGCAAAAACCTGAATGTATATTTTACGTTTTAAGGATTTTCTCTCATGCCTCTTACATTCTGCAGATTTTTTCTTTGATGTCTTGGATACCCATCTGCGAACTTTGTAATATCTGTTTCTTCAGTTTGATTCATTTGTAATATTAATAGATAAGTTTTAATGCACAAAATATAAACCAAATGTTATGCATATTTGAAAATTGGTTTCTTAAATGTTGTATTTATTTATCACATTAATTTTTATTTAAAACGAAACACTATAAGTCACCTGTGTATTTACACCTATGTGCATAGTAACTCAAAAAACGAACGGTCTGTTTTACACACCGGGAATCGAAATATACATTTAGGATATCATGTTGATGTGAACCATTTGAATGGTAATACCTCCTCTACATAAAATAAACAAAAATAAGGAGATGTTTTGCCCTGTAATATAATTTGACATTATAGAATGGCCAAATAATTTTCAAAGTTTGCAATTGTATTTGTCTACTCTACAGCTCTATCTGACACTTATAGATTTTGTATTTTTAGCAGGATTATGGTGATGATGGTGTTTCCGGTGTCAGTGGCGATCATGTGGAACGAGATTTTCTCACTTGATGTCATCCCGCGTTATGACTGGAGTTGTGGGTTGTATTCAGCCCTCCTGGATAGTGCTTTTTTGGTAATTTACATCCTCCAATGTTAAGTCATATCGGACGATGAATGGAATGGATGAAATAATGCTCAAATGAGTCCGGGTCCCATGGAGCTTAGAGTTACCCGACATTCGTCTTACAGGATAAAGGAAATCCCTGGAGAAAACTTATCCAGGTCACTCACCCTGACCGAGATTCGAACTCAGGACCTCTTGAACGTGAGGCAGACATGCTACCACCACGCTACCAAGGCGGACTGGATCGTGATGATGAAGCCACGAGTTGCTAGTTCTTCTTGGACCAATCTGCACTCTGATGTATCGGTGAATCTAAATATCTCCGGATCTGCTTCAATCTAAACTATGAGAACTCTTTAATTTTTAGACATGGTCGCGAATGCTAGGATATATTTTGTAAATAAATCCCGAAACAATAAATTCTTTTAACTTTAAAAGAATCAAGATGTTCGACTTCATTTGTGTTATTTACATAAATTTTCGTTTAAAACTTGACAATAATATATTGTGTACCTTGTTCATCTTGATTAAAATTAACAAAATATTGATATTAACTATTTTACAAATATTTTGTCTTTCGCGGTACTGAATTATTCTGTTCACCATAAATTTCTTCCATCAAAAGACGCCTTCTTTTCTAACTGTTTTACCAAACTTATTGATTTTTCTTTCTCTCATTGCCACCAATGAGGTGACACCTCATTGCACCATCCAGGGGAGTAATCCATTACATGACTGTCCATGGCCCATACTGCAGCAAACCTCCATAGTTTTAACCTAAAGGACTGAGACAACTGCAGATGCTGAACGATAGGAACTCCTGAAAATGCTATATGGGAATGCCCACTTAAAATTCCTCAAAGGACAACAGCGATGTCACATGTACAGGACTACACCATATATGACATCATAGGGAATAGACGACTCTGGATTTGGGCTAATAAAGCAGCTAATACCTTCTCAATAAAGGCGAGAGAAAAGTACATTGGCGGAAGATACCCTTGAATAAAAGTACTCTCGACCAAGACAAATCACCGCAAATGGCATTAGTATATAAGACATTAGGCTAAGATAGAATTAGATAACTAGAATTAGAGCATATTGTAACAATAAGTCAATATATTACTATGTAAATACATTAGAGGTAGTATTGTAAGTACTCCTAGGTACCAAACAAAAATGGAAATGTAAACAAATGTATAAACAATAAAGAGTGGAACAAAGTCTGGTTTGTAATATAGGCACTAGACTCCCAAAGTTATGAAGGCCGAGGTCTTGCTGCAGAGCAGGATCTCGGCATTTTTCCTTCTCTCATTGCCATCACTACTAATCAAACTTAAGGTTTACTGGTCCATCACACATTACGTAATCTCATTTTAAAAACTAAAAGTCATAAAACATTCACATATCACAGACAAGTTGTGTCGTCTCATGACCTACTGAATTTTAACAATTTCATTTCTTATATATTTTAGCATGTCCATATCGATTTTTAAACCACATATTTAAACGTTTTTCAACTTTCAAGGCCTAAACCAAAATAGCAGTTACATCTTGTTTTTCGGTTAATCGGTTTTCACATAACCAATTAGTAATACACAATAAAAGTGCTGTTTTCTATTATGCTTATTTGTCTTTATTTAGTACATCAGTAATTAATTTAAATAAAACGCTGCATATTAGTGTTCCTATAACTACAAGTGGTGTAACGGTAATGTATGGGATTAACGTTTGGGAGGTCACGGGTGTATCTTCGTCAACCGAGGATTCCCATTTTGGTTTCTCGAAGTTTATCTTTGTCACTTGGACTTACTTTAATAACACGGTTTTCCTTTCTATCACTTCCCTTATTTCTAATTCCTGATCACTGTTAAGGGTTTAACTGCAATACATTTAAGCAGACGTTGTAGTGTTCCCACCCTTAATCAATTCTGAAAACCCTTTATATATATATGCTACTTTCTTACACCTAAACTTTCTTCATGGCCTGTAAATCCTTTGTTGTTACCACTAGTTTAATTTAACTTCTCCAATTTTCTGACGCAATGGGCGAAAAATGCCTCCAGTATTTGGGGGCTCGGGTAGCTTTAGCTCATAAAATAACAGAGACACAACAATTGTGTTTAGTTTACAGTCGTCACCTCCCCTTTTTCCCTCTCGTCTCTACTGATACTCCGTTTGTTCTTTCTCATTTAGTTTTCCACCCTTTCTTACGTTTGTTGTGTAGTGAAATAACAAAAATTACGGACGGTGGTGAAAGTTGTGGTTTTATGTTCCCCACGGGGTGCTTTTTGAGCTTCTAAAACTGCATACCTGACTTACTCCAAGTTTAGCTTGGGGACAGGGCAAGATTTTGCAGTGGAATATGTGCCCTATATTTCCCTCCGTAATGCATTTATCACATCAAAAGTATTAAACAACCGTAATGACTACAATAAATGATGGAAATATACCTAGCATAGCCCTAAACATGCTCGTATAGTATAAATAATAAGCAGACATATGTGACTTTCCCATTCAGTTCTTCTACAATACCTTTGCTTGCTAGCTAAACTTAATACTCCATCTACTTCTCATTAATCGACAAAAAACTAGAAATTTACAAATGTGAGTTGCAGAAAACAATAGGTAAGTAATATTCAAAATTTTATTGGTACCTTTGCTATATGAAGGCTTTGAAGTTAATCCTTATTGAAAATAATCAATAGCGAAATGCAGTTCAACAAAAGTATAATATTTTCAAAACTCTACATAAAAGAATAAATATTTTGGAAATAGCGTCACAAATATTTTTTTTATCCTATTCATTCACCCTTTGACCCAGAGAGAAAGAGAGAGAGAGCACATTCTGGAGGTGCATATTTTTCTATATAAATATGTGGTTAAAGTGAGTCAAATTATTGTAACACATCACTTCTGATGAATGTAGCAATAACTCTTGAAACTAGGTCAGTCAAAATTAAGTGTAAGTTTATGTAAGTGTTACAATTATCTGAATCAATTTAATCATAATTTCACATTGTATTCTTTTGGTTTACCATGTCAATTTACATTACAAAACATGATAACTTATAAGGTTGTAATAAATTGTTATTAGCCATTCTAAAGTCAAAAATTGAATTTAAATGACCTTCATGACAAGTAATTCATATGTTGTTGCTGAAAACATTAGAAGACGTTTGTATAATTGGCTTCATTCTAGTAATGAGAAGTCACTTAATTAGAAAAAAGCACAATACTACCTGAAAAACTATCATTTTTGTTCAGGGTTGGGAGGAGAAGGGGGGGAAAACCTTTCTTGACACGAGGTCCACACGTTTCCACGGCTGGTTTACAGTGTTGTCACGGAACACGTCTCTTTAGCCTCGTCCTATTGAATCCTTTCATAATTTTAATAAAAACGAGAATGTTCACGCACTGCGAGTTGTTTCATATGTTTAGTGCTTATTCAAATACACAATGCTTCCTTTTTTCACACTTTGTAATGGATGAGAAAACTTGAGTAGGAGCTAGACACTTAAGGGTTAAAATCTCCATATAATTTTGATTTTTTACTGTAAAAATACGAAATATGTTTTACGCACATTGCAATATAACTTCCAATTGCTAAGTCCGCCTCCGTAGCGTAGATGGTAGCGTATCTGCCTCACGTTCAAGAGTCCCGAGTTCGAATCTCGGTCAGGGGTTTCCCCTTATCCTTAAAGACGAATATCGAGTAGGTTTAAGCTTCATGGACCCTGGACGTATTTGAGCATCACTTCACCCATCTCATTCACCGTCCGATACGACTTAACGTTGGAGGACCTAAAACTAAAATAAAAAAGTAATTCCAATTGCTAAGGTTTGCTTGATTTTATGACATTTATGGTCACATATAAACTTGAAGCACTCTAATGTGTTTTAAACTAACTGAAATAACTGTTTTATTGCTATACATGTAAAATGAAGTAAAAAAGGCAGATTAATAAAGTAGCGGGTGGATATACCCCTTGTCTCTATTACTGCCCTCATTCTGCGGGGCATCGATGAGGCCAAATGGCTAGTGAAATTTTGACGGGAGGATACTTCGCATTATATGCCAGCACCATTCAAAATAGATGAATGAGCCCGAATGTTTACAAAACCAATATTAAGGCTGCTTTCTAATAAAATTACATTTATTTTCAAAACGTTTTTATAAATGAATGTGCATTATTAGTATTTTTCTTCTGCAAGAACATAAGGCATTGCCGTGGTAGTAACAATAACAAAAAGAAACAGTTGTTGAGTTCAGAGGTTGTTGAGTTGTTGAGTCCAGAGGTTCTACTCCCAATAGTCCTGGACCTGTAGGACCAAGACCCGGGCCTCTTTCAACCAGAGAGTATCCGAGCTGTCCCAAAGGGCGCCCGGCATTCTCCGTGGGGCTTTCCATAGGACAAGACCTGGGTTACTAACAACCCCCCCCCCATCTGGTCCAAGGACACAAGACGGGATGGAAGTGGATACGCCACTTACGCGTGCCTACACCAAAAGGTGAAGGCCTATGACCTATGAAGGTATATGACCTCGGTGGGGCCGTCTGGCGATCTAGCACACCTACTAGTTCTACAGGCTGGTACCCGGGAATATTAATGGCTTCCCTCAACCCCATCCGGAGACGTACCCGATCACCCACGGGTATCGGGAACCACTGCCCCCTTGAGACCAACCCAATCCGAACAATTCCCAGAGGTAGGGTCTCGAATGCTCGGCCCGAGGTTCCTCTAGTAACGTCAGAGGTACCACTAGTGCTAAGGGTCCGCAAGGCCCGCACCACGACAGCTAAAGGGGACGGATCCCCACCCCTGCGGGAAACAAAAAGAAACATGAGCATCAAAGATCAGAAATCATGTTGATCCATTTATGAGACACATGGGTTTTACCGCTTGACTTCCATATATACGGCTATGCTACCAATCATTTCCCTATTTATCGTATATATTTGAAATGAAGCCAGAGTGGTAACAAAGCGTATATTGGAAAAATTAATTGTTCTTCACACTAGCCATGTGTAGGCCAAAGTATGGAAAGATAGAGTCAGACTGAAAAACTTCAATGTCATAGCTGGGATTCAAATCACTGAACTTTTCAGTCTGAGTCTAACTTTCCAAAGCGTACATTGAGAACGCAGCTTCATCGAATGTAACTACGTTTTCCGAATCGAACTTTGTTTGTAATTGCTGCCTTTTTTCCTTTTCCTCTCTAAGGCTGTACGCCATTCACATAGGAATTAGCAGCGCTTTACCTTTGGAAAAATTGCTCATCCGCAATGGCATTCACTCAGTTTACGGATGGATGATATTACTTTGAGTAATTCCATCAAATTAAATTAACTAATGCAATTAAATTATTAGATCAAATTAAATATTTTAATTACATTAAATACACTAGCATACATTACACACGTAGACACAAGCACGCTCACAGACTCTTTAACAAAACATAAACACGCTCCCACCGTGATTAGATTCTAGGGCCTCTGGATTTAAAGGATCGCATGTCAATTCTTGGCTACTGAGACACTCCAAACCTTTTATTTGACATATACTTTGTACTTAAATGAAACCTACAATTTTTGTGTATATTTGCCTAAAATAGAGTTGTAGCGGGTATTATATGTAGTTCTTGTGGCATATATCAGCGTGTGTTTGAGCATGATGGTTTGGATGCAACATTCAAGACGTCCATAGAGTACAAAAGTTACCTGACAGGCTACATAAGGAGCTCTTATAAAGTGCTATTGCTTGCATTAATTTTTTTTTAAGCAAACGACTAGCAGAGACTACATTCTTGCTATGTTAAACAAATGAGCAGCAGTGTAATATTAAATTTCTTCTTCAAGGAACATTCGTAGACGATACACCTACATCAGCTTTATTGTGCAAGTGTGTAGAAAAAGAGTTAAATATTATGAATGCCTCTGTCTGATACATAATCGACGCATCAATAGCTAGTGTGATATTATATTTATATTTATTATTTTGCATCATTAGTAATAGGAGAAAAGGCAATTATGGATAATATTCAAGATTTTGTAAGATCAAGCATCAAATTGTATATGTGGAATAAAGTATTCTTCTTTGGAAAAGTATGACTGAAAAGTAAATCAGTAGCAGAATTGAATATTTCTCCGTTCCGATACCTCGACCCTGGGTGCAGAGATCATCGCTCGAGAGCAGCCCTGGTGAACTTCAAGAATTCTGCGAGAATTCAACAAAGGTGAGAAATCCATCATCACCGCCTCCATAGTCAACAAACCGTTACAAATGGCTTCCCAACCTGGGGCTTCAAGTTAATCTACTCGTAGATCTTCTCATCATCATCCACAATTGAATCGTTTATTTCAGAAACCACGTAAGTGCTCTTTTTTCAACTTTCGGAAAACTAAAAAAAAAAAAAAAAAAAAAAAAAAAAAAAAAAAAAAAAAAAAAAAAAAAAACTGTTTTGCAGCTTAAGTATAGGTCTAGTCTCCTTCAAATATTTTTTGCCAGATCAAAAACATGATATTTAAATACTCTATTTTTATTTTATTTTTTCTTCCTTTAAGTTTATGGGTCACAAATTTATGAAAAAAATTGCACTTAGGTGGTTTCTGCAATAAATGAGTGTATCCAAAGCGACTTTTTAAAAATTATTATTGAAATTAAGTCAAACCATTATTTTTACATGTTTTGGTATAAAGATAAATAACAAGACACACTTAAGTATAAAAAAGTGTGTTTTATTAGGCCTAAATCGAAAAATACAAGTGGACTACAGGCTACAGTATGTCTATATTTGAAGATCTGGCCTTATTCACTTATTCAGCCGCTGGCAACTCCTTGTCAGTTGTTGGCCATTGGACGAAAAGTGTCATAGACGGCTTCATATCCAACAGTGTATTACAACAACATTTTTATACTGTCTTATTTTTTTTTTTTTTTTTTTTTTTGATTTGGACCTACAACAAAAAATCACACTGTGCAAAACCCAATAAATTTTAAAATTTGTTATAACCTACAAAAATGTTTAGCTAAAAGTAAATTATAAACGCTTCAAATAACCTTGGTAAAATAAAAGTAAACATACCTTTCCCAAAGGATGAACTTTCTCTGTTGGTGGGCTGGCAGTTTTCAGCAATGTGAAGGCAGATGTTGTTACGCTTCCAATAAACTCGCTTGCTACCACTTTTCCTGGAGTATCCTTGTAGTAGAGAAACTGCTTGTACTTGGACACTTTGAATGGCTGCTTATTTTCTTTGGCTACTTTCCTGCCTTATGTTTTGTCCGAATTTGGCAACTTCTTATATGATTTGGGCCACCACTTTTTGAAACCGAGATGTAAGATTTTATACAGTAAATCGGCCAGACTAGCGTTTAGCATGAGCTCTGCATATTCATCAGGAGTTTAAATCCTGCCCATCTTTCTCAAGAGACGCTTTATGATTCCAAAATCTCTGCCACATGGGGAAAATGAGTGGCCACGTTTAAAGTAAGATGTGAGTTGTCACAGCGAGTCACAAAACACATGGTGTCACCAAGGCTGCCAACCGTCACGTGTGAAATTTACTGCAGAAAGAAACTAAGCGACGGCACTTGGGTTCTTTCTGAAGTAAACGGATTATTTTCAAGGCTGAAAATAGCATTGCTGATATGAAACATTGGTTATTTCGGCACTAAAAGATGTATTTACCTTTAAATTGTACAGTAACACCAAAAACACATTTTTTTTTATATTTGATCTCTTACGTGGTTTCTGAAATAAACGATTTAATTAAGCGCTACAAAGTGCATTTACGTTAAATGTATAATTGTTTAAAATACGGAAATTTAATGGAATTAGTTATAGTCCTTTCAGGATAAATACAAAGTAACGAATTTTTAAAGGATATTTGAGGGTGCTTTTCAAAATCTTCGTCCCGCATACTCCTAAGATGTACTTTGAGATGTCTTTTCTTTTATTTATGGGAGCTCTTTAACTGCAATGGTTCTCAGCATCCCATCTCATATTCGCTGTGAAAAATTGCTTAATTTTCCTCAGAGGCCTTCTTATCAGGCTCATAAAGAAAGAACTGGCTTGGGATTCTTTTATTTGTTCTAAATCTAAGACACGGAATCATCGCATTTACTTACCTTCCGAAGGAAGCCACGCTAAGGATTTTTACGCTGAAAGCATTGATGGCCTTCCGGCGGGTTTGAACACATGTCTTTGGTAAACAGGCTAGAAAGATGGCGTCTCTAACTAAATGTAAGCGAAAGTTTTTTTTTGGCCCGCGTACTAGTTCAGAGCACAAATGCACAAGCACACACAAACATATAATAACGTTACGCTTTTTCTGCATATGCATCTTTTTATATACTTTCCCTCAAAATATGAAATTTCAGTGAAAATTCCTTGTATAATTATTATGTGAAATGCAAGAAGACCCACTTCTTAAAGCTTTCAAAATTGTTTAGTTTACTATATTATTTTTGTACCTACAAGGAAATTTATAAATATTTAAATAAAATGTAACTTATTGTACAATTAGATGTTGTGATATAAATACGCAGCAGAATACGAGACGGTCATGTTAATACTACACATCAGACTTTGCGGAGACGACCTTGCACTATTTTAAACCAAAGTTTACTGCCAGGTTCAAGATTTACGATAATGCCACTTTGAAATGTGTTGCACAAAGAGAAAAGTTAAATTGAGATTTTTCATAATGTCCCACTTCTTCATTCCTTCTAATACGTGCTTGCCGTAAACGCTGGATGTTTGTATTAAGACTTTTAAGAAAACATGGTCCGCTTGCTCTTTGCTTTTGTATTGCTCATTAAAAATTCATTTAGACTTTTACATGAAGGAAATTTACCCCTATATTTGCATTCTGCAGCCATTTTTAGCTTTCTAAGGCGAGTCTTAAGCACGAAACTTACCTTCAAGTCTTTTCATATCGAGTTGTATCACCTGATTCCTCCTGCATCCTTCCTTCAATATTTATTGATTTCACTGACATTTTAAAGTTAAATAGGGTGGAAACAACGTAAAATGTAAATATTTTTATTTCCAAATTTTACAGCTGATGTAAGTTAAAACAATGGAGTGCAAACGAACTAAAATCTAACAATATCTCTTAAATCTTCAAACCAAGACAGTTGCATACATCGCCTCCAAAATTGGCATTTCCGTGGGATTTGTGCACCCAATCCTGTATGAAGATCTGAAAATGCTCAATCGGCGATGCTTCAAAACAAAATTCTCCAATCGTGGATCATATCGTCAGACCTGCTGGAGTGAGGCCGTGACAGTCTTGGTTTGTTGTAACACGATGTTCTGCCTTCATTGAACTGTCGCACCGGGAAACGCACATTAGACACAACCATGGTACTATCACTACATGCCTCACTCAACTGTCGATGAAATTCAATATGTGTCACACCACGAAAATGGATAAAAGAAATGATCACAGGTTGTCCTTGCATTTTAAGTATCAGAAACACTCTTAACTCTCGTCGATGCCACTAGAGTTCTATGCACTGTACAGTGCTGTCATCTGTCACTCATTCACAAAGGGTCCACGTGTATTAAAAAGACACCAGAAGCTACTATCTGGCCCCAGTACTGAAAAAAGCAGGAGGTGCTATAACTTGAACGCACTTTGTACGATAATGCCTCTTTTAAACATTTTGCACAAAGAGCAAGGTTACATTTATATTATTCCTATTGGATCAGTTCTTGATTCGTTCTAATACGCGCTAATACTGTTTTAAGAAAACAATGTACGTGTGTTTGTTTTATTTTTGCATTTCTCATTAAAAATTCCCTTAGACTTTTACATTAAGGAAATCGAGCCACTTTAAGCCCTTTAAAACGAGTGTTAAGCAAAAAACTTATCCCCAGGTCTTTTCAAATCGAATTGTATCACCCAATTCCTTCCCCATCCGTGCTTCAATATTTATTAATTTCATCGACTTTTAAACATAAATATTCTTAGAATGGAAACAAAGGAAAATTCAGATATTTTTATTCCAATTTTATATTTTCCTTTAGTGAACAAAATGGAGTGGAAACAAACTAAAATCTAACAATTTCTGTTAAGCCCGTTTATAATAGGTAAATATGGAAACTTCAGTAGTTTCTGAGATACATATATTATATTTCATTACTGCATAGCATTCATGCATTCAGAGTATCATGTTCTCTTGCAGTGATTTTGCAGGTATTATTCCTTCAGATTATTTCCAACATTACACTCCACGTATTTTAACTAGGAATTTTGATATAATTCCTGTCAAGAGGACATCTTAAATGAACAAATGCACAATATTTCATACAAATAAATACATATAAGCCTTCTCCAGAGACTTAGATCCTCGCGAATCTCTATGAAGCTATATAATGAAGGTAGATACGTTTCATTTCAGTTACCATGGATACTGCTATATATAACATTTAAGCTCCTTACGCGCCGAAAGGAATTTTGTTAACTTTCCCTTTGTAATGAAGCCAGAGGATTATTCTCAGCTTTTGTCCATACCGCATGGTTAATCGGAATATAGTTAAAATGTTGCTGCCAACCAGGACAGGAAGAAACGAGAAAAGAAAAACGCATAGATAAAGATATGACAAATGGACTTAAGTAAACTTTACTTTAGAATACCAGAACTTATGAGTCGGGGTAAATACCCACCGAAATGGAGAGAAAATAATAAAGGAGAAAGCACAGAGTATTCTTCTGCGAATGTGAATAGCTAATATTTCATAGGTTATATATTACAAGTTCTGCATGGATATTTTTTAAATGAATGAGTACGTGTGAATTACCTTTCCATGCTAATTGCAAAACTGAAATCGTTTTTCCCGTAGCACATCAGAACTTTTGAAATTCAAAATTTTATATTTTGAATATTTCTTGTGATGTACATACTGTAGTAAGTAACATTTCTGTTTTCTTATCATGTGAAAGAGAAACAGTACTCTCTGCTCCTAATAATCCACATATGTTAAAAGTTAAATTAAAGCATTTGTTAACTATACAATATATAAACGAGATATTATGTTTGCACATGATAAAAAGGTATATTCCTTGCAAAAACTTGTACTGCCCTCCACAGGAGAGTAAAACACCAAGGCCTAAGACGCTGGGGGGTTGGTGAAGGTTCCCACACCCTCCCTGGAAATGTTTATGACACCCTATGTTAGTACAGTTACAGACCATACAAAAACAGTCTGATGGCTTCTACTTTTGTGAAAGAATCTTCTCGGTTTTAGTATACAGAGTGAATAGCTCGCATGTTTTTTATGGTTCTACTCCTTGTGTAGCATGCGTTCTGTCACACACATTTGCTGCCCTTTTCCCACTGTGTAAGGGAGCAAATACCTTTCAGGGACCTTCTTTGCGTTGCTGGACAGTATGTATGCATTTCAGACAAAATTAAAAGGGAACCTCGTTACGTGGAAGTGTTTTGTTCCGGTAACAAAAGATGATTAGGGCAATAAATGTTGAGGGTCACAAGTGCTACATTCAGGCAAACTAATGACAGGAGAAATCGGGTGAATCCTAAACAAAAATTGGGAAGAAGGTTAATCCCTTAAAAAAGACGCCATATGCATTCACTCAGAGAATATATATAAAATATTTCCCGCAAAAATATAAAAACGTGATTTCGGCGCTTATGGCCGACCAATAAGAGAACAGCTACATCAGTTTCCCCTGTAAGCAGTGGAAGTGGTGTTTGTAGTTGCAGATAAAATAAAGATAAAAACTTGTATTTTACACAGTCGCTACCGTATACGTGGAGGACAGACCACGTCTGTTAGCGCGAAAATTTCGCGCGGAACTTTACAGTCGCAGCCATATACGTGGAGGAGAGACCCTGTCTCTTAGCGCGAAAATTTTGCGCTGATATCAGCAGTCGCTGTTGCATACGCTGAAATGAAACCACGTCTGTCAGTCCAAAAAGTTTGCGCGCGTGTATTTCGCGGGTGTTATAAGTTACACTAAAGTCACGTGGATATCGTTGATAAAAGTCAATTTATTTTTATAGTGCGGGTGGGAATTGCGGAGCTCTGTAGTATACGCTGACCAAAGCATACTCAACAAAAGAGAACACTTTTGGTGATGCGATATCCGCATTAAGTTTGTAGTGAGAAAATTATAGGTGATTTCCTTTAGACAAGAAAACTGTTTCCTTCAACGCCCAAGTGATCCACCCACACAACCCTGAAACTTCAAGAGATCACAGCTTGCAACCCAATCCTAAAACCATAAGATTTAGGAGAACGTCCAGAGCAGCCGCGGGCATCTTCGTTCTTACCATCACCGCAGAGGGTCACGGAGGCGATTACCAGCTTCAGCAGGTAAGAGCGTCCCAGAGAACCAAGAGGTTCGAGGTGACAACGCCTTCAGCGCCATCGTGTGGATGACGTCAGCGATCAATCTAGGCATTATTGCGAACCATCGTCACACAAGGGATTGTAACAACAACGCAAATACCCCTTGCAAAAGAAAGGTTCAGCAGCCTATCATTTCAATATTATTACTTAAAATGTGAAATAATGTAACTACTATTATGGCTACATTTTATAATTTTATATGTATACATTTTTTATATTTCTTAAAATATACTAACTATAACCGCCCAAGGATGCGTACGAAAATGTGTCTTCCACATAAAATTAACCGGCGATAAGACATCCAATGTTTATTCTTGGAGAGGTTTATCTACATTACCTGCATCCATCTTACGTATAGAGAGGAAGGGGAAGTTAAAATGTTTACTGGGTCAATGTTTAGTGTGTCAGGCCATAAACATTGATTGAAGGCCGTACTTACTCTTAGAGGCTGCTTTGTATTATAAAACTGACAGAAGATACCTGTGTATATTGAAGTGCAATTCAGCTTATGAAGCTAAAGATTTCCTTTCTGAGTTAAAAAACATATCCCCTTTTAAAAGTTGCTTTAAAATGGGAGATCGGTTTTGAGCTGTTGGTTTTCGAGTAAAGTCGAGTAAGAGTGAAGCGTGAACCGTCATTTTTCACCCTAAAGAATCAGCAGAACATAGAAGCTCTAGGTTAAAAGAAACTATTGGCCAAGTGTACATATTTTGCATGGTATAGGCATCATAAGAAGGAAACTCTCCCTTCCTCAAGAAGAGAATATAAGTGTCGCCAAGGCATCCCAGCTGTCTTAAAATTTTATTACATAAAATATAATTCCAAAGAGTTGAGGTTTGATATTGATTCTTCTCAAAAAGTTCTTAAAGGTCTTATATTAGAGGTTGTACAAAGTCGTATGAATGTAAAGACATAAAATTTGGGTACTAAGCAGGAGCAATATTCATTGGTGTGTGAAACATTGTTTTTTTGACCCTTGACATTGACATGATACGTATGATTTGGGCAATCGTAGCTTTGTTTCCGTCAGTGATAAGCAGATGATGGCTCAATATATATTTACTGAGACCTCAGAGCTAGCCAGCTATTGTGTTTCAAATGGGATGATGTTTGTCCTTGAACGATAGTAATCTCTGTTTCATATAACCTTGCCCCGGTGACATGTATCACTCCGCGGGCAACTACCTTCCCCCTCACCCTAATTGGCTAATGCTTTCGCACCAAGGCATGGGTGGTGCCTTCCGGTCACATTTAAACTTGCAGTAAACGTCATGATAATTGCCGGAAGGATAGATAAAATCATACAAATAAGAATATGAAGGCATGCAAAAATACAAGTTTATAATGAAACTGAGCAAGTTGAAACTGAATGAATGAGCTATGTAACTGAAACAACTTTATAATAAAAGGCCTTAGGCCTATTCCACTGGGATTTTTTAAACCAGCACACATAAATTGCAAAAATGCTTGTCTTTCAGTCTTAAA
Source organism: Mantis religiosa (assembly GCA_030765055.1). NCBI lineage: Eukaryota > Metazoa > Arthropoda > Insecta > Mantodea > Mantidae > Mantis > Mantis religiosa. Next base: position 53,017,244 of record CM060949.1, read on the forward strand.
AGTCGTGTCACGTCATACTTTACTTTTCGTGTGTCCTTCATTCACCCAAGACTCGTCAATGTAGTGTATTTTGCGATTTGCATCCCGGTACAGTTTGATTGTCCTTAAATATCGTCTTCCCTACACAGCAATATGAACTCTGTTTCTTAGCAAATTTTTCTTGCCTCTTCTTCACTCACAAACCCCAGCTGTATAAGCAATCTATACAGACTGGATCTGCTGAAATTTGGTAAATCTGCATCCTCATTTACAGCACACAAAATTTTATTTATTTTGGGGAGTTCGTTTCTAAAGGAAAAACTATGCACATGATGACGCACAGCACTTTTCACGAACTCCTGACATTCTCCGAGCACTCGCTTTTGTTTATTCCTGCATTTGCCTTAAGTGAATAAGTTCTCCTGTTGTCTCAATTTCACGTCGCGATGTTCCTACGGACCTAACACTCACACTTGTAAGTTCAGAGCACAGCTGTGCAACTTCTCTCACTGACAAAGACGCATTCTTCTCTGTGACTGCATTAAACGCATGCACCAAAATTCCTTTTCGTCGCTTTGTAAAGGTTTTTCCTTGCGATTTTTCAGCGAAAAGCTGGCGGTAGACTCTGCCATTAAGTACACGCGCAATAAACGATCAGTAAAATAATTTGGCTCTCGCACTGGGCACAACACACCTTCGAATGGCAATATATGACAAATCCAGTTCAAAACAAACTCAGAGATAAAAGTCATATAAACAAGTATGTCACGTCTACCGCTGAAGCACGTGCTATCGTGCCATATGAAAGGTGCGCTTGAAAGCAAAAGGGACCTCCTGTTTTCTTCGTTTAAGAATTAACTTGCATTTCAGATAAATCAGCTGTTGCGTAATATATTTAATTCAAACAGTTATTAAAATATAAATTTGACAATTCCCTTTCAACATATAAATATATATTACCATATTAAATAACGGACTAATTTTTACCGCACAGCAGCAGACAATGAGGGATGATTAGGTCACGTGACCGTTAAGAGATACGGGGCAAGCTTATGTGAAACAAGGATTAGGTGATCAACCAATCGGAATCCTGCGGTGTTGTATTCCCCGTAAGTGGTGTGAGACGAGCGCTAACTGAATCCATTTATAACAAGTTATTTGTGCTAAGACAAAAATTCGGATTTTGCAAAAACTGATCCATGAGGAACATAGAGAGTAGTGTATGAAGATAACCGTAAGACCCCCCTATTTCTAGCTCATATAGTTCTTCTAATACAAATAAACAAAGTACTACTACGTTATAACAATGCCTCGTGGAGTAATCACTGTTATGGATGTCTTTATGGTTGGCACGTATATGTATATTTGTAATTACTTAGATCTGAAATGTAAAGGTTTAATATGACGAGATAGAAGAATTACTTTGAATAAGCCAAAGTGTTTGTTAAATTCGAGCTAGAGGAAGCAGTACACTTCCTACTGGTTTGTAGAATGGTGCATCGCAGAACGTGACTTGTCACATATGTATATCAATGGTTCGTAATCTGTATTTACTCCGGAGAGGGTGTTGACTGAGCGTTGTCCTTAGCTGCAGCATTTCTGCCGCACGGCGTAGGTTCTGAAAACGTTTAGTTGTCAGTTTCCTCGTTGAAGCGTCCGGTAATAATGTAAGCCGATGGCAAGAGTAATTAAAGTAGGTCGAGTTGGATTCGAAAACGTTTGAAATGTGAACAAGGGTGTTGACTGAGCGTTGTCCTTAGCTGCGGCATTGCGGCCGCCCGGCGTATGCTCTGAAAACTTTTCCTTGTCAGTTTCCTCGCTGAAGAGTCCGGTAATAATGCAAGCCAATGGCAAGAGTGATTAAAGTAGGTCAAGTTGGATTCGAAAACGTGTGACATGTTCACAAGGGTGTTGACTGAGCGTTGTGCTTAGCTGAGCCATTGCTGCCGCCCGGCGTAGGCTCTGAAAACGTTTCGTTGTCAGTTTCCTTGTTGAGTCCGGTAATATTGTCAGCATATGTTCTCTGCTCCAGAGAGTACAAAGCGTTCTTCAGTTGTTCTTTGGTTTAAAAATCATGAAAAAGTATCAGCTGGATCAACTTGCAACTGAAATGAGACGCGAGGTAATCCAACTTCTCCCTTATCACCACCAGTACAATCTATTGAGTAAATGTGGGCTAAAATTATGTTGCAAACAGAAACAGTACTCTCAAACCGACTGTCTTATTTACAATGAAATTCATAAGAAACACAACAAGACTGAGAAAACTGCGTGAGACTTGCAGATTAACTACAAGAAGACCGACTTTTGGAAAGAAATGGCACTTGACGATATTTTGGAGCCTGTCATAAATTCTTAATATTCGGATGCTGGAGACAATAACTAACGAATTGTCTCTTGACGTAGTGACATTTTCAGCTGTATGGTAACTCGTAGACTACAATTACAATTATACCATTTAAACCATGGCATAATATTCGTATATCCATATTGCACCTGTGATTTCAAGAATCGTATTAATATAAAACTTTGAAAATAATCAATTTTCGTTCCCTTACGTCCAGCACCAAGAAGATTCGCACTTGCGCCAGAGAGAAGGAAATATAAAAAGAGTGGGGATAACGAGGTGGCCAAGTTGAGTGTTCTAACGGATCTGATTTGCTACAGGCCAGAACTCTTCCCATTTGAAACACATAGTATATCACTACTTCTACACGTACCGGGATATGCCATTAGTCTGCTATCCAGGACAACTATTTTATCTGTGTTTTAAAACCACCGCATTCTTATTGCAATCTATTTTATTCTTATACTTAAGATGAAACTTTGAGTTATAAAAATATTCAATTCTTGTTGACTGAGGGTATCTGAGAGGAAAAGCATATGTCGGCTCATGGTTTTTGAACCAGGACTTTACAAATGCGGACCATAGATGCTACCAAATGAACCATCCCTCTAACTCTTTTATTCATCTACTACAACCAACATATTTTTAGTGCTGTAGTACATTTTTCTTAAAGAAATTACTCACAAATTGTATTCAGAGCATAAAATGATTTTAGGGATAGCAGTATAGGTCTGCAATATCCGATAACCCTTCAAGAGGTCACGAATGCTCCAGATGTTACACCTCCAAGATGCCTTGAAATGCTACAAGGGATTTTAATTTCCGGACTTTATAGTTAACCTCTTTTCAGGTTAAATCCAGAATTAGATGAGAAATTTCATGAACTTAGAATCTTACCATTGTAGCTCAAGTAACAAAAGATAAAGCAAACTCCGTTGTTTTAATTTCAGACATGAATTGAGACTTCAAATCTGATTCAATTTTTGAAACATACTGCTATTTATAATGGATAATTAAATTTGGAATATCTAAAACCTTTTTCTTTTGATAAATAACTAAATACATAAATTTGTTATGTTATGTTGTATATTGTATATAACAAAATAACATATTAAGTAGCATGATTTTGTGCATTTAATATTATTTCTTGTTATTCTTTTCTGAAGGAATTTTTATTCCCACTTAATTTTCATTTGTTGGCTGAAGCATCAAGCAATTAATAATATCACCGATTGCATTGTTGGATTGGAGCCGCCACAGAGCCAGAGCTGAATGCGTGGGCAGTAAAGAAAGAGACAAGTACTGGCGTGCAAGAGCTGGACGCTTGCCGAGATTGAAAGAGGAAAAGAGGGGTTCTGGAATGTTCCGGCTTTCTCTTGCCGCCGAGATTTTTCACGGAAGGTCTACTGCATCCTAGAACAATAACTGGGTGGTATAAGTAGCAGTGTATTTTAGTTTTGTCATCATCAATTTGTAGTAGTTGTATTGTGATTGTGTAAGTTGTGTGAAGGCTACCGCAGTGATACTTTTGTTTGTTTACGCCTAGTGGACGAACGAGACGACTTTGAAGACTGTTTTTTGGCAATGTCAGGTCATTTTGCTGCTGCGGGGATTGTAAAAAGTTTCTGTTTACAGCAATAAAGAGTGTTTTAAATTTCTGCAAACACGACTTTTAATTCAACCAACCCACGAAGTTACAATAATAATATAAGCAACTGATAGGCTGTGGAGTTTGTTAAAATTGACAGAATAAGAGAAGGAAACAGTAGATTAGTTCTCCAAATTACTTTTGTGTTATATTCAGAACAGCTTAAGGCTCAATTTCGATTCTGAGTACGAATACGAATATGAATATGTCAAATCAGTATTACATGAATACAAATTTGAATTATGTACTTTCGGCTATACTCGAATTATTTTAATACATATTACACTTAATGCTATATTTTTTACATTAAATATTGTTGCATGTATAGGTTGAGCTAGATTTGGAAATTTCGGTAATCATTATTCTGTAACATGTATTGATTCTGACACAAATGTATGTCAAGCGTAAATTCTGCTGACTGGCAAAACATGTACTTTGAACTGTTGGCTTAATGAAATAATTCACAGGTGACCTGAACCTGTTTTGCTGATCAAAAGAAATAATTGTTAAATAGGTCAGTACAGACTTAAACATTCTCTCAATGATGTAAACGGTATGGTGCAAAATTAACAGTTAGTGGGAATCGCTGAATTGACTTTTTGGTAGGACCCCTATTTAAGCCTGATTGAGTTAGCCCTCTGGGGAGACACGTCGCAGGAATGTCAGAGGAGACTTTATGTTGGTCTCTGTGAGAATCAACAAAAGTTTATTTAAAAGTGCTACTACGCATACGATAGCCAGCCGGTCTCAGCAGAACATACATCTTTCGACAGCCCAGCCATACAAACAACACATCGCCAAAGGTAAAGTTATATCAAGTTATTATGTCATTAAATAGTTTCAAAGCACCCCTGATCTGTTCCAGATTCAGGGCGTGCCCTGTATAAATGCTAGGCTTTTTTTCAAAATAGAGTTATTCAGTTTAGTTTGACTTAGATGTTTCCTTTATTCTACTATCTCAATAGCTACACCCCAGTTGTAGATTAGGTTTGTAAGGCTTTCCCCCCTTACAACCCTGGTATGCAACAATATACATTTAAATACACGTTATTGAATAATTTAATCTGAGAATTGTTAAAATAAGCGTACAGACGAACGCAGGCACTTTTCACATCCGTGCAGTACACTGCACATAGAGTCCCTTCATGCTTCTACAATGATCATTATGAGGTATGACGGGATGGCTGACAGACCTGAATGAAGACAAGCGCCAGCATTGAAAGGTTCGTAATGTTTTCATTTGAAACCAATCCTAAGACGCACGAACCAACCAGCAGGCCCGTACGGGCAGTGGGCAATCGAGACCTACGACAGGAATGAAATCTCCAAATATCGCACATCTACTGTCCAGCCACAACCCGGCAGGCACCGTTGCCTGGTTCGCTGAAACAGATGTCAGATGAGGATGATGATGAGGATGATGAGGATAGGCTGATGATGAGGATGATGAAGAAGAGGATGAGGATGATGAGGATGAGGAGGATGAGGATGATGACGATGATGACGATGATGACGATGATGACGATGATGACGATGATGACGATGATGACGATGATGAGGATGATGACGATGAGGAGGATGATGACGATGAGGAGGATGATGACGATGAGGAGGATGATAACGATGAGGAGGATGATGACGATGATATAAACGAAATTTAAGAATTCATATACTTAGTGCAGATGTAACATGTAATACAGTTTATAGCTTTTGGGTGTAGAATTACAGTTTTCTCTCAAGGATGATTACTCTTGTATTTCAATACTGGTATCTTGTGTTATTAACAAGTGCAGGAGGAACGGATGAGGTGATGGAAGTGAAGGTGAGTCTAGGTCATAGACAGGCCGGCCATTGGAGTGCCTAAACATTACCAACCTTGATGACTAGGTCAGGCGAGCAAGCTGCACAATGGGTGAAATGATGCTCAATGCATCCGGAGTCCATGCAGGTAATAGTTACCCGACATTCGTCTTTCAGGATAAGGGAAATCCTCGGAAAAATCCTTATCCAAGTAACTCACCCTGATTGAGATACATTCGCAGCGTTGAACTACACAGATCTCCATTCAATCGAGGCTACTCAGAGAAAGCCCCAACGACCAAACATTTGCACTATATACCGGAGCTATACAGCCCCTAAGGCTATTTGAAATACGAATAGGAAGCCTACTATAGGAGTGAGGAAAAAAGAAGTTTACAGCAAAAGGAAAACCAACGTAGCATATTTTAAGAGTTGATCACTATGTGATATTTTTGAAATTACACTCTCTTAAAATGAATGGAAGATAAAAAAGAGAGGGGAAAGAGAAAATAGAACTGCGACTTTTTACGAAAGTAGTGTGCTTTAACGATATCTATTTTTTCACAGTAAAACTGTTTACCTCTTCCAGTTTACTAGTTATGCAAATCATTCCCAACAAATATAACCGTAAGTTATCTCCAGATAATCTGAATCCTACTTTTCATTAAGTACGAAATAGTATACTACTTTAGTAAAAATATTTTAGCCAATTTTGAGAAAATTATTTATTTTTAAATTCTTACATGGAAGCGTCAGCTTAGAGTGGGCGTGTTTTCTTTGAAAATCATCATGGCATATCCATTTAATTTCAGAGTTTAGTATTCTTTTGTTTCTGTGCCTCTAAAAATGTATCTCCATTGAAATCTCAGTGTCGAATTTTTTAGTGTAACTCGCCTACTATTGTGCTTGCTAGAGAAAGTGAATATAGCGATTTTTCTGTACATAAAAACAACTTTGAATACTCCAATTGTTGATGTACATATTTTATGCACCAGGTTGTAATTCAAAAAGGAATCCTTCTCAATGCAAGGATATTTAACAATTCTTTCCAGCTGTAAAGAGCGTGTATCTGGAATATTTCGCACGAGATTCAACTGTTTTCATCTCCTTTACTGTTCTCTTTTTGAGAGATGAATATCGTGACTTTCCTCCTCGGCTGTTTCTTTACCAGTTTCTCCATGTTCCTTACTTTGAATAATATACGGGGCTTGGAGTGTCTCCGTAGATATATTATACGACATAAGATGAAAGTTTAACGGTCCCCATAACGTGCTCTTCCGCCCCTCTATTCTAAGAGAGTGCTCCTAACTACTCTTTTATAACTTCTCTCATATTTTTCTCAAGGATACTGAATTACATAAAATATTTCTATCGTCTAGAAATTTGTATATTCTATGTAAGGGAATAGCAATTATATTTCTACTTTTAGCAAAATAACATTTCCATAAATTCATCGTATTTAACTTACTTATCAATGATACGTGCTCTTTTAAGCACTAAAACAAATACTTAGCTTTGACTCATTTCGTTTCACATTACTGAAATTGTTCATTTAAGCTGTTTATTTAACATTTTATTTGCTCTCTCATTGCTGTATGACTTATTAATTACCTTAATTTGCATATACAATATGTCGTTTTCGGCTGTTATATATTCTATGCTTATGGTTGTTTTAAAAATGATTGACGGCATTAATATGAATCACAATATTACTACTAAAGTAAAACAAATAAAACACCCGAAGCTACGTTGGAGATTTAATCGAAAAAATCACAATTTTTTCTTTATGTAAATGAAAGAGTATGTTGCATTAACGTTTTAATGATTTTCTCTAACCATTTCTCAATGATAAGGTTATTTTTACATCTAATTAAATTTAATAAACATTTGGAGATATTCTTATATTGGATAGTTCCTCGTGGCACAATTAGATTAAGGAAACCAGATGTATAGAATAAACAGTCCCTGACAGGTCTCTTTGGCAGCTTCTGGCCAGTCGTCACGGTTTTTCTGCTGATGTGGATATCAGGAAATCTGGAATAAATATAGCAAGTGGAAACGTAGATCACACAGAAAAATTCAATGCCATAGACGGGATTTGAACCACGGATCTTATGGTCTCCGTCCAGCCACTCTAACCATTGGGCTACTATGGGCAACGTGCCGATATGGCATTAAATTCTCCAACTGACTCGTATTTTTCCCGGTGAACCATTTAGGAGTTCTCATAAACACATGAGACAACTACCTTAATGGCGACTTACAACATGAAAGTAGTTTAAAGCCCGGGCTTTATACTTAACCACTATTAGGTCAATTGATGGAAATTAATTGTTCTTTCACACTGGCCGCGTGTAGGCTAAATTGTGGAAACGTAGAGCCAGACTGAAAAATTCAATGCCATAGCCGGGATTTGAACCACGGATATTCTGGTCTCCGTCCAGCCACTCTAACCATTGAGCTACTATGGCCAACGGGCCGATATGAAATTAAATTGTCCAAATGACTCGTATTTTAGTGGTTTACCGGGAAAAATACGAGTCAGTTGGAGAAAAGAAAACATAATTACTATGACTATTTCCCTCACATAACGTCACCTTTTATTGACAGTGTTAAAATCGACCTATCAGATGCATGAAATCATACACAACAGCGTTAACTATTATTATTGTGCTGCTCGAACCGTTATCATGGATTCCTCTTTGGCAATAGAAACCTTTCAGATAACGCACTGATTAATCTTGTACGAGTGAGAGGGGAACTGCCGTTGCTTCCCGGCTCTGTGTTAAACTCTAATGAACGCATCACTTCAGCTAATGGAATTCGCGGGAATCACAAATGACAGATGTTTACTTCACGTGGAGTAATCAGTACGTTATCTGAGAGGTATCTGCTCCCAAAGATAAATCCATGGTAACGGTACGAGCAGCACGACTATACTCGACAGAGAATTGAGGCGTATTGACCTTCAGATGACCGGCGCTGTGATCGTCTCTTATCGGGTCTTATCTGGTCGATTAGAAGAGTGAAATGTTAGTAAGTTGATGTACAGTAAGCTACGAAACATAATTAGAGCGATTGCAAGCTGCGTGTGTCTGCGCCTGCCGATGTATGACAAATTGCTTTCCAGAAGACATGATTACTTCTGAACAGACTCTACATACACTGGACTCGCCGTTTATGTGCGATAAGCTGAGGTAAACATCTCTGTGTTGCGAATTTTTCCCAATACGCTTTCTCGCTTTGCCATGCAGTATTTTATTATGGAAACCTCAGACACGATAACAATATATTCTACATGTTTACGAACAGGCATCCGATTATATACCTCACGGATCGTCGACTGTTAGCGCGACTTTCAAATGTCAAATTGGCTGTACGGTTTGTTTGCCTTGATTTGTGAGGTTATGTTTCATTCTGTGCTAATATAGGCCTATATGGATTAGGGAATCAAATAATTTGTTTTACTGCTGTCATTTTTTCGTGAAATAGTCTCTACAAATGCATCTTGTGGTTTGGAGCTTCCCTAGATTTTGGAAGTGATTCCCTTTGTTGTTTATAGCACTCCTGGCACTGCTTAGGAAACTGTCCATTACTCTCCGTAGTTCCCTACGAGAAATGGCTGACTTCTCCTTTAATGTTCCCTCTGATTTAACACCCTGTGAATTTTATCTCTTGGAGGGATACAACTTTTAGCTATTACAATACATAAACAACAGTGCCATAAAATACGTATATAATTAGAAGTACGTATTAAAGGAAGGCACTGTGTATTTGGAAGGTCCTGAGTTCGGTAGCACATCAATCTCACCAAAGGCTTCTTCGCATGGATAATGAATAAATGGATAGATGGATAAATCTGAATGATATCTAATGTTCTAAAATAAAACTAGTCTTTATCAGCAGGTTTATTTACACAACTTTGCAGAGAAACCAATACAATAAAGTTCAGTAAATTAACTGTATCAATACCTTCTGTCCCCTAATCCAATGTTTTCTCCTTAGAAAATACAATCAAAGAGATTTAAATTAATTGTAAATTGCACTCGGACGACAGTTTGAGAAGCTGCTTGATACATTAAAAGGGAGCCTTGGAAAAAATGCTTTGCTTAATGGAACCCCTAATGGCACCCAGGCGTAATCCACAGAAAATTCTATACATACCTATATTTTATTACTTCTGTGCATATGTCTTTATTAGATAACTTAATAAACATTCTTAACTTCGCTTACAGAACAATAACTAGAACACTTTTGATGTAAGAGGTGCTTTAATTTTGGGGGGAGGGAGGCCACATTTTTTAAATATCTTCGTTTATTATCCATGGAAGATACTGAACTAATGCTAATTTAGTTATTTATCATTCAGTGAGAGCGTAGGAGATAGGGCGTGTGACTGACTTTCAATAAATCATTGCTTCGATCCCCTCAGACCGTGTATTTTGAATTGTAGTTCACTAGCGTTCCCCCTTGTCAGTTATAAAGGTTACTCCTCCTCACATCATGACTTGCCATTCCAATCATCCCTTCTCATCTATTTTAGGAATGTAAGAAAAGATGTCGGTATGTTGCAGCAGGATGATATTAATATGATCTGCTAAGTTTTTGTCTTTAGCGTCGTCGTTTTGGGCTTGACTGCCCACACATCAGGATCCGCAGGGAATGACGAGTTTGTGAGAGTCGAGGATTCGGATAGGTAAGTATTTTAAATGTTAAGGATACCGTCCATGGTTGTACATGTCTTCATCCAGATGTAGTCGCTCTTCGGGTCTCTCTTCATCCGTAACCCCTTACATTGGAGGTGGCAGCACAAAGTACTTACTGGTCTAGATACGCTAGGTCTCCCAACCAGGAGGTTCCTTAGTTGTATATGTAGATTTACACACACACACACACACACACACACACACACACACACACACACACACACACACACACACACACACACACACACACACACACACACACACACACAAAGAGTCTCTAATAATGGTTGTTCTTCATTTTTGGTGGAGGATTCAGAATACCTTAAAGTGAAAACTCAGTATGAAGTTTGCATACAGGCAACACTTCCTTTTACCAAATATTTGTTGGAGAAAATAATAAAGAAATACAATCGATTTGTCTGAACGAGAGACATATTACAATATTATGTAGAACAAAAGCCACTTAGCTACAAAAGCTCTCAACCACATAATTAAAATGTTTTTCCTTGGAATATTACCGCTCTGTGTGGCAATGTTTCAAAATCTTGAATTCCATTGAAGTTATCCCAGAGAAAGCTGGAATAAATTTCATCATCCTCTATTCTACAATTTCCACTCATTGATAAGGAAATATCCATATCAGAAGACCTTTAATTGGAAATTCAATACAATTATTTGGAATAGAGGAAGGTACTGCACCTCGATGAGTTATCAAGAATGTTGTTAAAGAATAAAATAATTATTGTATCCTACGTTCCACTAAATAACAAATTACTGCCAGAAATGTGAAACCGCAATAAAGTGTACAGCTTCATTAACTTCTGACAGCTGTTGACCTTCTATCGATAACAAACGTGACCTTGAAACCTAACAACCGTCCATGTCTAAATGACACAGACAACTTTCGTGACCTGGAACTATTACTAGGTAGAAACACGCCAGTGACCATAGATAGTGAAATAAATTATTTTAAATATAGAGCAAAAGGGTACTACAGATTAGCCTGTGACTACCGAAGAAGTAATGAGATTCAGCTAGAAGGTTAAAGTTAGGGTTACGATGTGGGCAGTGAGTTTGAAACCATTTTATGTATCTATTCAGTCTTGCCATGCATATCTACTCTCTTAGAATACTCAGTAGGTTAAGGGGAAATACTCAGGCGTAAGGTGCCTTGCATAAAGTAGCTGCGGGCGAGCCACTGTCACATCCCAGGAGGAGTGTTAAAATATCGCAGCCACCCTTCCATCGATATTGCGGAATATCACGATTCTTAGAAGACTGTTCATATATTAAATGGATTTTTTAAATTAATAATTAGAGGTACACTCAAAAATATTTTGTCAAAGTTCTGCAATTCAAACTGAGACGTTTATTTTCTTAAAAAGAGCTGCAAATATTAAAGTCAAAATAAATGTCGAGAAGCACATACCAATTGCAACAATATCAACAATCGCTCTTCTAAAGTGCAACATGTGTTGACAAAAAATAACTAAGTGCACTTGCTGGAATTTCAAGAGTAACCTAAATGTTCGGTCAACAAAAAGATATATGTATGCATTCTCTCACACTGAATTTGAAATTAATCCGAATTACGTGTGATTGCTTCTGGCACTTTTTTTTTTTTTTTTTTTTTTTTTTTTTTTGCAATTTACATCCTCCAACGTTAAGTCATATCGGACAATGAGTGAAATGGGTGAAATTATGCTCAAATGAGCCCGGGGTCCATAGAGCTTAGAGTTACCCGACATTCGTCTATCAGGATAAAGGAAAACCCCGGACAAAGCATTATCCAGGTAACTCACCCTGACCGAGATTCGAACTCGGGACCTCTTGAACCTGAGGTAGACACGCTACCGTCTACGCTACCGAGGTAGGCCTAGCAGGTGAGATTACATATTATAAATTATATGTTTTTCATATAGCCAGGCTCAATTCTTAGCCATTCTTCTTTTTTGGTGTTAGAGGAGATAGAAGCATTTATGGAAATGTTGTATACCTTACTCCATAAGTTTTCTACTGGATGTTGTCAGAGATGACATTGCTTCCCAACCCTATCTCACCAACGCAGGGGTGCCCCAAGGTAGTGTAATTGGCCCCCTGCTTTTGTTAACTTATACCTATCAACACCCTTCCTACTATCTGGAGCTGCAACCTGTATCTGTTTGCTGATGACATAGCAATCACCACGATCTCATGTAAACATCTCACGGCTGTACAAAATCTTCAGCGCTATGCTGACATGATATCCGCCTGGTTCCTCATATGGCGACTACGCATAAATGCCACAAAGTCACCTTCACCCGTCGCCAAATTCAAGACCTTCCAGAGCTATATCTAGCAAAGGAAGACATTCCCTGGAGCAATCAGGCCCAATATCTAGGGATACTACTTGACATGCGCCATACTTGGAAGGCCCACATCTATCTGTTGCTTCCAAAGTTACAAAACCTATGGGCATGGTATATCCCCTCTATGATAGAAAGTCGCCTATGAGTCTCAGAAACAAGATTCTCATTTACCAACAGATACTGAGGCCAGCATTCCCATATCAATATTCACAATGACCTCTCATTTCCCAATCTCACCACCTACATTCTAAACCTTTCTCAAACATTTTATTCTGACCTACCATCCAGTTTCAATCATCTCATTAGGGGTCTCGGGGAGTATTAGATAGACCCCGGGGCTACCTACAATCATCCAAGAATCTACCTAGGCATGGCATAAATCTATCATCTTCATCACTTTCATTACTTTCTATTTCTTCTCTTCCTAATTACACATTTAAAAAAATAAAAGCCAACCGTCCACCCACCACCCGATGACTTATTCCCCATAAAATGCCGGTCGGGGACAGTGTCCCGGGATGGCAATAAGTCGAAGACCCCTGTTCCATGGAGCAGGATTCTCCTTCAACGACACCTCCGTGCTGTGTGTGCTACTGGGTTAAGATCTGCACTCACTGGGGGAGGACAACGACAGGTCATTAGCGAGTTTCTTAGCTTAGGTAATTAGTGGTGTAGTGAATTTAGTCAACCATAAGTCAATCTGTTTAAAGGTCAGATCCTGGCATGTCAGGATCAGAATGTGTCAGGACAGAATTGAGAAATTCTGAAAATTACTATATAGAGGGAACAAAATTCTAGGAACTTTAGCATATTGTATGGTAGAGTTGTGCTGCTCGAACCATTACCATGGCTTTACCTTTCTCAGATAACGCGCTGATTATTCTTGTAAGAGTGAGGGGGGAACTACCGCCCCTCCCGACCCTGTGCTAAGCATTAATGAACGCATCACTTCAGCCAATGGAATTCTAAGAAATCGCAAATGACACATATGTTCACTCCACGTGGAGTAACCAGTACGCTATCTGAGAAGATAAATCTACCGAAGATAAATCCATGGTAACGGTTCGAGCAGAACGACAATACTGACTTTCAGAAACGATATAGCAGTGTACTCGTATGTAGGGAATAATTCCTACTAAGCAGACCTAATAAATGGGCAGTATTGCTATAATTTACGTCTTTCCCGTCGAGTGCTTCATGCATTATTGTAGGGCTTACACTGATCACCAATAATTGGAAATATCCAAAGACTGCGCTTAAATTATGCAGATTTGGAGGTGATTTAGGTCAAAAGTTTTGTTATTAACAGAAAAAAAGCACATCCCACTATTATTAGTGCTTCCATAAGAAAACATGGTTTTGTGATTTTGGTGTTTTGAAAATTTATTGGGTTTCCTTGATTAAGCAATGTTATTTCCAGTATACCATAGCTACTGTTGCGTACAAAGCAGACATGTATCAGTCTTGAGTTATGTATTTAGGTGCAGAGGATCTAGTCCCATTAGTCCTGGACCTGTAGGACCAAGGACCCGGCCCTCCTACCCAGGAGCGATGGAAAACTCCAGGTCTTTTCATGGGGCAATACCTTGAGTCTAAAAGGCCCCCCCACATCAACAACCTCAAGACGGGTGAAAAAGAATACGCCATTTAGGCGCGTCAACCCCGCAGAGAAGACTACCGAAAACCTCAGTGAGGCCACCTGGTGATCTAGCACACCTACTAGCTCTACAGGCTAGTACCCGGACTTATGAGGCAACCCTCTAACCCCTCCTGGCGGCCGTAGCCTAGCCGGAGGTAACCAGTTCCCCGTGGGTGTCGGCAATACACTGCCCCCTCGAGTCCAACCCAATCCGATCAACTCCCCGACGGGAGGGGCTCGGCAGTTCGGGCCGAGGTTCCTATTGTAACATCAGAGGTATAATGAGTGATAAGGGTCCGCAGCGCCCGCACCATGGCAGCTGAAGGGGACGGATCCCCTCCTCTACGGGAAGTCTTGCTTTATTAATAAACAATCACAAAATGGAGATAACAAAGTTTCAATTTAGAGTCCTTCTAAAACAATACTGGAAACAATATTATAAAGCCAATGCAGCAGCTCGAAGAATATGTGAAGTGGAAAGAGAAGGTGTCGTTAGAGAACGCGTGGCACAACAATGCTTATGCTTCACAATAGAGACGACAACACTAAAGATTTACCAGTTTCTGGAAGACAAAGTATGGAATACTCAGGACACACGCCAACTTTTACGGGAAAATCCGCAAAAAAGAACCCGTAGTACTTGGTGTATCAAAAGATACCTTACATCGCTACATTAAGACACTTGGAAAATCATACTGAAGCTGTAGATCTGTACCTCATAGCCTGACACCTCTGAATGCTGAACGCTTAGTGGATATCTTTCATCAGCTTATCCGTAATTCCATGGATGATAGATTTGTCAGGGGAATTGTTAATGGTGCTGAGAAATGGGTGTATTACCAAAACCCTGATGTCTCGAAACAGTGGGTTGATCCCCGCTAACCAAACAATCAGTTCTGTTCCAAAGTAATGTTGTGTATCTGGTGTAACTTTGAAGGTGTGGTTCATTGGAAGTTTGTTCCAAATTGGCAGGCATTGATGCGGATTTTTATTCGCAACAACTTGAACGAGTTCATCAAAGTTTGAGAGGGAGGCGTGCAGCATTAGTTAACCGAAATAGAGTTCTATTGCAACAGGACAATGCAGCGCTGCAAGAACAACCATTGAAAAAAAAAACACCTGAAGCTATCCAGGCGAAGAATACGCTCACTTTCTTCTCGGGCAGCCGGCCAGGTGAAAAGATTATTAGAAATCAACGTTTCGGGAGTGTACATCTCTCCCATCATCAGGATATTTATAAAATGTTACAACCTCAAATGAAATACTGGATATAACACAACTATAAACAAAGACAAAACACTATCAAAATTCGCATTACTGAACAAAAGACTGTTTTCAGTAAATTAAGTGGCAGGTCAGGAGATGGCGTGAGAATTAGGAAGCAAAGGTCAATACAGCTTGAACACAGAGGACTGGACATTGAAGATCTGAATGTCAGACCTTCGGTCTCAAGCCATATCAGGGCTAGGCCCTCTAATGGCAGTGGAGTGTTTTGTAAGGAAAGATAATATGTGGCAGAAGGTGAGGTTGGAGTTATATATAAGCCATCTGATGTATTCGTTTATGTGCCTTGAAGCAGTCTCGGGCGTTTGTAGCGCTCTCCAGGATCGATGTCGTACTCACCTAGACCGCGGATGAGGGAGTTGAAGTTGTGGGAGAGATTTTGATAGAAGGAACGTGTAGATTTTGATAGGAAGGTTATGGATGTAGTCTGTTATTGTGGGGATACGTAGGTCACGTACGATAACTAGATCGGGATGTACCAAGGGGAGTCTGTGGCAATTCGGAGGAATCGGGATTGTAGAATTTCAAGGCGGTGTAGGTGAGACATGGCTGCTACTCCCCATATTTCACTGGCGTATGTGATGGCTGGCTGGAGTACTTGCTTATACAGGAGCAGTTTTGTACTCAGAGACATGACTGATTGTCGGTTATAGAGAGGGTATAGATACCCATTCTTTTGCTAACTTTATTAGCCTCATATGTGATGTGGTCTCTCCACGTCAATTTGATGGCAAGTAGAACACCAAGTTACTTAACCTAAGTTTTCCAATGGACGTCCTCACTAGCTACACGAATTGGTGGAGGATCCGCTATTCGTCGTCGAGAGAAGGTGATGGCCTGGCTCTTCTGTGGGTGGACGCGTAGGCGCCATCGTTCGAACCAGGTGGTAAGGGGATCAGCATATTTTTGAATCCTGCGAGTACACAGGTTGAGCTCTGATGATGTGGAGGTGACAGCTGTATCGTCAGCAAAGAGATACAGCGAGTAGCGTGGCAGGGATGGTAGGGTATTGATGTATAGAAGGAAGAGATTGATAATGAAGTTAAGTGCTTACGTTTCTTTGACACAATTTTCTATGCTCACGTCATCTGACCTGGCATTTAATTTACTGAAAACAGTCTTTTGTTCAGTAATGCGAATTTTAGTAGTGTTTTGTCTTTGTTCATGGTTGTGTTATATCCAGTATTTCATTTGAGGTTATAACTGTTTATAGATATCCTGATGATGGGAGAGATGTTGATATCTAATCATCTTTTCACCTGGCTGGCTGCCCGAGAAGAAAGTGAACCATTGAAAACATTCAGGAATTGAGATGTATCGAACTGCCACTACACTCTGATTTCGCACCATCAGATTATCATCTTGTTGGATGCACGGTCCATTTTGTACGTGGAAGAAATTTTGTCAACATTGAAGCAGTGCAATTTGGGTTACCGAATTCTTCGCAACAAAAACCAGAGACTGATGCCATCGTGGGATAGTAAACCTTGAATGCCTCAAGGCCATAGAATCTAATGGTCTGCATTTTAAAAAGTAGTTAAATTCTTGTCAGAATATATTTCAAATAATTGTTTTTCTTAAAAATTACTAATGAGACAGTATTTATTCTAGGAAAAGATTTATTTTTAAATCGTTAGATCTGGATACGTTAGAAATTAGGTAATACTCGATTGATAAGATTCAGAAACAATCTAATTCTTCAATCTTAAAGACTGAAATTCCCTCCAAATAGATCATTATTAACCTTTAATGAACGTACTGCGTGCTTATCTGGTGTTGTTTAACTTCAACCCTGCACACATATTCGGAGATGAATATCTCACACTTTTTCCTTGAACATTGGCAGCACATACACCAAAGAGTGAGATGACGTGCACATCAAACATCACAATAAACGTATTTACGCTGATGCAACTAACTGTGCTGATTGGCAGATGTAACGTTCACGATTTGTAGCAGCATATGATGTAACGTTCAGGTTGCGCCACCACCGGGTTCAGCGTTCAAGCATTGCACTTGTACCTAATGTGGGGTTGTGTACAACTTAAGAGAGTGAACGTTACTGGGGTAGCGGGGAAGGATAGATTCCCTAAAAGTGTAGACTAAAGTGAAGGATTTTCTTACCTTAGAAAGGTGGCATGACATTATGGCTTATAGTGGATTTACTATACCAAATAAATAAACAAACATGGATCACTCAGCAAAGGACATCTGTTATCTTTAGCTTGGTGGAGGTTCCTGGCGTCTCTAGTTCCATTGTAGATGTGGCCACTAAAGACACAAGTGACGCAGATTCTCTAGAACGGGTTTGACTGTTCCCGCTTACACCAAATTCTGGGGTTTAAATTTTATAGCTCTGTCGAAGCATCAACTGAGTCAAAGCTTTGTCAGTTTATGTCACCTAGCCGTCGACCTATGCATGATAGCTAAGCATGTCTTGCAAGTAACTTGACAGAATGTCACGTGTTTCAATATTATTCCTTCTTCTTCCCAATATTTTATTTTTACAAATTTACTCCTTTTATAAATATAAAAAATACTATAAGCATAAGTATTCCAATCCTATATCAGTTTTAATATCACGAAAAATGCCCTTTTAAGGAAGTTAGTAAAGTACCACCTGTCTAATTTCTATTTTACAAGCAAGTGGTTTTGAGTTCGTTCTTGGAATTGCGCAAGTAAAGACTGAGATAAAAATAAAATGGACACGTCCCTTTGTTTATCAACTGAAGTGCTGGAAGAGTCATATTAATTGAACTTGATAAAAAAGACGTCTGGCAGCAGACATATAAAGCACTCCGCATGTTATCATTGTGGATCACGACCTTGAGGACTTGGCGTGCAGGTGACACTACTCGTTGTGGACTTATCTCCAAAATGCAGCACAGAACTTCATAGCCACATGCAACGTAATCACCTACAAACCGGGGACTGGGTAAATATCACAACGAAGGATAATTATTTGTCTACAAAATACGCGGTGTCACAAATTTATATACCACACACACTGAAACAGTGTATATCTACATTTATAGCAAATTCAAAACGTGTGTTTTATTTCACATGTCACCACATATAAATTAATGAAAATTGTAATAAATTAAAGAAGAATATTATGTGTATACAAATATAAGTTAGCTTTTCTTCTGTTTCACCTAACTTTATGAACGTGGAACACCAAACCATGTGAAACAGTTTGAAAAATATAAAAGTTTCAAACATAAGGTCTTTTCAAAATACATTACCTATACTAGATACTCACGCGACATTCTTTAGTCATTACTAGAGCTCGGATTTTTTTCTGAAATACGGTCTTTGCTTGCTTAATTTATGTTTTTTACTAAAATAATTTATTTTATCCAAATCATATTCATTTAAAAGTAAATTTTCCCTTCTATCCATCATTTTATCTTTAGACACTTTACATTGTTGCGCTGAAAGAGACAGGGGCCAATATAAAAACGTGGATTTTCTTGTCTCTAGCGTAAAGAAAGTGTATACTGTCACCGATTAAAATAATAAATAAACCCAGGCGCGACAGCCCTAAGAGGGCCAAGGCCTACCAACCGGACTGCCGACCTCACGCCCACTTACGCAAAGTAGAGGTGGGCGACCATCCAACCGATACGGAAGGAGATACGATCAGCATCTCGGCGTCCCCCAGCCGGAGCGTTGGTTTTCGTGACCAGGGCCGCTTACCTAGCGCAGGCTCCTCACCTTCCTCAAGATGCTAAAAGGGCACCGGCTCTACATCCGGGACTTAAAATCCGTACCCCATGGGTGGGATCGAATTCAGACCGCTTTGCTGTCGCCGATTAGACTTCCAAAACTTCATGAAGTCTTTCCAAATTTGTCTTTACCTCCTCAGCCAGTTTTAAGTCGATTGTGTTTTTCCCTTTGATTGGGCTTAAAAATCCGGGCTCCTGCCATTGCCATTTTATAGAGATCCCATTCCGAAAACAAATTATCTATGTTCAATATTTTTAGTAGTACAATGTTCTATATTTCTTATGGTCTTAAGTTAAATAAACTTATACAAAACTCTTACAAAATGAAAGGGACTTTGTTGTCTATTCACAGATAATTTAACACGCTCTTATTTGTCATGGAAGTAAAGCAAAATTAAATTATTTTAATAGTAATCTTAGCAGTATTAATGTTTTGGAAATAATTGAAGAAAGAAAACTAAGATGGTATGGACATGTTATAAGAATGCCAATTTCAAGAATACCAAAGGAGATATTGGGATGGCAGATTGAAGGGATAAGGAGGAACGGACGACCTAGAGAGAATTGGCCAGCCTCGGTAGCGTAGATGCTAGCGTGCCTGCCTCACGTTCAAGAGGTCCCGAGTTCGAAACTCGGTCAGGGCGAGTTACCTGGATAAGGTTTATATCCGGGGGTTTCCCTTATCCTGGAAGACGAATGTCGGGTACCTCTAAGCTCCATGGACCACGGACTCATTTGAGCATCATTTCACCCATTTCATTCATCGTCCAATAAGACCTTACGTTGGAGAACGTAAATTACAAACAAAAACTGGATGAATGCTGTTAAAAGGAGCATGGAACAAAGGTGATTGACAGACAGGCTAAACCCAATAGCAGGTCACCCGGAGAAGTGCTCTGCATTTCTCCTGGCAAAACCCAGGGCCAACCGGTTACAGCAGAACTTCATTTTACGGCGCCGTAGAATTCTATGGGTGCAAACGGCGAAGTATTTCGGAGTGACGCTGGACCCTAAATTAACTTACGTTTCACTCGTCAAGGGCAAGGTCCAGCTGGGGCACATAGCGCTCCGGAACCTATACCGCATATTCCGTTCAAACATGCCTCTCCTTCTCAGGCTCCAGCTGTATCGGGTGATCATTCCCCCCATGATTCTGTACGATCTGGGGAACAGTGGCTAATTACACTTTCGTCAGACTCCAGACGCTGCAGGACAAGACACTACGAGTCATCTACGATACAGACTGAAGATTTCCTGCCCATATCTTTCATGAACCTTCCAAGATTCCGTACATTGTCGATGTCATCCGTGAGAGGGTACGATCAATGTACGACAAAATTTAAACACACAACAGCCCTTTGGTGAACACCCTAGGCAGATATGACCAGAGGGAGCAAATACGCTTGTCATCTTACAAACTCCCTAGAGATGCCATGGAGCCCCTTTGTTAACCGAAGAATCCCCGTGAATCTCTATGTTGCGTATGACACCTGATGGTTCAAGCGATATGCAACCCGTAATCAAAACCAAGTAAAAACATATCAAATCGCTTCTCCCAAAACGGGGGAATGCTATAAAGCAGCTGCCTTCTGAGTTTATTCAGGGGCATCCCAAACCAAATCCCCTAAAAAACAGAACCTACCCCCAGCAGAACAAAACAACTTCAACTAGAGTTCGCAGGTTAAGCCTCAGTGCGGCTAGGTACTGCGGCATAAGACACACCGACGGAGAAAAGCCCCGCCCGACTAGGACTTTCTCTGGCCTCTGGGATTGACAGATTGACTGAGGACCGGGAAACTTGGAGACTAAAATTTCCTGTGTGTAATGGAAAACCATTGTATTGTGGAACAATTCCGAAATAAGAAGGGAGCATTTTAATAGTAAGTTGAAAAATTTAAAAACATAAGTCATTTAATGGTTAGTTTGAGGTGGTGGGATTTTCGTCGTTCTCTATTTAGCAACATTAGACGGTACTGCACTCAAAGAGGTTATACACATATCGTGACACATAGATAGTAGAAGATGAACGAAGCGTGGTTTCCTTTCAACAACAATCCGTGGCGCCCTGCGACACCCCATACATGAAAACTAAACCACAGGACTCAGCTAAATGGAAATAAAAGTAAATGTGCTAGTTAAGAAGTAACTTCAGTTATGTAAAAAATATTAGCTGCTGACGGTGAAGTAAACTACGTTATTAATAATAACTAAACACTAGTAACACAACTTCACTATTTACTTATCTTATTTAAATCCTGGGACCAGTTTCAAAGCAAAACTTCTGCTTCATCCTCAACCACTCAGCTTGACACTCACCCACTAACTGACTGACTGACTGACTGACTGACCTTGACTGCTACCGGAGTTTGAAGAATAGCTCCTTATCTAACTGCCATCTACCGGGGACAACACAAACTTATTGATGACATCTATTGGAAGGATATCAAAACTCATTACGCGATCCTTATTTTTCAAAATAAATATCTTCTCCCAAACCATTAAATCTGTCGGTTCCTTCAATTGCTTCAATAATTTAACTTCTGTATTTACTTCACGATTATATGACCAAAAATGATCAGCCACTTCCGATTTCTCTGTCTCTCAATATTTAATATTTCTAAAATGTTCCATACCTCTAAGCGAAGAAGAATTGAATGCGGAATAAAAACATATTATAAACACTGCTTTAATTAACGACTTTAATAAAGATTTTATAATCAGAAGAGTAGAAAATTTTAAATATCAGAAAAGTTAATGATGTTTCCACTCTTAAAAGAGTAAAAAAGAATATATTTTCAAAAAATTGACTTATCATCCATGGGCAAATAAAAAGTTCCAAAATTTTTTCAAAGAAGTGGTTATAATACTAGCACCTCATAATAATTACAGTATAAAGAATTTGCTACAGTTTTCTAAAAAGAAAAATTTTCAGGCAGCTAAAAATCTGGTATTTATCAAGTTAACTGTTTAGAATGCGATAAGATCTATGTTGGTAGAACCAAGCGTAATTTAGAAACCAGAGCGAAGTAACATTTTAGAAATATTAAATATAGACAGACAGAGAAATCGGCAGTGGCTGATCTTTTTTGGTCATATAATCATGAAGTAAATGCAGAAGTTAAATTATTGAAACAATTGAAAGAAGCGATAGATTTATTGGTTTGGAAGAAGATATTTATTTTGAAAAATGAGGATCGCGTAATGAATTTTGATATCCCTCCAATAGATGTCATCAATAAGTTTGTGTTGTCTTCGGTAGATGGCAGTTAGATAAGGAGCTATTCTTCAAACTCCGGTAGTAGTCAAGGTCAGTCAATCAGTGGGTGAGTGTCAAGCTGAGTGGCTGAGAATGAAGCAGGAGTTTTGCTTTGAAACCGGTCCCAGGATTTAAATAAGATAAGTAAATAGTGAAGTTGTGTTACTAGTGTTTAGTTACTATTAATAAGTCACTTCAGTATTTGTACAATGACCAGAGAAACTACGACATTTAAGAGTGGATCCTTGACGGAAAGCGAGCCCTATGCCTTTCCCTGGGGTTATATCTCCAAATAAGTAATGACCTTAATGTAAACTAAGGACAAAACAAGAGCGCAGCACTGATGAATGCAGATAGCCTGTAATACACCTTTCCTTAGCATTTCATCCTGACTTAAAGCAATGAGGTTCGATGAAGAGATTAGCGAACTTCCAATTAGTTTATGCAAATGCCCTAAGTAGAACTTTTTGTTGCTTTTAGATCGCAGCGCCTTTGTTTTAATTACAGCGCCCTAGACAGCTCCTGGGTTTATTATACCATAAAGGTGCAGGAAGAATATCAAGGGTTGACATGTTGCTTCATATCAGAAGCCGTATAACTTCGCACCAAATCCTTTAATCGCGCTTTACTTCCTCCATCATAACGGAGCCACAAAACCACGAAGATAATTCAGCCGTTATATTATATTGGTCTCAAACGAGCTCCAATAAAACGTGACCCGTTCAATATCGTGTCTCGTTGCCCTACAATACTTGTTTCATTTGTCATAAAAATGCACCTGTAAACCTTAAAATTTTATCTAGAAACTACAAAGTGTGAAAGCTAAAGCAGGTTAGCTGCATTAATCAGCTGTCAGCTCCTTTGCTTTTGTCTTCTTCTTCTACTTTAAGGATTGAGGCCTCAGACGTGCTTCCACAGAAAGAGATCTAGTTTATCCATCTGGCGCATGGACGTCCAACTGTTCTTCTACCTTTAGGTTGGTATTGAAGTAAAACCTGTGGTAATATATTTTGTGGCATCCTTTCTATGACGTGTCCTAACCAGTTATTTCCTATTTGATTTATTCTGTCATTTTAGTTGAATGTGCTTAATTCTGTTCTCTCTTATCTTTAATATTTAATGTTTATATCCCGCTACAGAGCGTAAGAATATCTTTTCGGCCGATTCTTTATTCTGTCTGATCTTACAAGTCTCCATTTCTCACAGACATAAGTTAACATGGGAACTACCCTAGTTTTACAGAATTATAATTGAATTTATTGTAATGTTTTATTTCACAAGATTCTTCTTATTCAAACTAATCATTTCTTTCACACTAGCCGTATTTAGGCTCAAGTTTGAATGAGTAGAGCCAGACTGAAGAATTCAATGCCATAGCCGGGATTTGAACCATGGATCTACCGCTCTCGCTGTGGTTGCTCTAAACCACTAAGCTACTATAGCCGGTGGGGTTCTCATATGCTATGAGACACGCACCTTTGAGCGGCGACTTACTATGCTGTAAGTACATAAGTCCCAGGATTCATAGTCAAACCACCATGCTCACTTTTTTCTCGGGCAACAAGCCAGGTGAAAAGACGATTACCTATCGACGTTTCGGGAGTGTGCATCGCTCCCATCATCAGGATATTATAAAATGTTATAACAACAAATGAAACACTGGATATAACACCAATATAAACAAAAACAAAACACTATCAAAATTCGCATTATTGAACAAAAGACTGTTTTCAGTAAATTAAATGGCAGGTCAGGAGATGGCGAGAGTATAGAAAATTGTCAAAGAGACGTAACTACTTAACTTGATTATCAAACTGTATTGATCTTTGCTTCTTAAATCAACGGATTTCCATTTTTAAGGCCGGTTTATAAGAGGAGCTGAACTGAAAATCCAGCATCACGATTAAGCGTGCTCCTTTCAGAAGAAATCGCCGAAACTTCCTTAATTCTCCGCTACCAGTAACTGTTGCATATTGCCAAGATGGTCGTCTCCCGAAAATTGGCTTTATGGTCATCCAAACAATGCTCTGACAGCCCAGACTTCTCAGGTTGCATTAAACGAATGTTCCGTTCATGTTCTATTATGTGGTTCACCGTATATAGAACAAACCGGAAGGACCATCGCTACTAGATTAATCGAACATAAACGGGGCATTCCTTTAATGCAACCTGAGAAGTCTAGGCTGGCAGAGCATTGTTTCGATAACGACTAGACAGCCAACTTTCGGGAGAGGACCATCTTGGCAATATGCAACAGTTACTGGCAGCGAAGGATTAAGGAGGCTTTGGCGATTTCATCCGAGAGCAACACGCTTAAACGTGATGCTCGATTTAAGTTCAGCTCCTCTAGGAAACCGGCCTTAAAATGGAAATCCGTCGATTTAAGAAGCAAAGATCAATACAGCTTGATAACCAAGTTAAGTAGTTACGTTTCTTTGACACAATGTTCTATACTCACGCCATCTACTGAACTGGCGTTTAATTTACTGAAAACAGTCTTTTCTTCAGTAATGCCAATTTTAACAGTGTTTTGTCTTTGTTTATGTTGTTGTTATATCCAGTATTTCATTTGTGGTTATTACATTTTATAAATATCCTGATGATGGGAACGATACACACTCCCGAAACGTCGATATCAAATCGTCTTATCACCTGGCTTGTTGCCCGAGAAGAATGTGAGCATATTCGTCGCCGGGAAAGCTTCTGGTTTTATATTAAACCACCATGTTTTTATTTTAGGTAAATTTATGGAAATAATCATTTCTTTCTCAATATGAGAATTTAATGTCATATCGGCACATTGGCCATAGTAGCTCAGTGGTTTAGAGCAACCGCACAGCGAGCGGGAGATCCGTGGTTTAAATCCCGGCAATGCCAATGAATTTTTCAGTCTGGCACTAATCATTCAATGCTTCTTATTGTTCCACAAATGCTATTAATATCATGCTTTTGGCAGTAGGATACGTTAAACCCCAGATATTTAACACCATTTACATATTCTATTTTTTAAATTATGTATTACTATTTTTCAATTTAAGTGATTTGCCACTGTTGTTTTCGTCTCTGAAATTCTCATGTAGTAATTGCCGTCCATTCCTTCTACTTTTTGCACTCCTATTTGTAGTTCACTCTTTGTATTGCTAAATATTACTTGATCTTCGACAAACAGTACGGTGCTTAAGTCCTTGTTATGTATACTAAGCTTACATTTAGGTGTTCTTGCCATTGCGTTAGGACATCGTCGATATAAAGTAAACTAAAAATTCTGGGGACATTGGACAGACTTGTTTTATATCTCGATTTATCTTAATTTGCTTGTGACTACTATTGACATATATATTAAACAACAAAAATTTTGAAATAGCCTTATCAGCTATTCTGGATAAACTCTTTCGTACATTATTTCCCAGAATTTTCTTCGTAATGATCTATCAGAAGCTTTATCGCAATCGATAAACCAATATAAGTTGGCAGATTTAATTCTCGTCCTTTCTGAATGATCTGCTTTGTTACAAATATGCAGCCTGAAGGGGAAGTCCCGAAAACCACTTTTAAGTTCAAAGATTAAATTCTCGTCTTTTCTGAATGATCTGCTCCATTACAAAGATGCAGTCTGAACAGGAACGTCCTTCCGAAATCCATTATGTTCTTCTGAAAGCATAAATTCATCAATTATACTTATTCCACAAGTTAATATCTTAGTAAATAGTTTATAGTTTGCATTTAATAAAACTATGCCTCTATTGTTCTCACAATTATCTTTATTTCTTTTTTAAAAAATGAAATAAACTTTTCACATGGCACCGGGACGGGTTTTCTCCGGGTCCTCTGGTTTCCCCCGCCAGCATTCCACCAATTGTACCATCATTATGTTTCCTATCATTCATTTCACCCTCATATATGTCATCCTCTTCCTTCACCTTCACACCAGGCATCGGGCTGATCACCAATTCTAGCTCATTATAAAGATACAAAGCTTTGCTTCCTCAGGCCAGCCTTAAGGGTTAGAGAAACAAGAAACCCCTAGCAGCACGATAGTGGTACAACTAGGGGAGCTAAAGAAGAAGAATGCATTTTCCTCTTGTTCATTCATCTGGGACCTAGTAGATTTTCCAGCAAATGTTTAATACTTCCAAAGATTTCCTATTTACATTGTCCGGCATATATTTCAGAAGTTCAATATTGATACTGTCCACTACAGATTCTTTTTGTATTTAGATGTTTTAAGCGCGTTATTTTGTTGATCAATTTCAATGGGCTCTATTTCTGCCTTTGTATTTAGTGTAGGAATAATGTCTCCCTTGTCTTCATTTACCCACAATTTAGAATATCATTCAAATATTATTTGTGTATTCGGAAATTTACTTTGTCTAGCAACGAAGCGAAATTGCTCAGTAAGAAATGTGCGAGGCTTCCAATTGAGAAGTACCGGTTTGATTCTCTTCAAAGCCCACTCTGCCCTAACGTTATTTGGGTTTCCCTGGTCAGTAGGACAAGCTAGGGTGTTTTCTCATGTAACACTACTTCCCATAAATAATTTATCTTTAATTTACGTTTTTATTTCACGTTCCATATGGACACCGAGAGCTGCTTCATTAACGGTACGTTCGTTCAAGGCAGTTCAAGTATTAATAGGACGGATATTCAAGCCAGCAACAATAATTAGGGAATTCTTCGTGACACTGTGGCCTCTCTTCCTGCTATTTGTATCCTCCATTTGCCCCTCCACTTCTTCCCTTCCTCATCTAGGTGATAACCTCAATAACTCTATGTAGGTCGTAATGTGTGAGGTTTCACCTTCCGCCATACAACTTGTGCCATTTAAATAAGTTGTCTAGCATGTATCCAAGGTAGAGAAATTATACATTTGACCCATGTGGGGATTTTGGGGATTTTAGCGAAATTGCCATTTTTCGGTTACTCTGAAACCAAATAATTTGAAACGTAATACCACATCTCTCTATTCATTACTTCCACTAATGTTCATATATACACCAGGGTGGGTCAAAAAGAAATGCCTCCTTTTTTTACTCTCTTTTAATTGCCAAGAAAGTTGAATCTAATATACATAGCATGAAAACTACAACGTTGACGATTAATTTGTCAATATTCAATATAATATCTGTCCTTTTCCACCGTTTTGGTCCACCTATTAAATAGGGCATGTATTCCAGTGTGGTAAAACACGCGGTCTTACTTCCTAAGCCATTGACGCAAGGGCGTTTTCACAGCCTCCTCATCTTCAAAATGAATCCTACGATGAGCTTCCTTTAGTGGCCCCAACAGATGGAAGTCTGATGGTGCCAGATCAGGGCTGTATGGGGTGTGAGATAAGACCTGTCATCCCAATTTCTCAATTTATGCAGTGGTGTAACGGCTGGTGTGTGCTCTTGCATTGTCATGCAAAAGAAGAACATCCGCCATAATTTTTGTTGGACAAACTCGGCGAAGACGCTTTCAGGTTTTTGAGAGTTCTGACGTATTGAACAGAATTTATTGTGTGTCCCTGCGCCAAAAAGCCAGTCATAAGCACACCCTCTGAATCCCAAAACACTGTCTCCATAGCTTTCCCTGCCGAACGCTGACTTTTGATATATTTTTTTCTTCAGTGACGTTGTGTGATGTCATTCCATTGACTGTCTCTTTGATGTAGGTTCAAAAAATGAACCCACCTTTCGTCTCCAGAAACAATTCTCTTCCAGAAACTCCTCTCCCTCCAAATTGAAGTGCAGCAAGTGTTCGGAGGCTATTGTTTTCCTTGTTTCTTTGTTTAGGGTGGTTAACATTCTTGGTACCCAACGTGAACAAACTTTTGAGTAACCAAGTTGTTGAATAATCGTCATCACACTGCCTTTACTGAGGGAGGCAATGCGATACAATTCATCAGTTGTTACCCGGCGATCAACACGAATGATGTCATCGACTTGCTGAATGTTGCATAGAGTTACCGGCCTGCCGCTTCGGTTTTCATCCGCCAATGGTGTTTGTCCTTCAGCTTCGTTACAGCGACGAACCCATCATCTAACAGTGCTGACATCCACCGTAGCATCACCATACACATTTTTTAGCCTTTTGTGAATGTAAATTGGTGTTTCACCTTCCGCAGTCAAAACTTCAATCACAGAATGCTGTCTAATACGAATGGTGCGTCAGCCATTGTGCAAAAGGATGCAGTGCTGTCACCTGTAGACTTAGGAAGTTACTACTGCAGGGGATTGGAGAAGAAGGTTTGAGGAATTGCGCCAAATTCAAAGTTTTCACATAACTTACTTAAGGGGAAAAATAGGAGGCATTACTTTTGACCCATCCTCGTGTATATATATACAGGATATATATATATCCTGCCCGCCTCGGTAGCGTAGATGGTAGCGTGTCTGCCTTACGTTCAAGAGGTCGAACCTCCGTTATGGTGATCTACCTGGATAAGTTCTTTTTACGGTGTTTTCCCTTATCTTGGAAGACAAATGTCGAGTAGCTCTAAGCTCCAAGGACCCCTGACTCATCGGAACATCATTTCACCAGTTTCGTTGGACGTAAATTACTATATATATATATATATATATCCTTTTATCTACTTTTCATTCATTACGATGATTTTTTGCTATGAGGAAATTAACCTTAACTGTTTATATTATAAGCCATTAGGAATTCGTTGGGAGGAGAAAACATTACATGAAACATCAAAGTGACGTTCAACGTGGAAAAATATGAAAATGCTAAAGCAAACATCAACAAAACAAAACTATAAAACCATCACGACAAAAGGTAAATGTTTCCACAGTGTTTAACTCTACAGGATCGTTAAAAATATTTCAGAAAAACTGAGGAATAACAAAACTGTACCGCCTAAGGAACTGTTTAACGTGATAAGAGTGTCCTATAGATTTTGCGCTTGCCTCCTTACATGAGCACGAGTATAAAAACATACCTCAGGGTTGCTTCCTAAATGTATATTTCTATCTTTTGTTTTGTTTTTTGTTTGAAATATTGGAATGGATAAAATGTAACTGCAGCGAAATCTCTGTCTTAAGCTCTATTGTGGGATGACATATACTCTTCTATCATATTCTCGTAAATTACCTTGTTAGAACTGAAGTAACATTATTTTATCTCTTAAAGTGTCAGGCCTCTGGAGTATTAACATCTATCACTTACTTAAATATTAAAGTTTTATTGGTTATAATTGAAATAATGTGCGTGGTTCACCTTAAAATATTTGAAGCAGCACCAATGGCCCAAGCTTATAGGGAAGTCGGAGAGAGAAAAAATATATATACGCTGAGCGTTCTTACCTCTGGAGAGACATAACAGTTTACGTTCACCCTACCTTCAGAACATTCTAGAATATTCTGTGGAGAATTCTGAGCTCTATATAAGCGTGTGCTGTCGAGAGTGGGGAGTGTGGTTTTTATATGACATCAAATAGGTTCTTAATATAAGTATGTTTATTATAGTTTTTTAGTTTTGTGGACTTTTATTCGTTAATAATGTTATTCTACCTCAGTAAATGTTAAATAACGTCATGTTTATATATGGCATTGCCTTAAATTTTAAATACATGGCCTGTGTGCATTTATTTTCAATGGCTATTCCAATAGGCCTTAAAGATGTTAGCATTTATAGTCACAGACTATTATATATACATCCCTGATTGAGGAACAAGAAGCTGCGAAAACCTTAAATAAACGACGATTTGGCATGCATATAATAAAGAATACGTGGCAACCAGTCAAGATAGATGTCGGCTTATGGTGCTGCAACGGCTAGTTGCGAAACGACCTCACATGTCTTTTGTTTTCTTTCACATAGTCTTTATTAGCTGTATTTTAGTTACAAAAGTACAAACAATAAACAAAATAAAAATAAAGTTGTTTATTGTTGCTAATGGTTCTTTTGTGAGCCAAAGACACAAGAATGACAATCCTATAATTAGGATCATGTTAAGCTTTATGACCATTTATAAACCATATTACGTACTTAGTTTTCATTTTAGGTGCATTAAATGTTTCATACTTAAGTCTTATGTTTCAACTCTTCTACTGACTACGGTTCTGTGAAAATCTTCACTTCTCGGGTAAATAGAAAAATAATGTGTCTAGGTGTGGATATCATCAACGCAGTAAATGTTCAAAATGAGGACCGCTGACAATATTTGTTAGGTTTCAAATACTGAATACCTACATAGATAATTAAGCGTTCATTTACGCCAAACAAAAAGGCAGGCGCAAGTAGCTAAAGCCACTTTGCATTTATGGAGTGCTTGAAACTTGGTTGAATTGGTGAAGCATAATACCGACTATAATACAATACCTATTTCCAACAGTAAATCACCAGTGGAAAAATGGTGATTACTGATTTTATAAACACGTAAAATGCTATAAAATCTTTATTTGTATCACGTCAAATTATAGGCCACAAGAGGTTAAACAAAGGGTAATAAAATTTCTGAACTGAACACGAGAGATTGGAACCCAATTTGTAGTGACAGATGGGCGACGTAACTTGAGCAGTGCCAGTTAGCCAACGCTACCTTGCGAGCTGAGGTTTCTATACGAATATGTAACCGTAGACCTCAGACTCCCGCCTCGAATCTTTACATGCATTTTACAGCTTCACATACTGTTTTGAGCTCATTTTGATAGTTTTGCCGCAAGTAAAAGAAACTGCATCCGCCATTACAACTACTGAATAAAAATTCCGCAATTTGTGACAGAAACAAAAACAAACTATATAATTCTTAGCACATTTTGACATGGCTATACAACGTGTTGGCTTAAGATTTAAATACAATTGTGTATATCTGCCATGTTGTGTTCCAAAGTTATTATCAACTGATGCATGTGATAGGTTGTTTCTTCAGGTACGTGTTTAAAGTTTGTGTGTGCGTGTGCGTGCGTGTCTGTGTGTGTAAGCTAATGAATTAAAGTTTGCAAACTCGTCTAAAATTACTACTGGAGCTTTCTAAGTCTGGGTATAATGTTTTTGAATCGACATATATAAACTCCATGTTACTCCGGTTACTTTTTCGAAATTTTGACTACGGCATCTCGTGTGCAATGTCAAAGAAGGGCACCTTCCAATTTTGGTATGTTCACTGGAATATGTTTTGCTCCTGTTAATTTTCAATGTTATATATACACTGACCTTGGCCTATATATAGGCCAAGGTCGGTGTTACACCAAGCGTAGTCAGTGCAGAGCTGTGAAACAAGGTGGAAACAAACTAAGTGCCAATATGCCTCCTCTACGTCAAAAGGAGCTATATCGACATTCAACTTCGAACAGGGCAGAACGATCGGTCTCCGGGAAGTGGATTTTGTCATACCGTGACATTTCGGCATGTACAGGGCATGTTGCTATGACAGGATGAGTGCGTGGAAGCAGTGAACAGCGGGCACGGTATCACGGAAGATGTCCACAGCATGGGCTGACCACCATCTTGTCTATCTTGTGCATAACGTAGCATACAATGTTGGTTCGACGCTGAGTAGTGCAACAGGTGTGAACTGTCTGCATTCAACGCTCGACGCCGTCTGCTGCAAGTTGGACTGGTTGCATAAATGACATTACTTCGACTTCCATTGTCCAGAAACCACTAGCTCCTTCGACTGCAGTGGGCAGTCATTGGGATGCTGAGTGGCAAATTGGAGTCTTTTCGAACGAGTTCCGCTTCAAGGTGATCTAAAATGATGGTCACATACGTGTCCGGTGGTACAGTTTGATTCACATAAGGTGGTAGTCCGATGCGCAGAGAGGGAGTAGGGAGAGTGTGATGGGGGAAAAATGTTAGCTCTTTTATCTCACTGCAAGCTGAGATCTGCTTGCACCCTCACCTTGCGGCTGGTTTCATGTATTATGTGCTACTGCAGTCCACGACGTATTTTAAGTGTATAAGTAGCCCGTTTCATCTCTAATTGGTTCCTGTGTTTAAACTTGGCTTCACCCTTCCCACTTGAAGAAGCTGTAGAAGAATCATCGCATTCCTCTCTAAGGTAAATTAAATCAAGAACCATTCTTTCTTCATTTGTTGTGCCTAAATTTTTTTTCACATGCCTGCATCAGTCTTCCCAATACTATGCTGAATGCTGGCAAATTTGTGATCAGCTAGCTGAACTATATCCTCCATTCAACACGTAACATTTCTGCCAGCCACCCAGGTTTCTGCGGTAGTCCAAGTAATTTCAGTGGCGATCAGTTCAGAATGATAAGGAGCTAGATGTGAAATATTATTTTATTGGTGCAAAAGACCATTATGTGGTATGTATGAATTTTAAAGAAACAATTAAAAAGTAAATATCAGAATTAAGAATAGTGGAGAAGTTAATGACATGGAACTTTTCTGTTGGAAAGTTCTGTCCAAGTCAGTCTCTCATATACCTTCTGGATATTTGAACTTATCATACATGTTTCTTAAAGTAGATCTTCTTCTCAGTTCGTATAATTCATTAACCGTTCGGCAGACGATCTCTTTGAAACTAAGGCGATCTTCTGGGCCTTTTCTTGGAGCGTGGAAAAAGAATAGAATGGGAAAGAGCATCCTTGGTCTCCTTAACTGTTCGTCTAACGGTTGTTTCCAGCACACATGTAGCTTCAGCTACACTTTTCCCAAAGTTTTTAATACAGACAGCACTACTCTGTGCATACTTTGCCATGAAATTATACACAATTTTTTTTAATTTACGTCCTCCAACGTTAAGTCATATCGGACGATGAATGGAATGGATGAAATGATGCTCAAATGAGTCCGGGTCCATGGAGCTTAGAGTTACCCGACATTCCTCTTACCGGATAAGGGAAAACCCCACAAAAACCCTTATCCAAGTAACTCACCCTGACCAAGATTCGAACTCGGGAACTCTTGAACGTGAGACAGATATTCTACCACCACGCTACCAAGGCGGGATTATACTCATTGCTTACCACTTCACGAATATGTGAATGTAGCACTTTACTTTCAGTTTGGTCACCATTAAACATTTTCAGATATTTACGAATAAAATTTGAAAATAAATAAAGAATTAAATATTGTTGCAAGCGCAGATCAAACACACACGCAATTAATAGCACTAATTAGCATTATGAAATATTCACCAAATTTTAATTTTATAACATGGGGAAGAGCCTAAAGAGCTTCAATGTCTATGTTATTATCAGTCTCTCTACAACTTTCCATATGTATCTCGGAATCAGAACTGACGCCCCGTCCCCCCGAACAACAGAAGAAGAACTCGTCAAATCTTCTACGCATATATCGAGAGCTGCTACCTCATCTTAGTCAAACTGTACCTGGTAAGCGTAGCCTGGAGGGCTCTATTGTTGAGCGGTATAACTAACAAACAGCAGGTGAAAAGGTTTGGGCACCACTGGTTACAATAACCGATTTCGCCTCCTAAGAACTGAGGGCGCTTTGAAAAGCGTTACCTAAAGGTGGTTGTAGAGCCCAACGTACTCCCTCTTCTTCAGACATATCCACAGGCGGCATTTCAGCAGGACAATGCCTAGCCATAGATTGCGTGGAATGTACAACCCTTTTCGAAGAGCGACGAGTACCATTGCTTCCCTGACCTGCTATATATATCGAAAACAAATATGCACCAAAGATACACGGTACTCATTTTCACGTACTGCGCATGCGTACGCTTCAGCGTCTGGGTGTTGCTACGCCACCATGATGTATAGTTGTGCAAAGAACGTTGTGCTCTGTCATTGGAGGTGACAATAGGTCTCGCTTCGGAGATAAAAGGGTTTATAGTGGAGTATTATTTTCCCTCATACGCAAGGCGAGTTTGAGTTTTGGCGGAGCAATTTTGTGAATATTTCAGTAAGCCAGCACCTATAACACAATTATGCTATCTGTTGTTCAAAAATTTCGTCGTACGCGTGGAGTATTGTGTCAACACAATGGAAGGTCTGATAGGCCAGTAACTGTGTCCACAAAGCATGGACATGTCCTCAATCAGGTGTTCCAGTATCCAAAGCGAAGTCTTTGGCAAACATCCCTGAAATTTAACATCAGCAATACGTTAGTTCCACGGTTGTTTAAAGAAATAGGTGGATTTCCGTACCGAATACAGCTTGGGCAACGACTGACGGAGCACGATAGGGATGTTAGGGTAGAATATTGTGCACGAGTTTTGGCCATGGTGTACGAGGATCCAGATTTCTTGCTCAAGTGTGGTTCTCCGACGACAGTCACATTCACTTGGACAGTTTTATGAATCGATAAAAAAACTCACCTTCTTGGTTTCGAGAGGCCAGACGCTGTATTCCAGAAACCGCTACATAATGTGCGTGTGACGATTTGGTGTGCAGTGTCAGAAAACTGTGTGCTAGGTCCTATTTCACATAGAATGATAAGTGCACCTCCTACTGTTAAGTAGGAACCAGGAAAGGTTTAGGAACATGGTGATCGAGCCATTCATTTAGGATATAATAAGGTTTTGTCGTGCCAGGAATTGCAGGTGAATAGACAGTGGTTCCAAGAAGACGGAGTGACCTGCCACACCGCTCGACAGTCTATGGCTATGCTGCAAGAAACCTTTCCCGGGCGAGTAACTCTCCGCGGGGCTGAGTTCCCCTCCCCACTTCATTACTTCGATCTCACACCACCTGATGCTTACGTGTGGCGAATGTTAACGGATAAAGTTTTCAACTGTCAAGACCCACCCAAAATTTGTCTGCATTACGTCAGAATATCACCTCCTTCATCGGCAATGTCCAGCAACCTCCCTTCCGGGATATGTTGGAAAATCTGTGTGATCATTTTGAACACTGCCTACAGTGCAATGAAGCATGAACAT
Source organism: Mantis religiosa (assembly GCA_030765055.1). NCBI lineage: Eukaryota > Metazoa > Arthropoda > Insecta > Mantodea > Mantidae > Mantis > Mantis religiosa. The sequence continues at coordinate 53,052,778 of CM060949.1, forward strand.
TTACACTGTCATCTCCATACGTACGGTAATGACAATAAGAATAACATAATTTTCAGTACAGTATATTTTTATGCGTACTGTGTGTGAGAGAGAGACAGAGAGAGATATTCCGCCCATGTAGGTCTAGCTAGGTATATGGGAATAGTCCTTTCACCATTACAATTTAAAAAAGGAGTCTCAATTATAAGCTTCTAACATTCCGGTCTGAAAGAGCACAAAGAAGAAAAGAAAATCGTATATTCTAATGACTTGGACTGTTGTAGCTAACTCGGGATACGATAAGATGCAGCACAAAGCGCTCGGAGGCACAATAACGGAGATGCTGTTATCCAGCACGCTCCAGTGCATCTCGATCACTTCACTGAGCCATATAATCCTTGGAGGAACATACGGTCCAGTTTACTGCCTATTGTCTGCAACACGTAGCTGTTATCGATCATCTGGAAATATACCACATTACTGCTCAAGGGTAATCCACCAAAAGCCACGCTATGCGTAAGTTTGTCTATGACTGAATTTTCCTCATTAATGATAAATCGCTACTAAAATGACACTTAATTTAAAAATAATAATTTTTGGCAAAAATGACAAAGGCTAAAATTAATCAATGATCAAGGGCTTTATTTCAAGAAAATAATTTATACAACAGTTGCTAAGTAATAATTAACTATGCAGAATTTCCTAATTTATTTTAAATGCACATCTAAAATAATTTTTTATTTAGTAAATTTGCTAATTTTCACAGGATCTTATTGCGAAATTTGAATACAGGTGGCAACATAATTCACTGTCACATAAGCAGCGTTTTCCAAGAATATTTTACTAAAACATTGAAAACTGAACCACACTTGTTCTAAGCACCAAGGATAATGAGCTACTAAATTTTAAAGGCTTTCCTCGCGCATAGTGTTTCTGGAATATATTTTCTTACAACAAAGATTAATTCAATGCAGCGTAAATCTGCTGAGCCCACCTCTGTAGCACAGATGGTAACGCATCTGCCTCACGTTCAAGAGGTCCCGAGTTCGAATCTCTGTGAGGGTGAGTTACCTAATAAGGTTTTTTTCACGGGGTTTTCCCTCATCTTTAAAGTAGAATGGCAGGTAGATCTAAGCTCCATGGACCCCGCGTTCATTTGAGCATCATTTCACCCATTCCATTCTTGGTCCGATATGATAGCGTTGGACGACGTAAATTACACACACACACACACACACACACACACACACACACACACACACACACACACACACACACACACACACACACACACACACAGTTTTTTTCTTTTTTTTAATTTTACGTCTCCAACGTAAGTTATATCTTACGATGAACGGAATGGGTAAAATGATGCTCAAATGAGTCCAGGGTCCATAGAGCTTAGAGTTCGTCTCTCAGGATAAGGGGAAACACCGGGAAAACCTTATCCAGGTAACTCAGCTTGACCAATATTTGAACTCGGGACTTCTTGAACGTAAGGCAGACACGCTACCACCACGCTACCGAGGCGGGTATACATAAAGCTGCTGGACAAAATTAATATAATAGCCAATATGTTTTTATTTCTAAATCCCAGTGTTACGTTAATTAAAAACTAAGCTTTATGTTAATAAAGACGTTTTATATCTTTTCATCCGCCTTAAAAATAACACACACGAAAAGTACTATATGGCGCTTATAAAGTAACGCTTTGACTTTGTAATCGTGTTGGAAAGAATCCGCTTTAAAATTTCACTTTTGTTGAATCAGATACCTACTTACTATATTTTAAACGTGACGTCTGAGTATCCAAAACGATACTAAAGCACACAAAGTGACATAACCTTTAAGTAAATATAGTATTCAACGTCTTTTCAAAGACCAAAGATAAAGATACTGTAAGAGGGCTAAACATGTTGTTACATATGGCTTTATTTTGTAAATTAATCCAATACAATATAAAGGAAATTAAATAATCAAATTTAGTTACATTACAAGTATAATTAATGTCAGTTAGAGTTCATAATTCGTTCATCAGTTGTCTTGAATCCAGTACAGTTTATTCGTTTGTTTGATTCGTTTTGTTGTTCTTTTTCCAAGCCAGGATACCGAGCAGATGTTTGGAGGTCATAACCATACCACTGTCACAGATAGGACAATCAGCTGTTGCATGCACGCCGATCTTTTGTGGATGTTCTACCAGGCAACCATGGCCGGTAGCTACTCTGAAGTTTGCCACAGACTCGTTTCTTCTTTTTGTTACTATATGCGTTCCAGTATTCTGTGTTTTCCCATGGCTTGTCTTCTGCTTTCATTGCTATTTCACTTAGGTACCTAGTTTTAATTTTTCTCTGTATGACCCTCATGAGTGTTTCTGATGTGATTGGTTTTTGTTGTATTCTATTTGGGTCCCTTTCCTTGCTAGTTAATCAGCTGCTTCATTTTACCCTGTTGCCACATGTGAGGGAAACCCACTGGAATGTCAAAGATTTATTTCTGGCTACGAGTTGTTTATTGGTTTGTTTTGTATCAATGATGGGTTTTGCGGTGGATGCTTGATTTATTATTATTGCTTGTATCGCTGCTCTAGAATCAACTAGTGTTATAGCTTTTGAAAAGAAATTCAGTCTATGCTGGAGGTTGTTGTCTGCTAAATGGAGGCATGGATTTCTGCATCAGTTGGGTATGTGTTTTCCCCAAAGGGTATATTGGGAAAATAGAGTACAATGCACTCCAGCTCCGGCTTTACCTTAAATTTGCGACCCGTCTGTATGTATTTTAAGCCACTCTGGTTCTGGATAGTATTTCATTTATCAATTCTAGGGCAGTTGATCTCATGACTAGGTCCGGGATCCCTTCCTTCTTGATGGAATCCAATGCAATGTTACAGTTCTATGCTAATATATGCTAATTTATATTTCCTTCCCTGCACTACATATGTTTGCATCTAAATTTTTCAGAAATTTTGGCACGCTTCTATGGGTATAATTTGTGTTTTTAAGGGGCTTAGTGAATGATTTTGTATTTGTTTAGCTCTCTGTGAAAATTTCATGTTTATGAATTTGTTCATAGCTTGTTTCTTTATTTCTGCCTTTATGGGTGGGTTACTTGTATGTGAATGTATAGCTGTTATACGTGTAGCTTCTACTGCTCCTGTTATAATACAAAGAGCTTTGTTTTGAGTTTCTTGGAGTGTATCTAGATCTTTTACCGTAGCAGATATCAAGACTGACTTCCATATTTAATTGTTGTTTAACGTACGTATTATATTTAGAGAGCTTTTGTACATCTCCACTTGGCTAAACATTTTAATATTTAAAATTATTGTATCGCAGGTAAAGGCGAAAGAGAAAACTAAGTTTTAAGTCTTATGAATACTGAATTGAATAGAGAAAGCATGACTTTATTGTCTGTGTTGTTATACAACTTATAAAATTACTGTTTTTATTTACTATTTAGCTAAGGCATAGGTCCCGAAATACAACGGAAATAGCTTGATAAATTTCTCAAGCTTTAACAGTTTGAGGACTAAAAATTCTCTCTTTAGACACAACGTACACATACATACAGTGCACACGCACGCACACACACCCTAGAACTTTAGAGATTCTTGCTCTACCATTATTTATATACACTTGTTTATTTATATATTAATTTATTAATTTATTCATTCATTTATTTTTGTCAATTAGTACTTCGATACGCGTCTTGTATCTTACAATTATAAATCACGTTTGTTATTTGATTTATTTTTGTTTCACTACACTTATCAAGATGAATCTTGGTCTTAGATATTATCCTTGCTCCTGGTATATTTACTGTAAGGTTCAAAACACCTGCTATCTAGTCTAAATGTTACACACCTTTAATTTGTAAGTAAGGGATGCGAATAATAAAGACAATCATTTAAGTTTTCTTAAATGTTATTAATGTGGAGTGTTTAATTTAAAACAGAATATAAGACACTGGATTTCAGTAGCTCTTAGATTTGTTGAAACAAACCAGTTTCCTATACATCTATAGTGATGCTATGAAGAATGCATAAAAATAGTGAAGTAACTATAAAACTCCACAATAAGTATTTTAAATTCTGTTTCTATGCACTTTGAGCTCTTATTAGCTTATCCGGAAAGTACACTAAAATCCTATTTAATATTGATCCTTAATATTTAAATCGTATCGGCTTTATCTCCTTTTATTTTGTAACTTATTCAAATACGATAATTCATGAAGCATTTGAATATGACTCTTTCATGCAAGAAGCCTTATGGTGTTGGCATGGTTAACAGTACAGGCGTGACTATAATCGATCACCAACAGCCAAACTTAATACTGCTTTGGAAAAGCTGGGAGAGATAAATGTATTTTAGCGCAATGATTTATATTCTTCTCTAATATAAAAATATTATGATGACCGTATGCGTAAGTGCTCTGTAGAAACTCTGAAACTTTGTCTCGCATTTACAAATCCCTTCTTCATTGTGCTTATTTCGTTTGCACCGCCATGCACTATTACTGTATATCATTGCTGATATTATTTGCTTTTTTATCGCATCACTGCGAAAATGTACATGACCCCTCAGCATTTCCACAGGTCTGTTGATGAAATTATTCAAATTAGTGTTTAACATTTAAACACACGCATAAAGGTCACGTAATAGAAACCCTTGCCCTTTAACCCGCAATATCCTCCCACTCAGCCCCACGTTTATCCACACACATACATTACATGCAACAGGTCTTTGCACCCTGCTTGCCGTTTCTAACATAGCCTCTATCAAGTTTTTACAGGAAGAAGGGAAAGATGGCAACCAAACATAGCAGGAAACGTTATCATGCTTCCTCAGGCACTGTGGAAAAGGTCTTAGCAACATGGACCCACAACAAATAACTTCTTCTTGCCACAAGCCATAACACAAACATGAGCTACCGTATTTGTAAAGTATACAATACGAGCCAACCTCAAATTGTGTTATTACTTCTATTACCACCTAACTACGTGAGGAAGTGGCACCCTACAGCCACCTTCCGTGCGATAATTTACATTTTAAGCAGTAGAACTCAAAGGGATTAGAGATAAAAAAATTCCATAAGCAAGGCGTTAGATGGAATGCAAGGCGATTTTAAGGAATATCTCAAAAAAGGGAAAATATTTTTAAAGGTTTTAATTGAAATTATCTGAGGGATATTGTGTGAGCAATTTTGAATATTCCTTAAACTGCATTCCTATTGAAAACAATCTCATGTTCAATACACATTAGAATCCTAGCAAAATAAACTGGATGTTCCAATGAAGAGATAATGCAACTGCTTCTTTGCTCGAGCGATTATCTAAACCTAAATAAAAGGGGTTCTGTTTAATCACATTCCTTTGTTTTCTCTCCCCTGAGTTAAGACGTATGCATGTGGAAATGAATGCCCCATTAATATTAATATTGCTTTAAAAGCCACAGTAAATGAGTCTATTCAAATGCTTTTCCTTAAGCCTAAGACCTCGATTTGACCATAAAAGGCATAAACATAAAAATAATTATCTTAGTTAAGCGGTGGAAATTAATCATTGTTTTACCAAATATATATATACGATATATATATATATATATATATATACACATATAGATATCTATTTTTCTTTTTTTTTCTTTTGTCCTTATTTAACCGATTTCTCATTGTTTCCGTTTATTTTCTTATCTGTTTTCCTATTTTCACAAATATTTACTATATACATAAACTCCCATGCCCAAGGCGGGACCCGAACCCGCGACCCTCTAGGTGGCGGAACACTAGAGACATACGCTTTTACGACCATGGCTACGAGGGCCGGCTTTCTTCACACTAGCCGTCTATAGGCTAAGGTTTTCAACATGAAAAATTCAGTTCCGTGGCCGGGATCTAAACCATGGATCTCCTGGTCTCCGCCAGTTGTTCTAACCCATTGAACAACCATGGCCAACTTGCAGTCATGGCATAAATTTCTCCATTTGAATCGTATATTTAACCGGTAGACCACTAGGTGCTCTCGCATCCGAGATATACCGTTTGGGGTGACTTACTATTGTAAGTACTTGAGTACCAGGCTTCATCGTTTAACTCTTATTTTAGATAATTGATGGAAATTAATCTTTTCTTCAGAATAGTCGTATATGGACTAAGGTTTCTGATAGAGAAAACAGGAAAAATTCAATGCCACGGCCGGAATTTCAACCACGGATCTCCTGGTTTCCGTCCAGTTGCTCTAACCCATTGAGCTACAATGGCCAACTTGCCGTCATGGCATTAAATCCTCCATTTGACTTGTACATACGTAGAATGTCACGATGGAAATTTGGCCATGGTAACTCAATGGGTTAGAGCGACTGGATGGAAACCAGAAGATCCGTGGTTCAAATTCCGGCCTTGGCATTGAATTTTTCATGTTGACTATCTATCAAATACAAACACAAGTGGTAATACAAACCAAAAATAAATTTTGATTATCTGTACGTATGGTACCTATATTACTGCACCCAGCACTTTACAAGAAATACATATGTTATGACTCATTAAAATAAGTTTCGGAAATTGGTCCGAATGTGTGTGTCTATGTGTGTGTGCGCGTGTGTGTGTGTGTGTGTGTGTGTGTGTGTGTGTGTGTGTGTGTGTGTGTCTGTGTGTGTAGGTAAGCAACAAAACTCAGTACATCACAAAAATGAAAGCGATAGTTAAACAACTATGTAGTGATTTCAAAGAGGTCTCAACAAGTCATAATTTTTGCATTACATCAATGGGAAGCAAACATAGAGGGGTTCTAACAAATAACAACAGGATAGAGGGGTTCTAACAAATAACAACAGGTATCCTGCAAACGGATGAAGACCCAATAATATATATTATGTTGTAAAAGGCTTATCATTTGTAAGCTTTGTCAGTATTATAGAAATAACTACATATAAAAAACATATCAAGATGAATTCCTATGCAAAGTGGTTCAATTTACAGAACTTTTTCTCCAGACAATATCATTTGCTGTCCTTTAAAGAAGTACAACATATTAGAGTATGAATATGCGTGTAAGTGATCTACTGTATAAAAGAAATTTTAAAATAATCCAGAATAACTGCATACGAGATAGGCAATATGTTTTAAAGGTAAAAAGTCACCGATGTGACCAGAGCGGTTAAAGGCTATATATAATTACCAAATAAAGTGCATTGTGTTGAACATTTCACATGTAAGTACCGGTATGCAGTAGTATACCATATTTTAGTCATTGGAATTATGCCTGAGAAAATGTTGAGTAATGAAACATGTTGCATAGTACGCTTATTTTGCAATAGATGCAATAATCTTTTTTCTTATTTTTTACAATTCATTTACGTGCCGCAATTTTGATTTACACAACATAAATAGCTATTTCGTTTCCAGAGTAGCTCTGCTAACACACACGTGCGCGCCCGCCGACACACACCTACCAAAGCATATCAAACATTTTAATATGGATGCAATACAGTGCATTTTTTGAAAAATGACTTACCACTTAAAAAGGGTATAGGCATTTTAAATTAAAAGTAACAATAAGCCCCTGTTATCACATATACGAGGCATGGTTTTTAAGTCAGTGCCGTTTTGGAATTAAAAAAGACGTGCATAGATATCGCAATAATTTTATTTTTACATGAAAGATTGTACCTTAATCTACTTTTCTACATAATTTCCGTGAATATTGAGGCACTTGTCATAACGTGGCACCAGTTTTTGAATACCCTCCTCATAAAATTCTGCCGCCTGACGTGTTAACCACTGTATCACAACTGGTTTGACTTCGTTATCGTCTTGAAGACGCTGACCGCCCAGATGTTTATTCAAGTGCAGGAAGAAATGGCAGTCGCTGGGCGCCAGATCAGGTTTGTATGGAGGATGATCTAGAGTTTCCCATTGAAAAGATTTGATGAGATCATTGGTCCGATTAGCCACATGTGGACGGGCATTGTCATACAGCAAAACGATACCCTTAATCAGCTTTCCACGTCTTTTGTTCTGCATTGCACGGCGCAGATTGTTCAATGTCTCACAATAAGACGCTGCATTGATTGTCTCATTACGAGGAAGAAACTCCACCAGCAATACTCCTTTTCTGTCCCAAAAAAACTGTGCACATGATTTTCCGGGCAGAAATTGTTTGCTTAAACTTCACTTTTGTGGGCGCTGATGAATATCGCCTTTCCATGGTTTGTTGTTTCGATTCTGGTGTGACGTAGGCCACCCATGTTTCGTCACCAGTAACAATTTGGTCTAAAAGATCTTCACCTTCATTGTGGTACCGCTCAAGGAAAGTCAATGCACTGCCTAAACGTTGAGTTTTGTCCAAATCCGTCAAAATTTTTGGAACCCAACGCGAACACAATTTCCAGTACTTCAAGTTTTCGGTCACAATGCGAAACCAAACACTACGAGAATATTGAGGAAAATAGTCTCACAATGATGAAATTGTAAAGCGTCTGTTTTCTCTCACCTTTTCCTCCACTTTCTGCACCAAATCTTCAGTAACGACAGAAGGACGCCCACTCCGTTCTTCAACATGCACATTTGTGCGGCCATATCTAAATGCTCTCACCCATTTTCTTACCATTCCATCACTCATGATGTTTTGTACGTAAACTTCACAGATCTCTCGATGAATATCGATCGGTTTTAGGCCTTTAGCCCTAAGAAATCGTATAACAACCCGTATTTCACAATCGCCTGCACTCACGATTGTCGGAGGCGTTTTAAACACTTAGTAACCAAGGTATACAATGAAGAATCAGACTGTAATGACGTCAGTGCGTAGACAAGAGATGTAGGTAACCAGCGCGCATGCGCGGAACGCCGAACGTAGCGCTGCGGCGGCGGATTCGCAAAGCGGTACTGCCTTAAAAAACATACCTCGTATTATAGGACGTTTAATTCACGTAAGTTTGTATTTTTACTTACCACGTTTTGGGTAATGTATTTTGCCTATCTCTGTTGGTTTATCAGATATCAAATTGTAATTTTTTCTTCTGAGAATAAAGAGAATTTGACAAGCTGTTCTTAGGAAACTCCTGTTTTATATGCTTTAAGCACTGATGCTGTACTCCAAAAGCTTGCATATTTGTGACAAAATAGTTTATTCAGGTATTAATTTTACTAATCGAGGAGAAGGTTTGCAGAAACGCTTTATTCCGCGAGGTTTAGTCATAAGCTGTTTGCTGTGATATTAATTCGCATGACTAAAAGTGACAGTAAAAGCAATAAAAGACCACACAAAAACAGCGCGAAACGGTAGGAAACAATAGAAGTATTTAAATATTAAAATTAAAATTTAAGTATATCATAGAAGTGGCTAATATCATTTAATACAGTTATGCATTAAAGAAGTTCACATTTGTGTGCAGCAAATTTTTATACCTCTTATACATTTAAAAGTATTACAAAAGCAGCTTGGGTTGATGAGGAGAGACCATTGTAGAATATTCAAGGTAATAACATCCCTTAACCTTGCAAATATAGGTAGCTGTTTATTCCAAATCGTTAGAGTTGTGTTTCAAAATATAATAAACAAATCACGTAAATGCTAATTTTAGTGGCAGGAAGCCTTTGAAAATGTTCATGTCGAAAAAACCTTGACCTTAAACTTTAAACTTATTATTTAAGCGACCTTTTTTTCCCCTTCTCTAATTTTTTTCGGTGATCCTGTGGGCGTGAATTTCTCGCGAGATCTTGACAACGAATTTTTGCTTAGATTACCACATTGCCATTACTTAGTGTATAAAAGTGGTAGAAAAAGTAAGATCGGATATCGATTTAATTCTTGAGAGATCTGATGTGGCACTTTCTCTACCAACAAGACTTGTGACAAGCTTTCTCTGCCAGCTATGATTTACTTATTCAATATGTATTATGACATTAATATAGAAAGCGCCTGTTCTATCCTAGCTTCGTTACACTGTTACATTTTTGCTTTGGAAGGATTTGAATTTAGTTATAACATGCAGTAACAGTGCTTACTCCAGGCAAAGACAAAGTGTTCGGGAAAAATAGGGATTAAAATCAACAGTAATAAACTTTCAAGTATGACTTTTAAGTAACGTTTATTTGAAGTATTTCAGCAAGTAATATCTAAACACAGTTCAAAACAAAGGCAGACAAAACTTTTGCTTTTAAGATTCTCTTCATATTTTATAAATGATCCAGCAACGAGATCTTTTTTTCAAAATCTAAGCTCCCCGTGTTGTTCAAAATTACACGATATTTAATCGCAGTTATTCCTTAGCGTTTTCCCGGATATTACGACATACTTTTAAACAGTTATGTAAATATTATAGGCCTTTGAAACACGTTTGCAAAAATAAAAGGTAATAAAAATATTTGCATATAAAGGACAGTAAGAGTTTGAACTCACCTCCAAGTACAGGGTGCCCGCCTCGGTAGCGTAGATGGTAGCGTGTCTGCCTCACGTTCAAGTGGTCCCACCAATCGGGATGGCTCAGGCGGTTTAGTCCGTGGATAGCATTCGGGAGGTCTGGGTTCGATTCCCGTGGCTGATCTACCTGACCCATGGGTTTTTCGGGGTTTTCCCGGGTTGCTAGCCGAATGCTAGCATTCATATCAACCCTCATCTGGTGGTCTCTTTCAGGGTAGAAGTGTCGGCGGGAGTCTCGGCGGTATATGGCGGAATGATAGTGTAACGCGAGCGCTGGAACACCCTGTGAAAGCAGCTGGCAGCGGAAGGCAGGGGAGGTTCGGTTAGCCACACCTCCTCCTCGTTTGTCTTGTAGTGGTTGGGAGGAAAAACATCAGTGTGCCGTCTGTTTCTGTCCACCTGGTTCTAGAAATTACGGGATCGTTCATCATCTGGAAACGTCGAGAAGACGGCGAGATGCCTTTAAAAATGGCTGCAGCTAGTCAGTCAGTCAGTTGGTCAGTTAGTGAGTGAGGAGACAGTCGCAGTTCTTGGTGTAAGAGTTAGTCAGTGACGTGTTAATGTACGAGAAGATTGTGCAACGGAGGACTGTACGTAACTGTGAATGTGTACCGGAGCTTACGTAACCGCGAGGCCAAGTGAAATTGTACGGACGAACTGGTGAATCGTAATTGTGTGCAGCAATTAATTCTGTGTAATTGGCAAGAGTTTAACTGTAAGTCGGTGGAAATAAAGAACATTGTTGAGTGGTGTAATTGGACTTTTTATTTCACGAACCCACAAAGTCACAATATGCTCTGAGGAACACAACTTCCTCCTCGGTAGATCGGTTGCCGTTCTCCGCTCCTCTGCTGGGACCATTTCGGGACCTATAGGGCTCGGTTACTGGGCTCCTTGCCGTCCCGCTGTAGGGGAGTGAGTTCATTGACCGGGCGTCTCGGGGGAAGTCTCATTCTATGTAAACTGTAGGCATCCTGCCCTCTGTACTGTCGTGGCTCCTTGGGTCGGCCGCCCTCTGTCTCCTTCGCCTCATCCTTCCTCCCAGTGGTGACCCACTTGGGGGCATAGGAACATTGGGCCCAGTTTGGTGGCCTACGTACCGAATCCCCTCCGTAGTGAAATCCCAATCCCAATCAAGTGGTCCCAAATTCGTATCTCAGTCACGGTGAGTTACTTAGATAAGTTTTTTCCGGGGTTTTCCCTTATCTTGAAAGACGAATGTCAGGTACCTCCAAGCTCCATGGACTTCAAACTGATTTGAGCATTATTTCACCCATTTCATACAACGTCCGATATGACAACGCTGGAGGACGTAAGTTACAAAAAAAGAAAATGCACAGGGTTCAGATGACTTTGGATGTTTTGTGGTTTTCCCTGATGAGTAACCGAATGCTGGGGAGGGTTCCTATTTTCACGAATGTCCTATTCAGCATTTCCGATCTAAATCGCATCTTTCATAGGTTTTACGTAATTATTTTCAGGGTTGTAAGACCAGATTGTAGAGATTCATGAGTTGCGGCGGTGCGTAGGGAAAAGCGCTCTGAAAAGATTTGTACGGACAGCTGGGGAGCTGGTGTGATATTGGACCGTTGAATCTCGATCTATGCTCCAGTTACTGTAAGCTCCTTCATCTGTCTTCGGCTAATAGGACCAAAGAAGAGGCTGCAAAGATCATATGCTGTGTCTTATCTGAAATAACTAAAGAAGTATCTAATAATTTTTCCCTCTAAAGAAATATTTACCTACGCAATTTAAAACATCGATATAAATCGGAAGACTTACTGGGTAAAATGGAAATATTATTTCAAAATAAAAAATTAAAGGTTAAATCAATTAACTTTTGTTGTACATTAAAACTGTAACCAAGGCAACTTAAGGAACAAGTGGTATACCAATATAAATATAGTATATTTGCGTTTCTAATACAGATATTACTGCTTCTATCTCTGAAAAGATATGTGGATGAATAGACATGGCGAACTCGTCAGTAAAAAGTGGTGTTACACAGTTCGCTAGTGTAACATCACCTCTAGGGCATTTTGAAGCTTTGTTTTTATTTGTCAAGGTGTGTATTTTCGCCCCTTAATGAGCATTTGAAGCTACTGATTTCTCTTTGATACCGAGTGAAGTGGCTTAAATATAATGTGAGGAACCCCATTTAGGATCTCTGTGGGGGAACCACGTCGGCCCGACCAACCTTATTACGGCTTATCTTTTTGTTTTGTCCTGACCAGAACGTGAATGTTTGCTGGTCTCTCTTTTACCAATAAATGTTATTGTGTGTCATCACCATCCGTTTCACGATTGCAGGACCAGGCGACATCGTATTGTGTGTTGCAGCATGACGGTGTATTGGTATTTTGGAAAGGTTTCTTCTTGGGGTCCTTCTTCCTCGGAGTTTGACTCGGGCCACAGGGGCGGGCCACCACATTTGTACCACATGTATTGGCATCACAATGTGTAGTGTATGGATAATGCGTTTGCGCCAATAATTCGAAACTAATATGTGTAGTTTTGTTCTTAGTTTGGCACCACCTTAATATGGTGAGACCTCTTTTCCGATTGAAAGAATTAAAATTTTAAATGGAACAATTTTCCATCCCACTTACAGACTGCGGACTGACGCCCACATAATGCGTTGGTCTGGTTAAAATTTTAAAAATACTTGTACGATTAAAAACTCTCATAGCATTTTCAAAATTAAAATGATTAAAACTGTAAAAACTAATTAATTAAAAGTTTTTGCTTTCAAGTTGTGATGTAGGTGGTACATTCAAATGGCAAGTGTACTTACATAAGCGATACATGGTATTTTCTTACTCTGTATTGGTTTATTTAATATTAGGTTTTTCCCTTCTTTGTTTTGTAGTTTGATTCTTCTAGTGGGTTGCTGGTGCATGCCATTAATTTTAAGATATATTTCCATTTGAATAATATTGTTAAAAGTAGGCATTAACCGGAATACTTTGCTCAGAAAATAAGTGTCTAAAGAGCCAAGGAAACTGGAAAGATCGAGGGCATGACAATGCATATGACAGAGATGTAAGCTGAAAACAAAGTTTTAATTTTATCTTCTGTTCAAGGGATGACGGATTGAAGATATTAACATCTGTAACAGCTCACGGTGAACCAGAAACGGCCAAGTTACTGCGGGGAACAAAGAACAAGCTCCCTGCTATTTTGCAAATGCATTTATGCAAACGAAATGCAAACATGGGAACCTTACTGGCAGGGGGCACAAAACACTGCCAGCCTGTTCCGTATAAAGCGGTGTTCTGCACGAAAAAGCAGAGATGGATATTCTCTCTTGTTTGTGAATCAACTCCGTTCGGAGAATGTTTCCCAAAATATTTAGTTACATGGTATTTGCAATAGCGCTGGTGCCCTTCAAACTGTATTTACTGCAACTGTGCTGTGTTAAGGTTATAAATAGTATACCCCTCATTGCTCATTGATTGTATGGTTATTAATTAATTAAACAATTAGGAATTTCATTTCAAAAACAATTATTTTTTCATGTCAAATGAGCAATGTTTGCCAAGATAGAATTAGACCGAAAACTGAACGCAATAGCCTGGCTTTGAAGCACGGATTTTTCGAATTTCGTCCGATTGATCTAACGAACATGTCATTCACTACGTAAAATTCTATAATGAACCCTCATTTTTTCCCAATAAACCATAAGGCGCTCTCAAATTCATTTGAAGCTAATGTACAGCATTTATATTATTATGAACTACGATTATTATCTTCTCTATGTTTAAGTAAATAAATAAATAACTGAAAGCAAATCGTTAAGAATTAATTGCCTAGATTACTCACACAGATAGGAATTTGGCTTTTATTTGTTTATATACATACTGGCAATCTTACCTAACTATGAAAGAGTACTTTGTACACCTAAACAGAAATTCACACTTTCTTTACACTCATGTTTTTCAAGTATATAAAATTGCGCATATTTTAAAAAATACAACAAATAACTTTCACCGAAATTAAACTAAACCTGCTCTTATATTCTATAATGTAAATTCGCCTAAAGGTTTCAATTAGTTAAAGTGATAAAGCAATAATTACTTGTCCGTCCGTCCGTCCGTCCGTCCGTCCGTCCGTGGTGCTGACTGGCAGATGGTTTTTGCTGCGTGCCCACCCGTTAAGGGTTTTACCGCAGGTAAGGTATTCGAAACAGGATTTTGTAGAATGGATTTGGTGTAGGTTGATGAATTTTGTGAGGTTGCAATTATTGTAACTTCGGGATGAAAGGACAGGATGCAATACCAGCACCCTGGTGTTTTTAGTTTAGTTTAGGTTGGGGAGAATTTTGTTGCCAAACAACTTAGGAGGTTATGTGGAACTCAGCTTTAGCTGCTCTTAGGATTAGCTCCTGGGTTATCTTGGGTGCCCGCATGGCATGCGGGGTCCCGATATTGTCTAGAACGGCGTCTAGTGGGATCATAATCTCCCAGTGATCTAACAAGGGCGCTTCTATGAGTTGGTAAAGTGGCGTAGAATTTTGATGCCCGGCGCCTAACTTCGTCCTCCACATATGGAAGTCCCGAGGATTCCTGAAGCAACCTGGTAGGAAAATAGCGACCCACAGAATAGTTAGACCGTAGCCCTCCCTTCTGTGCACGTTGAAGCTATGCCAACCAGCTATCTGCGGCCATGCCCCAGATCTCGCAGGCATATAGCATCACGGGGATCACCAGCGCTCGGAAGAGGTATAACCTCAGGCGAAGCGGCATCGAGCTCGACCCCAGCATAGGATACAGGGAAGCAATTGCTCCCTGTACCCTTGCCGGTAGGTCTCTGATGTGTTGGCGAAACGTTAGGCCTCTATCCAATGTTACTCCAAGGTATCGGACAGAGTTAGTCCACTCTATCCTTTGACCTCGGATGCTGAAGTTGTGGCAGTCTGCGGGGGTGTGGCGCTTTGTGAAAAGTATGGCGTGGCTTTTGTCCGGATTTATGGACCTCCACCAACGCCGGCACCACTTTTGTGTGAAACGAAGATGTCTCTGTATGGGGTTGACGGCTCTCAGTATGTATCTGTCTTTGCAGAACCGAAGCACGTCGTCAGCGTATTGAGCCATTACGATTCGTGGTTCTGTGGAGAAATCTGCCATAAAGACGTTGAATAAGGTGGGAGATAGTACAGAGCCTTCGGGTACTCCGCCTCTCACTGGTAATACTATATAATAATTACTTGTTACGTTTGACTTCTCTCATACAAGCTCTTCTGAATGGCGGACCAATAACCTCAGGAAGAGGAATTTACAAATTAGCAAGATTGTTGCATGGATAACGAGGCCTCCATCAGGAGCTTGTTTCATACCTAAAGTAATTTCTTCCGCACCACAATGCACCTACATGCAGTCATTCAGCTCATTTATTGGCTTTATGATCTATATTTAAATTAATCCAGACTTATTGTTCCAAATGTCCTGTGTGAAAATATAAGGAGATAAATGCTGTAAGGCATCAAATAGCATTTAAACTCTTTTCACCTCAAGAGGCTTGTCAGTAAAGTTAATATCATAATGATATTGGTTGATGCATTGGTATGAATTATCTGGTCGTTAGATTATTTACGTCACTGCCAGATATACTCTCGTTTTTGTATAAGGCAGTGGACAATAGTGACTAAAGGAGCGCATTAACTTCTGAATAGTAATTGATACATTAAGGAATTTATTATTCTTAAATTGAGTGTATGCGTAGGCTTCCACGGTCTGGTCTTGATAAGTATCCTTAGCTTCCGGTGAAGGCTAAGAATAGAACAAGCTTCCAGAAGAAGCTCACGACATGATGAGCGAAACGTCGGTAAGTATGACCAAAGCGACGCGGCCTTCACCGGAAGCTAAGGATAGAGCCCGGATTTTTAAGCACAATCAAATGATGCAATAAGCGTTATTTGAACTTGGAATATTTCTCTAAACACCTTGAATGATCAAAATATATCGTATATAAATAAGAGACTTTTGACCAATATGCTTTTTTTCAGTTGTATTTTTGACAACTCATTAATGCTTCCTGTAAAACTGTCATCCATTATGGGTCTCTTTCTAATATTGTTTTTAAGGTGTCCTGATAAAATACCCAATTTGTCATAGACCAGCGGTAAAGATGGTAAAAGTTTTCAAAACCTTTTTGTTCCTTTGAAGTTAATGTCGAAAAACATAAAAATAAAAAATAAATAAAAAGCCCCTTTATCATCTCGGAACATCGGTGGTTCGTTATCTTTACAACAATTTCCTCGTCGGTAACTTGTTTTTTGTGGTGCTAGTGATGGAATTTTTTTACGTTTGCCACTTAGATTAAATTCTCTCTTTCACTCTCTCTCACACACATACACATGATACTTCCACATTCTTGGGAGGATGTCGAATAATAATCCAGGCTTAAGAAAAGTTCGCACGTTCCAGGCGGGAACTGAAGCGGAAACCTCTGGATTTAGAGCATAGTATGATAAGACCGAATCACAAGGGCAGCCTCAATAGCATTACTACAAAGCCCTGCCTGATATGGAGGATCCAGGTTCGATTTCTGTCTAGAGTGGTAATTTTTCTTTAGCCTCCTCTTTGACATGGTGGTAGCGTGTCTGTCTCACATTCCAAAAAAAAGGCCATGAATTCGAATCTCGGTCAGGATGAGTTTTTCCGGGATTTTCTCTTACCCTGAAATAGTAAAGTCGGTAACTCTGAGCTCTGTGGACCTTCAACCTTTTTAAGCATCATTTTACCCATTTCTTTTATCATCCGATATGACTTAACATTGCAGGATGCTAATTAAAAGAATAAAATATTCACTATCCTCCCCGGAGTAGGAAAGTACGAATGAATATAAATGCGAGCTAACGCCATTGCCGATAGACGATGTATTTTTCAAAGGTCATATAAAAGAAGGCTAAATTATCCTTTATATATATACGAATTGGTGTTTGTTAGTCTCACAAAAATTCGAGAAATGCTGAACCGATTTGCCCGATTTTGGTTTTGAAATATTTGGCAAGTCCAAGGAAGGATTCAAATGCGATTTAAAAGTTTAGGGAAAAAGTACGGAGTGATAATGGACCGAGTTATTAACTAAATATAAAAGTATACGTGCAATTGTTTACCGAACACAGTTAACTTTTATTTCTGACAAACAATAGCATTACGAAGGACAAAGATATTCCATTCCTTTCCAAAGTCTACAAAGCTATTTCGCTTACCATATTTTATTAAATACGTTCATCGTTTGTTGTAAGGAATGACATTATTTTATGTAGCATGATATATCTTTCGAAGATTAGAAAGAAAATTAATTTCTGAACACACTATAACACTATAATTATTTGACCAGAGGCAATTGTTGTCAAATATTGGTGTATTATTTTATACCTTCTTTATAAATTTGTGTTTGTGAATTCGTGAATGTGAATTTAATTTACACGAACTTAATTGAATTCCTTCGTGAGTTTTTGAAGTTCGCGGAAACTATTTTACTATGCCAAGGAGAAGACGACATGACTTAGGTCTAGAAGTCAGTCAAATGTGTGAAAAGTTACGTCACGTGCTGACAGCACTTATGAGTAGCGGTTGCAGTTTACGCTAATAGTCGTGTTCCTAGTCGGAATAGCGTTCTAGAGTGTTTTTTACGTCGGAGTTGTTTTCGTACAAATCTGTTGACACAACCATAAACCAGGATGACGTTTTCAACTATTCCACAGAGCTTTTAAATTCATTACAATTCGAATCCCACCTCAGCATTTATAATAAAAAGTAGGATTAGATGTCATTCTGCTGCGTAACATTAATCAGCCATGACTGTGCAATGGTACGAGACTAACCGTGAAAAAGCTAATGAATAACGTCGCGGCAACGCACATAAAAGTTTCGCGCCGAACGTAATCGCGGCTTATTTACACAAAGGAACTGATAAAGATAACAGTCGGAGAGTGTATTACTGAGACAAGACTTACCGACACAGATAAGTGAGGTAAATGGAAATTTCTAGTGACTTCTTGACTGATAGAGATTATTCGGTTTCTGGTTCGTTTTAGAAATATTTAGAATTTATGAATGAGATACATAAGGGATTGTGACACGCCATCGGACAGTTGTAAAACGAGAGTGAGTCACGAGAGGTAAGCAGAGAACAGCTGAAAGTGTTGTTGTACCGAGAGCTGATGTTGTAAACTGAACGTTGTTTGTTATTGTCCTCGACCTTGGAAGATTGTGTTGTATATGTGACGTAATGTTGTTACGTGAGAATTGAACAGTGTATTTCTACATAAATAAAGAACATTTAGAATTTCGGCAAACTGGACTTTTAATTCTACGAACCCACAAAGTCACAATAACAAACAGCGTTCAGTTTACATCAGCTCTAGTTACAACACTCTCAGCTGTTCTCTGCTTACCTCTCGCGGCTCACTCTCGTTTTACAACTGTCCGCTGGCGTGTCACAATCCCTTATATAACCCATTCATAAATTCTCTATATTTCTAAAACGAACCAGAAACCGAATAATCTCTATCAGTCACCAAGTCACTAGAAATTTCCATTTACCTCACTTATCTCTGTCGTTGTCTTGTCTCAGTGATACACAATTCGACTGTTATCTTTATCAGTTCCTTTATGTAAATAAGCCGCGTTTACGCTCCACGCGAAACTTTATGTGCGATGCCGTCATCGAGGCAACAATCATCAAGGAAAAGTACAAAAAATAGGATATCTTTATCCCCGTATCCCGATAATGTCAACAGATTGATTTTAAGCGTCTACATTTACCCGTGCGTATGACCTTTACGATGACCATAAAGAAATCGCAAGGCTGTTCGTTTGAAGTTTCCAGAATCAACTTGGAGTTTCCTGTTTCTCTCATTCACAATTATATGTTGTGTGCTCGCGCGTCGAAAAACCACAATCTTTATATATTTACTCGTCACAAAATGTCAAAATTATTGTTCATTAGAAAGCTTTAATCCGCAACCGGTATGATGAAGTTTTTGGAGCACAAATTGTGTGGAGCGGTCAGGAGGACCCCACTTCAATTTTGACAATTATGGATAAATTGTAATAAACTAAACATAAATGTAGTATTATGTTATGTTTAGAGATTAAAAAGGCATAAGCTACATTGTAAGCCTCTGTATGCATGTCTACAGGATTTTGTTTACCATATATGTAATATTCATTAGTCGAATGATGATAGTTTTAAGAATAAGCTATTTTGAATCAAATTACATGTTCTACTCTGGAATAAAAGTTTGAAATATGAAATTAAAGATAAATAGTAACTAATAAAAGTGTTTAAATTGAAATGGATATAGGAATTGGACAAAACCACAGTAGGTGTTTACAAGCAATCCTCACGATTAGGAGGGCTGTTCAATAAAGAAAGATCACTTTTTTTGACAACGTACCTTTACTCATCCTCATAATTTTGATGGTCCTTCTCAAAATAGTCTCCCCTGAATGGGATGCATTTGTCCCATCATTTCTGCCAGTCTTGAAAGACATGCTGGAAACCATTTTCTGAAAGAACCTTCAAAATCACCTCCGCAGCCTTCACTACTGTTTCGTGATGATGGATAATGCCTCCCACGAAGGAATTTCATCAATTTAGGGAATAGAAAAAAGTCACATGGGTCTAAATCTGGGCTATAGGGAGGGTGAGGGATGCACTTCACGTTAATGTTTGCAAGATATTCAAACACAACATTGGAATATGCATCCGCGCATTATCGTGGTGCAGCATCCAGCCTGCTTCATGGAAATGTGGTCTTTTGTGCCTTATATGGACTGACAATGTTTTCAGGACATCCCTGTAGTATTGTCCAGTTACTGATATGTGTGTACGTACAACATGCTGATAGAAATGAAACTTTCCCAGCACATGCAACAACCTTTGCTTTTTTGAGGGTTGGTGATGAAGGAGATTTCCACACTGTGCTTTGCTGTTTGCTCTCAGGATCAAAATGATGTAGCCAAGTTTCATCAGCAGTGATTACTAAAATGAAATGTGTAGTGTTAAACGCCCGCTTTTACTACATACGGTTCCGCAGGTGGTGACACTGATGATACATGAGATGAGGATGGAGCACCGGTGGAATGAGATGGCGGGGGAAACCGGAGGTCCCGGAGAAAACCCGCGCCAACAGTGATTACGTTTGAAAGAAACTCCGGATCTTCCTCTAACATCCACTTTAACTGCAAATTACCTCAATTGCAGTGGTAGGCGATACTGAATATGTCTGAACCTGCCTGATTCTCACAGGCGGAAACCAGGAGTACCAACTATGAAACTACTACTACGGCGTGTTTGTTTCACATTAAGCTAACAGAATATAATAAGATTGAAGTTTAGTGCGAAAAATTATGACCTTAAAAAGTTATGATCATTCCTTACTGAACAGCCCTCGTATCTTTTGCGAATTCGCTACATATTGGTGTACTGCAAGTTACAACATACTTTTTCTCGTGTCTTTTGTTCTAGGACACTTTGCCCATCTTACCTGTTTTGTTATGACTCCTAATTGCTTGGTGATTTCGCATCTGAGCATCCTGGCAATGTTATTTCTTAACCCACGTGGAAAGTGTGGAATACCCATCCTTCTCTGTAGAAGCGGCTCAACTAGCAGCCATGCCAGAGACTTGGTGAACTCGAAGCGTTATTTTTTATGGTTTTCCATTAATGATAAATATATTACAAATACATTAAAATATTCAGCAGTGTGTACAAAATAGCAAGGGGCCACCTTCTACAGCGTCTCTTGTTCGCATAAACAGTGCATTTTTCATCAAATGCATCTATTCCTCCTTTTGTGGCAATGCAGTACTCAATTATGTCAGGTTTCTTTGTTTCCTGGTTCATTGAAACATTGTAGTGCATCGAAGATACGAAAAGCACTGCCTTTTTTGGTTTTTTTCTACATAGGAGATCAATGTTAAACTGTCTACAGATCCAAACAATGAAGAAATAGGTTTTCTAGCTTTGGATGGCAAAAACATTTTTTGGAAAGTCTTTCTTGTTTTTCTTTAAGGTTCCTATACAATAAGGCTCCTCTTCTTTAGTTCACACTGGGCAACAATGCAAATGTTTTGGGCTTAAAAATAGTACATTGACATGTATTTCATCTGCTGAGTTCAAAAATAACCATAGAAATTATAGATTAGCTCTTGTTTTGAAGATAAAGTGACATTTCATTTTTTAGAGTGAAGATTTTAAATTCGGGGGAATTTTTTGGGGGGAGTTGGCACACCTGTCGAAATACCGTAGATTACAACTACAGGCATTTGGAGACAGTGCTCCTACAAATATACCGTAACCTTGAATGTAGGCTATCCCTTAAGATCCATTTTCAGAACACCCACCTAGACTTTTTCCCTCCTAGTTGTGGAGCTGTTAGTGATGAACATGGGGAGATATTCTATTAGGACATTTCTGTTATGGAACAAAGATATCAGGGCCGTTGGAATGAAGAAATGCTTGCGGATTACTGTTGGTCTTTGTATAGGGATTCTGCGGAACTCCATCATAAGAGGCAAGCTAAAAGACAACAAAGTCAATAGGCCACCACATGATTCTCTTCAGACACGACGATCTGTGAAGTATTTTTCCAGAAATTTAGAACTCTTAGCATGTAATTACTAGTTAACAAAACAAAATGAAGTTTCATTGTTGTTAGCATGTATGTAATTAAAATGTATCCTTTTCTCTCAATCCGTTAATATGTAATACTTCCACCTTGTGTATATCATAGAAACTAGAGCTAATAAAGGTTTTTCACTGTCATATTTGTTTTTCGCAACCCACAATTAGTAGGAATTGCCTCATGAAGTGCCCGAAACATTAAAAAATTATTCTTTTTTCGCCCAGTGTAACAAATTCGATGCCATATAATGCATTTTTTGCATAAGCTGTTGACATTTTCTCCTGAAACATACCGCAATAAGATTTGATATACTTAAGTACTCACTCTTTTCACCACAACCTCAACACTCAACAACTCAAAGCATACTGCCTGAAAGATACTGAGAGCCGCAGTGCCACACATGCGAGAAAATAGGTTTCACATGGTATACAGTTTAGCCGGGGTCATCCTGACTCCACCATACCAGTTACGGGTTAAATTGATTAACTTAGCTGTAAATGTGTTGTCTTAAATTTCACCCCAATTTCAGAATAAATAACTAATTAATCCGAAATTGGTTTATTTACATAGGTAAGTTCAGACAAATTTTACTGGCAGTACAAGTTCACCGCATGAGCTAGTACTCTAATTCTTTTTCTCATAACATTAACAGCTAGAAGTTAATATCATGTACCTACTCAGGGACACCCTCTACCCATCATGTTCCAATGATAGCGTTAAATTTTAGCGGCGTTCATACACTTGTTATTGTTTTCCTGCCGCGTTAGTCTCTTGTTTTCCAGTTGATTCAAGGCAGAGTTCCTTTACAACATTGACTTGGGTTTCCCCGGCTGTATACACAGAGCCCTGCTAAGTGTTTCCATTAATGATGTAGTTAACCAAGTTGTATTCAGTTTCAGGCTTTTT
Source organism: Mantis religiosa (assembly GCA_030765055.1). NCBI lineage: Eukaryota > Metazoa > Arthropoda > Insecta > Mantodea > Mantidae > Mantis > Mantis religiosa. The sequence goes on from CM060949.1 coordinate 53,075,727, forward strand.
GACGGGTATCTTTACTACGCTTCTCCCGTTACCTAATTTAATAACGTGTTTGGGGTAGAATTACAATTTGTTTTGCACTGGATTAGTTCATAACCTTATATATCGTTTTATACGGTTTATTCCAATTAAATGGGAGAGTTATTCTTCCTGTTAATTACCTTTTAATGCTCATATAAGTCACTGAGTTTATTAAATGCTTACTGTGTTACTAGGTACGTCCAGAAAGTAAGTTCTGTTTGGCAATAAAATTAAATTGTGTACAGATACAGAAAAATTATTTATTGCACAAAATTTTACAGCTTTTAACTGCGTCTTCAACCAGTTGGAAACATTTTCTTTCAGCTATTCGTAATTGTTGAAGTGTTCACCGCCAAGGAAAGATTTGAGATGCAAAAACAGATGAAAGTTGCTAGGAGTGAGGTCAGTGCTGTACGTGGAGAGGGGGATGGTCAAACTCGTCCCAGCCAAATCCCTGTAGAATGCTTTTCGTCACATTTGCAATGTGTGGTCGTGCGTTGTCGTGAAGAAACGACACCTTTTGACATCTCAAATTTGCTTTCAGAAAACGCATCATAGTTCTGATTTCACAAGCGGCGGGATTTTCAATCAACACTGACATTGTAAACAAGCACAACAAAGGGTACGTGGCTGATAGCGATCTCACAATGGCGCACGTTTCTTCGCCTGGATACAGAGCGTCTAGCGCGCATGTGCGGAACTGCGATCGCAGCGTTTCAGTGGAGATAAAATGTAACAGAACTTACTCTCTGAACGCCCCTTGTATTTTACATTTTATTTGAAATCTCCTTTCCTGCCATTTTAAACTTTTTCCAACTTTACTTAACAGTAAAAGAAGCGAAGATTTCTTACACAGTAGATGCACAAAGGATACTTCTGGTTACTCCACGTCAATCACGGCAAAGTGTTTTGAATTGTGTTAGTTATTTCTTCTCTCTGAGGTTGCATAAGAAAGAAGCAAAGGTGACGGAAAAAGAAAATCCTAAACTATCATTGCCATCTAAATGCTGAAATGCCAACCTCCGCTAGTCTTGCGAATTTTATCTCCAGTGACCTTTTATTCTTAAATGTGCTAGAGTTGAGGATAGCGGTTCAGTTCAAGATGACAACCGCTGTGATCCAAAGGTGCCATTACAAAATGCGCTTTACTTTAACTCTAACTCTCTTAAAGTAACTTGCTTTTGGCAGGCTGAGGTCATTGTGCTTTTATTATATGCTCAATGTCAAAATGACTTTACCGTAGGGTTTTTTATTTTTCTAATGGATGTTAAAAGTAAGACTTTCTAATTCTCAATGATCAGAAAGGAGTTAAGAAGTTTATTCCTCAACGGCTATGTTTTAGGGTGCAGTCGCCTTTGTGCATTCTGGTATGATTAGTTTCAAGACATTGTGATTTTGTTGGCTGTTTGAATTCAATTACCTTTTGTACAGATTATGTGTAGCTGCTGGTGCAGGTGTCTTAGTGGTGTCAGTTGAAACTGGCCTTACCAGCCAAAACTACCGACAGGAGGTATAAAACAATGTAAAACAGATACACATAATTATAGTAATAATAATATTAATAATAATCAATAAATAAGTAATACAAATACAATGATAGTACATGGGAGATCAACAGAGTGTATAGGATGGTGTCCACTTACGCTTAAAATCCTTAGAAACAAAAAATAGACGTGACCTTCACAATGAAGATATTTGGACAGACGCTTAGAGTGCGTGCCTTAGTGGACAAGACTCAATGAATGTGCCACTGAAAGGCACAACACCAATGCATGACACCCAATGACAGCACCGAAGGCAGCCATGGCCCCACCATGGCTACCCAGATGACAAACACTACTGCCCACCAGGGACCCACAGATGTCACAGGTAGACACCTCACCATCTAGTTGACGAAGACCGGCCATGGCTCTCCCATGGCTGACCAGACTACCGCGACAACCTGCGAACCAGACAACCAGGACACCACCAACTGGCACTCAAGGTAGGGCCACCCTAAGGTAAATATCCTAGCATGATACCCACCTTACTCTCCATCTGCATCAGCATGCCAAACCTAACTAACATATTCCAGGTACCCGCCCTGGGCCCACGGGCCACAAGCCGGCCCTGGCACCACCTCTGTGCCGCTGCCCTCTGGTAGCGGGGCGTCATTCGTAGAGTTACCCACTAACCCCATGTTTCGTAATGCGGTACCTGGCACCATACAACGAGCTTCCTTCCGTCCATTAGCTAGAGTAGTTAGTGCATTACATAATAGGTATCATGTAGAATGATATCAATTGCTGAATTAGCTAAAATTATGAATCAACCCACGCGTCGCGGTGCGGTAGCACGCCCATAACAAAATATTTAGAGTGGGAATTATATACAGCCTATCAGAGAGAAATTACTACTCACATGATCTTCGCAAAGTTCCAAAATTAGAGTAAGTGGGGGAAAGTAGTAAGATGGCTGAAGCAGGCCGTTTTCTTGACGAGACACTCGTTGGCAGAACGGCACGCGTGATAAACGTATAACTCTCATTGACAGAGTGACACATGTGATGGACATACAGCACTTATGGACTTAAAGGCATATGGATATAAGTGTCGCGTACATAAGGACAGGTGCGATATAAGACAACAAGACGCGAGACGACACAGCAAACTGCATACTACAGATGACGCACACAGGTGGCGGGCATCCAGGAGATTAAGGATAATAAAATTGGATCTGTACAAACCAAGGTGTTTCTTTTCACTCCAACTACAGTCAAGATCTACGTTATCTATCCCTGAAATCACTGATAAGAGACTTAAGTACCCTCAGTCTTTATCGCAAACCACCATCCAGTTACTTATGAGGTGTTGAGTGAATGAGGACTACCTAATCAGGTTCAAATGGGTTGAACCGCCTCACAGTGGGCGCGCAAGCCGTGTAAAGAACCCGATATTGCCTCAAGTGGCGCGTTCTAAACTATAACGCCCAAGACGCCTAACCAGGGCATACTACTTTTTTTTATTTGTATTTTCCTTATTTAACCGTTTTTTATTGTTTCCCTTTATTTTAGTATCTGTTTTATTTAGTTTCACACATATACACTGTACACATAAACTCCCATGCCCAAGGCGGGACTCGAACCCGCGACCCTCTACGCGGCGGAACGCTAGAGAAATACGCTCTAACGACCGTGACCACGAGGACTGGCATATTTTGCTACAAACAGCCCGGCGCCTAAGATTATATTGCACATATAGAAGCAATGAAACCCCCAAGTAGACCTAAGAACCAGCTGATTGTACTCATGCACCAAATTTCACAGGGGTAAAACTTCGGATATTATGAGTGATCGAAAAATGTGTAAGTTTAGATAAACAGAATCGAGCGGGGTGGCTCAGTCGATTTAGCAGTGGCCCGCATTTGGGACGTCAGTTTCGAATCCCGTACCCGACTCTTCATGTAATGCCCGGAATATGACAACATAGTTTCCTTTTCGTTGGAATCATGTTGAAGGTAGAAATCTGTGAACCCCTTAATGAAATTTCCGTTTGCTTTTAGGCGAACTTTACAAGTTAACCCGTTATTGTAAAGCAAAGTTTACCAAAATTTTAGAATGTTTTCCTTGTTATTTATAAATTGTTAGTATATAAATTTAATTATTTTGAAATAGGACTCGAATCTCCAACACTAAGATTGGACAGACCAAGTTAACACATTCTTATCTGCTGAATAAACCATCTTGAATGTAATATTTAACTCACTTTTGTTTCTATATGCCATAATGTTGGCAAATGTCAAAAGTAGCAACAACAGCAGGTAGAGCAATATAAAATATTCAGCATGAAAGATATTGTAACTCTAACAAAAGACACAGCAAAAAACCGAGCAACCCCCAAGTAAATACATAGTGAAGTAGTATTTAAATTCTGAATCCACTCAATTTCTGTTAATAAACTAACAATGAAAAGCATATACTTTACTAATGTTAAATGTTTGTATATTCTTTTAAAAATTATTTCCAACATACGGTCACGAAATGAGAAACACTTTGAGTAAGTTAAACTGAGTGTCAAAGATATTATTTCGCTGTTCTTTTCCTTTTTATATCTAAATAGTATTAGGAACTAGACATACTTGAAGCAAGTATATGGAAGTAAAGGTTGAGACATAATGGAAGCTCTTGTTGAGAAAGACCATTAAAAGAACAAACTTTCCTATAGAAATACTATTCATATTTCGGACTTGTAAAGCATGTAAGAAAGCTTTCCAATTATTGTAGGGATAACAACTTCAGTAAACCTTGAAGTATGTATTGAACAGGACAAAGAAAGAGAACAAACGAAGGCAAGAAAAACGGCAGAAAACGGAATAAGGTCTACAGAGGACAGACAATAGAGCAGTGGCGGCTAGTGAGTTCTAGGGCTTGTAAGGCTGCCATAAGATACAGTTCATTTATATTGTTATTTATATTGATTTTTCCTAAACAATGAATAATAATATATAATAACTAATAACTCCAGAAATGTAAATTTAACAAATATCATCCTTTTAAACTCTGATATAAATTGCATAAATATGAATGAATAAGGGTTCGGGCATTCAACTATAGTCGTTTAATAACAGATTTTCCTGGTCCCTTTCTTCTTGTGTGGAAGCTTGAATTTATGTAAAAAGCTGAGGCTGCTAACAGTGAAGTAAACTAAGTGTTAAGAACAACTAAACACCATGGGAGTTTTGGAAAGCATGGAGTCTCAATAAGAGCAGATTAAGACTCTTTGTAAAGATACTAAACTCAAATTTTGAAGGGGGCAATGTCCGTAGGAGTTTGAAAACCACATTAGTAGTGTCAATATTTAAGAATAAAGGAGATGTTAATAACTCAGCAAGTTACAGAGAGATCTGCCCGTTATCAGTGTTAGGAAAATTTATACTGGGGTACCAGCAAAAAGGGTTCAAATTTGGGCAGAAGAGGAGGGAAAATTAAGTGCCAATATTTAAAAATAAATGGGATATTAATAACCCAGAAAATTACAGGGAGATTAGGCTGCTATCAGTATTAGGACAAATTTTTACTGGGGTACCAGCCGAAAGGCTTCAAATTTTTGCAGAAGAGGATGGAAAATTATCTGAACTACAAACAGGCTTTAGGAAAAAATAAGAGAGTAACAGATAATGTCTTTATAATATCAACATTGGTTAGTAAATATCTTGCAAATGAAAGGGGGAGATTGCATATGTTATTCTTTGACTTTGAAAAAGCTTTAGATAAAATAAGTAGGGAAGCCTTATGTTATAAACTGAGCAAGAAAGGAATGAGTAATAAGTTCATAGGAACATTACAAAGGATGTATGCAAGCAATGGATTTTGTATAAGAACAGCAGATATTGACGAACACTACTTAAAGGTTGCAAGCTTAGTCCTCTATTATTTTATTTGTTTATCGATGATATTCTAGAGGAAATCAAGTATGAAAATAGACATCTTCCAATAACTGGAAACAAAGAATTACCGGGTTTGCTATTTGCTGATTATCTCGTTGCAGGATTTATAACAAATGCAGGAGTATACAAAATTATGGGAGCCATACAGGAGTTTTGTAATAAATGGAGTCCCAGAATAAACACGAACAAACAAAACTAAACACAATAGTAACACAGTTTCACTATTACTTATCTGTATTTACAATCCTTTAGGGCGGTTTCCAAACAACCCTTTTTCATTTTTAACCTGTCAGCTGGCACTGACATTGACACCGACTGACTGACCTTGGCCACTCTCTGATTTTGAAGAATAGCTCACTACCTTACTGTCATCTATCGCGGAGAACCAAACTTTTTGATGATATCGAGTAGCGGGATATCAAAATTCATCACCGATCCTTATTTTTAAAAATAAATATGTTCTCCCAAAACATTAAATTTATCGGTGTCTTCAATTGTTTCAATAATTTAACTTCTGGGCTTATTTCATGTTTCGATAACCAAAAATGATCAGCCACTGCCAATTTATCTGTCTGTTTATATTTAATATTTCTGAAATGTTCCTTCACTCTGGTTTGTGAACTACGTTTGTAATGTAGTACTTTTTATGCTGTATTTATTTTGAGGTGCCAGTATTATCCAACTTATTTGACTTTCTTCGAAGTTGCTATAATACTGGCACCTCAAAATAAGTACAGCATAAAAAATTAAAGTTTTCTAAAAGAAGACAGAATTTCAGGAAACAAAATATCTGGTGTTTATCAACTTAGCTGTTTATAATGCGATAATATTTATATTGGTGGAACCAAACGTAATTTAGAAACCAGAGCGAAGGAATATTTCAAAAATAAGAAGAGACAGATAAATCGGCAGTGGCGAATTACACTGGGCAACAAAAAAATAATTGTTGAATGTTTGGAGCACTTCGTGAGGCAATTCCTACTAATTTTGGGTTGAGAAAAACAAATATGCCAACGAAAAAATTTTATTAGCTCTAGTTTCTATGATATACACAAGGTGGAAGTATTACATATTAACCGATTGAGAGAAAAGTATACATTTTAATTACATACATGCTAACAACAATGAAAGTACATTTGATTTTTTAACTGGTAATTACATGCTAAGAGTTCTAAATTGCTGGAAAAATACTTCACAGATAGTCGTATCTGAAGAGAATCATATGACGACTTCGTCGTCTTTTACCTTGCCTCTTGTGATGGAGTTCCTAAGAATCCCTATACAAAGACCAACAGTAATCCGCAAGCATTACAACATTCCAACGGCCCGATATCTTTGTTCCATAACAGAAATGTCCTGTTGGAATCTCTCCCCATGTTCATCACTAACAGCTCCATAACTAGGAGGGGAAAAGTCTAGGTGAGAGTGGAGAAAATGGATCTTAAGGGACATGCTGCATCCAAGGATACGGTATTGTTGTTGGAGCACTGTGACCAAATGCTTGCAGTTGTCATCTCTTTTGTTGTCTAAAAATACATGAACAACACCATTGAAAGCTTCCCAAACTTCCTTTTCTTTCTCCTCCAAAACTTGGTCAAATGCAGGATGCTTTACAGGTTCTCTTATTTGTGCTCCAACAAAAATACCTTTCTTAACTTTTGCATCACTTAATTTCCAAAATTTCTCTCTGATTGTGTTTTTTTATTTGACAGGTATGCCAACTCCCCTAAAAATTCCCCCAGATTTAAAATCTTCACTCTAAATATGAAATGTCATTTTATCTACAAAACAAGAGCTAATATATTTTATGGTGAGTTTTGAATTCAGCAAGTGTAAATACATGTAAAATCACTATTTTTAAGCCCAAAAATTTTTATTGTTTCCCAGTGTTATTTTCTATCATCTAAACATAAACTCATAAGTTAACTTATTAAAACAATTGAACAAACCGATAGATTTAATGGTTTGGAAGAAAACATTTATTTTGAAAATTAAATATCCAGTACTGAAGTTCGATACCCCGCCATTGGAATTATGTAATCAATAAGTTTGTGTTGTCCCCGGTAGATGAAATTAGGATGTTCTTTAAGCTGTTCTTCAACTTCAGGTAGTCTACAAGGTCAGTCAGTGTTAATGTCTGTGTCAGTTGACAGGTTGAAAATGAAACAGGGTTGTTTCCAAACCGCTCCCAAAGGACTTTTATTACAGATAAGTAACAGTGAAGTTCAATTGCTATAAAGTTTAGTTGTTCCCAAAGCTTGGATTTGTTCTAACTTTGAGTGGTTTATAGTATAATGTCGACCAACTCAAACCTTTAGAAGTATGGCAGGAATACGTTTATAAGTTTCGACACTGGCGTTACTAGAGAACCGTGAACACAGTGCATGCCTTCTACGTTTATCAAGCCTGTCCCTGAAGACCTTAAAGACCAGCCACCTCTGCATGTAAGTATAAAGGTATACGACAGAAAGGCTTGGAGAAGAAAGAAATGGAAATGATGGGTCCCTCAAGAAAACAGTCGCAAAAAGTAACAGAAGGGAAGAAAAAAGGAAAATCTGAATGCTGGACTCGTGTGTTAACTGAGTGACCACTGCTCACGGATTCCATTAAAGTGGAGAAGCAGTGGCCCTTTACGAGGTAAGGTGTTCACGGTTTCACAGCTGTAGTTGGATGGTCCCATATGAGCAGTAACGCCATTGTTGCTGAGTCGTCTCATTACTACTATCCTATTCTAGAAAAGATGACTGTTTCTGAAGTTAGAACTGCTAGGAATATGCCACTTCAGATTATAGTTTTCAAACGGCAGTTACAGTTACGTGGAATCTTAGTTTGTAAGCATAATGGCTTAACCACTTTTATCGGTGGTCATTTTATAATTCAATTTACTACTGTGCTCTGTTTTTCTACATATTATCATCCAATCTACTACCTTCATTGTAGTTTTAATACCCCCTCTACGAAAATCGAGAATGATATTCCTTCATACGGTGTTCCGGAGGTCAATTTTATATTTCTGCTTATACCTATGGTCATTTGCTGAAGTTGACATCATTATAACCAGTGCTAGGAAGTACGTAGCGCTCGCCATTCCCTTTGCAGTTTGCAACCGACCATCTCCCTGCATCCAAACAAGTCATAGATTAGAATCACACAGCGGAGAGGCATTGAAACCGGTCGCCCAGAGGAAAAAAATTACATATTCCTAAATTCACATCTATTTAGATCATTATGTACGAGGGCTGTTCAATAATGAATGAACACAATATTTTTGAGAACGTATCTTTACTCATCGTCATAATTTTGATGGTTCTTCTCAAAGTAGAGTCCTCTGAATGCGATGCTCTTGTCCCAGCGTTTCTGCCAGTCTTCAAAGACATGCTGGAAACCATTTTTGAGAGATCTTTCAAAATCGCCTCCGCAGCCTTCACCAGAGCTTCTGATAGTGGATAATGCCTCCCACGAAGGCATTTCTTCAAGTTAGGGAATAGAAATAAGTCACATGGTGCTAAATCCGGACTATAGGGAGGGTAAGGTATGCACTTAACGTTGATTTTTGAAGATATTCAGCAACAACATTGGCAATATGCGGCCGCCAGCAGCGTCCAGCCTGCTTCACGGAAATGTGGTCTTTTGCACCTGATATGGACTTGCAATGTTTTCAGGGCATTCCTACAGTACTGTCCAGTTACTGATATGTGTGCAGGTACATGCTGATAAACCATTCCATGAATATCAAAGAATTAGATGACCATAACTTTCCGAGCAGAAGCAACCACTTTTACCTTTTGGGGGGGGGGGGGGTTGGTGATGAAGGAGATTTCCACACTGAACTCTGCTGTTTCCTCTCAGGATCAAAATGATGTAGCCAAGTTTCATCAGCACTGATTACGTTTCATAGAAACTCCGGATCTTTCTCTAACATCAACTTTAACTGCATATTACCTCCATTGCAGTGGAAGGCGATCCTGAACATGTTTGAACTTGACTGGTTCTTACAGGCGGGAACCAGGAGAACGAACAATGAAACTTTTACGGCGTGTTTGGTTGATATTAGGCTAACAGAATATAATAAGATTAAATTTTAGTGCGCAAAATTATGTCCGTAAAAATTAAAATCATTCTTTATTGAACAGCCCTCGTATGGCATACAAATTCTTAAATAGTACAGATGGGTTTGTCTCTGGCTGATCTCATTATTTAAATATGCACATTGTGGCAACACCCAAGCAATTATAACGAGAATTGTAACTTTTCCTGAACAAATGTAAAATAATATGTAAATAATAATATTGATTTCTTAAATATCGGAAGATTCTTACTAGACAGAATGCCCAAGCAGGACTTTTACTATATATTTACTTATCTGCGGCCGTATTACTAAAAACAATAATGTACCTCTGACGACTTTCAAATAAAAAACTCATTTTGTGTTCCGTAGAACAATATTTAGTTGACTGATAACACTGAGCAACAAAAAAGTGATGTTTTAATGTTTAGAGCACATCGTGAGGCAATTCCTACTAATTTTGGGTTGAGAAAAACAAATATGACAATGAAATTTTTTTATTGATAAACACAAGGTGGAAGTATTACATACTAACAGATTGAGAGTAAAGGATACATTTTAATTACATACATGCTAACAACAATGAAAGTGAATTTGATTTTTTAAACTGGTAGTTACATGCTAAGAGTTCTAAATTGCTGTAAAAATACTTAGCAGATACTCGTGTCTGAAGAGAATCATGTGGTGGCCTATTGACTTCGTCGTCTTTTAGCTTGCCTTTTGTGATGGAGTTCCGCAGAATCCCTATACAAAGACCAACAGTAATCCGCAAGCATTACATCATTCCAACGGTCCTGATATCTTTGTTCCTTAACAGAAATGTCCTGATGGAACCCCTCCCCATGTTCATCACTAACAGCTCCACAACTAAGAGAGAAAAAGTCTAGGTGGGAGTAGAGAAAATGGATCTTAAGTGACATGTTGACTTACAAACAGCTGAAGATCATTTGTTTTTTGTTATTTGACAAGTATGCCAACTCCCAAAATAATTCCCCCAAATTTAAAACATGCTCTCTAAAAATGAAATGTCACTTTATCTACAAAACAAGAGCTAATTTATCAAATTATGGTGATTTTTGAACTCAGCAGATGGAAATACATGTAAATTCACTATTTTTAAGCCCGAAACATTTTCATTGTTGCCAAGTGTAATCTGTTGCAAATTCGTTAGTGATTTCAGCTAATTAATTTCTCGACTTGGCTTCTCTTGTTTACATGTTTGCTGAAGTATCCAAGTGAAATATAAATGCAAATAATGGAGTAAATGAGGACAAGAGAAAATGCACTTCTAGGAAACATGCAGTGGGGTATGTTCGGTACGAACTTCCTAGTTCTGATTATAACGTTCAACTTTTCAGGCAATCTTTGGCATCCACCTAAACTGTAACTCCTTCCCATTCCCAACTCTTTCAATGGGAGAGATCTGTAGGCTTCATCTAACGCCATTCATTTCTAACAACTAGATCAATTTATCTTTCAATTAACATTAGCCTTTCGCAACACATTGTACACCAGCATTCCTTAAATGATAGCAGAATTCATATCTTCTAGATAAGTATTTGTCATCTTTGAAGATCCTCTTTTTTCCCTCACTGCAGTATAATGGCAGATGTGGACAGATTGCACAGATCCGAGCGCTCAGGAAACCTTTTCTGGCTCCCTAAGCAGTTTCTGAGCTAACCAAAGGTCTCTTTGTTGGTCTGTCATTGGGAGATGCGGAGAAGATTTAGGAGCCTATCCGGTGATAATTTCTCCAAATGCCAGAGACTTCCGTACCTCTTTGAACTTCACGGGCTCTGCCCTCCGAGCTTGGTCCCCGTTTACTTCATCTACCTGACGGGAGGTACACGGCAATAGATATCTGTGTGGTTACATGGATTGAGGTGTGCCCCTTCCGCTCTTTCAATCACAATCGTTACCTTCATATTCACTGCTGTTGGCACACAACATTATTTCAATAATTACACTTTTGGACCAACATGTGAAAATCATAATATGAAACATACAGTCGCCCATTCATCGCTCTATAGGACGCGTTATAATCCCACATTCTGGAAAGCTCTTCTATACCAAGTCCTCTAATTACTGTTAAGGATTAGTTGTATGTGAGTCAATATACCTTCGCTGTCCTTTACATGTAATATTTGTTAAAACAAGCATATTTTGCAAATACAACGCTCACCTAACAGCCACATAACAAGGAAAGCTTTAAAAATGCACTATTAATTTAGGCAGTGCTTTGTTTTAGGCGCTGTTAGATATTCATAATTTGATGATGAATGCAGTATATATTATTGATAGAATCGGCATGAAGAATTCCATGCCACGGCCAGGCTTTGAACCGTGGATCTACTGCTTTCGGTCCAGCCGCTCTCACCCATTGAGCTACCATGGGCAATTTGCCGTCATGACGTTAAATTCTCCAATTGATATATTAGTAATATTACGTTAAGACTTATACTATGTGTAATATATGATTCAAAGCGTGGATTCCACTCCTTTAAGTTGTCTTGTAGAGATATTTAGCTGTCACACATTTCTTAATGTCTTGTAAAAACACATCCGTCATTTGGTTTCACCACAAATGCAGAACTGAATATTCTAATCGCTTCCAGTATATTTCGAAAAACTAACACGTGGAAATATATAATACCAGGTATGTAGACCTGCTTTATTTAAAAAAAAAAAAAAAAAAAAAAAAAAAAAAAGACATTAACCTTCCAATTATTTGGAGCGGTTCCCCTCCTTGTAGGTTGGATTATAAATCCACGATGCGGTGACACATCTAAAGCAGGATTCGCCCCGTTGTGAGGTCTACGCCCCACATGCACAAAAATTTCGCGCTCCCTCGGTGTGGCGACGCTTGTAGAAGCCAAACCTTACCTTGATGTAGATCGATGAGCCTTTCGTCTAAAAGCCGTGAAGATGATGATCTCGAAGATTTCTATAAATCCTCTCTCCGGCAGCTGCGGTGAGCGATGAGATGTGAAACTTCTCAGGCGTTGGGTTCAATACAAAAGGGATGTCACTTTTGGGCAACTATGGAATAAAATATTTAATACCGGAGCGGCTGGACGGAAACCTGAAGATCCGTGGTTCAAATTCCGGCTATGGCATTGAATTTTTCAGTCTACACTTTCATAGTGCGTCCTAAACACGGCCAGTGTGAAAGTACAATTAATTTCCATTAATTGTACCTAATAGTGGTCCGAGCTATTAAGCCCGGGCCTTAATGTACTTACAGCATAGTAAGTCGCCATTATGGTAGTTGGCTCATGAGTTTATGACAACTCCTATTGGTTTACCGGGAGAAAAACGAGTCAGTTGGAGAATTTAATGTCATGTTGGCACGTTGGCCATAGTAGCTAAAATGTTTAGAGCGGCTGGACAGACACCAGAAGATCCGTGGTTCAAATCCCGACTATGTCATTGAATTTTTCAGTCTAGCTCTACCCTTTCATAGTGCGTCCTACACACGGCTAGTGTGAAAGAACAGTTAATTTCCAATTAATACCGTTTCACTTTACTTGGAATTATATTTCTCGACATCATTTTCTTCTTTACATGCGACTCTTTCCACTGATGCATATAGCCCTTTACTATACTTTAATTCTCTCCTTTTATTTATAAATGATGCAACAGTTTTTGCTTAAATTATTTATCGTAGCGTCGCGTACTCGATGTCTAATACTTAATTCTGAATGGTCCTACGCCACAATTTGGGATTTCAATGATATTAAGCATTTGTTGCATCATCTACATGACCTGCTTGGTTATTAACTTACGTTGAATTACAGATGGTCACGTTTACTCAATGTGTCCATATATGCAATATCAGCTCTCAGTCACACTGGACGAAGAATGAAATGATGCTAAAATGAACCGATGGTCAATAGAGCTTAGACAGTCACAGCACTCACATTTCAGGGTAATGATTGTTCCGTTCTACAATATTCACATACAAAAGCCTCTTTGGAAATACTACATAAATGTCGCCACAAGCGATATTTGGATCATATTTTCAATTTTCTGCAGCAGTTTACGTATATGCTTGTGCAGGATCTATTTGCGTCCATGGAGGTATTTAAATTCTCCAGTATACATATTGCAATTAAATAATTTAATTATAACTCACTCATATTTTTCATTGTTGCGGGTTTATCTCAATTCCAGAGGTTCTTGAAAGTGTCAGTGACCAGTATCTACCCAAAGGGTAATAATAGGATCATTGGGTACTATTGATAAACTACATTACAATGTGAAGTCCTTATTCGACATTCTAAGGCAGCTCATTTACATACTTTGGGTGTATCTGGTTGTTTCCGAGAGATGCATCAAGCTAAATTGCCATTCTGCAGGTATCTCCCAAACCTTGTTTCTCCCAAGGTGTTTAAACCGAGTAATGTAAATTTTTTCGTATCGAGTTTTGGAAAACATTTGCAATAAACTTAATACTTAATATGTAATATTTCGATTTACTGTTTGTTTGTATGCGTGAACTTATAAGTACGTACCAAACCAAGAGCTCACCCACATTATTTTTATATGAAAGCCTGTACCTTAATATACTTTTCTATATAATTTCCGTGAATATTGAGGCACTTGTCATAACGTGGCACCAGTTTTTGAATACCCTCGTCATAAAATTCTGCCGCCTGACGTGTTAACCACTGTATCACAACTGTTTTGACTTCGTTATCGTCTTGAAGACGCTGACCGCCCAGATGTTTCTTCAAGTGCAGGGACAAATGGCAGTCGCTGGGCGCCAGATCAGGGCTGTATGGAGGATGATCTAGAGTTTCCCATTGAAAAGATTTTATGAGATCTTTGGTCCGATTAGCCACATGTGAACGGGCATTCTAATGCAGCAAAACGATACCCTTACTCAACTTGCCAAGGCTTTTGTTCTGGATTACATGGCGCAGATTGTTAAATGTCTCACAATAAGACGCTGCATTTATTGTTTCATTACGGGGCAGAAATTGCACTAGCAACACTCCTTTTCTGTCGCAAAAAAAACTGCACATGATTTTCCTAGCAGATATTGTTTGTTTAAACTTCACTTTTGTGGGTGATGATGAATGTCGCCATTCCATGCATTGTTGTTTCGATTCTGGTGTGACGTAGGCCACCCTTGTTTCGTCACCAGTAACAATTTGGTCTAAAAAAAACTTCACCTTCATTGTGGTACCGCTCAAGGAAAGTCAATGCACTGCCTAAACGTTGGGTTTTGTGCAAATCCGTCAACATTTTCGGAACCCAACGTGAACACAATTTCCGGTACTTCAAGTTCTCGGTCACAATGCGATACAAAACACTACGAGAATATTGAGTGAAATAGTCGCACAATGATGAAATTGTAAGGCGTCCGTTTTCTGCCACCTTTTCGTCCACTTTCTGCACCAAATCTTCAGTAACGACCGAAGGACGCCTACTCCGTTCTTCGTCATGCACATTTGTGCAGCCATCTTTAAATGCTCTCACCCATTTCCTTACCTTCCATCACTCATAATGTTTTGTTCTTAAACTTCGCAGATCTCACGATAAATATCGATCGGTGTATCGCCTTTAGCACTAAAAAATCATATAACAGTACGCACTTCACAATCGGCGGCACTCGCGATTGTCAGAGGCATCTTAAACACTCAGTAACCAACGTATACAACGGAGAATCAGACTGTAATGACGTCAGTGCGTAGACAAGAGATGTAGGTAACCAGCGCACATGCGCGGAACGCCGACCATAGCGCTGCGGCGGCGGAATCGCAAAACGGTACTGACTTAAAAAACATGTCTCGTACATTCTAAATTGCAAATAATATATGCGTTTATAATTTTAAATAAATTTTGATTTCAATAAAAAGAACATAGCAACTTGAACTAAATGCTGTGGCTGCTACCACATACGAGGGGTGTCATCAAGTTTTAATTATCACCCGGTATTTTTTATGCTGAAGTGAAGAAAATCGTTCAGCGTCATTATTGATTCATCGGGACATAATGTTGGTAGTTTCAGTGATTTGAGTCAGTTTGTATTTTTACAGTGAGTGCCAGAAGTGACTGAAGTGTAAGATGGAGAAAATTGAGGCTCGTAGTGTGATCAAGTTTCTGCATTTGGCGAAATTCTGCCCGGGAAATCCATGATGAGATGACGGCTGTTTATGGAAATGATTGCCCATCGTATTATACTATTGTGAGGGAGAAAAGGAATT
This sequence comes from Mantis religiosa, assembly GCA_030765055.1. NCBI lineage: Eukaryota > Metazoa > Arthropoda > Insecta > Mantodea > Mantidae > Mantis > Mantis religiosa. The sequence goes on from CM060949.1 coordinate 53,091,447, forward strand.
TTGAAACTGGCCACATGTCCCTGACAGATGAACCAAGAGCTGGTAGACCGTCAGCTGTCACAGTGAAGAAAGTGGAGTGTTTAATGTGGAAGCCGGGAGAGCGATCTTCCAAATGATCATGAAAAAGACACATCTTAGTTATGGTAGTTTTTGGAAAATTATGATGAACTGCACATGTCTAAGGTATCTGCACGGTGGTTTCCATTTTGATAATCTCTTTCCAAAAGCAAACACGGCGAGACTCTTCAAGACAAATGTTGATGCTGTTGGAACAGGATGAAGATGACTTTTTTATCATCTGGTAACCATGGATGAATCCTGAACCTATCGGTATGATCCAGAGACAAAAACCATGAGCATGGCATGGAAATATGCCGATTCCTCCTCCGGAAAGGTGCAAAGGTGCAAAAGTTAGCTGGGAAGATCATGCTTTCAGTTTTCTGGGACTTTCGTGGAGTCATCCTTATAGATTATCTTGCCAAGGGTCAAACCGACACTGGCAGATGCTACTGCAATCTTGTGACTAGGTTACGAGCAGCTGTGATTAAGAAACGACGCGTTATGCTCTCTTAAGATGTTCGTCTACTGGCTGACAATGCACCAGTTCATTCATCTCAAGTTGCAGTTGACAAAACAAAGGAATGTGGCTTTGAGACTTCACGGCTTCCGCCATTTTCGCCCAATTTGGCACCAAGTGACCTTTTTGTTCCAGAAAATGAAGAGTCCGTTTCATGGTCGCCGATTTGACAACACAAATGAGGCATTAATGAAGTGAATTATGCTAACTACTACAATCAGGGTATTCGGAAGTTCAAGAAATGCAGGGAAAAATGTGTAAATCTCGGTAGTGACTACGTAGAGAAGAAATAATAAGCACATATCAACAAAAAACTGTCTATCATATATTTTAAAGGGTGATACTTAAAACTTTACGATAACCTCTCGTATTTAGTTTTTGTATAATATAAATGGCAGTTACTTTAAAATAAAATGTGAAATATAGTAGTTCCAGTTAGAAGTTCAGCAATATTATCCTTGTTAAGCATATTCATGACCAATAAATGAATTACTTAACTAATACTTACCTGAATTAAAGCCTAAGCAAATGTTAACAAACAACAAGGAAATAATTACTGAACATATCTCTTATTCTTTTTATTTATTTGTCCCTCTGATTTTTATTATTCTTGTAGTATTTCGAAACTAAAGTTTAGTTACCCTATTTAACGCTATACCACATTCATATGTACATAAAATATAGGACGTTCAATATACTTCGTATCCTAATTAAGGGTAATTCATCTTTCCAAAATCAAACCATAAAAGGTAAGTAGGGCAAAAACATATCGCCATAAAAAATTTAAATATCATTGTCCTGTTTCTTGGCTATACAATTTGTTATTGGTTATGTAAGAACCGTTGGTTTCATCGTGCAGTTCACTTATTTTTTCACTTTCTGTAAACAACTTCAAGAATGTTGTATTAAGAAGTTTTAACGTTGGCAAACTTCCGCAGTGGGGTACGAGAAAAAAGAATTTGAAGGGTTGAATTGATTACTATTCCCACTGAGGAAAGAAATACTACCCTTGTGTGGTGTTCTCCGTTTAAGCCCCCCTTCGTTCCATTGAAAGATATCCAAAACATTCATTTACGTTAGTGACAGTAACTGCTCATATTTTGTCTAGGAGCCAGGCATGTTCAATCTTACAATCAACATGTTTTTGTGTAGAGTTTATCCAACCCTTAATGTAGTTAGGGGACATGCTGTTAGCCTACCCCTGATTGTTATTCTTCATTAATGTATTGTTCTGTTACCTTCGTTTCACTCTGATCTGTAAAGCATTGTACTGCTGATCGATCAATATAAATTATAAAAAAAAAGTTTATCCAATTGTTTATTTAAAAACATACCGGATTCCAACTCCTTGAAATGACTAGACTGTTTTAAAGTTTAGTCTTAAACAGTGAACAGTATTTTGAGACTTAAAAGAACAATAATCTAAACGGAATTATTTAAAATTGTGGCCTAAGAGACCTATAAAACAAATACCGAATTTCGGTCAGGGTGCGTTACCTGGATAAGGTTTTTGCCAGGGTTTTCCCTTATCCGGAGAGACGAATGTTGGGTAACTCTAAGCACCATGGACCCCGGACCCATTGAGCATCATTTCACCCATTTCAAACATCGTCCGATATGACTAAATGTTGGAGGACGTAAATTACAACAACAAAAGAGAGAGAGAGAGAGAGAGAGAGAGAGAGAGAGAGAGAGAGAGAGAGAGAGAGAGAGACCTAGATTATTTGATTGTTTAAGACTTATGCTACTTTAAATGGAATGTGTATGTATACAATTATATGTTATCTTTAAAACAGAACTTTGGGGATAGAGCAGACAAATCTGTACGAGGTGCGTTCAAGCTATAACATCTGTTTATTTTCAGGACTGGGACCAGATAGGAACCTCTGTCCAAAAAAATACACATGGACTCTTTGTAAATGCATGACAGAAATGGCAGCACTGTACAGTGCATAGAACCCTACTAACAGCGACGAGAATTAGGACTGCCTTTATAATTAAAATGGCGACGTTTTCAAAGTGTTATCATTCGTTTTCTCCATTTTTGGTGTGTCACCTGTTGAAATTCATCACCAGTTGAGAGAGGCATATGGTGATGCTACCATGGATATGTCTAATGTGTGTTCCTTGGTGCGACAGTTCAATGAAGCCAGAATATCGTGTGACAACAAACCAAGACAGTCATGGCCTCGCAACCAGCCCGTCTAACGAGTGAGTGAAGAACGCTGTTTTGGAGAATCGCCGACGGAGCGTTGCAGACATCGCTTCCAAAATTGGCATTTCCGTGAGATCTGTTCACATAATCCTGCATGAAGGTCTGAAAATCCGAAAATTGTCTTCCAGGTGGGTGCCAGGAATGTTGACCCTGGATCACAAGGCTGCGTGAGTACCAAAATGTCAGGCGATGTTGATGCGTAATGACGGCATGAATGGAACTTTCTTTCAATCGATTGTGAGAATTGATGAGACTTGGATGCCCTTTCTCAACCCTGAAACGAAGCGCCAGTCAGCTCAATGGAAGCACACAGACTCACCACCATAAAAAAATTCGGATCAGCGCCAGTGCTGACAAAATGATGGTGGGCATCTTCTGGGACAGCAGCCGTGTAATCCTTACTCACTGCATTCCAAAGGGCACTGACAGCTGCAACCAACCGAAATGTTTTGAAGAATAAACGCATTGCGTGAAAAACAAGGTTGGAAGTGTGCTCTTTCATCAAGGCAACGCACCAGCGCATCGGCGAACGCGACGCAGGACTTTCTTAGTGACAACTTTGAAGTGATTGCTCGTGCTCGCTACTCACCTGACGTGACTCCTAGCAACTTTTGACTGTTTTCCACGATGAAAGACTCTCCGTGGTCGTGAACTCATTAGACACTCCGCCATTGCCTTAGCGATTTCCCAGTGGTCAAAACACACTCCTAAAGAAACTTTCGCAGCGGCCATGGAATCATGGCATCGACGTTGTGAAAAAATATATACGTCTAGAGTGAGATTAGGTTGAGAAATGACATGTGAGTGGAGCACAAAAATATCTTGTAGTAGATGCCCTTTCCTTTTCTTGCTTCGGGGTAGGTCAAACGTTGCACTTCAAAATCTTTGGGTGAACAGAGCGCCTTCTGTAACTACTGTATATAGATGGTGGAGAAAACACGACAGTAGATTGCTCCTAACTCTCAATGGTAAACAATGCTTAAACACTGCATAGAGGGCAATTTGCCCTTTGCCTCAGAGAGACCCAATGGAAGAAGATATGCATAGATCTGGACGGGGTCGCTAACGATTCCAAATTGGAGATATCTGAGGCGTTCAAGCCAATGCACCAGCCGAGAGCGCTACGCAGCAGCCGGCCCTCGTAGACATTGTCGCGGAAGCGCAAGTGTCTAGCGTTCCACCACGTAGAGGGTCGCGGTTTCGAGTTCCACCTTGGGTATCGAAGTTTATGTGTATAGTTTATATATGTGAACCTATAGCAAGCAGACCATAAATAAAAAACAATAAATTGCGATTAAAAATGAAAAAGGAAAATATATCTAGGTATATGCATTAATATATATATTCAATTAATTGAAAAAAATGAGGATAGATGCAACAGTCGTCTGTCAGTCGTTCCCACTGCGGTGTAGATGTATGCCTAACGCCATATAAAGGTTCTTTGTCAGGTTCATTTATAGGATTTACTGTATTATTAATTACATCAAATAGCGAGAAGATCTTAAATTATTTTATGATCCCACAAATCAAATTCAGTTTCCCTAATGCTGTTGGATCTATAAAGATAGCTTTTGTCATATGTTTATCTGCATAAACATGAAGCAGATAGAAGAATAACAACTTGTACCAACGTTTAGTGCAAATATGATTTAAGAAAGTCATGTGAACTTCTTTTTTATTTAAAAGACTTCAAAACATCTATTTCCAATGAAATTTCACTGACGAATATTTGGGTGGCGTTCAGGACTTTCCGCAAGGCATATACGTTGTACAGATTATAACAAATACGATGCACAGTAATTGCATCACCGTTAAAAGTGATGACATACATCCCATAGAAGTTGTTGCTCTGCTCAAGAAGTGGGTTGGGACTGCTCATTAAATGGCAGTTTGTTGACAATTAAGTGTGCTTTAAAATTGTTTATACAGAAAACTAAGCCTCAAATCAGAGCTCCGGTGTCCTCTTAAAATATACGCATAGCTACCTTGATGACTGGAACTTATAGCAGATTTCGAAGACTTAATTGTCGGCTCATTTGCATTTTATATAATCATTCAGCTCAAAAATATCTCGCGAAGGTGCAGCCAAAAACAGTGAAACGATACTAACTCTACGCGTAAAAGCGTGAAATTCTGTCGAAAGCCGAATGTGTGAAGCCCAGAGAAACCCAAAAAATTTGATTAAAATGTCCCTTCTAACAATGTGGCACGCTCTATCGGATATCATCTGAACAATAATTACCAAGCTATAACGGCAGGTGTCGCCGGTGCTCAAACAAAAATGAACCGTCTTGCGTGTAGCATGCTACCGGGTGCGTCAGCAGGTTGCAGATTCAAGCCTGGTGGAGGGAGTAAGATAAAGCCAGGTGTCAGGTATCCTATATATACAGCTAATTAAAGAACCTCAAGTATCATCATTATCATTATCATTATTATTATTAATTATAAATAGCGGAGACAAAAATTTCTCTTACCTTTCTCACATAAAAATTCGTTGGTATTCATCTGTGAACCATATAAGTAAAATGGAATGTTAAAGTCGTTATATAGCGACATTCTCTTAAAACAAAGCCTACTGAGTTTTCTTAATCCCGTTGTAACTTAAATAATTAGTTTTATTGAAACGTTTATCTTGATAAACATGAACGAATTAGAGGAATATGTTTAACAACGGTTTCATACTCCTTGAATTGAACACACAAAGAAATGCGTTCAATTCCCTTATATAGATTACATCGTTCTTCACGGATGTCTATCTGCGTGTTTGTCTGTGAACAGTGCAACTAACAAATCAAGCTTTGGTTAAATTTCAAAGTTGGTATTTAAGTTCCAGCGAATCCGGGAAACTTAAGGCAGCATGTTACACGCGACACGATTCTATTTTGTTTGAGCACCTGCGACATCTGCATTTGTAACTGATAATTGTGGTTGTTCAAGTGCCCGGGAGATTGTGCTACATCATAAATGCGGACATCACAATCGATGTTTTTGGATTTCTAGACTTACTGTGTTTGGTTTTCGACATAACTCTAGGTTTCCGATATGTAGGATTACAGTTACTTCACCATCTACTTTTTCCTGTAGCTTCAAGATGTACTATTCAGCCGTATTTTATTATTGTTAGAAATGAATTGGCAATGAAGTCTATGATTTATGTTTATAATCCAGCCTTCGAGGAAGCTATGGAATGATGGACATTCTTAATCATCCAGTAAGATATATTTGTGGATACATATTACTTAATATATAATCTTATGAAACAGTTCTTTGAGATCAGCTTTTGTTGAGTCTACAGTTACTCGATGAACATCTCATCTCCCACACAATATATGTGGCATTTCAGTTTATGGAATGCATACTTGTGTCTTTAGCATAAGCAGTATTTACCCAAACGGATGCCAGAAACAGCTGAAAGTCATTTACCCATTTCCTTGGTGTTGGACATGACTTAAATCGAAGGAAGTTAATGAATAGAAATGAGATGCATATTATTATTTAAGTGCGATATTTTAATATATAATCTCGTTCTTGTAGTTTTAGTTTCTTTTTAAGTTCTCTTCCAAACAAAGATGAACATTTTTGGAAAAAGGTCCTAGTAAGTCCTATGTGGGTGTCTTCTCAAAAGCAACTGTCGATTAGATACCTAATAAAATGCTATTTAGGTGAGGCATCTAGAAACCATTTCAAGTAACACACCCAAATGGTGTGTTAAATGGAATATTATTCGACAATTATTCTAACCACTGAAATTGAAATACAATATATTTCACTTATTTTCATGCCAAAGCACATGCACATCTTGAATTATCTAGAATTTCTTCTGAAGTCCGTTTAATTCCTTATATAGGTAAGAGATCTATCTAAATGTATATTGGTATAAAACAGAGAATAAATATCTAATAAATGTTTTGTAGAGTGCACAATGTCTTAGATTATTCCTTCTCATTTCCCTGAATTTACCAGTTCCTTTCTCTGATCGGAATCCGCTATTCATTTTTTAAACCTTGATCATGCCAAGAGAACGTAATTCCAAATGCACCACACAGATAAAAGCTCCTTAAGCAGTTGACTATCGCTAAAATATATTGCATTCCAGTAATCTCCAGGTAACTACAAGAAAATTAGGAATTAATGTTATCTCGCTTAACGTAATGTAGTTATTATTGCAAAACCTCTTTTACAAGCGTAAAGAAAGTCATGTGAGTGCAGAACATGAGCTGATTCAGTTAGTAGGTCACCTACTGTTGTTCGTTATTAATAAACACAATTTTATATAATGATAATATTCACTGAACCTTCTATCAGTTGCAAATTAGCCCATTCCTAGCATGGCAGGCAATTAGGTGATACTGTGAGCAGCACATGCCACGTAACCTGCAGGAACACTGATTCGATGCACGGTAGACTCCTCCTTGATGGAAGTCTTGAGACGCGGTCCAAGTGAACATGTTTCAGATCGAAATTTGGCGGTTTCAATTCCTATGTGGGTGTCTGGTCGAAGTCTGGGTCTAGTGTTGCTCTCTCTCTATCTCTCCGATGTGGGTCTCGTATGTTTGTGTTGCCTATTAACAGAGTTCCATTTTGTAATGTCACTAATTCACAAATACAGAGAAGGAAACAATAAGTTCTATTCACCTTAGTGTAGGGTGTTAAGCGTTTGGCATACCATCACTTAGAGTATTATTTGTAGACAATCAGGTATAAAATCATCTATGAATTCCAATGTATACGTCCACTTGTGTGTGCCTAATTCCATTTTTTTGCTGTGAATGCTTTTCTGTGAAGGTCACCTTGTAGTGTAAATGGATTGTTTGCTCGGGAATTATTAAAACATCTAATTAAAATTATAAGATGACAAACGCCATCTGTAAGTGCTGTTACTTTAGAGTTAGTAGATTGCTGTTCCTTTAATATAATTATATAGAATAAAATTATCTTGGTGCTATACCTAAATTAACTGTAACATCATGAATTTTGTCTAAGGAACGTATATGCTACAGGACTTTTAATTTATCCATAGTAACAGCGCATCAATAAGAAACAAGAAAAATATAACAATAGAAACAATTTCAAAATAACAATAATCTGAAGAAGGAAGCGATACCTCCCGCCTCGGTAGCGTAGATGGTAGCGTGTCTGCCTCACGTACAAGAGGATCCAAGTTCGAATCTCGGTCAGAGTGAGTTATCTGGATAAGGTTTTTTCCGGAGTTTTCCCTTATTCTGAAAGACTAATGTCGGGTAACTCATAGCTCCGTGGACCCCGGACGCATTGAGCATCATTTCACCCATTTCATTTATCGTCCGATATGACTAAATGTTGTTGGACGTAAATTACAAAAGAAATAGAGAGAGAGAGAGAGAGAGAGAGAGAGAGAGAGAGAGAGAGAGAGAGAGAGAGAGAGGGGGGGGGGACCTAGATTATTCGCTTGTTTAAGGCTTATGCCACTTTAAATGGAATGTGGATGTATACAATTATGTGCTATCTTTAAAACAGAACTTTGAAGATATAGCAGACAAAACCTGTACGAGGTGCGTTTAATTTATAACTTCTGTTTATTTTTCAGGATTGGGACCAGATAGGAACTTCTGTCAAAATATACACATGGACACTTTGTAAATGCATGACAGAGGTGGCAGCACTCTACTGTGCATAGAACCCTACTAATAGCGACGAGGATTAGAATTCCTTTCATACTTAAAATGGCGACGTTTTCAAGGTGTTATCATTCGTTTTCTCCATTGTTGGTGTGGCACCTGTTGAAGTGCATCGCCATTTGAGAGAAGCATGCCATGATCGTACCATGTATGAGTCTAATGTGCGATCCTGGGTTCGACAGTTCAATGAAGGCAGATTATGATGTGACAACATACCAAGACATTCACGGACTCGCACCAGCCAGTCTGACATGATCCAGGGAGCAGGAAACGTTGTTCAGGGGGATGGTCGATTGAGCGTTGCAAAGTCCGCCTTCAAAATTGGCATTTCCGTAGGATCTGTGCTCACAATCCTGCATGAAGATCTGAAAATACAAAAAATTTTCTTCCAGGTGGGTACCAAGAATGTTGACGGATGATCACAAGGCTGCGCGCGTGGCTAATTGTTTGGCGATGTTGACGCGTGATGATGGCATGAATAGAACTTTCTTTCAGTCGATTGTGACAATGCATGAGACATGGATGCCCATTTTCAAACTTGAAAAGAAGCGCCAGTCAGCTCAATGGAAGCACACAGGCTCACTGCCATCAACAATATTTCGGGAGATGACAACATGACATCTTCAGGGACAGTAGTGGTGTAATCCTTACCCCTTGCATTCCAAAGGGCACTACAGTGACAGCTGCATCCTACCAAAATGTCTTGAATAAAGTCCTCCATGTATTGTGTGAACAACCGGGCGGAAGAAGTTTTGACGTGTGCCCTTTCATCAAGGCAACGCACCAGCGCATCGGCGAACGCGACACAGGAGTTTCTTCGTGACAACTTTGAAGTGATAGCTCATGCTTTCTACTCACCTTATCTGGCTTCCAGCGAGTTTTGGCTATTTCCCACGTTGAAAGACCTTCTCCGTGGTTGCAGATTCACTAGTCGCGCCACCATTGGCTTAGCGATTTTCCAATGGTCAAAACATACTCTTAAATAAACTTTCCCAGCGACCATGAAAGCATGGCGTCGACATTGTGAAACATGTGTACGGCTAGAGGGAGATTACGTTGAGGAGTGACACTAGTTTCACATTTTTGTTGTGATTACTTTGTGATAAAAGGAAATAGGTGTTATATTTTGAGCGCACATCGTTTAAGATGGACCAGAGAAACCATGTGAGTGGAACATATTGCTTCAGGGTAGTTTAAACCTTGCACTTCAAAATTTTTGAATGAGCAGAGCACCTTCTCTAACTACTGTATATAGATAGTGGAGAAAACAGGACAGTAGATTGTCCCTAACTCTCTATGGTAAACAATGCTTAAACACTGCATATACTCCAGTGTGCCCTTTATATCTGAGAGAGACTCGATGCAAGAAGACATGCATAGGTCTGGACGGCGTCGCTAACGATTCCAGATTGGAGACATCTAAGGCGTTCAAGCCCATCCACCAGCCGAGAGCGCTATGCAGCTGCCGGCCCTCGTAGACATTGTCGCGAAAGCGCAAGTCTCTAGTGTTCCACCACGTAGAGGGTCGCGGGTTCGAGTACCGCCTTGGGTATGGAAGTTTATGTGTATAGTTTATATGTGTGAACCTAAAGCAAGCAGACCATAAATAAAAAGCAATAAAATGCGATTAAAAATGAACAAGGAATATATATCTAGGTATATACATTAATATATATTTTCAATTAATTGAAAAAAGTGAGGATAGATGCAACAGTCATCTGTCAGTCGTTCCCACTGCGGTGCAGATGTATGCCTAACGCCATATAAAGGTTCTTGGTTGGGTTCATTTATAGGTTTTACTGTATTATTAATTACATCAAATAGCGAGAAGATCTTAAAATATTTTATGATCGTACAAGCAAATTCAGTTTCCCTAATGCTCTTGAATCTATAAAGATAGCCTTTGTCAAATGTTTATCTGCATAAACATGAAGCAGATAGAAGAATAACAACTTGTACCAACGTGTAGTGCAAACTTGATTGAAGAAAGTCATGTGAACTTCTTTTTTATTTAAAAGACTTCAAATCATATATTTCCAATGAAATTTCACTGACGAATATTTGTGTGGCGTGCAGGACTTTCCGCAAGGCATATACGTTGTACAGATTATAACAAATACGATGCACAGTGATCGTATCGCCGTTAACAGTGATGACATACATCCCATAGAAATTGTTGCTCTGCTCAAGAAGATGTGGGTTGGGACTGCTCACTAAATGGCAGATTGCTTACAATGAAGTGGGTTTTAAAATTGTTTATTAGTTTATGATAGTTCTACAGAAAACTAAGTCTCAAATCGAAGCTCCGAAATCGTCTGAAAATACACGCAGAGCTACATTGATGACTGGAACTTATAGCAGATTTCGAAGACTTCATTGCGGGCTCATTTGAAATTTATGTAATCATTCAGCTAAAAAATATCTCGTGAAGGTGCAGCCAAAAAGAGTGAAACGGTAGTAACTGTACGCGTAAAAGCGTGAAATTCTGTCGAAAGCCGAATGTGTGAAACCCAGAGAAACCCAAAAAATTTGATCAAAATATTTCTTCTTACAATGTGGCACGCTCTATCGGATATCATCTGAACAATAATTACCAAGCTATAAAGGCAGGTGTCGCTGGTGCTCAAAAAAAAATGAACCGTCGTGCGTGTAGCATTCTACCGCGTGCGTCACTAGGTTGCGCATTCAAGCCTGGTGGAAGGAGTAAGATAAATCTGTATCCTATATATACAGCTAGTTAAAGAACCTCAAGTATCATCATTATCATCATTATCATTATTATTATTAATTATAAACAATGGAGACAAAAATTTCTCTTACCTTTCTCACATAAAAAGTCTTTGGTATTCATCTGTGAACCATACAAGGCAAAATGGAATGTTAAAGTCGTTATATAGCGACATTCTCTTAAAACAAAGCCTACTGAGTTTTCTTAATCCCATTGTAACTTAAAGAATTAGTCTTATTGAAATGTTTATCTTGATAAACATGAAAGAATTAGAGGAATATGTTTAACAACGGTTTCATACTCCTTGAATTCAACACACAAAGAAATGCGTTAAATTTCCTTATATAGATTACATCGTTCTTCACGGATGTCTATCTGCGTGTTTGTCTGTGAACAGTGCAACTAACAAATCAAGCTTTGGTTAAATTTCAAAGTTGGTATTTAAGTTCCAGCGAATCCGGGAAACTTAAGGCAGCATGTTACACGCGACACGATTCTATTTTGTTTGAGCACCTGCGACATCTGTATTTGTAACTGATAATTGTGGTTGTTCAAGTCCCCGGGAGAATGTGCTACATCATAAATGCAGACATCTCAATCGATTATTTTGGATTTCTAGATTTAATGTATTCGGTTTTCGACATAACTCTGGATTTACGATATGTAGGATTACAGTTACTTCACCATCTACTTTTTCCTGTAGCTCCACGATGTACTATTCAGCCGTATTTTATTATTGTTAGAAAAGAATTGGCAATGAAGTCTATGATCTATGTTTATAATCCAGCCTTCGAGGAAGCTATGGCATGATGGACATTCTTAGTCATACCGTAAGATAAATTTGTGGAAACATATTACTTAATATATAATCTTTTAAAACATTACTTTGTGATCAGCTTTTGTTGAGTCTACTGTTACTCGATCAACATGTCATCTCCCACACAATGTGTGTGGCATTTCAGTTTATGGAATGCATACTTGTGTCTTTAGCATAAGCAGTATTTACCCAAACGGAAGCCAGAAACAGCTGAATGTCATTTACCCATTTCCTTGGTGTTGGACATGACTTAAATCGAAGGAAGTTAATGAAGGGAAATGAGATGCATATTATTATTTAAGTACGATATTTTAATATATAATCTAGTTCTTGTAGTTTTAGTTTCGTTTTAATTTCTCTTCCAAACAAAGATGGACATTTTTGGAAAAAGGTCCTAGTAGGTCCTATGTGGGTGTCTTCTCAAAAGAACTGTCGATTAGATACCTAATAAGATGCTATTTAGGTGAGGCATCTAGAAACCATTTCAAGTAACACACCCAAATGGTGTGTTAAATGGAATATTATTCGACAATTATTCTAACCACTGAAATTGAAATACAATATATTTCACTTATTTTCATGTCAAAGCACATGTACATCTTGAATTATCTAGAATTTCTTCTGAAGTCCGTTTAATTCCTTATATAGGTAAGAGATCTATCTAAATGTAGATTGGTATAAAACAGAGAATAAATATCTAAAATGTTTTGTAGCGTGAACAATGTCTTAGATTATTTCTTCTCATTTCCCTGAATTTACCAGTTTTTTCTCTGATCGGAATCAGCTATTCATTTTTTAAACCTTGATCATGCCAAGAGAACGTAATTCCAAATGCACCACAGAGAGAAAAGCTCCTTAAGCAGTTGACTATCGCTAAAATCTGTTGCATTCCAGTAATCTCCAGGTAACTACAAGAAAATTAGGAATTAATGTTATCTCGCTTAACGTAATGTAGTTATTATTGCAAAACCTCTTTACAAGCGTAAAGAAAGTCATGTGAGTGCAGAACATGAGCTGATTCAGTTAGTAGGTCACCTACTGTTGTTCGTTATTAATAAACTCAATTTTATATAATGATAATATTCACTGAACCATCTATCAGTTGCAAATTAGCCCATTCCTAGCATGGCAGGCAATTAGGTGATACTGTGAGCAGCACATGCCACGTAACCTGCAGGAACACTGATTCGATGCACGGTAGACTCCTCCTTGATGGAAGTCTTGAGACGCGGTCCAAGTGAACATGTTTCAGATCGAAATTTGGCGGTTTCAATTCCTATGTGGGTGTCTGGTCGAAGTCTGGGTCTAGTGTTGCTCTCTCTCTATCTCTCCGATGTGGGTCTCGTATGTTTGTGTTGCCTATTAACAGAGTACCATTTTGTAATGTCACTATTTCACAAATACAGGGAAGAAAACAATAAGTTCTATTCACCTTAGTGTGGGGTGTTAAGCGTTTGGCATACCATCACTTAGAGTATTATTTGTAGACATTCAGGTATAAAATCATCTATGAATTCCAATGTATACGTCCATTTGTGTGTGCCTAATTCCATTTTTTGTTGTGAATGCTTTTCTGTGAAGGTCACCTTGTAGTGTAAATGGATTGTTTGCTCGGGATCTATTAAAACAATTAATTAAAATTATAAGATGACAAACGCCATCTGTAAGTGCTGTTACTTTAGAGTTAGTAGATTGCTGTTCCTTTAATATAATTATATAGAATAAAATTATCTTGGTGCTATACCTAAATTAACTGTAACATCATGAATTTTGTCTAAGGAACGTATATGCTACAGGACTTTTAATTTATCCATATTAACAGCGCATCAATAAGAAACAAGAAAAATATAACAATAGAAACAATTTCAAAATAACAATAATCTGAAGAAGGAAACGATACCTCCCGCCTCGGTAGCGTAGATGGTAGCATGTCTGCCTCACGTACAAGAGGAACAAGTTCGAATCTCGGTCAGAGTGAGTTATCTGGATAAAGTTTTTTTTCTGAAAGACGAATGTCGGGTAACTCAAAGCTCCGTGGACCCCGGACGCATTGAGCATCATTTCACCCATTTCATTTATCGTCCAATATGACTAAATGTTGGAGGACGTAAATTACAAAAGAAAGAGAGAGAGAGAGAGAGAGAGAGAGAGAGAGAGAGAGAGAGAGAGAGAGAGAGAGAGAGGGGGGGAACTAGATTATTCGACTGTTTAAGGCTTATTCCACTTTAAATGGTATGTGCGTATACAATTATGAGCTATCTTTAAAACAGAACTTTGAAGATATAGCAGACAAAACCTGTACGATGTGCGTTTAAGCTATAACTTCTGTTTACCTTTAGGACTGGGACCAGATAGGAACTTCTGTCAAAAAATACACATGGACTCTTTGTAAATGCATGACAGAGATGGCAGCACTGCACGATGCATAAAACCCTACTAACACCTGCCTTCATGCTTAAAATGGCGACGATTTCAAGGTGGTATCACTCATTTTCTCCATTTTTGGTGTGGCACCTGGTGAAATGCATCGTCAGTAGAGAGAGGCATGCCATGATCGTACCATGGATGTGTCTAATGTGCGTTCCTGGGTGCGACAGTTCAATGAAAGTAGATTATGGTGTGACAACAAACCAAGACAGTCACGGGCTCGCACCAGCCAGTCTGACATAATTCAGGGAGCAGGAAACATTGTTCAGGAGGATGGTCGATTGAGCGTTGCAGAGTCCGCCTCTAAAATTAGCATTTCCGTAGAACCCGTGCTCACAATCCTGCATGGAGATCTGAAAATACGAGAATTGTCTTCCAGGTGGGTACCAAGAATATTGACGGATGATCACAAGGCTGCGCGCGTGGCAAATTGTTTGACGATGTTGACGCGTGATAATGGCATGAATAGAACTTTCTTTCAATCGATTGTGACAGTGCATGAAACGTGGATGCCCATTTTCAACCTTGAAACGAAGCGCCAGTCAGCTCAATGGAAGCACACAGACTCAGTGCCATCAAAAATATTTCGGCTGATGACAACATGACACCTTCAGGGACAGCAGTGGTGTAATCCTTACCCCTTGCATTCCAAAGGGCACTACAGTGACATCTGCATCCTACCAAATGCCTTGGATAAACTCCTCCCTGTATTGTGTGAACAACCGGGTGGTAAAGTTTAAACCTGTGCTCTTTCATCAAGGCAACGCACCAGCGCATCGGCGAACGCGACACAGGAGTTTCTTCTTGACAACTTTGAAGTGATAGCTCATGCTTCCTACTCACCTTATCTGACTTCCAGCGAGTTTTGGCTGCTTCCCACGGTGAAAGACGTTCTCCGTGGTTACAGATTCACTAGTCGCGCCGCCATTGGCTTAGCGATTTTCCAATGGTCAAAACATACTCCTAAATAAACTTTCGCAGAGGCCATGGCGTCGACATTGTGAAAAATGTGTAGTACTAGAGGGAGATTACGTTGAGAAGTGACACCAGTTTCACATTTTTGTTGTGATTACTTTGTGATAAAAAGAAATACGTGTCATATCTTGAGCGCACATCGTCTAAGATGGACCAGAGAAACCATGTGAGTGGAACATATTGCTTCCGGGTAGTTTAAACCTTGCACTTTAAAATTTTTGGATGAGCAGAGCAACTTCTCTAACTACTGTATATAGAAGGGGGAGAAATCACGACTCTAGATTCTCCCTAACTCTCAATGGTAAACAATGCTTAAACACTGCATATAGGCCAGTGTGCCCCTTATATCTGAGAGAGACCCGATGCAAGAAGACATGCATAGGCCTGGACGGGGTCGCTAACGATTCCAGATTGGAGACATCTAAGGCGTTCAAGCCCATCCACCAGCCGAGAGCGCTACGCAGCTGCCGGCCCTCGTAGACATTGTCGCGAAAGCGCAAGTCTCTAGTGTTCCACCACGTAGAGGGTCGCGTGTTCGAGTACCGCCTTGGGTATGGAAGTTTATGTGTATAGTTTATATGTGTGAACCTAAAGCAAGCAGACCATAAAATAAAAAGCAATAAAATGCTATTAAAATGAACAAGGAAAATATATCTAGGTATATACATAGATACGTATTTTCAATTAATTGAAAAAGTGAGGATATATGCAACTGTCGTCTGTCAGTCGTTCCCAATGCGGTGTAGATGTATGTCTAACGCCATATAAAGGTTCTTGGTCAGGTTCCTTTATAGGTTTTACTGTATTATTAATTACATCAAATAGCGAGAAGATCTTAAAATAATTTATGATCGTACAAGCAAATTCAGTTTCCCTAATGCTGTTGAATCTATAGAGATAGCATTTGTCAAATGTTTATCTGCATAAACATGAAGCAGATAGAAGAATTACAACTTGTACCAACGTTTATTGCACATTTGATTGAAGAAAGCCATGTGAACTTCTTTTTTATTTAAAAGACTTCAAAACATCTATTTCTGGTGAAATTTCACTGACGAATATTTGGGTGGCGTGCAGGACTTTCAGCAAGGCAAATACGTTGAACAGATGATAACAAATACAATTCACAGTAATCGTATCGCCGTTAACAGTGATGACATACATCCCATAGAAGTTGTTGCTCTGCTCAAGAAGAAGTGGGTTGGGACTGCTCATTAAATGGCAGTTTGTTTACAATTGTGTTTTAAAATTGTTTATTAGTATATGATAGATATACAGAAAACTAAGTCTCAAATCAGAGCTCCGGTATACCCTTAAAATATATGCAAAGCTACATTGATGACTGGAACCTATAGCAGATTTCGAAGACTTCATTGTCGGCTCATTTGAATTTTATATAATCATTCAGCTAAAAAATATCTCGCGAAGGTGCAGCCGAAAACAGTGAAACAGTACTAACTGTACGCGTAAAAGCGTGAAATTCTGTAGAAAGCCAAATGTGCGAAGCCCAGAGAAACCCCAGAAAATGATTAAAATGTCCCTTCTAACAATGTGCCACGCTCTATCGGATATCATCTGAACAATTATTACCAAGCTATAACGGCAGGTGCTCAAAAATGAACCGTCTTGCGTGTAGCATGCTACCGCGTACTTCAGCAGGTTGCGGATTCAAGCCTGGTGGAGGGAATATGATAAAGCCAGGTGTCAGGTATCCTATATATACAGCTAGTTAAAGAACCTCAAGTATCATCATTATCATCATCATTACCATTATTATTAATTATAAACTGTGGAAACAAAAATTTCTCTTACGTTTCTCACATAAAAAGCTTTTGGTATTCTTCTGTGAACCATACAAGTAAAATGGAATGTTAAAGTCGTTATATAGTGACATTCTCTTAAAACAAAGCTTACTGAGTTTTTTTATCACGTTGTAACTTAACGAATTAGTTTTATTAAAACGTTTATTTTGATAAACATGAACGAATTAGAGGAATATGTTTAACAATGGTTTCATACTCCTTGAATTCAACACACAAAGAAATGTGTTAAATTTCCTTATATAGATTACATAGTTCTTCACGGATGTCTATCTGCGTGTTTGTCTGTGAACAGTGTAACTAACGAATCAAGTTTCGGTTAAATTTCAAAGTTGGTATTTTCATTCCAGCGAATCCGGGAAACATAAGGCAGCATGTTACACGCGACACGATTCTATTTTGTTTGAGCACCTGCGACATCTGCATTTGTAACTGATAATTGTGGTTGTTCAAGGGCCCGGAAAATTGTGCCACATCATAAATGCGAACATCTCAATCGAAGTTTTTGAATTTCTAGACTTACTGTATTCGGTTTTCGACATAATTCTGGGTTTCCGATATGTAGGTTTACAGTTACTTCACCATCTACATTTTCCTGTAGCTCCACGATGTACTATTCAGCCGTATTTTATTATTGTTAGAAATGAATTTGCAATGAAGTCTATGATTTATGTTTATAGTCCAGCCTCGAGGAAGCTTTGGCATGATGGACTTTCATAGTTATTCTGTAAGATAAATTTGTGGATACGTATTACTTAATATATAATGTTATAGAACATTTCTTTGAGATCAGCTTTGTTGAGTCTACTGTTACTCGATCAACATCTCATCTCCCACACAATGTATGTGGCATTTCTGTTTATGGAATGCATACTTGTGTCTTTAGCATAAGCAGTATTTACCCAAACGGAAGCCAGAAACAGCTGAAAGTCATTTACCCATTTCCTTGGTGTTGGACATGACTTAAATCGAAGGAAGCTCCATGGATCCCGGACGCATTGAGCATCATTTCACCCATTTCATTTATCGTCTGATATGACTAAATGTTGGAGGACGTAAATTACAAAAGAAAGAGAGAGAGAGAGAGAGAAGGAGAGAGAGAGAGAGGGGGGAGAGGGACCTAGATTATTCGCTTGTTTAAGGCTTATGCCACTTTAAATGGAATGTACATGTATACAATTATGTACTATCTTTAAAACAGAACTTTGAAGATACAGCAGACAAAACCTGTACGAGGTGCGTTTAAGCTATAACTTCTGTTTATTTTTCAGGATTGGGACCAGATAGGAACCTCTGTCAAAATATACACATGGACTCTTTGTAAATGCATGAAAGAGATGGCAGCACTGTACAGTGCATAAAACCCTACTAACACGAGAAATAGGACTGCCTTCATACTTAAAATGGCGACGATTTCAAGGTGTTATCATTCGTTTTCTCCATTGTTGGTGTGGCACCTGTTGAAATGCATCGCCATATGAGAGACACTTGCCGTGATGGTACCATGGATTAGTCTAATGTGCGTTCCTAGGTGCGACAGTTCAATGAAGGCAGATTATGGTGTGACAAAAAGCCAAGAGGGTCACGGATTCGCACCACCCAATGTGACATGATTCAGGGAGCAGGAAACGTTTAGGAGGGTCGCCGTTTGAGCGTTGCAGACTCCGCCTCCAAAATTGGCATTTCCGTAGGATCCGTGCTCACAATCCTGCATGAAGATCTGAAAATACGAGAATTGTTTTCCAGGTGGGTACCAAGAATGTTGACGGATGATCACAAGGCTGCGCGCGTGGTAAATTGCTTGGCCATGTTGACGCGTGACGATAGCATGAATAGAACTTTCTTTCAATCGATTGTGACAATGCGTGAGACATGGATGCCCATTTTTAAACTTGAAACGAAGCACCAGTCAGCTCAATGGAAGCACACAGACTCACTGCCATCAAAAATATTTCGGCTGATGACAACATGACATTTTCAGGGACAACAATGGCGTAATCCTTACTCCTTGCATTCCAAAGTGCACTACAGTGACAGCTGCATCCTACCAAAATTTCTTGAATAAGTTCCTCCCTGTATTGCGTGAACAACCTGGCGGAAAGGTTTTGACGTGTGCTCTTTCATCAAGACAACGCACCAGCGCATCGGCGAACGCGACACAGGAGTTTCTTCGTGACAACTTTGAAGTGATAGCTCATGCTTCCTACTCACCTTGTCTGGCTTTCAGCGAGTTTTGGCTGCTTCCCACGTTGAAAGACATTCTCCGTGGTTGCAGATTCACTAGTCGCGCCACCATTGGCTTAGCGATTTTCAAATGGTTAAAACATACTCCTAAATAAACTTTCGCTGCAGCTATGAAAGAATGGCGTCGACATTGTGAAAAATGTGTAGGACTAGAGGGAGATTACGTTGAGGAGTGACACTAGTTTCACATTTTTGTTGTGATTACTTTGTGATAAAAAGAAATAGGTGTTATATCTTGAGAGCACATCGTTTAAGATGGACCAGAGAAGCCATGTCATTGGAACACATTGCTTCAGGGTAGTTTAAACCTTGCACTTCAAAATTTTTGGTTGAGCAGAGCACCTTCTGTAACTACTGTAAATAGATGGGGGAGAAATCACGACACTAGATTGTCCCTAACTCTCAATGGTAAACCATGCTTAAACACTGCATATAGGCCAGTGTGCCCCTTATATCTGAGAGAGACCCGATGCAAGAAGACATGCATAGGTCTGGACGGCGTCGCTAACGATTCCAGATTGGAGACATCTAAGGCGTTCAAGCCCATCCACCAGCCGAGAGCTCTATGCAGCTGCCGGCCCTCGTAGACATTGTCGCGGGAGCGCAAGTCTCTAGCGTTCCACCACGTAGAGGGTCGCGTGTTCGAGTACCACCTTGGGTATGGAGGTTTATGTGTATAGTTTATATGTGTGAACCTAAAGGAAGCAGACCATAAAATAAAAAGCAATAAAATGCGATTAAAAATGAAAAAGGAAAATATATCTAGGTATATACATTAATATATATATATATATATTCAATTAATTGAAAAAAGTGAGGATGGATGCAAGTCTTCTGTCAGTCGTTTCCACTGCGGTGTAGATATATGCCTAACGCCATATAAAGTTTCTTGATTAGGTTCTATTATAGGTTTTACTGTATTATTAGTTACATCAAATAGCGAGAAGATCTTAAAATATTTTATGATCCTACAAGCAAATTCAGTTTCCCTAATACTGTTGAATCTATAAAGATAGCTTTTGTCAAATGTTTATCTGCATAAACATGAAGCAGATAGAAGAATAACAACTTGTACCAAAGTTTAGTGCAAATTTGATTGAAGAAGGTCATGTGAACTTCTTTTTTATTTAAAAGACTTCAAAACATCTATTTCCTTTGAAATTTCACTGATGAATATTTGGGTGGCGTGCAGGACTTTCCGCAAGGCAAATACGTTGAACAGATTATAATAAATACAATTAACAGTAATCTTATCGCCGTCAACAGTGATGACATACATCCCATAGAAATTGTTGCTCTGCTCAAGAAGAAGTGGGTTGGACTGCTCACTAAATGGCAGATTGTTTACAATGAAGTGGGTTTTAAAATTGTTTATTTGTATATGAAAGTTCTACAGAAAACTAAGTCTCAAATAGAAGCTCCGAAATCGTCTTAAAATCTGCGCAGAGCTACATTGATGACTGGAACTTATAGCAGATTTCGAAGACTTCATTGCGGGCTCATTTGCATTTTATATAATCATTCAGCTAAAAAATATCTGGTGAAGGTGCAGCCAAAAACAGTGAAACGGTAGTAACTGTACGCGTAAAAGGATGAACTTCTGTCGAAAGCCGAATGTCTGAAGCCCAGAGAAACCCAAAAAATTTGATTAAAATGTCCCTTCTAACAATGTGGCACGCTCTATCGCATATCATCTGAACAATAATTACCAAGGTATAACGGCAGGTGTCGCTGGTGCTCAAACAAAAATGAACCGTCGTGCGTGTAGCATGCTACCGCGTGCGTCAGTAGGTTGGGGATTCAAGCCTGGTGGAGGGAGTAAGATAAATCTGTATCCTATATATACAGTTAGCTAAAGAACCTCAAGTATCATCATTATCATCATCATTACCATTATTATTAATTATAAACTGTGGAGACAAAAATTTCTTTTACCTTTCTCACATTAAAGGTCTTTGGTATTCATCTGTGAACCATACAAGTAAAATGGAATGTTAAAGTCGTTATATAGTGACATTCTCTTAAAACAAAACCTAATGAGTTTTCTTAATCCCGTTGTAACTTAAGGAATTAGTTTTATTGAAATGTTTATCTTGGTAAACATGAACGAATTAGATTAATATGTTTAACAACGGTTTCATACTCCTTGAATTCAACACACAAAGAAATGTGTTAAATTTCCTTAAATAGATTACATCGAGCTTCACGGATGTCTATCTGCGTGTTTGTCTGTGAACAGTGTGACCAACAAATCAAGTGTTGGTTAAAGTTCAAAGTTGGTATTTAAGTTCCAGTGAATCCGGGAAACTTAAGGCAGCATGTTACACGCGACACGATTCTATTTTGTTTGAGCACCTGCGACATCTGCATTTGTAACTGATAATTGTGGTTGTTCAAGTCCCCGGGAGATTGTGCTACATCATAAATGCAGACATCTCAATCGATTATTTTGGATTTCTAGATTTAATGTATTCGGTTTTCGACATAACTCTGGGTTTCCAATATGTAGGATTACAGTTACTTCACCATCTACTTTTTCCTGTAGCTCCACGATGTACTATTCAGCCGTATTTTATTATTGTTAGAAAAGTATTGGCAATGAAGTCTATGATCTATGTTTATAATCCAGCCTTCGAGGAAGCTATGGCATGATCGACATTCTTAGTCATATTGTAAGATAAATTTGTGGATACATATTACTTAATATATAATCTTTTAAAACATTACTTTGAGATCAGCTTTTGTTGAGTATACTGTTACTCGATCAACATCTCATCTCCCACACAATGTGTGTGGCATTTCAGTTTATGGGATGCATACTTGTGTCTTTAGCATAAGCAGTATTTACCCAAACGGAAGCCAGAAAAAGCTGAAAGTCATTTACCCATTTCCTTGGTGTTGGACATGACTTAAGTCGAAGGAAGTTAATGAAGAGAAATGAGATGCATATTGTTATTTAAGTGCGATATTTTAATATATAATCTCGTTCTTGTAATTTTAGTACCTCTTTAATTTCTCTTCCAAACAAAGATGAACATTTTTGGAAAAAGGTCCTAGTAGGTCCTATGTGGGTGTCTTCTCAAAAGCAACTGTCGATTAGATACCTAATAAAATGCCATTTAGGTGAGGCATCTACAAACCATTTCAAGTAACACTACCAAATGGTGTGTTAAATGGTATATTATTCAACAATTATTCTAACCACTGAAATTGAAATACAATATATTTCACTTATTTTCATGTCAAAGCACATGTGCATCTTGAATTATCTAGAATTTCTTATGAAGTCCGTTTAATTCCTGATATAGGTAAGAGATCTATCTAAATGTAGATTGGTATAAAACAGAATAAATATCTAAAATGTTTTGTAGCGTGAACAATGTCTTAGATTATTTATTCTAATTTCCCTGAATTTACCAGTTCCTTTCTCTGATTGGAGTCCGCTATTCATTTTTTAAACCTTGATCATGCCAAGAGAACGCAATTCCAAATGCACCACACAGATAAAAGCTCCTTAAGCAGTTGACTATCGCTAAAATCTGTTGCATTCCAGTAATCTCCAGGTACGTACAAGAAAATTAGGAATTATACAAGGTTATCTCGCTTAACGTTATGTAGTTACTATTGCAAAAACTCTTTGAGAAGCGTAAAGAAAGCCATGTGAGTGCAGAACATCAGCTGATTCAGCTAGTAGGCCAACTACTGTTGTTTGTTATTATTAAACACAATTTTTACATAATGATAATATTCACTGAACCTTCTATCATTTGCAAAATAGACCATTCCTAGCAGGGCAGGCAATTAGGTGATACTGTGAGCAGCACTTGCCACGTAACCTGCAGGAACACTGATTCGATGCGCGGTAGAATCCTCCTTGATGGAAGACTTGAGACGCGGTCCAAGTGAACATGTTTCAGATCGAAATTTGGCAGTTTCCATTCCTATGTGGGTGTCTGGTCAAAGTCTGGATCTAGTATTGCTCTCTCTCTCCGTCTCTCTCTCTCTCTCTCTCTCTAACTCTATCTCTCCGATGTGGGTCTCGTTTGTTTGTGTTGCCTATTAACAGAGTACCATTTTGTAATGGTCACTAATTCACAAATACAGAGAAGGAAACAATAAGTTCTATTCACCTTAGTGTGGGGTGTTAAGCGTTTGAACTACTATCACTTAGAGTATTATTTGTAGACAATCATGTAAAATATTCATCTATGAATTCCAATGTATACGTCCACTTGTGTGTGCCTAATTCCATTTCCTGCTGTGAATGCTTTTCTGTGAAGGTCACTTTGTAGTGTAAATGGATTGTTTGCTCGGGAACTATTAAAACATCTAATTAAAATTATAAGCTGACAAACGTTATCTCTAAGTGCTGTTTCTTTAGTGTTAGTGGATTGCTGTTCCTTTAATAAAATTATATAGATTAAAATTATCTTGGTGCTATACCTAAATTAACTGTAACATCATGAATTTTGTCTAAGGAACATATATGCTACAAGACTTTTAATTTATTGATAGTAATAGCGCATCAATAAGAAACAAGAGATATAACAATAGAAACAATTTCGCAATAACAATAATGTGAAGAAGGAAGCGATACCTCCCGCCTCGGTATCGTAGATGGTAGCATGTCTGCCTCACGTTCAAGAGGTTCCAAGTTCGAATCTCGGTCAGAGTGTTTTATCTGGATAAGGTATTTTCCGGTCTTTTCCCTTATTATGAAAGACGAATGTCGGGTAACTCAAAGCTCCGTGAACTCCGGACACATTGAGCATCATTTCACCCATTTCATTCATCGTCCGATATGACTAAATGTTGGAGGACGTAAATTACAAGAGAGAGAGAGAGAGTGAGAGAGAGAGAGAGGGTCCTATATTATTCGCCTGTTTAAGGCTTATGCCACTTTAAATGGAATATGCATGTATAGAATTATGTGCTATCTTTAAAACAGGATTGGGACCAGATAGGAACCTCTGTCAAAATATACACATGGACTCTTTATAAATGCATGACAGAGGTGGCAGCACTGTACAGTGCATAGAACCCTACTAATAGCGACGAGAATTAGGACTGCCTTCATACTTAAAATGGCGACGTTTTCAAGGTGCTTTCATTCGTTTTCTCCATTTTTGGTGTGGCCCCTGTTGAAATGCATCGCCAGTTGAGAGAAGCATGCCATGATCGTACCATGGATGTGTCTAATGTGTGTTCCTGGGTGCGACAGTTCAATGAAGGCAGATTATGGTGTGACAATAAACCAAGACATTCACGGACTCGCACCAGCAAGTCTGACATGATCCAGGGAGTAGGAAACGTTGTTCAGGAGGATGGTCGATTGAGCGTTGCAGAGTCCGCCTCCAAAATTGGCATTTCCGTAGGATCTGTGCTCACAAACCTGCATGAAGATCTGAAAATACAAAAAATTGTCTTCCAGGTGGGTACCAAGAATGTTGACGGATGATCACAAGGCTGCGCGCGTGGCAAATTGTTTGACGATGTTGACTTGTGATGATGGCATGAATAGAACTTTCTTTCAATCGATTGTGACAATGCATTAAACGTGGATGCCCATTTTCAACCTTGAAACGAAGCGCCAGTCAGCTCAATGGAAGCAAACAGACTCACTGCCATCAAAAATATTTCGGGTGATTACAACATGACATCTTCAGGGTAAGCAGTGGTGTAGTTTTTACCCCTTGCATTCCAAAGGGCACTACAGTGACAGCTGCATCCTACCAAAATATCTTGAATAAACTCCTCCCTGTATTGCGTGAACAACCGGGCGGAAAAGTTTTAACGTGTGCTCTTTCATCTAGGCAACGCACCAGCACATCGGCGAACGCGACACAGGAGTTTCTTCGTGACAACTTTGAAGTGTTAGCTCATGCTTCCTGCTCACCTTATCTGGCTTCCAGCGAGTTTTGGCTGCTTCCCAAGTTGAGAGACATTCTCCGTGGTTGCAGATTCACTAGTCGCGCCTCCATTGGCTTAGCGATTTTCCAATGGGCAAAACATACTCCTAAATAAACTTTCGCAGCGGCCATGAAAGCATGGCGTCGACATTGTGATAAATTTGTACGGCTAGAGGGAGATTACGTTGAGGAGTGACACTAGTTTCACATTTTTGTTGTGATTACTCTGTAATAAAAAGAAGTAGGTGTTATATCTTGAGCGCTCATCGTTTAAGATTGATAAGATAAACCATGTGAGTGGAACACATTGCTTCGGGGTAGTTCAAACCTTACACTTCAAAAATTTTGGATGAGCAGAGCATCTTCTGTAACTACTGTATAAATATGGGGGAGAAATCGCGACACTAGATTGTCCCTAACTCTCAATGGTAAACAATGTTTAAACACTGCATATAGGCCAGTGTGCCCTATATATCTGAGAGAGACCCGATGCAAGAAGACATGCATAGGTCTGGACGGCGTCGCTAACGATTCCAGATTGGAGACATCTAAGGCGTTCAAGCCCATCCAACCAGCCGAGAGCGCTATGCAGCTGCCGGCCCTCATAGACATTGTCGCGGAAGCGCAAGTCCCTTGTGTTCCACCACGTAGAGGGTCGCGGGTTCGAGTACCACCTTGGGTATGGAAGTTTATGTGTATAGTTTATATGTGTGAACCTAAAGCAATCAGACCATAAAACAAAAAGCAATAAAATGCGATTAAAAATGAAAAAGGAAAATATATCTAGGTATATACATTAATATATATCTTCAATTAATTGAAAAAAGTGAGGATAGATGCAACAGTCGTCTGTCAGTCTTACCCACTGCGGTGTAGATGTATGCCTAACGCCATATAAAGGTTCTTGGTCAGGTTCATTTATAGGTTTTACTGTATTATTAATTACATCAAATAGCGAGAAGATCTTAAAATATTTTATGATCGTACAAGCAAATTCAGTTTCCCTAATGCTGTTGAATCTATAAAGATAGCCTTTGTCAAATGTTTATCTACATAAACATGAAGCAGATAGAAGAATAACAACTTGTACCAACGTTTAGTGCAAACTTGATTGAAGAAAGTCATGTGAACTTCTTTTTTATTTAAAAGACTTCAAATCATATATTTCCAATGAAATTTCACTGACGAATATTTGTGTGGCGTGCAGGACTTTCCGCAAGGCATATACGTTGTACAGATTATAACAAATACGATGCACAGTAATCGTATCGCCGTTAACAGTGATGACATACATGCCATAGAAATTGTTGCTCTGCTCAAGAAGAAGTGGGTTGGGACTGCTCACTAAATGGCAGATTGTTTACAATGAAGTGGGTTTTAAAATTGTTTATTAGTATGTGATAGTTCTACAGAAAACTAAGTCTCAAATCGAAGCTCCGAAATCGTCTTAAAATATGCGCAGAGCTCGCTCGTGCTGGCTGGCTGTATACAGCCAGAAGGTTTTTGCTGCGTGCCCACCCATTAAGGGTTTTACCGCAGGTAGGATTATAAATGAATTCCAATGTATACGTCCACTTGTGTGTGCCTAATTCCATTTCTTGCTGTGAATGCTTTTCTGTGAAGGTCACCTTGTAGTGTGAATGGATTGTTTGCTCGGGAACTATTAAACATCTAATTAAAATTATAAGATGCCAAACGCTATCTCTAAGTGCTGTTACTTTAGAGTTAGGAGATTGCTGTTCCTTTAATATAATTATATAGAATAAAATTATCTTGGTGCTATACATAAATTATCTGCAACATCATGAATTTTGTCTGAGGAACACATATGCTACAGGACTTTTAAATTATCCATAGTAATAGCGCATCAATAATAAACAAGAAAATATAACAATAGAAACAAGTTCAAAATAACAATAATGTGAAGAAGGAAGCGATACCTCCCGCCTCGGTAGCGTAGATGGTAGCATGTCTGCCTCGCGTACAAGAGGATCCAAGTTCGAATCTGGGTCAGAGTCAGTTATCTGGATAAGGTTTTTCCGGGGTTTTCCCTTATCCTGAAAGACGAATGTTGGGAACTCAAGGCTCCGTGGACCCCGGACACATTGAGCATCATTTCACACATTTCATTAATCGTCCGAAATGACTAAATGTTGGAGGACGTAAATTACAAAAGAAATATATATATATATATATATATATATATATATATATATATATATAGAGAGAGAGAGAGAGAGAGAGAGAGAGAGAGAGAGAGAGAGAGAGAGAGAGAGAGAGAGGAACTAGATTATTCGCTTGTTTAAGGCTTATGCCACTTTAAATGGAATGTGCATGTATACAATTATGTGCTATCTTTAAAACAGAACTTTCAAGATACAGCAGACAAAACCTCTACGAGGTGCGTTCAAGCTATAACATCTGTTTATTTTTCAGGACTGGGCCCAGATAGGAACTTCTGTCAAAAAATACACATGGTCTCTTTGTAAATGCATGACAGAGATGGCAGCACTGTACAGTGCATAAAACCCTACTAGCACCGACGAGAATTAGGACTGCCCTCATACGTAAAATGGCGACGATTTCAATGTGTTGTCATTCGTTTTCTCCATTTTTGGTGTGGCACCTGTTGAAATGCATCGCCAGTTGGGAGAGGCATGCCGTGATGGTACCATGGATGTGTCTAATGTGTGTTCCTGTGTTCGTCAGTTCAATGAAGGAAGATTATGGTTTGACAACAAACCAAGACAGTCACGGACTCGCACCAGCCAGTCTGACATAATCCAGGGAGTAGGAAACGCTGTTCAGGAGGATGGTCGAATGAGCGTTGCAGAGTCCGCCTCCAAAATTGGCATTTCCGTAGGGTCTGTGCTCACAATCCTGCATGAAGATCTGAAAATACAAAAAATTGTCTTCCAGGTGGGTACCAAGAATGTTGACGGATGATCACAAGGCTGCGCGCGTGGCAAATTGTTTGACGATGTTGACGCGTGATGATGGCATGAATAGAACTTTTCTTTCAATCGATTGTGACAATGCATGTAACGTGGATGCCCATTTTCAACCTTAAAACGAAGCGCCAGTCAGCTCAATGGAAGCACACAGACTCACCGCCATCAAAAATGTTTCGGCTGATGACAACATGACATCTTCAGGGACAGCAGTGGTGTAATCCTTACTCCTTGCATTCGAAAGGGCACTACAGTGACAGCTCCATCCTACCAAATGTCTTGAATAAACTCCTCCATGTATTGTGTGAACAACCGGGTGGTAAAATTTTGACGTGTGCTCTTTCATCAAGGCAACGCACCAGCGCATCGGCGAATGCGACACAGGAGTTTGTTCGTGACAACTTTGAAGTGATAGCTCATGCTTCCTACTCACCTTATCTGGCCTCCAGCGAGTTTTGGCTGCTTCCCACATTGAAAGACATTCTCCGTGGTTGCAGATTCACTAGTCGCGCCACCATTGGCTTAGCGATTTTCCAATGGTCAAAACATACTCCTAAATAAACTTTCGCAGCGACCATGAAAGCATGGCGTCGACCTTGTGAAAAATGTGTAGGACTAGAGGGAGATTACGTTGAGGAGTGACACTAGTTTCACATTTTTGTTGTGATTACTTTGTGACAAAAAGAAATAGGTGTTATATCTTGAGAGCACATCGTTTAAGATGGACCAGAGAAGCCATGTCATTGGAACACATTGCTTCAGGGTAGTTCAAACCTTGCACTTCAAAATTTTTGGTTGAGCAGAGCACCTTCTCTAACTACTGTATATAGATGGGGGAGAAATCACGACACTAGATTGTCCCTAACTCTCAATGGTAAACAATGCTTAAACACTGCATATAGGCCAGTGTGCCCCTTATATCTGAGAGAGACCCGATGCAAGAAGACATGCATAGGTCTGGACGGCGTCGCTAACGATTCCAGATTGGAGACATCTAAGGCGTTCAAGCTCATTCACCAGCCGAGAGCTCTATGCAGCTGCCGGCCCTCGTAGACATTGTCGCGGGAGCGCAAGTCTCTAGCGTTCCACCACGTAGAGGGTCGCGTGTTCGAGTACCACCTTGGGTATGGAAGTTTATGTGTATAGTTTATATGTGTGAACCTAAAGCAAGCAGACCATAAAATAAATAGCAATAAAATGCGATTAAAAATGAAAAAGGAAAATATATCTAGGTATATACATTAATATATATATTCAATTAATTGAAAAAAGTGAGGATGGGTGCAAGTCTTCTGTCAGTCGTTGCCACTGCGGTGTAGATATATGCCTAACGCCATATAAAGTTTCTTGGTTAGGTTCTATTATAGGTTTTACTGTATTATTAGTTACATCAAATAGCGAGAAGATCTTAAAATATTTTATGATCCTACAAGCAAATTCAGTTTCCCTAATACTGTTGAATCTATAAAGATAGCTTTTGTCAAATGTTTATCTGCATAAACATGAAGCAGATAGAAGAATAACAACTTGTACCAAAGTTTAGTGCAAATTTGATTGAAGAAGGTCATGTGAACTTCTTTTTTATTTAAAAGACTTCAAAACATCTATTTCCTTTGAAATTTCACTGATGAATATTTGGGTGGCGTGCAGGACTTTCCGCAAGGCAAATACGTTGAACAGATTATAATAAATACAATTAACAGTAATCTTATCGCCGTCAACAGTGATGACATACATCCCATAGAAATTGTTGCTCTGCTCAAGAAGAAGTGGGTTGGACTGCTCACTAAATGGCAGATTGTTTACAATGAAGTGGGTTTTAAAATTGTTTATTTGTATATGAAAGTTCTACAGAAAACTAAGTCTCAAATAGAAGCTCCGAAATCGTCTTAAAATCTGCGCAGAGCTACATTGATGACTGGAACTTATAGCAGATTTCGAAGACTTCATTGCGGGCTCATTTGCATTTTATATAATCATTCAGCTAAAAAATATCTGGTGAAGGTGCAGCCAAAAACAGTGAAACGGTAGTAACTGTACGCGTAAAAGGATGAACTTCTGTCGAAAGCCGAATGTCTGAAGCCCAGAGAAACCCAAAAAATTTGATTAAAATGTCCCTTCTAACAATGTGGCACGCTCTATCGCATATCATCTGAACAATAATTACCAAGGTATAACGGCAGGTGTCGCTGGTGCTCAAACAAAAATGAACCGTCGTGCGTGTAGCATGCTACCGCGTGCGTCAGTAGGTTGGGGATTCAAGCCTGGTGGAGGGAGTAAGATAAATCTGTATCCTATATATACAGTTAGCTAAAGAACCTCAAGTATCATCATTATCATCATCATTACCATTATTATTAATTATAAACTGTGGAGACAAAAATTTCTTTTACCTTTCTCACATTAAAGGTCTTTGGTATTCATCTGTGAACCATACAAGTAAAATGGAATGTTAAAGTCGTTATATAGTGACATTCTCTTAAAACAAAACCTAATGAGTTTTCTTAATCCCGTTGTAACTTAAGGAATTAGTTTTATTGAAATGTTTATCTTGGTAAACATGAACGAATTAGATTAATATGTTTAACAACGGTTTCATACTCCTTGAATTCAACACACAAAGAAATGTGTTAAATTTCCTTAAATAGATTACATCGAGCTTCACGGATGTCTATCTGCGTGTTTGTCTGTGAACAGTGTGACCAACAAATCAAGTGTTGGTTAAAGTTCAAAGTTGGTATTTAAGTTCCAGTGAATCCGGGAAACTTAAGGCAGCATGTTACACGCGACACGATTCTATTTTGTTTGAGCACCTGCGACATCTGCATTTGTAACTGATAATTGTGGTTGTTCAAGTCCCCGGGAGATTGTGCTACATCATAAATGCAGACATCTCAATCGATTATTTTGGATTTCTAGATTTAATGTATTCGGTTTTCGACATAACTCTGGGTTTCCAATATGTAGGATTACAGTTACTTCACCATCTACTTTTTCCTGTAGCTCCACGATGTACTATTCAGCCGTATTTTATTATTGTTAGAAAAGTATTGGCAATGAAGTCTATGATCTATGTTTATAATCCAGCCTTCGAGGAAGCTATGGCATGATCGACATTCTTAGTCATATTGTAAGATAAATTTGTGGATACATATTACTTAATATATAATCTTTTAAAACATTACTTTGAGATCAGCTTTTGTTGAGTATACTGTTACTCGATCAACATCTCATCTCCCACACAATGTGTGTGGCATTTCAGTTTATGGGATGCATACTTGTGTCTTTAGCATAAGCAGTATTTACCCAAACGGAAGCCAGAAAAAGCTGAAAGTCATTTACCCATTTCCTTGGTGTTGGACATGACTTAAGTCGAAGGAAGTTAATGAAGAGAAATGAGATGCATATTGTTATTTAAGTGCGATATTTTAATATATAATCTCGTTCTTGTAATTTTAGTACCTCTTTAATTTCTCTTCCAAACAAAGATGAACATTTTTGGAAAAAGGTCCTAGTAGGTCCTATGTGGGTGTCTTCTCAAAAGCAACTGTCGATTAGATACCTAATAAAATGCCATTTAGGTGAGGCATCTACAAACCATTTCAAGTAACACTACCAAATGGTGTGTTAAATGGTATATTATTCAACAATTATTCTAACCACTGAAATTGAAATACAATATATTTCACTTATTTTCATGTCAAAGCACATGTGCATCTTGAATTATCTAGAATTTCTTATGAAGTCCGTTTAATTCCTGATATAGGTAAGAGATCTATCTAAATGTAGATTGGTATAAAACAGAATAAATATCTAAAATGTTTTGTAGCGTGAACAATGTCTTAGATTATTTATTCTAATTTCCCTGAATTTACCAGTTCCTTTCTCTGATTGGAGTCCGCTATTCATTTTTTAAACCTTGATCATGCCAAGAGAACGCAATTCCAAATGCACCACACAGATAAAAGCTCCTTAAGCAGTTGACTATCGCTAAAATCTGTTGCATTCCAGTAATCTCCAGGTACGTACAAGAAAATTAGGAATTATACAAGGTTATCTCGCTTAACGTTATGTAGTTACTATTGCAAAAACTCTTTGAGAAGCGTAAAGAAAGCCATGTGAGTGCAGAACATCAGCTGATTCAGCTAGTAGGCCAACTACTGTTGTTTGTTATTATTAAACACAATTTTTACATAATGATAATATTCACTGAACCTTCTATCATTTGCAAAATAGACCATTCCTAGCAGGGCAGGCAATTAGGTGATACTGTGAGCAGCACTTGCCACGTAACCTGCAGGAACACTGATTCGATGCGCGGTAGAATCCTCCTTGATGGAAGACTTGAGACGCGGTCCAAGTGAACATGTTTCAGATCGAAATTTGGCAGTTTCCATTCCTATGTGGGTGTCTGGTCAAAGTCTGGATCTAGTATTGCTCTCTCTCTCCGTCTCTCTCTCTCTCTCTCTCTCTAACTCTATCTCTCCGATGTGGGTCTCGTTTGTTTGTGTTGCCTATTAACAGAGTACCATTTTGTAATGGTCACTAATTCACAAATACAGAGAAGGAAACAATAAGTTCTATTCACCTTAGTGTGGGGTGTTAAGCGTTTGAACTACTATCACTTAGAGTATTATTTGTAGACAATCATGTAAAATATTCATCTATGAATTCCAATGTATACGTCCACTTGTGTGTGCCTAATTCCATTTCCTGCTGTGAATGCTTTTCTGTGAAGGTCACTTTGTAGTGTAAATGGATTGTTTGCTCGGGAACTATTAAAACATCTAATTAAAATTATAAGCTGACAAACGTTATCTCTAAGTGCTGTTTCTTTAGTGTTAGTGGATTGCTGTTCTTTTAATAAAATTATATAGATTAAAATTATCTTGGTGCTATACCTAAATTAACTGTAACATCATGAATTTTGTCTAAGGAACATATATGCTACAAGACTTTTAATTTATTGATAGTAATAGCGCATCAATAAGAAACAAGAGATATAACAATAGAAACAATTTCGCAATAACAATAATGTGAAGAAGGAAGCGATACCTCCCGCCTCGGTATCGTAGATGGTAGCATGTCTGCCTCACGTTCAAGAGGTTCCAAGTTCGAATCTCGGTCAGAGTGTTTTATCTGGATAAGGTATTTTCCGGTCTTTTCCCTTATTATGAAAGACGAATGTCGGGTAACTCAAAGCTCCGTGAACTCCGGACACATTGAGCATCATTTCACCCATTTCATTCATCGTCCGATATGACTAAATGTTGGAGGACGTAAATTACAAGAGAGAGAGAGAGAGTGAGAGAGAGAGAGAGGGTCCTATATTATTCGCTTGTTTAAGGCTTATGCCACTTTAAATGGAATATGCATGTATAGAATTATGTGCTATCTTTAAAACAGGATTGGGACCAGATAGGAACCTCTGTCAAAATATACACATGGACTCTTTATAAATGCATGACAGAGGTGGCAGCACTGTACAGTGCATAGAACCCTACTAATAGCGACGAGAATTAGGACTGCCTTCATACTTAAAATGGCGACGTTTTCAAGGTGCTTTCATTCGTTTTCTCCATTTTTGGTGTGGCCCCTGTTGAAATGCATCGCCAGTTGAGAGAAGCATGCCATGATCGTACCATGGATGTGTCTAATGTGTGTTCCTGGGTGCGACAGTTCAATGAAGGCAGATTATGGTGTGACAATAAACCAAGACATTCACGGACTCGCACCAGCAAGTCTGACATGATCCAGGGAGTAGGAAACGTTGTTCAGGAGGATGGTCGATTGAGCGTTGCAGAGTCCGCCTCCAAAATTGGCATTTCCGTAGGATCTGTGCTCACAAACCTGCATGAAGATCTGAAAATACAAAAAATTGTCTTCCAGGTGGGTACCAAGAATGTTGACGGATGATCACAAGGCTGCGCGCGTGGCAAATTGTTTGACGATGTTGACTTGTGATGATGGCATGAATAGAACTTTCTTTCAATCGATTGTGACAATGCATTAAACGTGGATGCCCATTTTCAACCTTGAAACGAAGCGCCAGTCAGCTCAATGGAAGCAAACAGACTCACTGCCATCAAAAATATTTCGGGTGATTACAACATGACATCTTCAGGGTAAGCAGTGGTGTAGTTTTTACCCCTTGCATTCCAAAGGGCACTACAGTGACAGCTGCATCCTACCAAAATATCTTGAATAAACTCCTCCCTGTATTGCGTGAACAACCGGGCGGAAAAGTTTTAACGTGTGCTCTTTCATCTAGGCAACGCACCAGCACATCGGCGAACGCGACACAGGAGTTTCTTCGTGACAACTTTGAAGTGTTAGCTCATGCTTCCTGCTCACCTTATCTGGCTTCCAGCGAGTTTTGGCTGCTTCCCAAGTTGAGAGACATTCTCCGTGGTTGCAGATTCACTAGTCGCGCCTCCATTGGCTTAGCGATTTTCCAATGGGCAAAACATACTCCTAAATAAACTTTCGCAGCGGCCATGAAAGCATGGCGTCGACATTGTGATAAATTTGTACGGCTAGAGGGAGATTACGTTGAGGAGTGACACTAGTTTCACATTTTTGTTGTGATTACTCTGTAATAAAAAGAAGTAGGTGTTATATCTTGAGCGCTCATCGTTTAAGATTGATAAGATAAACCATGTGAGTGGAACACATTGCTTCGGG
This sequence comes from Mantis religiosa, assembly GCA_030765055.1. NCBI lineage: Eukaryota > Metazoa > Arthropoda > Insecta > Mantodea > Mantidae > Mantis > Mantis religiosa. The sequence goes on from CM060949.1 coordinate 53,126,451, forward strand.
GTAGTTCAAACCTTACACTTCAAAAATTTTGGATGAGCAGAGCATCTTCTGTAACTACTGTATAAATATGGGGGAGAAATCGCGACACTAGATTGTCCCTAACTCTCAATGGTAAACAATGTTTAAACACTGCATATAGGCCAGTGTGCCCTATATATCTGAGAGAGACCCGATGCAAGAAGACATGCATAGGTCTGGACGGCGTCGCTAACGATTCCAGATTGGAGACATCTAAGGCGTTCAAGCCCATCCAACCAGCCGAGAGCGCTATGCAGCTGCCGGCCCTCATAGACATTGTCGCGGAAGCGCAAGTCCCTTGTGTTCCACCACGTAGAGGGTCGCGGGTTCGAGTACCACCTTGGGTATGGAAGTTTATGTGTATAGTTTATATGTGTGAACCTAAAGCAATCAGACCATAAAACAAAAAGCAATAAAATGCGATTAAAAATGAAAAAGGAAAATATATCTAGGTATATACATTAATATATATCTTCAATTAATTGAAAAAAGTGAGGATAGATGCAACAGTCGTCTGTCAGTCTTACCCACTGCGGTGTAGATGTATGCCTAACGCCATATAAAGGTTCTTGGTCAGGTTCATTTATAGGTTTTACTGTATTATTAATTACATCAAATAGCGAGAAGATCTTAAAATATTTTATGATCGTACAAGCAAATTCAGTTTCCCTAATGCTGTTGAATCTATAAAGATAGCCTTTGTCAAATGTTTATCTACATAAACATGAAGCAGATAGAAGAATAACAACTTGTACCAACGTTTAGTGCAAACTTGATTGAAGAAAGTCATGTGAACTTCTTTTTTATTTAAAAGACTTCAAATCATATATTTCCAATGAAATTTCACTGACGAATATTTGTGTGGCGTGCAGGACTTTCCGCAAGGCATATACGTTGTACAGATTATAACAAATACGATGCACAGTAATCGTATCGCCGTTAACAGTGATGACATACATGCCATAGAAATTGTTGCTCTGCTCAAGAAGAAGTGGGTTGGGACTGCTCACTAAATGGCAGATTGTTTACAATGAAGTGGGTTTTAAAATTGTTTATTAGTATGTGATAGTTCTACAGAAAACTAAGTCTCAAATCGAAGCTCCGAAATCGTCTTAAAATATGCGCAGAGCTCGCTCGTGCTGGCTGGCTGTATACAGCCAGAAGGTTTTTGCTGCGTGCCCACCCATTAAGGGTTTTACCGCAGGTAGGATTATAAATGAATTCCAATGTATACGTCCACTTGTGTGTGCCTAATTCCATTTCTTGCTGTGAATGCTTTTCTGTGAAGGTCACCTTGTAGTGTGAATGGATTGTTTGCTCGGGAACTATTAAACATCTAATTAAAATTATAAGATGCCAAACGCTATCTCTAAGTGCTGTTACTTTAGAGTTAGGAGATTGCTGTTCCTTTAATATAATTATATAGAATAAAATTATCTTGGTGCTATACATAAATTATCTGCAACATCATGAATTTTGTCTGAGGAACACATATGCTACAGGACTTTTAAATTATCCATAGTAATAGCGCATCAATAATAAACAAGAAAATATAACAATAGAAACAAGTTCAAAATAACAATAATGTGAAGAAGGAAGCGATACCTCCCGCCTCGGTAGCGTAGATGGTAGCATGTCTGCCTCGCGTACAAGAGGATCCAAGTTCGAATCTGGGTCAGAGTCAGTTATCTGGATAAGGTTTTTCCGGGGTTTTCCCTTATCCTGAAAGACGAATGTTGGGAACTCAAGGCTCCGTGGACCCCGGACACATTGAGCATCATTTCACACATTTCATTAATCGTCCGAAATGACTAAATGTTGGAGGACGTAAATTACAAAAGAAATATATATATATATATATATATATATATATATATATATATATATATATATATATATATATATATATAGAGAGAGAGAGAGAGAGAGAGAGAGAGAGAGAGAGAGAGAGAGAGAGAGAGGGAACTAGATTATTCGCTTGTTTAAGGCTTATGCCACTTTAAATGGAATGTGCATGTATACAATTATGTGCTATCTTTAAAACAGAACTTTCAAGATACAGCAGACAAAACCTCTACGAGGTGCGTTCAAGCTATAACATCTGTTTATTTTTCAGGACTGGGCCCAGATAGGAACTTCTGTCAAAAAATACACATGGTCTCTTTGTAAATGCATGACAGAGATGGCAGCACTGTACAGTGCATAAAACCCTACTAGCACCGACGAGAATTAGGACTGCCCTCATACGTAAAATGGCGACGATTTCAATGTGTTGTCATTCGTTTTCTCCATTTTTGGTGTGGCACCTGTTGAAATGCATCGCCAGTTGGGAGAGGCATGCCGTGATGGTACCATGGATGTGTCTAATGTGTGTTCCTGTGTTCGTCAGTTCAATGAAGGAAGATTATGGTTTGACAACAAACCAAGACAGTCACGGACTCGCACCAGCCAGTCTGACATAATCCAGGGAGTAGGAAACGCTGTTCAGGAGGATGGTCGAATGAGCGTTGCAGAGTCCGCCTCCAAAATTGGCATTTCCGTAGGGTCTGTGCTCACAATCCTGCATGAAGATCTGAAAATACAAAAAATTGTCTTCCAGGTGGGTACCAAGAATGTTGACGGATGATCACAAGGCTGCGCGCGTGGCAAATTGTTTGACGATGTTGACGCGTGATGATGGCATGAATAGAACTTTTCTTTCAATCGATTGTGACAATGCATGTAACGTGGATGCCCATTTTCAACCTTAAAACGAAGCGCCAGTCAGCTCAATGGAAGCACACAGACTCACCGCCATCAAAAATGTTTCGGCTGATGACAACATGACATCTTCAGGGACAGCAGTGGTGTAATCCTTACTCCTTGCATTCGAAAGGGCACTACAGTGACAGCTCCATCCTACCAAATGTCTTGAATAAACTCCTCCATGTATTGTGTGAACAACCGGGTGGTAAAATTTTGACGTGTGCTCTTTCATCAAGGCAACGCACCAGCGCATCGGCGAATGCGACACAGGAGTTTGTTCGTGACAACTTTGAAGTGATAGCTCATGCTTCCTACTCACCTTATCTGGCCTCCAGCGAGTTTTGGCTGCTTCCCACATTGAAAGACATTCTCCGTGGTTGCAGATTCACTAGTCGCGCCACCATTGGCTTAGCGATTTTCCAATGGTCAAAACATACTCCTAAATAAACTTTCGCAGCGACCATGAAAGCATGGCGTCGACCTTGTGAAAAATGTGTAGGACTAGAGGGAGATTACGTTGAGGAGTGACACTAGTTTCACATTTTTGTTGTGATTACTTTGTGACAAAAAGAAATAGGTGTTATATCTTGAGAGCACATCGTTTAAGATGGACCAGAGAAGCCATGTCATTGGAACACATTGCTTCAGGGTAGTTCAAACCTTGCACTTCAAAATTTTTGGTTGAGCAGAGCACCTTCTCTAACTACTGTATATAGATGGGGGAGAAATCACGACACTAGATTGTCCCTAACTCTCAATGGTAAACAATGCTTAAACACTGCATATAGGCCAGTGTGCCCCTTATATCTGAGAGAGACCCGATGCAAGAAGACATGCATAGGTCTGGACGGCGTCGCTAACGATTCCAGATTGGAGACATCTAAGGCGTTCAAGCTCATTCACCAGCCGAGAGCTCTATGCAGCTGCCGGCCCTCGTAGACATTGTCGCGGGAGCGCAAGTCTCTAGCGTTCCACCACGTAGAGGGTCGCGTGTTCGAGTACCACCTTGGGTATGGAAGTTTATGTGTATAGTTTATATGTGTGAACCTAAAGCAAGCAGACCATAAAATAAATAGCAATAAAATGCGATTAAAAATGAAAAAGGAAAATATATCTAGGTATATACATTAATATATATATTCAATTAATTGAAAAAAGTGAGGATGGGTGCAAGTCTTCTGTCAGTCGTTGCCACTGCGGTGTAGATATATGCCTAACGCCATATAAAGTTTCTTGGTTAGGTTCTATTATAGGTTTTACTGTATTATTAGTTACATCAAATAGCGAGAAGATCTTAAAATATTTTATGATCGTACAAGCAAATTCAGTTTCCCTAATACTATTGAATATATAAAGATAGCTTTTGTCAAATGTTTATCTGCATAAACATGAAGCAGATAGAAGAATAACAACTTGTACCAACGTTCAGTGCAAATTTAATTGAAGAAAGTCATGTGAACTTCTTTTTCATTTAAAAGATTTCAAAACATCTATTTCCAATGAAATTTCACTGACGAATATTTGGGTGGCGTTCAGGACTTTCCGAAAGGCAAATACGTTGCACAGAGTTTAGCAAATACGATGCACAGTAATTGTATCGTCGTTAAAAGTGATGACATACATCCCATAGAAGTTGCTGCTCTGCTCATTAAATGGCAGTTTGTTTACAATTAAGTGTGTTTTAAAATTGTTTATACAGAAAACTAAGTCTCAAATCAGAGCTCCGGTATCCCCTTAAAATATACGCACAGCTGCCTTGATGACTGGAAGTTATAGCAGATGTCGAAGACTTCATTGCCGGCTCATTTGCATTTTCTACAATCATTCAGCTCAAAAATATCTCGCGAAGGTGCAGCCAAAAACAGTGAAACGGTAAAAACTGTACGCGTAAAAGCGTGAAATTCTGTCGAAAGCGGAATGTGTGAAGCCCAGAGAAACCCAAAAAATTTGATTAAAATGTTCCTTCTAACAATGTGGTACGCTCTATCGGATATCATCTGAACAATAATTACCAAGCTATAACGTCAGGTGTCGCCGGTGCTCAAACAAAAATGAACCGTCGTGCGTGTAGCATGCTACCGCGTGTGTCAGCAGGTTGTGGATTCAAACCTGGTGGAGGGAGTAAGATAAAGCCAGGTGTCAGGTATCCTATATATACAGCTAGTTAAAGAAGCTCAAGTATCATCATAATCATCATCATCATTATTATTAATTATAAACTGTGGAGACAAAAAGTTCTCTTACGTTTCTCACATAAAAAGTCTTTGGTATTCATCTGTGAACCATACAAGTAAAATGGAATGTTAAAGTCGTTATATAGTGACATTCTCTTAAAACAAAGCCTACTGAGTTTTCTTAATCCAGTTGTAAGTTTAAGAATAAGTTTTATTGAAACGTTTATCTTGATAAACATGAGCGAATTAGAGGAATATGTTTAACAACGGTTTCATACCCCTTGAATTGAATACACTCCTTATATAGATTCACGCTATCTGCGCGTTTGTCTGTGAACAGTGTAACTAATAAATAAAGTGTTGGTTACATTCCAAAGTTGATATTTAAATTCCAGCGAATCCGGGAAACATAAGGCAGAATGTTACACGCCACACGATTCCTGTTTTGTTTGAGCACCTGCGGCATCTGCATTTGTAACCTGCTAATAATGGTTGCTCAAGTGGCCGGGAGATTGTGCTACATCATAAATGCGGACATCTGAATCGATCTTTTTGGATTTCTAGACTTATTGTATTCTGTTTTCGACATAATTCTGACTTTTCTATATGTAGGTTTACAGCTACTTCACTATCTACTTTTTCCTGCAGCTCCACGATCTACTGTTCAGCCGTATTTTATTATTGTTAGAAATGAACTGGCAATGAATTCTATGATTTATGTTTATAATCCAGCCTTCGAGGAAGCTATGGCATGATGGACATTCATAGTCATTCTCTAAGATATACGCTTATGAAACTTTTCTTTGAGATCAACTTTTGTTGAGTCTACTGTTACTTGATCAACATCTCATCTCCCACACAATGTATGAGGCATTTCAGTTTATGGAATGCATACTTGTGTCTTTAGCATAAGCAGTATTTACCCAAACGGAAGCCAGAAACAGCTGAAAGTCATTTACCCATTTCCTTGGTGTTGGACATGACTTAAATCGAAGGAAGTTAGTGAAGCGAAATGAGATGCATATTATTATTTAAGAGCGATATTTTAATATATAATCTCGTTCTTGTAGTTTTAGTTTCTTTTTAATTTCTCTTCCAAACAATAATGAGCATTTCTGGAAAAAGGTCCTAGTAGGGCCTATGTGGGTGTCTTCTCAAAAGCAACTGTCGATTAGATACCTAATAAAATGCTATTTAGGTGAGGCATCTACAAACCATTTCAAGTAACACACCCAAATTGTGTGTTAAATGGAATATTATTCAACAATTATTCTAACCACTGAAATTGAAATACAATATATTTCACTTATTTTCATGTCAAAGCACAGGTACATCTTGAGTTATCTAGAATTTCTTGTGAAGTCCGTTTAATTCCTTATATAGGTAAGAGATCTATCTAAATGTATATTGGTATAAAACAGAGAATAAATATCTAATAAATGTTTTGTAGAGTCCACAATGTCTTAGATTATTCCTTCTCATTTCCCTGAATTTACCAGTTCCTTTCTCTGATCGGAGTCCGCTATTCATTTTTTAATCCTTGATCATGCCATAAGAACGTAATTCCAAAGGCACCACACAAATAAAAGCTCCTTAAGCAGTTGACTATCGCTAAAATCTATTGCATTCCAGTATTCTCCAGGTACCTACAAGAAAATTAGGAATTATGCAAGGTTATTTCGCTTAACCTATTGTAGTTACTATTGCAGAAACTCTTTTACAAGCGTAAAGAAAGTCATATGAGTGCAGAATATCAGATGACTCAGTCTGGCAACTACTGTTGTTCGTTATTAATAAACACAATTTGTACATAATGATAATATTCACTGAACCTTCTATCATTTGCAAACAAGCCCATTCCTAGCATGGCAGGCAATTAGGTGATACTGTGGGCAGCATATGCCACGTAACCTGCAGGAACACTGATTCGATGCACGTAGACTCCTTGATGGAAGTCTTGAGACGCGGTAAAAGTGAACTGTTTCAGATCGAAATTTGGCGGTGTCCATTCCTATGTGGGTGTCTGTTCAAAGTCTGGATCTAGTGTTCCTCTCTCTCGCTCTCTCTCTCTCTCTCTCTCTCTCTCTCTCTCTCTCTCTCTCTCTCTCTCTCTCTCTCTCTCTCTCTCTCTCTAACTCTATCTCTACGGTGTGTGTCTCGTATGTTTGTGTTGCCTATTAACAGAGTACCATTTTGTAATGTCACTAATTCACAAATACATAGGAGGAAACAATAAGTTCTATTCACCTTACTGTGGGGTTGTAATCGTTTGGACCACCATCACTTATGCCCGATTTCACCAACAGATGTTAAAATCGACGTTAACAAATGTAACGTAACAATTGTCACAGCGCTAAAACTAATGCTAAATTTCTTGCATTTCACCAACCGGTTATTTTAAAATGCTAACAAACCTGTGTTAACGCCAATAAACTTGTAAATATCACAGTTATAGAAGGCTATTGATGATTTTCTGAACGTACTCCGATGCGCTTTTGTTTTCATTTTCGTCTGCACAAGTGGCGGATGAACAAAATCATAAATAAAGCCGTGAGACGAATTTCTCATCGACGGAGAAAGAATTGTTAATTGAAATGGTGACGAAGTGTAAGGATATCGTGGAAAATAAGGAGACGGATGCAGTGAATGTAAAAGAGAAAGATGTCGCGGGGAAATATTGGAAACGAATTTAATTCAAATGCATGTGCACAAGCACCAAACAACTTATCAGTATTACGTAAATTAAAACGAGGTGCGAATAAAAAGTGCCTTAAAGGTTTCAAGACGGGAGTGGAACAATTGTATCATCCACATAATTCAGTGAATTATAAATTGCAAAGTTATTAATACTTGAAGTAAAGGCGAGATAGGCATATTCTTTCGATGTATATTCTAACTCATTATTACGTAAATTAAAACGAGGTGCGAAGAAGGACAAGTGACTTGAACGTTTCAAGACGGCAGGTGGACAGTGTATTTACCCACATAATTCAGTGAATTGTAAAATCACAAAGTTATTTAATACTTGAAGCAAAGACGAGATAGTCTTATTCTTTCGATGCACGTTTTAACTCAGTATAACGTAAATTAAAAAGGAGTGAAGAAGGGCAAGTGACTTGAACGTTTCAAGACGGGAGGTGGACAAAATATTATCCACATAATTCAGTGAATTATACAATCGCAAGGTTATGATAGCTGCAGCAAAGGCGAGATCGCCATATTCCTTTCGATGCATGTTCTAATCTCTCTTGTACTTCCGCAGTAACCTTCATAGCAACTTGATTGGACAGTCTATACCTCCGTAAAACAATTTTCTTCGGATAGTTCCTCAAAATCATTTCTCCTCATAGGCCGTACTCTATTATGAATGTCAATTAGACGATGTTAAATATAACAAATCGACATCAACAGCTGAGTTCATGCTCGCCAACTTGACTATTTACAATCGTTAAGGACTTAACATTAGAAATTCGGTTGTTACTTTAACATGAGGTTTAACACTAGTGTTACGCTAACACTTGTTGGTGAAATGCAAATTTTGTTTTAACTATTGCTAAACTCGTGTTAAGTCTTAACATTTGTTGGTGAAATCGGGCATTAGGGTATTATTTGTAGACAATCAGGTATAAAATCGTCTATGAATTCCAATGTATACGTATCCATTTCTTGCTCTGAATGCTTTTCTGTGAAGGTCACTTTGTGGTGTAAATGGATTGTTTGCTCGGGAATCATTAAAATATCTAATTAAAATTACAAGATGACAAACGCCATCTCTATGTGCTGTTACTTTAGAGTTAGTAGATTGCTGTTCATTTAATATAATTATAGAGGACTATAATTATGTGGTGCTGTATCTAAATGAACTGTGACCTCATGAATTTTGTCTGAGGAACACATAAGCTACAGGACTGTTAATTTAATCATAGCAATAACGCAACAATAAAAAACAAGAATATATAACAATAGAAACAAATTCGCAATAACAATAATGTGAAGAGGGAAGCGATACCTCCCGCCTCGGTAGCGTAGATGGTAGCATGTCTGCCGCACGTTCAAGAGGTTCCGAGTTCGAATATCGGTCAGAGTGAGTTATCTGGATAAGGATTTTCCGGGGTTTTGCCCTTACATTGCATTGCATTGAGCAACATTTCACCCATTTCATTCATCGTCCGCTATGACTAAGTGTTGGAGGACACTGACCACTTGAGCTGAAAGTACCGCCTCATTTGTCGTGTCTTATTGTTATTCCAGAAGGCCGATTTCGTCGTAATGGAAGATTGGACATTGGTAATATTCCGTTCTTTAAACATGACGTCGGAAGACGTATTTCATTGTCATCATCTTCCTCCATGCTTTTTGTGTTACTGCTTGTTGCAGTCTACATATTTATTTTACTGCTTCCACCGTATTCTTGGTCTTCCCACCGCTCCTCTTTCCCATTGGTCTATAGTTCATAAAATAAGAGATGTAATCTTTCTTTGTCCATGTTTTGTACATCTGTAACCCATTTACTTCTATAATCTTGTACTCTGCCATTCAGGTCGAATATCTCCAGCTCTTTGCGTATATCTACTTTTCATTTGTCTTCGATTTTTTATATCCCGCAATGTTTCTTAAAAATTACATCATTTGCCTGAAATTTTCTTTTATATTTTTCAGTTATGACGCGTACTTCGCTGCCGTAATAATACTGTCACCCATTATCGGAAGGCGAGACCAACTGGCGGCTGGGTGAGGGCGGGAGCATTTGCACACGCCTACCCATTTGTCTTATAGCGCTAACGAAGGGATGGTTGGAAAAACATCACTGGCCGCCTCTCTCCCCTCCCCCTGCCGTCTAGAACCTTCGGGGTGATTCACTGAAACGCGAGACTTCCAGAAACAGCGCTATTCTTATAAAAAGGGGCTGCAGTTGGCGAGTCAGTTCAGTTCTCGGCGAGCAGCCGTGAGAAGCGACGAAGAGGGAAACGGACTGGAAGACTGTGTAGGTGCATCGGAGGAGTTGTCCGTAATTACGAGTGCAGAGTGGACCTGTGACAGACAAACTGCTGAATTGCAATTTTGTACGCTACGTAATTCTATGTAATCCACAAGTGTTGCAACTGTAATTCGGTGGAAATAAAGAACATTTTGAGTTTGTGCAATTGGACTTTTAATTCCACGAACCCACAAAGTTACAGTATTTTAGGTACTGACACTACTTTGTAAAATTTTAGAATGGTATCTTTACCTGCTTTATTGTTTAGAATTCTTCTTATTATTCTATTTCTGCAGTTGAAAGTTTCTAACTTTTTAATTATATCTGTTGCTTGAAAGGGTAGAGCCAGACTGAAATAATTGGAGAATTTAATGTCATATTGGCACGTTGGCCATAGTAGCTCAATGGTTTAGATTGACTGGACAGAGACCAGAAGATCCGTGGTTCAAATCCCGGCTATGGCATTTAATTTTTCCGTCTGGCTCTACCCTTTCATAGTGCATCCTACACACGGCTAGTGTGGAAGTACAATTAATTTCTGTCTGTTTCTTTCTTATATTATATGTAATAACCCAAGTATTGGAACTCGTCCACCTGTTCTATATTATTATTTTCTATTACAACTTTGTATCTAATATTTGCTTTAAATTTAAAAGCCGTCACTTTACTTTTATTTGGAGATAAAATTATATTAAACTCCTTGGAATATTTTTTAGCTCGTGAATTACCTTCTAAAGATATAAAGCACATTTCAAGGTTCTTTATGCTAAGATTTGTGGTATATGTTCCTATCCTACTAATCCATTTCTCATAATTTAGGAAAGCTAGCTTAAGCTGGCTTGCTGTATGGTAAGAGATGAGGGGAAACTAAGATTGACCCACAACGGGGAGATGAGACTCGTCAGCTGTGGTGGAAGCAACGTGTCTAGGTACAGATGTATTATTTTATCTTGACAGGAATCGTGCACGGTAGGGTTGAGTAGCAACTGTGGTGGGGATAGTGCACCTATCGCCACAATGCGTCACACGCGTAAGATTACGAGAGGGGAGGGCAGTGCATAAGATGTCTAAAACAATTTTCTTTTTCGAAGCCAGTTTTGCAATTCTTATAAACTAAGTTGTAATTCTTACTATGGTAGTAATCTCCACGCTTTTGTTGGATCTTAAATAGTGCATAGACATTTGGAACAAAACACTGTTCTCCTCCAGCAGGCGTGATAAACAACTGTCGGCCTTTCAATATCGCTGCAGAGTCCCTGTAACGTATTTCACTCCAGGGATATGGTCCAGTATGTGCTTTATTTATATAGGTTTCATCCATATAAACTATATAAACTTCACTTAGATATCTCCGAATATTTCGTAAATACTTAAGCCTTTTTGCACGTATGCTGCGATGTTGGACTAAAATTTGTCTGTCACGCCTAGTATTTTTTTTTCAAATAATCCTAGCTTCAAAAGAACTCTTCTTAATGTTCAGACACTGTCTTGGAAATCAGTAGAATTTTTAAGCTTCATAAGCACTTTCTTCAAAGTTGGTCTTTGTTTTTTTGTGTTTTAAAAGTTTTTCACTGTTCGCCTAACTATTTCTGAATTAAAACATCCAAATTAGATTTTGTGAATGTTCTTAATCTTTGTTTACTGGGCATAGGGAAGGACGTTGTTGCACTAACATCAATGGTTCTTCTTTCCTTAATAACTCTCCTAAACTGCTTTCAGACACAACTGTTACCTCAGATACCCTTGCCCAGGTTTTTTTAGCTGACCTAGACCATTGTTCCTATTTTAGAAATCTATGGCTATTGGTTATTACTTCTCGTTTTTTAAATGTAGCACTTTATTTTCTAATGTGCTGCTAGGAGGCGTCATTTATAATCAAATGCTCTCTTGGAACCAGGAGACAAGCACATTTTGAAACAAGCTGTAGTGTTACCGAGTAGTTCTGCACGTGTTTAGTTGCTCGCAACTGGTACACAACTGACCTGCCCTCCCCTCCAGTTGCAACCGTTCTGAGGTGGACTCGTCCAGATACTAATGCGCATCGCTCTGCACTTTTCAAGATAAAAAAATGCATCTGTAGATACGCCGAAGAACGTGCCTGCTGGCTGGAGGCAGAGAGAGGGCAGCCCTCTCACTAGCTTAAACTGCAGTGCTCGTAACGCGGCCAGGGAATCTCATTTTTACTGAAAGTCTACTTATTATAAGCCTGCCGGAAATTGCTAACATGGAATGTACGAGGGTTATCCAATAAAGAAACAGAACTAAAAAATATATTAGAAGAGAGCAAAATTGACATAGGCATTGTAAGGGAAATAAAACAGGAGATATTATGACTTTGTGGGTTCGTGAAATTAAAAGTCCAGGTTACAAACACTAAAAGTTGCTTTTTATTTCCGTAGAAACACGCTTCCTACACAACAGTCCATAATTACGTCACATACACAATACAACTTCCAAGGTCATCGACTACAAAGTTCATTATCACAGCTGTTCACGCGCACGCGTTCAATTACCAACTGACTCACTGTGGCGGGCGGGTGAACACCCTTTTTTATAGCTTACTCACATTTTGGAATATTCTCAATCAAGATGGAGCTGAAGACAGACGAACTCTCTAGAAATCCATTTCCTTTCCCCGCCGTTTCGGCAAGCTTTTATCCCCGCACTGCACTGCCCGTCTCTTTGAACTAATCGCCCGCGCCGCCTTGAGTCAACAATAATGCATTCGCGACAGTATTTCAAAATATAAACAAAAAAATCGCTGAACTTTCGTTGGAAGTACACGTTTAGTTCCTGGATGAAAAGGATTTTTAGAAAATGGTCTAGATATGTACATCTCTCCCTCTCTGTATGTCTCTGTGTTTGTGTGTGTGTGTGTGGGTGTGAGTGTGGGTGGGTGTATGCAGCGTAATTCAAAAACGAGAAATTACATAAATATCAGCGCAGTACAGCATTTTTAAGGTTGCTATAACATCTGCAAGAAAATTCCACCTTTACCCAAAAATTGCTCAAGCATTTTAATTTGTATAACAAATGAAATGTATATTTTGAATTTCCTCGGAAAATACATCGTAGTCCTCTTCGTTCTTTATGTCTTCTGAATAAGTGGAAAACTGTAATAGATAGATATATTTTACTACGTGAAGTACACCTCATTAACGCACCAAAATATTTTCTGCTGCTTTGAGTTAAGGATTCCCTTGGTAATTTTGTTGGTTTGCATTTTCACTTATGAGACTTTCCTTGAACGGGAAGTCGTTAATAGTTTCCTCCTTCCAAATTCTCTCCGACTCTCATTTTCAATTTCTCCATCTCTATGTATCTAACAATTGCTAAAAACATTTATGTTGATTAACATAAAGTAGACAGAAGGAATAGGCATTTTTAGATAGGGCTCGTACGTGGTGTAAGCAGTACTGAAAGTCATTTACTATGCTCACATGTCATCACTGGAAAAGTTAATATCTGTTCTTTTTACACCATAGACCATAATGTCTATGATAGCAGTATTCCTAACGGGCCATTTTCAACATCGGACATAATGTAAACCACTGTAATACTACAGTATTGTTTGTTAGAAACGAACCATTAAAAGCTCGTTTTTATTGAGTTTTCGTTAGTACTTCATACTGTTTGTTCTGAAACAAACTTCATTACCTCCTACTTTTCAAAATGCAAATATAAACTATAAATGACAATCAAATTGTTAGAAGGAATGTACGAAGCACTAGTTCAATCCAATATGTTGTACGCAGTGGAAATGTGGGGGGGTGGGGGTAGAGAGGTAAACAAAACAGTGGACCAAAGCTACAGAAGGTTTTGTAAAGAGCTCCTAGGCTTACCAAGATCAGCACCTAGGGAAGTAGCTTTAGTAGAATTAGGAAAGACAAGAGATGGAATAATAATGGACAGAATAAAAAAATATTGGTATAGGTGTTTGGTTAAGGAAGAAGAGGAAATTTTGAAATTATGCATGAGACAGCAAAAAGGATTAGAGAACTCAAGTAGTTCGTGGGCAGAGATAGCAATTATGCAAAAAATAGGAATGGGAGATATATGGATATTAGAGGAAAGTAATACATGCGATGTGGGTAAATTAGTAAATAGCAGAATAGAAGATATAAAAAGACAGGAAATATGGGGAAGTCAAGAAAATATGAAATCATTACAACTTTAGAAGCTTATAAAAAGAAATTGGAGACGTGAAGCATATGTAGATTACTGCAATAGGCAAGAGAGAGAAGGGTTAGCATGGATGAGAACAGGAATAATATTTCTAAGAGGGATAAGAGGTAGGGAAGAAGGGAATTTGTGAAGTTTGTGGGGGAAAAGGAAGCATGGAACACTATGTAACAGAATGAGAGGAGGTTACAATATAAAGAAAAAAGGTTTAGGAAGAAAAATGGGAGAAAGTAGAGAAGAGGATAGTAGTATAAAAATGTTAACGGGCAGGGAGGAAAAGAAGGTAAGAAGTACTGGTGAGTTCTTGCAGACAGTAAAAGAAAAATGGGTCAGAAATGTAAAAAATGAAAGAAAGGAAGAGGAGTGGCAAGAAAGGGACTAATTAAATAATCAAGGAGGTATGGAGGTTATGAGCTACCTGGCAGAGCAGAAGACCAGGGTGGCATGCAAGCCTAGGTAGCAACAAGGTAAAGACAAATAAATGTAGCCAAAAGTTGTAAATTGTAAAATGTTGGAATATGTACAATAAATATATCATATATCATATAATGTCATTTTCTAACATTTCCTCAAACTCTATAACCGGTGCAGGTAACCGCGGTTTAAATATTTAATACCTCCTTCAAAAATTTAATTTCCAATTATCACTTCAGACCTTCTATCATCAGTAGACAGAGTTTTAGATCCTTAAAAACCAATTTTTGGATCTAAAATATGCTAAAAAATGAAATGAAAAAAGGAACCAAATAACTAGCTAAAATTAAGTTCCATAAGCAAAATATTTGATTTATCTATGTAAAACACATTCAGTTTTTAAAAATTTTCAAAAACGCAAGTAATTAGGGCGCACAACATGCTAAAATGCATGACCAGAAATGTTTTTCTAAGAATTTATGGTTAATAATGTACGAAATCCCATCTTAAGCTGAAAATCAACACTACCAGTTTACTGAATGAATCGCAATGAAACCACCACAGACAACAGTGTGTCGTATGGTAAAACCGACCGACATAGAGCCACCACCAGAAAGTGGTACGAATTTTTGTGGTACACAAACACTTTGAAAAGTAACAGCGACGCTTGTTACATATGGAATGGATATTTGCCATCCTGCATACACTGATAAATTTCAAAGTATAAGAAAACTTTTACAAAGTCTTTGAATAACATCAATTCAATTGATAATGTTTGTATTTAATTGCTGCATGAAAAGTAAAACAAATAGAATTAAGATGTGGAATTTTAGGTTCTAAAATGCTATAATAGCTTTAATAGACAATATACGGATTTTAGGCACACAAACCCCTTTCAATCTTACGCAAAACGTAAATATTTTAGCATCATCCAACGGATGTAAAATCAGAATTGAATTAAATGGATGAAATGGTCTATGAAGCTTAGAGTTAACCAACGTTCAACTTCAAGGATAAGAGAAAAAGCCGAAAAAAAGGTTTTACCTAGTTAATTCCCCCTGATGGGATTCGAACTCTGTACCTCTTGGATGTGTGATAGATATGCTATCCTTACGCCATAGATGCTAGTTCAAAACCATGAAGGTACATAAGTGATTTTTGTTATTCCATAAAATAGGTACATAATGTCGAAAACCTCTGTAGGACCAACAACGTACTAGCACATCATCTCTACTCTACAAGCTGGAACTAAAATCGTGTGTGCCAGTTTTGAGAAAATAATATTTTCAAAAAGCTTTGCATGTAAACGGTAGTATTGTGTGGAGCGACATTGTTTTAAAACTCAAGTAGAATGATTTTAAGAGCTTGAACAGAGATACAAAATTAAAAATTTAATCCTACTTCCAATTTTTCAGTTATGTTACTCCCAACACACGCACGCATGCTCACAATCACGTATATGCGAGCGAGCACACACATACAGATAAAGTACTATTTTTTATTTAATGTGAACCTTGTGAACGCTAATTTTGTTGATAGTAGGTGGCAATAGAGAAATTAAAATTACTTCCATTTTAAAGAAATTTAAATTGGTTCTATTTCAGCCTTTAGATGAAATAATTGATGAAGAATATCAAATTGCTTTTATATACAGGATGTTTCCAAACACCGAACGAATATATAGAAGTAGTTGCTCAGCTTCTATGTGTTACATATAGATAGCTTTTACCGACAATAGAGCCACATAAAAACGCTCTACAATGTCTGTGGATTAGGCAGTTACAGGAACAATGCCGTGTGCCTCACGCTATCGAAGTTCGGAGGTAGGTGACACAGCGTGCCGCCTGCTGTAGCTTTGGGTAAACATACTGACATACTCCACGGTATGTTGCTACTGTTAATAATTTCTTTGACTTATGAAACCGCAGTAAAGAAGCTCTTCCTTAGTTATTTGTTTATGGGTGTATAACGTGTTCCAGCATTCCGTTATAACAGTCAGTGTCAGCAAATAAGCTGACGGACATATGCAACTTAAACCTTTTAGAGGGAAGTTAATGTTTCTGAGATTGAAGGTGAAAGCATTAAATGATAAAAAGAACAGAGAACAATATCAAAGAATTGTAGATAAAGTTAACCAAAACTGAATGTCTTATGCAATGAGTCAAACATTTTATGTCACTGTGTTTAGTAATACTAAATAAAGCATTTGTAGTTGATTTTATAGTAAATGGTTGAAAGTACTGTGCAATTAAGATCATAACAAAATGAACAATCTTGGAACTGTCCAAGTCGTTATCGACAAGTGCCCTTGCCCCATTACCTGAAAGGGAGGCTAGAGTCACTGATGAAGAGGAAGGAGCACTTTTTTTGTTGTTGTTATTTACGTCTTCCAACATTAAGTCATATCGGACGTTGAATGGAATGGGTGAAACGATGCTAAAATGAGCCCAGGGTCAATGGAGCTTAGAGCTACCCAATATTCGTCTCTTAGGATAAGGGTAAACCCCGGAAAAACCTTATTGGTAACTCACCCTGACCGAGGAAAGGAGCAATGCTTTTTTTTTTTTTTTTTTTAACAGTTCGTCCCAATAACAACTTTTGAGGTTCGCAAACCATTGGTTCCTACGCAACTTATTCAAAAAATAATGCAATATTTAATGCTGTATTCAAAGCTACGACATCGAAATTCGGATTAGTTTAGTTATAAATACGGAACGGCGAAAATCGTTTCGTGTCATTTCGAAACAACCTGTATATTTTAAAATTAATTTGAGACACGAGGTAAAGGCACTTAGCCACGCTACGAAGATGCATACGTATTACATCCCTAACAACTTCATTTGTTTAGGTAAATATTTTCCTTGTATATCACAACTCTTTTCACATAGATGATGGTGTGACGATTCAATATGCTCGTATCCCTTTAGAACCATTACTTAAGGCAAATCCTGAAGGTTTAGTTTTGTAGAATGAAATTCGGTTTTTACCTCAGTAACTCAATTTCTGCTGAAAGGTTTCAATTTGACCTCCGAGAGCATATCCGCTTAAAGTTCCGTGAATTTTCACATTTTTCTCCGAAATTCAATCAGGATGCACTTAGTCATATCGACCACACACACGCTCAGCGCAAGAGTTACCATCTGCCTGCCATTCCGAAGAATTATTATCTGGAGCAAAGAGAGACGGTATTTTTAGACCACACTCAGGAAATGTGGAGTGTATATGTTCAGCAACTTTAGTAACTGTAGATAAAAATCTACTCCAGTAGTTACGTATAGGTGGGCCTTTCAAACATTAAAAATTCATAGTAAATATCTAGAATATATATCTAAGACAAATTATATTTCACACGCAACGTTTTCTGAAAATACTGAATATCTCAATAACATTTGTAAAGTGCTTTTAATTAAAATACCATACACTTAAGATATATTCATGACGAATGAAATGTATACCTCGAATTTTCTAGTAAATTCCTCAAAGTTCTCTGCATTTGGATGACTTTTGCACAAAGAATGTACATCTTTACTTTGTTTTCTGAGCGAATTATTTCGACGCTATTTCTTTTTATTTACCCAATTTTATACTTTAACTTTATACTACACTACTGTTTGTGAAAAATGCATCACCAAGAAGAAAATGCATGAATTCAATAAATTTAATACCACATGTTGGATGCATGACATGTGGCAGGTTTTTAACTTTTCATATCTGTACATGACCTTTGAGTCCTAATATTCAGTATTCCGTCCGGCATCCATGACTACAATTAGAGCTGCTGCACGCCGTAGCATTGAATCAAAAAGGTCCTGAATATATTCCTAAAGGATTTACCTCCAAACAGTTTGTATTCCAGCCCATAACTCCGTGATAATAATCATTGGAGGACCATAACGCAGGTGCCGACCAATAATATTCCAGACATGTTTGGTGGCCCACATGACAGGCAAATGTGCAGGTCAGGGAAGCAATGATACACGATGCTCTTCGAAGAAGGCTTGTGCATTCCCCGAAATATGTGGTCGGGCATAATCCTGTTGAAACATAGTATGAGGGATGCCTGAAGCAGGGAGAGTACCTCAGACCCTACAATCACCGTTTGGTACCTTTTCCTGTTCAAAGTGCCCTTAAATCGTAGGAGGCGAGATCGGTTGTTGTAACCAATGGTGCCTCAAACTATCACACCTGGTGTTTGTCCGCTATGCAGCTCAACAATACAGCCCTCCAGGTTACGCTCACCACGGTACCGTCGGACACGTATACGGCCATCGCTGTGGACACTTTGAAGCGGGACTCCTCCGAAAATACTATATTTAGCCACTCAGCATCCCAGTGACGGTGTTAACGTGCCCATTGCAGTCAGAGGAGCTTGTGGTTTCTGGACGATGGCATGTGTGGACATAAAGGCAAGTCCAACCTACAGTGCGCGCCAGATAAGAAGAGCGCTGGATTTACGGTGTGGTGCGAGCAGAGGGGAAGAAGTGAGAGCTAACGCTCTGTTGTTTCGGCAGTGTGCTCAACCTTGAAAAACACAGTTCAGCAATGTAGCGTGTAAGATTAGCGAAGACATCACAAGTAACGTTGCATCCTCTGAACACATTCCTTAGTTTTGCCCACACCAGCTCAATTACATTCAGATCACAGTTATACGCAGGTAGACGAATGATACTTTGTCCCCTTTCGAGAGCCATAACATCCACAAATATTCATACAAACATAAATCATGCTGATGTACATCACCACCACACTCGTAACAAGGATAAACTGGCAATTCGAGTGCACCAAACGAGCCTTTATGAAGGAAGTTTTAACTACAAAGGAATAATGTTATAAAATAAACTTCCAAATTAATTTAAACAAGCTGCATCATTAAAACACTAAGAATAAGGTTAAGAAACCTTTGTATGCGCACTGTTTTTATACGGTTAATGAACTTTTAGAACTATAACCATGTAAATGAACACTGGGAGCATAGTACATTCACAAACCTGTAATATTCATATTATGACATTTCTAGTAGTAAATTAGTCTATGCAAATACCACATGAAACCATAGGAAAGCTGCTTACTTTGAGTTTATGTATACACAGTATTTATAAATTTTGACGTGTCTCATAACATGTGTATATTGCCAAGGACGAACTAAAACACTAATTCTAACATACGATTTTTGTTAACTGGTAAGCTAGTTAACCCCGAAATTGGTCAAAGCGAAATATGGCGGACACTATAAAGCTTAGCTATTTAGCCGCTAGATGTCAGTATATAGCGCATTTCAAATTTCAAGGTTGTCATCTAAGTTTACGGAGTTAAACGAAACTTACCGAATGAGGACTTGAAGCCCGATCGCTCTTCTTATCGCGCGTATATAGTACAGCAAACGGCGACAAACCGATGATGCAGACAAGCTTACACCTCTTGCAGTGCTACATGTTTTTTAGAATTTTTATCGCGATATAAGGACCATTTTATAATTTATACTGATGGCTCCAAGAACTCAAATGGTGTTGGTTGTGCTCACGTGTGGAACCGAACCGTATACATTCGGATTCCACACTAGCACTTCCAGTTTTACTGCAGAGCTTTATGCAATATACCGGGCCAATTTACACGTACGTCGACGAAAGTTGGGGAACTGCTTAATCCTAAGTGATTCCCTCTGTGCACTTCAAAGCCTAAGGCAGCTGTACAACTACCACCCTATTGTACAGCGTATACAGGATGCCCTCCACGTTTTACACGCTTCTGGCATTAGCGTGGTGTGTGCATGGATCCCTGGTCACGTAGGCTTGCGGGGGAATGAAATGGCGGATTCGGCAGCCAAGACGGCTACCATGAAGCACAGGGTTCGAGTACAATCTGTGACATCGGAAGATTTTAGGGCCGTATTGCGGAGAGCTGTGCAAAAATGCTGGCAGGAAGAGTGGTCCGCTCTCCGCAATAATAAACTTAGATCTGTGAAAGAACTTCCGATTCCCTGGGTTACCTCCTGTCGGTCATCTCGTCGTGAGGAGGTGAGTTTGGCTCGGTTGCGTATTGGGCACTACATTTTTACTCATAGTTTTCTTTTTAAAGAGGAGCCTGCTCCACTGTGTCCGTTTTGCAATGAAGCGTTATCTGTGCGACACGTGCTGCTAGAGTGTTTTTCCCTAGCAGACCTTAGGACGTCTCTGCAGCTGCCGGTCAGCTTTGCAGAAATGCTAGCGGACGATAACACAGTAGTGGAGAAAGTTTTGAGGTTCTTTTCTAGACTACACTTTAGGATTTAGCGAAGAGAATTTATGCCATTTTAGGTATATATTTCCTTTGTTTGTATAGTTTTTATGTGCATAATTATTTGTAAGTCTATTTACATATTTATAGTTATTAGAGAAATTTATATCTGGCTTTTGCCATGACCAGTTTTCTTAAAATGGGCGCTAATAACCTCTGCAGTTGAGTGCCCTTATACTCATCATCATCATCATCATCATCATCATCATCATCATCATCATCATCATCATCATCATCATCATCATCATCATCATCATCCAGCGTCTAACCAACAGAGTGGATGAAGCTGTACAGCCCGTCACAGCCATATGGACAATACGACGGTCATCCCGTGCTGTAGTCATTTTTCGTGATCCAGTTCCCCCTATTCGGCCTTCAAGTATCCACTGCTTCCATGAACGCATCACTGTCGTAGCAGCATGTCCTGTACGAACCGAAAAGTCATGGTATGACAAACCCGCTTCCTGGAGACCGATCATTCTGCCCCGTTCGAACTCGGTCACAGTCCTATGTTGCGCCCTTTGACGTCGACGAGGCATACTGGCACTCACTTTATTGTTTCCACCTTGTTTGACAGCTCTGAATTACATACACTGGGCGCAACACTGACCTTATCGGAATAACACGCGAGAGGTCTGCTCAGCCTATGTATATACTCCATCTCTTTGCAAACTTAATCACTTATTGCTTGCACTCTCTTCTACACTTCCACCAAGTTTGGAGTTATTCGGATTATTCCTTCTTGGTGCTGTAATTTCCGCAAACAATAGTGCACTTATCGTAGTCGTAGTGGTAGAATTTTCTGGTTAATGCTACATGATTTCCTGGGTAACAGTGGATGAAACATACGCAGTTGTAGTTTATATGTAAATATGTCATCAGCAGTTCCTTTGGTTGCTGCAACAGTATTGATGCGGAAAATTGTAATTTATAACATCTGTTACGCTTTACAGACAGATGTGTTCTAGACTCGTACCTCCGCGGGATGAGGTGTGGGGGAGAGGGGAACCGTTTTCCGGTTACGCAGCGAGTGAGCAATACAGCAGACATTCAGCAATCACCTGCAGAAATTCACGTAGCCTACTTGCGTAGCAAGATGCAGAACAAGTTCAGTGCAGTAAGATTTACTAGTTTCTCACCATGTCTGAAGATCTTAAGAAATTTAAGGTTGTGCATTTGAAAGGGCGTCAAATTATAAGTAGCGTTATGGATAAATGCGATGAAGAAGCTTTGAAAAAACAATATTCATATCCAGTGTCACAAGCTACCATACTGGCTGCCGCTTGTGTAATAAGTAGGATGCATGTTATCTCCCAGCGTTTCTATCTGTCCGCGACTCGTATATCATTACGTCACCTTGTCTATACGTGTGTATGTCTGTAGTGAACGCATTCCTTTCAGAGTTCAGAAGGCCAGAACATAACAATATCTGACTCTCGTAAATTTTCGTGTTTAAATTTTGTGTTAAATTTTCACTCTCGTATCTAAATTTTCTTAACATACTTCTTTCTTGTTTAAATTTTGTAGCAGTGGAAGCTTTATGTGAAAACTTGCGTCTTTTAAATGACATGTTTGTTATAGTGGTCTACCGGGGAAATATACGAGTCAACTGGAGAATTTAATGTCAGGAAGGCACGTTGGCCATGGTAGCTCAAAGGTTAAGAGCGACTGGACGGAAACCAGGAGATCCGTGGTTCAAATCCCGGCCATGGCATTAATTTTTCATGTTGACTCTATCAAAAACCTTAGCCTATATACGGCTAGTGTGGAGAAATGATTAATTTCCAACAATTAACTAAAATAATAAGGCTTAAATGATGAAACCTGTGACTTAAGTACTTACGACAGTAAGTCGCCACAAACGGTGTATCTCGGATGTGAGGGCCCCTAGTGGTCTACCGGGGAAATATACGAGTCAACTGGAGAATTTAATGTCAGGAAGGCACGTTGGCCATGGTAGCTCAAAGTTTAAGAGCGACTGGACGGAAACCAGGATATCCATGGTTCAAATCCCGGTCATGACATTGAATTTTTCATGTTGACTCTATCTAAATAAATTTTTAAGTTTGTATATATGTCTCGATATAGTAACAGGGAACACGATATGCATATTTTGTTGATTTATTATTGAACATATTTATGTATCTCTATTGCATCTAAAACAATATTAGAAATAAGATTCTTTATTATTTATTTCAATTAATATAAAATATACAGGGTGTAAATAGTCTGCAATAATTTCAATATTCACATCAGCAATGCCTTGATGGTTAGAGTAAAACGTTACAGACGCTTCCATACTATTTTTAGGAGTCACCTTATATATAGCAGCTCACTAAATGCCACAGCATCACCTTTAAGCAAACGTATGTTGTGAGAGAGCTGTTGAAATTTGCGAGAATTGACTGCATTAAAGAGACTTGAATAATACTACCTCCATGTCCGATTATCACTCTTCTGGACCGAAGGAGACTCCAGGTGGCACTAAGAGACACATGCTGATGAGTTTTAAAAGCCTTAACTAATTACGGAACACAGGGCTTGGAAAGATCAATACAAAAGCACGCTGGAGCATACTGAAATGTTCGTTCCATAAAGGTCTCCCAGATGTTGCAAGAAACGGATATACGAGTAGTTTTTCAAAAGCGATCACATGGAGCTTGCATACCGGATCCACATTTAATATATGAAAATAATTGTTCTTAATTAACTGAGCAAGTGTATAAAAATAAATAGTATCTATTTTTTGGAATTAAGTAAAAAAGTCAATTTAGTATGTAACGTAAAGGTTGAGGTCCTCAAATTTGGTGTCCATGTAACCTCTATAAGGTTCGTATTGTGACATTTTTTACATTTTAGAAGCAGAAAGTTTGTAAACAGTATTTATTTGGAAGATGTAGGAATAACATCGATACACGCGACATCTGGTTACGTACAGTTACTCCATAAAGTATTCGTCTAATGCATGAGTTTATGTTTAAGGATGTATGGATAGTTGAAAATCATCGGAATAAAGTACAGCAGGGACAATATCTTATTTACTGATTAGTGAAAAGGAGAGTACAATAAAGAAACACAGGTATATAGTCACATAAACATAGTTAAAGACTCAAAAGTAAAGATATTGTGACTGCGGTTTAGTGGAATTAAAATGCCGAGTTGCAGAAATTAAAAATCTCCCTTATTTTCGTAGAAATACTCTTATAGATTACAGCAACATTACGTTGCGTACCCCATCAGTCTACCAAGGTCGATGGCAATAACAGTGACAGCAGATTACATCATTATCTCTTGTTACAATAACACCTCCGGCTGTCTCTCGTTTCACAACACTGTTTCACAACTGACTGTTTTACAACTGACTCACTTTGCGAGCCGTCACCTGCTTAAATACCTATTTCTAGATTTGAGATAGTTCCGGAAGAATAAAGAAACCAAATAATCAAGATATCACCAGAAATTTCCATTTATCTCTGTTTGTTTCGGTAAGTCTTTTATCTCAAGCGCTATGTTTATCTGCTTATGCAAGATCGTTATCCGAAACTTTATCCGCCGACTGTTTTCTTATTTGTGCCGAAACTTTAATGCCTGTTGCCGTGACACTATGCAATATAGGATGCAAAATAAGTATTCGTCTGCATACTGAAAATGCTGTAGAATGTTGCGGTTAGTACTTAGTAAGCCCTCCATTCCTCTTTATAATCTCTTGCATTCTCCTTGACATGGATTTCACCAAAGATTGTATTGTTTTCACTGTAATTGTACGCCATTCCTCTAGTAAAGCGTTCTTTAGATCGTTTATATTAGATATCTCATCATTCCTTTTATTTTTGTCCAATGAACTCCACAAATTCTCTATTGAATTAATGTCTGGAGATTGCGGTGGTGTCGGCATCCATCGTGGAGTATTATACGACAACCATAGCCTTGCATTTAGAGCTATGTGTATTAGATCATTGCCTTGTGTGAAAATATAATCCTCAGAAAGACCCATATTATTCACACTTCTCGACTGATGTGTTTTTAGGATGTTTATATAAACCTCGTGGTTCATAATTCCATCAATAAAACACAAATCCTTCACACCATTTGCACTCACGCAGCCCCAGACAAGTACTGAACCGCATCCAAGTTTAACCGAAGCTGTTATATTTTTCTCCTCAAGCTCACAATTCTTTTTTCTCCACACTATTACTCGCCCTTTAGACTTAAAGAGCTCAAATTGACTCGTCAGTAAGTGCGACCTTCTTCCAGAAGTCAAACCCATGTTCTTTTGCAAAAGCAACTTTCTCCTTTCTGTTGATTTTACTGATCTATGTTTCTCTAAGTGCTGTTCGGCCTCCATACTCAGCTTCATATAGCACGTTTCTTATAGTTTGTGCTGAAACGGACTTTTCTATGTTTATTTGAGCTGCAATAGCAAGTTTTGGAGCACTTGGTTTAGGATTTTTCTTGACTTCTCTAAGTAACTGTCGTTTCTCCATCTTGGATAGAACTACAGGACTAGCACTTCTTGATTGATTTTCGTAAGATTCGTTTTGATAAAACTTGTATATAACAGTCTTCATCGTACTGGTAGGTCTTCCAATGGTTTCTCCATTTTTTAAAAAGTTTTTTCTGTTTTAAATAACCTGGTGCCAATTCCTCTCTCTTCTTTTGTAGTTTCACGGCGTTTTCGACTCATATTACTTAAATGCACACAACGGCTTTGAAAACAGGCATAGAACTGTCAACTACAGTGAATGAAATACAGCTACATAGGAAAAGGAAAGAGGTATGTGCAAGCGAGGCACCATACCTGGTATCTTGCTTACTAGACGAATACTTGTTTCACATCAAATGGGACATGATTTTAAATAACGTCGGCTGTTCACTAACTAAGCAGCATATGAACTCAAATTGTATTTGATTTTTAAATCTATATATCAACCGATGTAAGGAAATAGTTATTGTTTGTTTCTTATCTATATTTTTGTTTGTGCTTGTTACATTCTATGTGCTATGATTAGCATAGTAACTTAGTTTCTGTAGAATGAACACCCTCTAGGCCAGAACTACATGACACCCTATTAAGTTAAGCAAATCCTTCACTGTAACCCACACCTTATTAGGGTACACCTGCCTGAGCACCCCTCTAGTGACGTTCACTGGATTAAGTTTCACTTATTGTTAACTCAGATGTCAGTGCCAAGTGGAAATGTTATATCTGCCGTTGGCGCATCCGTGAACGTTATAGTATTAAACTTTTATATGCTATCAGCTGTTATATGCTATCAGCTGTTATATGAATCTATTAAAATGCATGAATGCTTCTAAATTGGTTGGAGGGTAATGGATATCTTCTGGTGTAAATTATTTTACCTAACTTCGCTAGCAAGGGGAGTAAAGCTGGAGGTCTGGTATCGTAGATTTGCGAACTCTAAAGTAACACCTGAGCAAAACTAAGTAGTCTTAACGACCAATATATGACACTGAGATGGTGAGAACCATTGTAGTTAAAGACCAAACATAAATACTCAACCCATTTGACAACTTGATGAAGCAGGCAACTACATGTGTTGATTTATAAGTGAAAAAATAATGAATTTTTCTTCCTGTCGGTAAGAATATACATATAATTTGGGCTTCAATTTCTGCTTTGGCTGCAGATAGCCTTTTGTTTTGACAGCTGTTAACAACTACGAACTTGGGCATGAACCAACGTGCGGTTTGAACCTAGCCAGCGCTATGACGACAGACCAATGCACGTTCGTAAGTGCACTTTGAACAGTGAAAGTCCAGGCAAGTTTGATTACCGCGAGACCTGTGTAGGTTTAACAAACAACGGTACAATTAGACCCATGTCTCTGGTCTGCTTTAAATCTAATAAGTTATCCATTAGATTTTTAATTAAACTTGCTAATGCTGTACCACTAATTGCTTATTTAGTTGCTTGAAAATCTTGAAATGTATTACAAGAATATGAATTTACAGAACTTTCAGAAAACAAACAAAGACTTTATGATACTTCAGTATACTTCTTGTTAATTAAAACAAACTTTCATTGCGAATTTATACTTTTTTTAGTTATCAGAAGAATATTATAAGCAGATTTGATGGTATATTTTTCCATTCCTTTAGCATGACCTCAAGAAATAAACCAATAGTGACTCTTCGCTTGAAGATATAAGTATTTGAACATTCAAAGCAATTCCTCGGAGAATAAGCAGTGTGATTTAAGCAAATTAGTATGTTATATACTTTAATTTAGCTCTTATGGTTTACTAATTATTCAAAATTCATTCAGAAGGAGAAATATTCATAAGTTATCCCCAGAAAATCTCTGGATGTGCAATTTATTTGATTTCAATAAAATCTCAAGATATTTTTGAAACATGAAGTACTAAAAATTTATTTATAGCTACATAAGCTTAGTTTCTGACGTTTAAATTATTATGTAGCATCCTAGAAGTGGGATAGATGTGATCTGAGTTAGAGTATGACGCAAATGCAAATCGAAAGAAAGCATATTGAGCTTTAAAATACTTGAATAATGTGGAAAAGTATAAAGTTCAAATAAACCCCATCCCAATAGGTAAAAGGGGAACATTCTACAGAGAATACTGGACTACTCCTAATGAAGATTCATTTATTTCTTTTTTATTTTATTTATAGGTTTTCCATTTTACAGCATTTTACCTTTGGTTCCTGCTTTCCAGAGATTCCTCTCGTTCCAATGTCGTTCTTCCAGTACCCTCTTCTTCATATGACCATATATGTCCTCGTGCCACGTTGTTCTGGCTCTTTCCCGCTTTCCTCTGCCTGGTATTTCCCACTTTAGGACTTGTTTGGGCCATCGTTCTTCCGGCATCCGTTGTACATGTCCATAACACTGTAGAGCTCTACTGGACATTCTGTCTACAATAGTTTCTAGTGTGACCATTTCATGTCTGAAAGAGATGTTTCTAACATGTTGTAACCTTTATATCCTCATACTTATTCGCAGTCTATCCATTTTTGTCGCTAATATTCTTTTCTGCGTTCTTCCATTTAATGTCCAACTTTTGTACCCATATATAACCATACCCTCTATTATGTTCTTAACATTTGTTATTTAGTCTTTCTAGCCAAATTCCTATTCCACAAAAGACTGTTCAAACTTCTAATCACCTTCCTTGCACAATTTAACCTATTGGTACCTAAGCATTGTTGATAATTGGAAGTTATCGATTTTAAGTAGTTAGGAGTTTTTATTGGCAGCGATAAAGCAAAAGACATAAATCGAAAGCTCAATTTATTTCAACACATATGTGGAGCAGTTATAGGAACTTCATGACAGAGATTTCGCCAAGAAACATTATTGAAATGTCATAATATATTAGCAGTTCCAGTTACATTATACGGCTCTGAATGTTACTCTAAAAATACTTTAAGATAGAAGTTGCGGAAACAAAATTAATGCGATAGGTTGCAAGTTATACTTTATTGAGGAAACAGAAGAGTGTAGATATTCGAGAACAGTTGGGATATTTAAACTAACAGGAAAAGTAACAGAGTACAGGAAAAGATGGTATAACCATGTCTGCGGAATGGAACATAGTAGTATTTCCCAAAGAGTATTAAGTTATAGGTCAAGATGACAAAGAAGTCCAGGAAGACCTGCTAGAAGATGGACAGAACAATGGAGTCGGAACAGATCACTCATAGTCTGAACCTTGTTTCTATTGATGATGATGATGATGATGATGATGATGATGGTGGTGGTGGTGGTGATGATGATGATAAAGATGATGATGATGATGATGATCATGATCATTATCAAGATTTCAAAATAGCCCATAATATTGTGACTTTGGGAGTTTCTGAAACTAAAGGTTCAGGTTACAAACACAAAAATTTTCTCTTTATTTCCGTAGAAACACGTTTTATCAACCTTTATAGTACAGAATTACGTCACATACACAATACAACTGGTAAGGTCATCGACCACAAACACAGCTCACACAGCTGTTCACACGCAAGCATCAAATTACCGACTAACTCAGTGGCAGGCGGCAGCTCTTTTAAGTTACTCACTATTCCAGAAATTAGTGCAGTGTTCTCAATCTAGATGGCGTTAGAAGGAAGACGAACTCTCTAGATATCCATCTCCTTCCACCAGCCCCCCATCCTTTCGGTAAGCCTTCATCTCCGCACTGCACTGCCCGTCTCTCTGAATGCCTCACCGCGCCGCCTCGTCGAAACAATGCATTCGTGAATACATTATAATGTCGTATTCTAATCTGAATATTTATGTTATATAGAAGCATAAAGAGGAGATACTGTTTTTTTAACAGCTGGGTATTTTTTGGTTCTCTATCGTAAAATCTGATTTTGATACATTCCAAATTACGAGGGCAGTTCAATAAAGAATGATCAATTCTTTTTTACTCATCCTCACAATTTTGATGGTCCTTCTTAAAATAGTCTCCCCTGAATGCGATGCACTTTTCCCAGCGTTTCCGCCAGTCTTCAAAGACATGCTGGAAAACATTTTAAGAGAGATCCCTCAAAATCGCCTCCGCAGCCTTCACCACTGCTTCTGATGATGTATCATGCCTCACACAAAGGCGTTTCTTCAAGTTAGGGAATAGAAAAAACTCACATTGGGCTAAGTCCGGACTATAGGGAGGGTGAGGGATGTACTTCATGTTGATTCTTGTAAGATATTCAGCAACAACATTGGCAGTATGTGGCCGCGCATTATCGTTTTGCAGCATTCAGCCTGCTTCACGGAAATGTGGTCTTTTGCGTCTGATATGGACTTGCAATGTTTTCAGGGCATCCCTGTAGTATTGCTCAGTTACTGATGTGTGTGCAGGTACAACATGCTGATAAACCATTCCATGGATATCAAAGAATGAGATGACCATAACTTTCCGAACAGAAGCAACCATTTTCACTTTTGGGGGGATTGGTGATGAAGGAGATTTCCACACTGAGCTTTGCTGTTTGCTCTCAGGATCAAAATGATGTAGCCAAGTTTCATCAGCAGTGATTACGTTTCATAGAAACTCCAGATCTTCCTCTAACATCAACTTTAACTGCATGTTACCTCCATTGCAGCGGTAGGCGATACTGAACATGTCTGAGCTTGCCTTGTTCTCACAGGCGGGAACCAGGAGTACCAAGAATGAAACTACTACGGCGTGTTTGTTTCAAATTAAGGTAACATAATATAAGATTGAATTTTGAAGCGAAAAATTTTGACCGTAAAAAATTATGATCATTCTTTATTGAACAGCCCTCGAATATATTCATTACACATCTTTTATATTGTCCTAAGTAATGGGATGTGTTGAAACAGTGATTTAGAACAATTTAAATTGCCACATATTTGATGTTCAGCCCATTTTGGAGGAATTGCAAATAAGCGTTCCCGATACCTCTCAGAACTGGCCCACTGCTATGTGCACAGATAGCGTATCACGAGTTAACAGCGCACGGATTCTCTGTGGGATGTGGTTGGAAGCAGTGATATTTTTCAGGAGCCTAGTACTGTAAGCACAATGTTTCGCATTTAAACGGAGTGAATTCTTATTTATTCAGTTAGACACGCACGCACGCACGCACACGCACGCACGTACACAGCACGCACGCACTCGGTAGCGTAGATGGTAGCATGTCTGCCTCACGTTCAAGAGGTCCCGAGTTCGAATCTCGGTTAGGGTGAGTTACCTGGATAAGGCTTTTCTGGTGTTTTCCCTTATCCTCAAACACTAATGTTAGGTAACTCTAAGCTCCATGGACTCCGGGCTCATTTGAGCATCATTTCACCCAATTCATTCACCGTCCGATAGGGCTTAACGTTGGTGGACTTAAATTTAACAAAAAAAACACGCCTGCACGCACACACGCACACACACAAATATGAATGCTTTCTTTCAATGTTCTGGATTCATGACTTCATAACGTGTACGTACAGTAAAATCGCAACATGGAATCATTAGTGAAAATACGAGGGTGGGTCAAATAGTAATGCCTCCTATTTTTTTTCTCTTTTAATTGCCAAGAAAATTGAATGCAATTTACATAGCTTGAAATCTAAAACATTGACGATTAATTTGTCACTATTCAATATAATCTTCGTCCTTTTCCACAGTTTTGGTTCACCTTTTAACTAGGGCATGTATTCCAGTGTGGTAAAACACACGGTCTTGCTTCCTGAGCCATTCACGTACGGACGTTTTCACAGCCTACTCATCTTCAAAATGAATCCCACGATTAGCTTCCTTTAGTGGCTCGAACAGAAGGATGTCTGATTGTGCCAGGTCAGAGCTGTATGGGGGGTGAGGTAAGTCTTGCCATCCCAATTTTTCAATTTCTGATGTGGTTTAACGGCTGGTGTGTGGTCTTGCATTGTCATGCAAAAGAAGAACATCCGCCATAGTTTATGTTGGGCGAACTCGGCGAAGACATGTTTTCAGCTTTTTGAGAGTTCTGACGCATTTGACAGAATTTATTGTGCATCCCTGCTACAAAACTCAATCATAAGCACATCCTCTCCCAAAACACTGTCGCCATAACTTTCCCTGCCGACCGCTGAGTTTTGAATTTCTTTTTGTCTTCGGTGACGTGCTGTGATGCCATTCCATTGACTGCATCTTTGATTCAGGTTCAAAAAATGAACCCACTTTTTGTCTCCAGTAACAATTTTTTCTAGAAACTCTTCTCCCTCCAAATTGAAGCGCTGCAACTGTTCGGAGGCTATTGTTTTCCTTGTTTCTTTGTTTTGGGCTGTTAATATTCTTGGTACCCAACGTGAACAAACTTTTGTGTAACCCAGTTGTTGAATAATCGTCATCACACTACCTTTATTGAGGGAGGTAATGTGACACAATTCACCTGTTTTTACCCGGCGATCACCACGAATGATGTAATCGACTCCCTGAATGTTGCATGGAGTCACTGCAGTCACCGGCCTGCCACTTCACTTTTCATCTGCCAATGGTATTTGCCCTTCAGCTTCGTTACAGCGACGAACGCATCGTCTAACAGTGCTGACATCCACCGTTGCATAACCATACATATTTTTTTAGCCTTTCGGGAATGCGAATTGGGGTTTCACCTTCCGCAGTCAAAAATTCAATCACAGAACGCTGTCTAATACGAAAGTCGATGTCAGCCATTTTGCAAGAGGATGCAGTGCTGCCACTTATTGCCTTAGGAAGTTACTACTGCAGGGTATTGGAGAGGGTTTCAGGAATTGTGTCAAATTCAAAGTTTTCGCATAACTTATTTAAGGAAATAGAAAATATTTGGCATTACTTTTTGACCCATAGCATACTTCTACTATTATTGATAAGCAGCAGGGAAAGTAGAAATGTTACCATAGAGCTTGTGTGTACTTTCTCAGTGATATATTTCTCCCTGAAATCCCAGTAAAGTCTTCTAAAATATTATCTAGGACAATTCTCTAAGCCTGAGTTCCAGAACTAGTATGGTTACCCTATAGAAGATGCAGAACACTGCGCGGGAAATCCCCTAACCTCATTTTCTCATTCCTGTCTCTTCACTAATTGATTCTAATCTGCATAACACAATACACCCACAGAGTTTTACACAAATGGTTCTGTTAAATCCATGTAGAAACTGTGGCTTCCACTAATATTCTCATTCATTCTCTCACTTCAGTTTAAATGACAAACTTAACTGTGAATATATATGTTCAGGTACTATCATTTGCATCAAAGGGTTTGAATCGCAGAATGATGGAATAAGAGGCAGTGTATAATGTATAGTAGGTTGCAAATAAACGCTACAACTTATATTTACTTAATCTACATGGCCGCCAATATAAAGTTTATAAATTTATCACAAGCTTAATTTTAATGGAAAAGGAAGAATTAGAAAAATGTTCTCACTTTTTTCTCGGGCAGCCAGCCAGGTGAAAAGATGATTAGATACCAATGTATCGTGAGTGTGCATCTCTCCCATCATCAGGTTATTTATAAAGTATTATAACCACAGATGACACACTGGATATATCACAACTATAAACAAACACAAAACACTATTGAAATTCCAAGTTCCGGGAGTGTACCTCATTCCCTGTGAATGTGAGACACCGTATATAGGACAAACCAGAAGGACCATAGCTCCTAGATTAATCAAACGTGAACGGAGCATTCGTTTAATGCAACCTGAGAAGTCTGGGATGGCAGAACATTGTTTTGATAACAACCATAGAACCAATTTGCGGGAGACGACCATCTTGGCAAAATGCAGGAGTTACTGGTAGCGAAGAATTAAGGAGGCTTTGGTGATTTCCTCTGAAAGGAGCACGCTTAATCGTGATGCTGGATTTCAGTTCAGCTCCTCCTGGAAACCGGCAGTAAAATGGAAATCCGTCGATTAATGAAGCAAAGATCAATACAGTTTGATAATCAAGTTAACTAGTTACGTTTTTTGACACAATTTTGTATACTCACTCACCCCATCTCCCGACCTGGCATTTAATTTACTGAAAACAGTCTTTTGTTCAGTAATGCGCATTTTGATAGTGTTTTGTCTTTGTTTATAGTTATGTTATATCCAGTATTTCATTTTTGGTTATAAAATTTTATAAATATCCTGATGATGGGAGAGATGCACACTCCCGAGAGATGTCTAATCATCTTTTCACCTGGCCGGCTGCCCGAGAAGAAAGTGAGCGTACAAGTGGCCATGGAAGCTTCAGGTCTTACTTTAGAAAAATTTTATTAAAAGGGGAAGAACAACATGGGGAAACGGATAAATTATACCAGGTGAGTCAGCCGCGCCTTATTCGTTTGCAAGGTAGGCCACCCATCAAACTTAAAGTGAGCCTTAGTCCAGTTTTGCGCTTACTAAACTGTATTGCTTGACGTTCTTAGAGACAGGAATGCACAAAATACAGAGGAATAGCGGTTTAAGGGACAAAACGTACTGTTCGCTAAAGTACGTCTCAAAAACATACGACCCCTTTACTGAGAGCGACTTCGGTTACCATGCGATTTTACAAACTTTTTATTAGAGTGTACATCGCAAAGTATATGAGTAAACGCCTCGGAGAAAATGGACCTATCATATGAGTACACTAACAACGTCAGCTTAAAAGAAAATGGCAAATTCTTGTACTTAGAACAGTGGTTGGCTGCCAAAAATTAGGAAAAACATTAGAGACACGCCTCATCAATCATGGTCGCCTACAGTCATGACAGACATATTATTAAACAATGGTTTATTCACATTTTTGCTTAAACTACATCTCGTGCATCTCAGTTAAAATGCATAAGAGTTATTGCCATTTGTGTAATAATATTAAAACACCCAGCAAATGATTAAAAATTCTTAGAGAACGAGAACTCGCGGGGTGGCAAAGGTACCATGACAAAGCGACAAGGCGTATCGGAAATATTTCGCAACATAGAGATGTTTACCTCAGCTTATCGCACATATACGGTGATTCCAGTGTGAGCATACTCTGTTTTTTTATTTTTATCTAAAAAATAAATATCTATGTATATAGATATATATTTTTCTTTTCATAATTTAACCGTTTTTTATTGTTCCCGTTTAATTTACCTATCTGTTTTCTGTAGTTTCACACACATACACTATACACATAAACAGCCATGCCCAGGGAGGGACTCGAACCCACGACCCTCTATGCGCTGGAACACTAGAGACATACCTTCTAACGACCATGGCTACGAGGGCCGGCAAAAGTTGAGATGTAATCATGTCTTCTGGACAGCAATGTGTCATACATCGGCAGGCACGAGTAAACATATCATATAGATACACGCAGCTTCCAATCGCTCTATTTGTGTTTCGTAACTTACTGTACATAAACTTACTAATATCCCACTCGAATAATCGACCAGATAAGACCTGATAAGACACGATCACAGAGCTGGTCATCTGAAGGTCAATAGGCCTCAACGCTCTGTCGAGTCATATAGCGCCAGGCATACAAGTCGTACAACTGACTCCAGAACTTGCTTTCAGGCAAGTCTCGAAATAGCTCAATGGGATTATGACCTTTCCTGTGCCCTAACACCCATTGACACAGGTTCGAGTCTCAGCATTGTAATTATTTTATTTTATGTGCATCAAAACTTGGAAAGCGAATTCACAATAATTTAATCATAAAGCTCCAGAGGGCGTGCATTACCCAAAAAGGCCATCAGTTCGAGCACTTGCTTCGGTAGAGAAGTTGTGTTCCAGGAATAGAAAACGGGTCATTCCAGCGCCACAAAACATACAGATTTGAAACGACGTTTTTAATAGCACAATAATTCTATGTTTGCATAATAGTGTTTAACTTCCATGTTAAACTCTGATACTCTAATCTCCACGCTTTGTGTGTTCAAATGTGTATAAATGATCCTTATTTAAATTTCACCTATCTATAGATGTGTTTAAACAACTATCTACTTGTAGTTCAGCAAACAAGAAACACAAAATGCCATAAAACGTAAATAAAACAATTAAAAATAAAAATAACACTCTTCAGAATAATAATTGCAATTTGTGTATTTACATGGCAAAAATTAGTGTACCTATACGGAGGATTCGAACCACCGTCAGAGCAGACAGATGACATCGCATTATTGCGCTAGTTCCAACTTAACTACCTAGTATCGTGTGAGATAAACATTCCGTCTAACATATAGTATTCGCTTGTTCTAGTGTACATTTGCAGACGTGCAAACGTCAGCTGCCTAATTACGGATATATTACAGGAGATGCGATAACATCTATATTAGTAATAATATCACTGTGTGTTTAACATCCATGTTAAATACGCAGGTACATCCTCGTAATAAGGTCGATGTTTTCATGTTTGAATATAAAATGTGGATTGCATAAACCTCGAGAATAAGGGGCAGCTGATTCACCTAGTATAGAATAGAAGCAGAGTAGTTGCAACTATAGAAATGAACTGAAAGAACTGAACAAACCATGAATGGGAAAGCTTATAGAATGGATAAAATAATCTAGAATTGCTTAAATATGTCCCTAGGGAATTAAAAGAAAGCTTATTGTACCTGTATAACAAGTGCTGGGAAAGGAAAGAGGTACCTCAAGAATGAAAGGTAGCAAAAGTGATATCAATATTTAAGAAAGGTGAAAGAAGAGGGCTTGAAAATTACAAAGGGATTGGTTTGTAATGTGTTGCCTACAGTACCTATAGTAAGTGCGCGGTTAAATGAAATAACAGATGTAATGGTGCTAGAGGAACAAACAGGTTTTAGAAGAGACAATATTGACAATGTTTTAACTTGAAACAACTTATATAAAAAGAAGAGAACAAAATTAGATGCGAACTTACAATTAATTGACTATTTTAAAGCTTTTGACAAAGTATCATGGACGATACTGTGAGAAATTTTAAAAAGCAGAGGCATACCGCTACAACTATTTGAAGTAATAAAAGTATGTAAGGACGTATACTGATACGAAAATAAATATAAATGAAAGAGAATCAGTAATAGTGAATAGTGGTGGAAGGCAAGGTTGTCCTTTATCAACCGCACCTTTTTATTTGTGTTGTGACTTCACGGGTTCGTGAAATTAAAAGTCCAGGCTACAAACACCAAAAATTGTTCTTTATTTCCGTAGAGGCACACTTCCTACACCAGCAGTCAAAAATTACGTCACATACACAATACAACTTGCAAGGTCATCGACCACAAACAAAGTTCACTATCACAGCCGTTCACGCGCACGCGTACAGTTACCGACCGACTGACTTGACGAGCTGCGACTCCCTTATTTGTAGCTGACTCACACAAACAGTCCAGACGGCTATAACAAAGACGAACTCTCGAGAAATCTGTCTTCCTGCCCCAACCGTTTCGGCGAGCTTTTATCTACACACTGCACTGCCTGTCTCTTTGAACTAGTCGCCCGCGCCACCTTGATCAACAATGCCTTCGCGACAGCATATTGAAAAAATAGTAAGAATTTGGTCAAATAATTTTAAGGGAGGGATTTATGTTTCAAGAGTGGAACTGAAAACTATGTTTAACAGATGATCACAAACTAATGGCCACAAATGAAAATGACCTGCAGAAAATTCTGCACTGTTTAAATAAAATTGTTATTCAATATGGAATGAAAATACCAGCAAATAAATCGAAAGCTGTTGCTTTTAGAGGAATGAACCCAGTTATATGTAAATATAATGTTAGACAATATAATAATAGATCAGATATGAGGTCTGAAGTATTTAAGATATATCTGTAATAGGGAGAGACTGATGTAACAGAGAAATAAATAAATTTAACTATTGCGCCAGAACTTTAATTTCTTACAACTTCCATGTACAATTCCATTTCCGATTATTCAATAATTTTACAACTGTACACTGAACAATTTTTAAGAATGTTCTCCAGACTTGGCAATGCTTGCCAAGAAAAGACCTAGACCCAACTGACTCGCCCGGGAAGAGTACCAGCAAAGGTCTCCCGATAGAGACGGTGGCGCAATTACACACTAAACAAAAGACGAGCAAGTCGCTATCACCGACCCTATAGGAAAGTCAGACAATTACATGAAACGCAAGCCTCTTTGCCAATCGGCACACTATATAACAGGCACATTTAAAAAAAGCATAGTCAATTGTAGAAATCAATGGCATTACTACTACCGATCAGAAACTGGACATTAAGAAAAGGAAATAGTACTGGAATACAAACACCAGAGATGAAATTTATAAGAGCAATAACTGGTTACTATAAAAAGACGAAAAATGGAGTTAAGGTATTAAGAAAGAAATAAAAGTAGAAGAAATAAATCACATGTTTGCTAACAACAGAAATAAATGGGAAAAGCATATTCAAACATGAATAACAGAATTCCTAAAATAGCCATTAACTATAAACACCAATGCACAAGAAACTTGGGAAGACCAAAGTAAAGATGGGCAGAACAAATTGGAGCCAGAAAATGGTCCAAGCCGAAGTAGAAGAAGTATTAATCATCTAAAAATTTTTCATAAATAATTGTTTAAATATTTTATTTATATTATGTTTAAGAAATGAATATCAAGAGACACTGTCAAACAACCTTCTTAAAACCATTAAAGTCGTTTCTTAAAACGATTTTCTTAAAAGTGTGGAAAGAGAAGGAAGGATAACAAAGAAAGACGTCCGGTGCACGAAAATGTTCCAATGCTGTTAGTATCTTTTAGTGTGTCACTTTATATAATGTTCGTATAACTGTTTCACCATTCGTGTTGTACACCAGTCCCGGCTGTGCCAATCTCTTCTTGGTTTATATCAAAGTACAATAACACGAGTAATGATTGATAAACAAGGCGCTTAGCCATGGTGCGTAGCGTTAGGGGAGGGGAAGGGAGGAATTTAACCTCAGTGGAGCGATTGTCAACATCACCTCCTTGCTGTGTCCGTCGCTCATTGGTTTGATGTCTTCACTCTCGCATTCCGTTTCGGTAACCGGGGAGATGGCCAAAGGGTGGGTTACATGTATGTATGTATGTGTGTGTGTGTGTGTGTGTGTGTGTGTGTGTGTGTGTGTGTGTGAGTGAGTGAGTGAGTGAGTGAGTGAGTGAGTGAGTGTGTGTGTGTGTGTGCGCGCGCGCGCGCGTGCAATTTTAGGTCCTCCAACGTTAAGTCATATCTGACGATGAATTGAATAGGCAAAATGATGCTCAAATGAGCCCAGGTTCCATAGAGCTTAGAGTTACCCGACATGACTTCTTGAACGTGAGGCAGACACTCTACCACCACGATACCGGTGGGCATTGGGTTACATGAAACAGCTTTGTTGAACATATTGTGCTTTATACTATGGCTGCCATTTGAACTGAGCAAACTATATGAATAACAAAACCGAAAGTAATTGCTCTAATGACCAAGGATATAGCGCTGCAAGGGCTGGGGAACTATATGAATTTTATCCACGAACTGCTACAAACTGGTGGAAGAAATACCAATAACGGGGATACAGGACATGCAAGCCAGTCAGGGCAGTTTATTATAAACATAATTTGTTCAACAGGCACTAAATATCTACAACAATAAAGTCAACATATTATAATAATGCTCCATTTTACAGGTAGCTTAGAACATTGGGTATTCAGGCGATGTTGTTTTTTGTGTAATTTACGTCCTCCAACGTTAGGTCATATGGGACGATGAATGGAATGAGAGAAATGGTGCTCAAATGAGCCCAAGGTCCATAGAGCTTCAAGTTACCCGACATTCGTCTTTCAGGATAAGAGAAAACCCTGGAAAAACCGTATCCAGATAACTCACACGAACCGAAATTCGAACCCGGGACCTCTTGAACGTGAGGCAGACTCGGTACCATCTACGCTACCAAGGCGACTATTCACGTGATGAAAACATGCTTTTGTATGCTCGGTATATTTTGTATAGATAGAGCTTAAGTTATACTTAAATTATTTTGTAATGAAATAATTCGGAATGAGTATGTGCAATGTGGAGTTCAAGTTTATATACATAACAGATAAATCTGCCCCAACCTTCATTTCCTTACCCAGAAAACTGCACAAATCTGAGAAGGTTCATTATACAAAAAGTATAAGCCAGTTGCTCCTTTCCTCAATAAGGGGCGTAGTGCCATTTACCTACCATCCTAAACAGCTGTTCCGCATATCGGAAAGTTTCCGTGCACCGGACTGTACATAACGATTTTACCAGTTGAATATAGAGTCCTTTGACTAAGGTGCAGAACTAAAATTACTCTCCCCCCCCCCCCCAACAAAAAAAAACCTTTGACCTGAGAAAATGACGATAAGAATAACAAATTTGAAAATATAAATTAACCATGAGATGTACTCAAAAATTCATTTCTAAGATGAAATATAAATAGGTTGTTTTAGAATTAGTCTCCGGAGCGGGAATAAAGTCAAGTGTTGTTCATCCACCTGCATAACGATACCTGAGATAAGATAGACCTGCCGGGGCAACATCTTGGCAGCAAATAACGCACCCTCGCACTCACATCGCTACAAACATATTCGTCCAATACCAAATGTGATTGATACGCCAGATTTATTAGAAAATAGTGCAATCTTATTTGTATCAATAAAGTTATTAATAAAGTTCTAAGTTATTTGAAATTAATTTATTTGTCTGAAGATTCTATTCAATTGCTATGCTGTTTTCTGTAGCCTATCTTCTTTGTAAAATACAACTTTATATCATTCGCAAACAGGTGGGCACATAATGGTCTACCTCTTAACTTTATTGTCTAATGTACCATATTTTTAAGTTAAAAATTAATAGTTTCCACTAAGACAGTTAAGCTACGGAAGGTATGTCTGTATATTGTAATATCTCGACACACATTGCATTTCTTTCTCCTTTCTCTATCATTTGGACAACATATTTCAAAAACAAGTTAGTATTTAAGTTTAAAAAAATACGATAAAGGTTTTGCAAAAATCTATTTACAAGGAAATATTATCTTCGATTTCTATTTCTTCAAAATTCTCTAACGAATGTCATTCAAATATTTGTATCTTTTGTATAGTACGATATCTGCGTAGTTAGCAAATATCGCAACTAATTGACAAATCCTTACTGAAAAGTGCATACATAATGAATACCTTTTGTGACATACACTGTTTACAAGATATATGATGTTATAATAATTATATATTGTATATCATTATAATATATAATATACGAGAGCTGTTCAATAAAGAATCATCATAATATTTTACGGTCATAATTTTTCGCACTAAAATTCAATCTTATTGTATTCTGATAGCTTAATGTGAAACAAACACGCCGTAATAGTTTTATTGTTGATACTCCTGGTTCTCGCCTGTGAGAACCAGGCAAGTTCAGACATGTTCGGTATCGCCTACCGCTGTAATGGAGGTAACATGCAGTTAAAGTTGATGTTAGAGGAAGTTTCTTTCAAATGTAATCACTGCTGATGAAGCTTGACTACATCATTTTGATCCTGAGAGCAAACAGCAAAACTGTAAAGGCAAAAATAGTTGCTTCTTCCGGGAAAATTATGATCATCTCATTCTTTGATATTCATGGAATGGTTTATCAACATGTTGTACCTGAACACACATCAGTAACTAGACAATACTACAGGGATGTCCTGAAAACATTGCAAGTCCATATCAGGCGCAAAATACCACATTTCCGTGAAGCAGGCTGGATGCTACACCACGATAGTGCGCGGGTGCATATTGCCAATGTTGTTGCTGAATATCTTGCAAAACTCAACGTGAAATACATCCCTCAACCTCCCTATAGTGCGGATTTAGCCCCATGTGACTTTTCTATTCTCTAACTTGAAGAAATGCCTTCGTGGGAGGTATTATCCATCATCAGAAGCAGTGGTGAAAGCTGAAGAGGCGATTTTGAAGGAACTCTCAAAAATGGTTTCCAACATGTCTTTGAAGACTTGCAGAAACGTTTGGATAAGTGCATCGCATTCAGGGGAGACCATTTTGAGAAGGAGCATTAAAATTATTAGGATGAGTAAGGGCACATTGTCAAAAAATTGTGAACATACTATATTGAACAGCCCTAGTGTAATACACTCCTGGAAATGGAAATAAGAACACATTGACGCCGGTGTATCAGACCCATCGTACTTGCTCCGGACACTGCGAGGGGGTTCTACAAGCAATGATCACACGCACGGCACAGCGGACACACCAGGAACTGCGGTGTTGGCCGTCGAATGGCGTTAGCTGCGCAGCGTTTGGGCACCACCGCCGTCAGTGTCAGCCAGTTCGCCGTGGCATACGGAGCTCCATCGCAGTCTTTAACACTGGTAGCATGCCGCGACAGCGTGGACGTGAACCGTATGTGCAGTTGACGGAGTTTGAGCGAGGGCGTATAGTGGGCATGCGGGAGGCTGGGTGAACGCACCGCCGAATTGCTCAACACGTGGGGCGTGAGGTCTCCACAGTACATCGATGTTGTCGCCAGTGGTCGGCGGAAGGTGCACGTGCCTGTCGACCTACGACCGAACCGCAGCGACGCACGGATGTACGCCAAGACCGTCGGGTCCTACGCAGTGCCGTAGGGGACCGCACCGCCACTTCCCAGCAAATTAGGGACACTGCTGCTCCTGGGGTATCGGCGAGGACCATTCGCAACCGTCTCCATGAAGCTGGGCTACGGTCCCGCGCACCGTTAGGCCGTCTTCCGCTCACGCCCAGACATCGTGCAGCCCGCCTCCAGTGGTGTCGCGACAGGCGTGAATGAAGGGACGAATGGAGACGTGTCGTCTTCAGTGGTGAGAGTCGCTTCTGCCTTGGTGCCAATGATGGTCGTATGCGTGTTTGGCGCCGTGCAGGTGAGCGCCACAATCAGGACTGCATACGACTGAGGCACACAGGGCCAACACACGGCATCATGGTGTGGGGAGCGATCTCCTACATTGGCCGTACACCTCTGGTGATCGTCGAGGGGACACTGAATAGTGCACGGTACATCCAAACCGTCATCGAACCCATCATTCTACCATTCCTAGACCGGCAAGGGAACTTGCTGTTCCAATAGGACAATGCACGTCCGCATGTATCCCGTGCCACCCAACGTGCTCTAGAAGGTGTAAGTCAACTACCCTGGCCAGCAAGTTCTCCGGATCTGTCCCCCATTGAGCATGTTTGGGACTGGTAGAAACGTCGTCTCACGCGGTCTGCACGTCCAGCACGAATGCTGGTCCAACTGAGGCGCCAGCTTGAAATAGCATGGCAAGCCGTTCCACAGGACTACATCCAGCATCTCTACGATCGTCTCCATGGGAGAATAGAAGCCTGCATTGCTGCGAAAGGTGGATATACATGGTACTAGTGCCGACATTGTGCATGCTCTGTTGCCTGTGTCTATGTGCCTATGGTTCTGTCAGTGTGATCATGTGATGTATCTGACCCCAGGAATGTGTCAATAAAGTTTCCCCTTCCTGGGACAATGAATTCACGGTGTTCTTATTTCAATTTCCAGGAGTGTATTATATTATTAATAAATTTGAATAATAAATAATATCTCTTCGCAAATAGATTTTGGTAGATACATTGAGCCTCAATGGGTGTGTATAACTAACAATAATACCACCACCACCCCCACCCCCACCCCCACCCCCACCACCACCACCACCACCACCACTAATACTACTAATAATAATACTAATACTACTAATAATAATACTAATACTACTAATAACAATACTAATACTACTAATTACAAATACTAATACTACTAATACTACTAATACTAACGCTAATACTTACACTAACGCTAATACTAACACTAACACTAACAACAACAACAACAACAACAACAACAACAACAGTAATAATAATAATAGTAGTAATAATAATAACAATAATAATAACAATAATAATAACAATAATAATAACAATAATAATAACAATAATAATAACAATAATAATAACAATAATAATAACAATAATAATAACAATAATAATAACAATAATAATAACAATAATAATAACAATAATAATAACAATAATAATAACAATAATAATAACAATAATAATAACAATAATAATAACAATAATAATAACAATAATAATAACAATAATAATAACAATAATAATAACAATAATAATAACAATAATAATAACAATAATAATAACAATAATAATAACAATAACAATAACAATAACAATAACAATAACAATAACAATAACAATAACAATAACAATAACAATAACAATAACAATAACAATAACAATAACAATAACAATAACAATAACAATAACAATAACAATAACAATAACAATAACAATAACAATAACAATAACAATAACAATAACAATAACAATAACAATAACAATAACAATAACAATAACAATAACAATAACAATAACAATAACAATAACAATAATAATAATAATAATAATAATAATAATAATAATAATAATAATAATAATAATAATAATAATAATAATAATAATAATAATAATAATAATAATAATAATAATAATAATAATAATAATAATAATAATAATAATAATAATAATAATAATAATAATAATAATAATAATAATAATAATAATAATAATAATAATAATAATAATAATAATAATAATAATAATAATAATAATAATAATAATAATAATAATAATAATAATAATAATACCTTAGAATTTTCATATATAAAATGCAAAAGTTAATAAATGATACTTCCCGTTTTGTACAAACTATGATATTGTTGCCGATATTGTCAGATAGAATACAGACAGTTGTCGTTCGGTTCGCGATTTGCATGTTATATCCTGTGCTGGTGTCTATACATCGCCATCTATGCCACGAAGTGGCTAATTCCCTATTTGTGGCCGTCCAGCACCAATTAATTCATCATGGCCTCCGTAGTGTAAAACTCCGTCCAGATGTCCTTCTTTCGCTGAGTACTTTGTTCCAAAGGGGAATGGAGAGCAGATGAAGCTGCATTCGAGTTCTATTGAGAATCTCTGTTGTGCGAGTACGTGCACCAATCTAAAGAGATTGTGTTCAGACATTGTCAAGTGAGCGAACTAAGTGAAGTCTCTTGGGGAGCTGGTCCTAGGTTAAAAAGTACGTGCGAGCTATAAGGTATGAAGATAGTCATCGGAATTTTGAAGGAAAGCGTTATAGGTTTTTTCATAGTTTGAATGACTGCGTGGCTGCTCTTGTTTGATATATACGTCCTGAATGATTTTGTTGTAGACTATAAGGTCAATCCAAGATACTTAAAATGGTTTACCCTTCCAGGAGTATCTTGTTCAATAATTATTTTATCTTTCTGGGTTATTTTCATTCCTTTCATAAGTATAGTTTATGTTAGAAATGTCAAGGTCAAGTGTGGAGGTAAGCATTTACTTATTCTACGTTTCATATTTGAGCTTTCTTACAATATGCATTAAGAGACACTTTATTACAAATATTTGAATC
Source organism: Mantis religiosa (assembly GCA_030765055.1). Classification (NCBI taxonomy): domain Eukaryota; kingdom Metazoa; phylum Arthropoda; class Insecta; order Mantodea; family Mantidae; genus Mantis; species Mantis religiosa. The sequence goes on from CM060949.1 coordinate 53,171,147, forward strand.
AATTGCTTCAATATTCTGCCAATAGAAACTTCCATATCGACGGTTTTGCTAGAATAGAACTTTCTCCTTCTGAGGAATGCGATTGAAATAACCAGGGGCGGCTGCTGCTTAGGAGCAGAAGAGAACGTGAACCCCCAATATTTGTCTTTTAGAAGCCCTTTTCCCCTTTTCGTTCGTCATTTGTATTTACGGCGCTCATCGCTTAATGTGTAGTAAGTAGACGGCGATAGCATGCGTGTGGTAACCTTGTATGTAGCACACTTCTCTTGTACAAGCACATCATATAACGCTTAAAGCTCTGCGCATGCGTAGACGACAAATGCTATAGACAGGCATTGGTTGGGTACGCTCAGATCAGAGTACACACACGCGCGCGCACACGCACACGCACACGCGCGCGCACACACACACGCACACACACACACACACACGACTGGGCATTGAAGATCTGAATGTCAGACCTTCGGTCTCAAGCCAGATCAGGGCTGGGCCCTGTACTGGCAGTGGAGTGTTTTGTAAGCAAGGATAATATGTGGCAGAAGATGAGGTTGTAGTTATATATAAGTCATCTTAAGTATTATTTTATGTGCCTTGAAGCAGTCTCGGGCGTTTGTAGCGCTCTCCATGATCGACGTCGTAGTCAGCTAGACCGCGGATGACGCAGTTGAAGTTGTGGGAGAGATTTTGATAGAAGGAACGTGAAAGGGTATGGATGTAGTCTTGTTATTGTGGGGATACTTAGGTCACGTCGGATAACTAGATTGGGAATGTACCAAGGGGAGTCTGTGGCAATGTGGAGGAATCGGGATTGTAGAATTTCAAGGCGGTGTAGGTGAGACTTGGGTGCTACTCCCCATATTTCACTGGCGTATGTGATGGCTGGCCGGAGTACTTGCTTATACAGGAGCAGTTTTGTAGTCAGAGAAATGACTGATCGTCGGTTATAGAGAGGGTATAGCATACCCATTCTTTTGCTAACTTTGTTAGCCTCATATGTAATGTGGTCTCTTCACGTCAATTTGATGTCATGTGGAACACCAAGATACTTAACGTAAATTTTCCATTGGACGTCCTCACCAGCTAGACGAATTGCTGGAAGATCTGCTATTCGTCGTCGAGAGAAGGTGATGGCCTGGCTCTTCTGTGGGTGACGCGTAGGTGCCAAAGTTCGAACCAGGTGGTAAGGAGATCAGCATATTGTTGAATCCTGCGAATACACATGTTGAGCTCTGATGATATGGAGGTGACAGCTGTATCGTCAGCAAAAGGATACAGCAAAGCAGCGTGGCAGGGTGAGTGAGTGAGTGTGTAGTGTTTTAGGGCCCGTCGACAACAAGGTCATTTGGGGATGGTAGGGTGTTGAGGTATAGATGGAAGAGAGTGGGTGCCAGGACGCTACCTTGGGGAACGCCAGCTCTAATAGGATGGGATGAGGATAAGATTCCGTCATGAGAGACAGCAAAGGTTCTGTCAGTGTGGTACGAGTGAATGAGATGTATTAAGTAGGAAGGGGTTTGGTAGGTAACGAGACGGCGGAGTAAGCCTTCATGCCATACGCTGTCGAATGCTCTGGTGATATACAGGAGTAGTGCTGAAACGAATTGCTTCCTGTTAAAGGCTGTGTAAGCTTCATCAACCAGACGAATTAGTTGGTGTTGAGTGCAATGTTGAGAGCGAAAGCCTAATTGCTCCGCTCTCACAATATTGTGTTGATTCAGGATAGTCCTTAGTCGACTTACAATAAGCTTTTCCATTAGTTTACTTAGTGTTGGAGGCAAACTGATGGGTCTGTAGCTCTCCGGGAACGTTCTGTCTTTCCCAGGTTTGCAGATAGCGTTGGCCTTTGCGTGTTTCCAGGCCTTTGGGAAGTACAGATCAGAGTACAGCTTCGATGTGCACGTTAATTCACATTGGCAACGCCGGAAGAGTTCTTGGCCATCTCTGGGAAGTGCTACTATCTATAGAGTTTAACTGCAACTATCTGCAAATACAACTCCCAGCGCTCTCAGGCTTTGCTTTGTTGCTTTATAAGTTGCTTTGAATACAGCGTGTTTTTACAGTCCAGTTTCTAAACAGATGTTTTGTTTTAAACACTGCGATAAACTTGGAATTGGTAGAAAATGAGCAGATGAGACAATTGTGAGTTTCTTAGTACCTCAAATACAACTAGTGCTTTAGTGCAAAACAATTGCTCTTGTTGTGTGCATAGACCAATCGCGAGGTTTTTGTAATCTTTGTGTCTGTTGAACTTCTCTCGAGAGGCAGTTACGAACTAGATGGATTCCATTTTAGGAAATAAAATAGATAAAGTGACTTGCGAAGAAAAAAAAAAGATAATACAGCGACTAGGACGTCCGCAGCCCAAGTTGACAGTTAAGCGTGTTACAGAAATCAGAAGCGGGACTACAGGCCCAAATTTAACAATGTATACACAAACTGTAAGTGGCTACGCGGCTGCAGTATTAGAAATGTCCTTTTTAGTTTTCCATGCCTTCTGTTTAGCTCTGAAGTGCGTTAAGTTAACCACTGGCGTGACAGTCCTAACAGGACCAAGGCTTACCAAACCGACTGCCGCCTCACGCCCACTTGCACACGGCAGATGTGGGCGATCATCCAACCGATACGGGGAGGATATGTGTTCAGCATCTCGGCATCCCCCAGCTGGAACGTTGGTTTCCGAGGCCAGGGTCACTTACCTATCGTAAGCTCCTCACATTCCTCACGATGCTGAGTGGGCACTGGGACTGAAAATCCACACCCCATGGGTGGGATCGAACCCGGTACGCTTTCCATGGCCAGGGATCAAGACAAGCTGCCTTAGTCTGCTACACCACGGCGCAGGACTAGCTCTGAAGTGAGTAATTGGACAAAAGTAGCATGTGCTGACTTGTTACATCTTAGTGAAAAGATAAAGAAGCACGGGAATGCACTTTGAAGTAAAAATGCATGTTTTCAGTTCGCCATGTTTGGTCGTTGCTTTACTGTGTCAGTAAAGCGATACAGTAAGCAATGCAATAGGCTAATAGATTGTATAAAATTTTTTGGGCCGTTTGAGTTAGCACTCATTGGTAGCAGTGGTGGTGCAGTAGCGGATATTGCTAGTGTGCGTTTCAAATGTAGGTCTTGTGAACACCGACATTTTTATTCAACGATCCGCCACTGCAAATAACAAAATATAAGAAGCGAGGAAACTGCAGAAGCCTCAGGTGAACTGCTTTTTTAAGATGAATGGACATACATTTACATAGCAAAAATTTGTAAACCTGACACTATCGTTCTTACGGCTCTACAAGCACTCGACACTGATGATATGTCGAATGAAATTATTCTTAAGAAATGAATTGTGAGAAGAGACATTTCAGATTTGAATCTTATTTACCTGAACGGCAGTTGTCAGTTATGAGAACTGACAGGAGAAAAATCTCAAGTATGGTTCAATGATCCTGGCAGTGTTTGCACTACCAACCACACCAATACGAGCCTCAAATTTTACCGAGGAACAACCTTGCTTGGTATTATTAATACATGATTTGTTTGTTACAAAGCGCTGGTGTGCTATATGTGCTCAAATACCCATTAAGTCATTGGGAGGAAACATAGCAAAAGGAGACAGAGAGAAACTTAGCTTTAATGGATTCTCATTGATAGCCAACTGATTGAGAGACAAGGAGATAACGGTAACACAAAGGAAGGCAGAGTGAGAGCAAGGTAATAGACCGCCTTGTAGCTCAATATGAGCTGCTTGCATTATACTCGCATGCCTTGGGTAACACAGAACAGAAGCGGAGCTAATCCCCAACAGTGAACTTAAAACTAATTTGCAGGATATCTTTATCTTAAGTGACAAGTGGTGTGTTTGCAATACATGATGTACCAATTCCCTTCACAAGAGAGATGAATTTTCGAACAAGCTTGTATACGATATTTGAAGTTGCTTCGTCTATCTATGACAGGGGTCACCAAGTGGATCGACTTTGTGCTAGAGCAAATGACGTAGCATTGTGCACTGCCACGAGTGCCGTGCGACTTCAGTTTGAGACAAGACGTGGAATTGGAGAGCAGTGTTTTCTCGTCTCTTGCTGTTTGTTTTCGTAAACATAATGTCAGTTGTAGAATGTAATGTGACACGTAGGACATCTACTCCTACATTTATGCCTTAATGGGAAGAGTGTTTCTTTGGAAATTAATTGTTCTTTCACACTAGCCGTGTGTAGGACGCACTATGAAAGGGTAGAGCCAGACTGAAAAATTTAATGCCATAGCCGGGATTTGAACCACGGATCTTCTGGTTTCCGTGCAGCCGCTCTAACCATTTGAGTTACTATGGCCAACATGCCAACATGACATTAAATTTTCCAACTGACTCGTGTTTCTCCCGGAAAACCACTAGGAGTTCTCATAAACACATGAGACAGCTACCATAATGGCGACTTACTATGCAGTAAGTACTTTGAGTGGATTTGAGTAGTACTTACAGCATAGTAAATCGCCATTAAGGTAGTTGCCTCACGTGTTTATGAGGACTCCTAGTGGTTTACCGGGAAAAGCACGAGTCAGTTGGAGTATTTAATGTCATGTTGGCACGTTGGCCATAGTAGCTCAAATGGTTAGAGCAGCTGGGCGGAAACCAGAAAATCCGTGGTTCAAATCCCGGCTATGGCATTGAATTTTTCAGTCTGGTTATACCCTTTCAGAGTGTTTCTTTATTAAAGTAAGTGATATTATCAGAGCATTTAAAATGAAACTATCCTTATGGAAACGGCAGTTAACCTCAAAGAACTTGGCACACTTCCCAAAGATCTGACCAGTTCAGCAGTTTGTTCAGTCATGGACTTGCAAGAATATGTTCAAATATTAAGACAGTTGATTCAAGAATTTCATAAAAGGTTTCAAGACGTGGTGCCATTAGAGCCAATTTTCCAAATATTTGCTGAGCCTTACTCTACAGATGTTGATAATGTTCCATCTGAATTACAACTTGAACTTATCGATTTGCAATGCAATCATGAAATAAAAAATAAATTCCAAAATACAATTAGTTTGAGTGATTTCTATTCACATTTTCCAAGAAATCATTTCCTCGACTACATAATAATGCCGCTCGTGTTCGCTGTATGTTGGGATATATATAACAATTCTTTTCACTAATGAAATTAAACAAAAACCTCTGCAGAATTCAATTGTCGGATCAGAACTTAAAATGTCAACTTAGACTAGCTTCTGCAAAGCATTGATACCTAATTTGAAAAACTAGTGTCAAAAGAGACAACAAAAATCTAGAAAACTAGGTTCCACTTCTGAGTAATATGTTGTGCTTATTGCTTATCTTCAAGCTGTTAATACTGTTGTATTGTACGTAGACTGTCGATAATTTTCATTTTGTTTAAACTTTCAATTTATTATTCATTTGTTTTTTATTAAAATAAAGGTACATAGTTGAATCGTAATGAAAGAAACAATTAAACCAACTTAATAACAATAATATCCTTCATATTACAATTCGATTATTATTTTTGCATAGTCAATTGTGCATTTAAATTGCAAGATCGGCATTCTGCCACTGCTATGAAGGCTACGGAAGGCACGGTAGACTATTCCGACGTGCAATCCGTAAACTTGCACGACATACTGTGCACACTGTGCATTGAGATGATGGCCACTGATCTATCACATCATTAGAGATGAATAACACCACCTCAATGCGTGTATAAGCATTGAAAGCTTAACTAATATAAAACTTATTAACAGGGCTGGGAAGTTCATACCGCTCGCCGTTCCCTATGCAGGTTGCGACCGACCTTCTCCCGCCATACAAACAAGTCATGGATAAGAAACCCACGGCGGAGAGCTAATGAAACCGGTTGCCCAGAGAAATAAAAGGACTTATGAAACATTTGCAAATGCACATCTATTTAGATCATTATCTACAGCATACATATTCTTATATAGTACATATGCGTCTGATCTCATTATTTAAATAGGCACATTGTGGCAACACCCAAGCAATTATAACGCGAATTGTAACATTTCCTGATCGAATGTAAAATAATATCCAAATAATAAAGTTAATTTCTTAAATATCTGAAGACTATAACTAGACAAAATGCAAAGCAGGAATTTTACTACATATCTACATCATTTCATTTAGGCCGTATTACTAAAACAATAGTGTACTTCTGAAGCCCTTCAAATGAAAAACTCATTCTATGTCCCGTAAAACAAGATTTACTCGATTGTAAGTCTGTTGCAAATTCGTTACTTATTTCAGCTAATTTAGTTTCTCGATCTGGCTTCTCTTTTTTCCATGTATGCTAAAGTATCCAACTGAAATGTAAGTAATGAAGTAAATAAGGATATGGTATAAGTACACTTCTAGAAAACATACAATGGTTGTACAGCAAATTTAGTTGCTCATCTTTGAAGCACAATAAAGATGTTATTCGAATGTCTTCTTTCCTATCAACGTGCTCTGTGTGATGCGGTTATACCTGTTTTGCAGTAATGAGTTGCATTCTACGATGAACCTCGCCTTTGCTATTAGCACGCCTGGCCGCTCTTACACAGCTCAAGGAACTTCCTTGCTTCCTAGCTCTGCTTATTAAGGATGTATAAAATCCATTCAGAACAAACCAGGATTTTATGGGTTAATCGCAGACTGGTGTTCTATGTTTTAATTAAAGCTGAAAATTTGAATTTAATATCAATTTAAAATATAATTTTTGGATTATACTATTTCATAGCCATCTTGAGTCAAAATTAAAGAGTGTGTTTTAATGTAACTTTTGGCCTTGAGTTTGGCATTTTCTCGAAAATACTATTGTTGCATCTTGTAAATACTTGAGCTTTGTTCACTCGCTAAGTTTCTAAGAGTACGACCCGCATTGGCCACACCTGTGGACTCCTGACGTCAGCTTGTTTATGTTTGTAAGAAAATACAAAACCTCCTGTACCAATCTATATAGCTCAGGAATCATATTCCAGCACTATATTAAATGTTTCTTTTCGCACCTCTTATCAACTGACCTATGTTCATAGACTAATGTGTAACTGAACTTGTGCTGAAATACCCAGTGGTATTCGTATATATATTAGCTAAAACAAAAAGATTTACTGCAAACCTTTTGACATCAAACCATCACAAGGATATTCAGTCTGGGGCTGAAATTGTAACTTCTAGGTATAATTTTGTAAAATTTCTTTCTCTACTGTCACAATTATAATTACAAAAACTGATATTAAATTATTCGTGCTCATATTTAGGAAAGCTATTGAGTCCTGCTATTTCAAAATAAGCGAAGTATATATGATATTATAAGTTAGCTTAGACCCATGTAAATACATAAACTGTTTCTAAAAAAGCCCCCAGAGAGTATTCAGTCATTTTACAGGAAGTTTTATGTTTCCTTAAAAGGAAACATAAGGTTATATGTAAATAAAGCAAATGGTTACCTTATAAATAAATGTATTACTTGCCAATAAACTGAACGTTTGATTTACAGTGAATTTCTACTTTGAATGTGCTTAGCAAAATTATCTTTTGTATAATAATTTCAATCATTCAATTACGGGCGTCTATAACACGATATCCTTGATCCTCAGCGAGTCATACTGGGCCAAGTAGGACTTGTGTGTACTTACTATTCATCATTCATCAGCACGACCTTGTTCCTGCAACCTCCTCTAAATAGTGCATTATCACCACCACCAGATTCCATGACAAAAGAACTTGCGTTACTTACAGCTAGATGAAGTCTTGAATCGGAGGAAGTTTTACTCAGCCGAGAATCAAGCCTAGTCCCTCACCTTCATTTGTTGCTCAATGCAAAGTTGCCTGGTTCTCACTCAAAACAAACTCTCCCTATCCACCTGGTCCCTGATCGGCATGTCGGAGGTTATGCGACATGTGACACAACGTAAGACTGGCTTTTACATCACATCGCTGGATCACTGAAAGCCATATCCACTTAGTTATATAATGAAGGAATGTAGTAGTACTGTGACAGGGAGATACATACTTGGCTCAGTATAATCATTCCTTTTGAAGCATACCTTCAAGGTTAACTGAAATGTTTGGATAATGTGTATCTGTCGGAATTTAAAACAGTAAGAAATAAGGCTAGCCATTTGAACTGTGCACTACAGATAAAGAACTTTTGGCAGAATTAAATAAAGAAAACTGTGATTATATATAGTTTTCCTTTAGGTTCAGTGGCTCAGTTCTTTGGATCAATTGATGCCAACGTTGCAGGATTCAAGTCCGGCTCAGATTTGTACCGACTGGGCCTCACACTTCACACGTAACGCTGGTTAAACTGGTATATGTTGGTTTGGGCCTACAGCACTTACAGAAGTAACAGAGGTCTAGGTTACGGGAACGGCAGACCATGAACTCACTCACAGTGGCCCCATTTAACAATACAAGCTTTAGTTCAATACTGTAAAATTTTACAAATAACTGAATATTCAACAATGTGTTCCCTTAAAGCAACACAAGACAACAAAAAGCACCACAATCATTAACAAAGCTACTCTTGAAAACACAAACAATTTTGCTGGAATAAGAATTTAACCAAGTTAACTAAAACCCCAGAAAAACATTTAACAGCAATGCAAGCAAGGAGTCACGCCTATAAGGCCAGAACTTGAAAACACAATAACCTCTGGTCCCGGAACTCACAGAATTTAGCCCGTTTAAATCCCAAGCAAAGCTCCAGAAAAGGCGATCAGAAAGACCACTAAGACAAAATTATTAAAGCCAACAGACGAGACTGGAGCACTTACCCAAGAACATAATTCGTCCGACACAAAACACAGACTGTCTTCCCAAACTGAAGCAGTCCCGTTAGGAAAACATTCGGAAACCCGCAGCGCTCAATGAGAGAAGCGGCGGGATTCCGAAGCAATCCTACGCGTAAACAAATTTGAATCGGAAAGACAAGGAAATGAGTGCTGGAAAAAGAAAGAAAACGTCACAGATTGTGGCTTCTTTATTTTAAAAAAAAAAAGATATTATATAAGTGAATGGAGGTATGTTAGTTTCGCAAAAGCTCTAGAACGGCTAAATGTATTTGCCTAATTTTGGTTTTGAAATATTTATATAAATCCAAGGAAGGTTTAAAAGGTGAGAAAAAATCAAGTGATATTGCACCGGTTCATTAACGAAATATAAAAGTACACACGTGAAATTTTACAGAACACATACACCTTCTTTTATTTTAGACAACCAAAGCATTACAAAGTATAAAGATATTCCACTCCTTGCCAAAATCTTCATATTTTATTAAATAACGTTTGTCGTTTGTTATTAAGACTGAATTTCTTTGTACCATGGTGATATACGTTTCGAAGATTAGACACAAAATTAATTTCTGAACGCACTATAACACTGTAAATATTTGACCACGGACAATTGTATTCAAATATTGGTGCATCCTTGCATACCTTCTTTATAATTTGTGTTTGTGAATCCGTGAATGTGAACTGAATTGATACAAAATTAATTGAACTCCTTTGTCATTCCAATGACTCCAGTGAATTTTCCTTTTGATTTTAAACGCCTACAATTTTCAGTGCGTTTGACCTTTGCGATGACCATAAATAAATCGCAAGTGAAGTCTTTGAAAGTTTAAGAAATCATCTTTGAGCTCCCCTGCTTCTCTCATGGACAATGTACACTTTGCTTGTTCGCGCATCGGAAAATTATCTTCTTCATATGTTTACGCACCAAAATATATATTTATCAGAGAGCTTTAAATTGATTAACTTAACTGTAACTCTGTTGTATTTAAACTTCAGTCCCAACTGCAGAATAAATAACTAACTACTCCGAATTTATTTTATTTACATAGGCAAGTTCAGAAACTTTTATTGGTGGTACGAAGTTCGCCGGATCAGCTAGTTTATCGATACATTCATATTTAGGTAATGGTAATTACATTTTTGTTTTAATTAGTGTAGTGAGGATTTGCATTCTTTGGGCGGAAAGGCTAGTGTCCAGGCGCAACATAAAGGTCTATAGTGTATTTGATATGTCAAAACAAAACTTTTATTTTTACTTCAATTACCAGGGTAAGGAACCTAAAATCGATAATGTAAGGCTGCGTGGAACCGTTAAGGCCAGAAGTGATTAACTTTCAACATTCCTTTCTCAGGAAACCGAACCATTCACCCCCTCCCCTTGTACCATATTTCCAGGATTCTTCTTAATTATACAGCCTAGCGTTCAATTTTGAGTGACTTTTAAACACAAAATTCCAGACTGGAGTCTTTGGAGGCATGGTGGAACCTCCGGCTGGCACCATTTTGCAATAAAGCTTCTGACCAGCATCTAGATATTACCAACCTATCTGCAAGAGACAATATGATATTACAAGGTATTTATTTGGGAACAGAATAAGCATGGTTGTGCGCGCCCATATCCCCATAGTTTCTCCGTTGTTGGTATGGTCTCGTTGAATACTTCATATGACGTCTCTGGCCAATAGTTGGAACACCTTTAAAGTTATGGACGTTACCTCGCCCAATGATATATCTCGGAGAGGCAGCTAGAAGATATTTGGTGCAGTAACCCTGTACGTCTTGGCCCCGCCCAACTCAGGCTATTATAAGGCCTGCTCCCTCGCTCCCTTGTTAGATCATTGGGAGATTACGACCCCACTAGAGGCCGATTCAGGCAATTCCGGGAACCCCGCATGGCTTGACGGCACCCTAGATAACCCAGGAGCTAATCCTAACAGCAGCTAAAGCTGAACTTCGTATAATTCTTCTAAGCTTTTTGGCATCGAAATTTTTCTTAACCTAAAGCAAATTTTAAAAATAGAACACCAGGTTGCATAAGGCTTTCCATCCATTCTTACAACCCGAGGTATATAAAATTTGTGGTACCTCGAAAGAAATACTAACTAAAAACCCACAAACCCTCCGACAATATCCTGAAAAAAAAAAACTATATGCGGTAAAATCCTTAAAGGATGGGCACGCAGCAAAAGCCTTCTGGTACAGCTAGCCAGCACCTCGGTCGGTCGGTCGGTCGGTCGGTCAAGAGGTGAGTTCGCCCTGTACGGGCAGGCAGTCACGACGGGAGTTCGCCCGGTACAGGAATCACAGCTGGGAGTCAGTGACAAAGTGACTGGGATATGAGAGTCTACGACGCAAAGCCATACTATAGAGAGGGAGTTACTCCGGAAGTAACATTGGTACCAGGAAGGTTCCAGACGTCGGAAGCCCCTACCGCTTCATCCGTGTTAATATAAGAGCAGGGTGAGGAAGTTCCAGACTATTTAGTTCAGACATTTATTTGAGTTTGACTCGCGTTTTATTGAGAGGGGTTTTGTGAACTACGTTTAACAAAATAATCACTTCATGTTTCTTCTGAGCCGTTGGTAAAGGTGGACTGAAGCTTCATTGGTATCCATACCATAGATGATTGTCTAAATAATCAAAAGGGTTCTGTTTTACTCAGTATATTATGTATATAGGATTTTAATGTTAGTAAAGGCTCTGATATTCTTAAACCAAGTGCTGATTCACTAATGTTTGAGTGCTTTCTTTTTTTCTTTTTTTTTCCATTTTGTAATTTACGTCCTCCAACATTAAGTCATATCGGACGATGAGTGGAATGAATGAAATGATGCTCAAATGAGACCGGCGTCCAGAGAGCTTAGAGTTACCCAACATTCGTCTATAACGCTAAGGGGATCCCCGGAAAAAACCTTATCCAGGTAACTCACCCTGACCGAGATTCGAACTCGGGACCTCTTGAACGTGAGGCAGAAATGCTACCATCCACGCTACGGAGGCGGGCAAGGTTTTTCTTTTTTTACTTTTTTTTACTTTATATGATTATAGAATTATTACGATTGTCACGTCAGGAACGATCAATAGAACTCTTTTTTCAATTATTTGCATCTTTGTGCTTTATGTGGTATATACGAGGGCTTTATTTTATCAATAAAGAATGATCATAATTTTACGGTCATAATTTTTCGCACTTAAATCCAATCTTAATATATTCTGTTAGCTTAATGTGAAAGAAACACGCCGTAGTAGTTTCATTGTTGGTACTCCTGGTTCCCGCCTGTGGGAACCAGGCATGTTCAGACATGTTCAGTATCGCCTAGCGCTCTAATGGGGGCAACGTGCACTTAAGTTGATGTTAGAGGAAGATCCGGAATTTCTTTCAAACGTAATCGCTGGTGATGAAACTTGGCTACATCATTTTGATCCTGAGAGAATATAGCAAAGCTCAGTGTAGAAATCTCCTTCGTCACCAACCCCCAAAAAGCAAAAGTGGTTGCTTCTGCGGGGAAAGTTATGGTCATCTCATTGATATTCATGGAATGGTTTATCAGCATGTTGTACCTGCACACACATCAGTAACTGGACAATACTACAGGGATATCCTGAAAACATTGCAAGTCCATATTAGGCGGATAAGGCCAAATTTCCGTGAAGCAGACTGGATGCTGCACCAAGATAATGTGCGGCCGCATACTGCCAATGTTGTTGCTGAATATCTTGCAATAATCAATGTTATGTGCATCCCTCACCCTCACTATAGTCCGGATTTAGCCCCATTTGAGTGTTTTCTATTCCCTAGCTTGAAGAAACGCCTTCGGCCTTCGTGGGAGGCATTACCCATCATCAGAAGCAGTGGTGAAGGCTGCGGAGGCGATTTTGAAGGATCTCTCAAAATGGTTTCCAGCATCCTTTGAAGACTGGGAGAAACGCTGGGACAAGTGTATCGTATTCAGGGTGGACTATTTTGAGAAGGACCATCAAAATTAATTAGACGGATGAGTAAAGTTACGTTGTCATAGAAAATGTGATCTTTCTTTACTGAACAGCCCTCGTGCAACTCTTTAGCTTTAAATATATTCAAGAAAGCTTAACATGTGTATATGACTGCAAGCCAAATTCTCCCCACCTATCCTCGATCCAGTACGTTTCCTCAATGGTGCCAGGTTACTTATATATGCAAGTACTGGGGGCGGAGGTTATTGAACGAATTGAGCGAGCCGCATAGTGAGTTGTTATGCTCTGTAAGCTATAAAGTAAAGTCTAGGCACAACCTTTATGGAAGAACTTCTACCATATAATTTTCCATTCCATAGTCTCTTTCTCTTCAACCCTGGGTTTAATTTGAGCTGTACTGGGCAACTGATATTGATTCCGCATTGACTTGAAAACTGCTGTCATCATTGGTGTCCAGCAGACGTCTAAGATTGTTAACAATGGATTTAAATCCGGGATATACCCTCTGAGGGTTATCAATCTGTTCATGCTAGAAATTCCCATCTATAGATGAACCATTTCCATACAGGAATTAGATTGCAGATTTCCCCATTTCGAAACGAAATGCATGGCCTTATTGGGGAAAATATTAAAGCACGAAAAGCATCGAGACGTTTCTGTGCACACGACTACATTGGTATAGTTATACAACCTAGATGAAGAGCTGGTGCACAGCGACCTACGTAGTAAAATTGTGGCTACCACCTTCCAGATGGAAGAGATGGAGTTGGGTTACAGGTTTAGAGAGGACAATGAACGATCCATAGACCAAACAGCTTTTAAGAAATACTCTTTCGTTTATTTAAGCGTCCGCACAGTTTTTCTAACACCGCCTTACTCTACAAAACCTGAAGTACGACTAGAAGATGAAAAGAAAACAATGAAAGGGACATTAGGTAAAGAAAGTCCCGATGAATGAGAATCCTATCGATCAGGACATTCCACAAAATATCTATGGTTAACGTATGTGGTAGACTCAGGATGTCTCTAGGCAGCCTCGTGCAATAGAGAACTTTCAGATGCATTTTATTCGCAGAACAACTTGTCTGTGGAAGCTACAGCTGCAACTGGTGGGCTGCCATCTCCCTTGCAGGTAGTGTGTACAATTTCCCAGAGCTAACAAAGCTGAGCGAACTCCCACAAAAACATATTAATTATTACAGGGTGTTTGATGTTTAGTACAGCCGTGATGTCTAGCATCACAGTAGTTCTGTCTAAACACATTCGCGACAGTTATTTGTTCAGCTGGTAATGTCATGAAACACATTTTAAGGCAAAAATCTATGGTTTCCATTGAAGCACATCATCTACTTTTATATGACATCTTGAAGTAAATAATAGCTATATCTGAAATTAGTGGCATATTATTGACATATTACTTGAATCTATAGATTCAAATTCTCACATTTGTCAACTTCATGTGCAGACGTTCCTGAATTTGACAACATTCAGGTATTTATAGCCCTTTAAAAAAATTAAGTATGTCTTAAGTTTCAATTTTATTACCATCAGCTATATTTCTAGTGTCATAGATAGTTTACTGGTTTTCTTTATTTCTGGCTCTTTCTTAAAATTGTATCCGTTTAACTTGAAAACAGTACCTGCACAACAAAAGTATTATTCGTTTCTCTACGACTTACCTATAGGGTAAGTGCTCTATAGTAAGAAGAGCACTCCACTCATAAGTTTGATGTTAGCATTTCACATTAAATACCTGTTTTAAGGTCCTCTGATTCCCTCCAGACCCAAGTAATAATAGAAAAACATATTTTCTTTGAATTCATATGCCGGTATCGGGGACAAATATGAATAGGTTAATTCAGAATGTAAAATAAACTTGGTGTATGAAAGATTAGGACACGATATTTGGAAGAAAATATACCAACTTTGCTGTCTTTTGTATTTCAATTTTTTTTTTTTCTCAAAGATGGTGTTAAAGAAATTTATATAAAACTTTTTAATTATTCATATAAGAAATAAAATGCACATATTTAATTTTCTCTGAATGATAGCTCAGGCCATTGTGTTTCATTGCATTTATTATAACTGCATAACTAAACCAAAGCAGAAAAGAAAGATTATTGCCATCCAATTTTCAAATACTTCCACTGTATTTACACACTGCATATTAACTCCTTGGCGCGTTTGTGCTGTTGACATTACAGAATATTTCAGACCTTCAAATTTAAAGGAAACGCTGAAGGTCCTAACATAAATTAATGAAAATGTGAACGTTGGGTATGTTCTACTAATGACTCGTCACACTGAATCATACCATTATCAAACAATAACGATTATATAGAATGAATATAGTTTTCTCTTATTACTGTTTTCAGTACAAAATTAAACTGTTTAAACTTTAAAAATTGAATTAAATATTAACTAAAACTTATAATAGAGCTATTAATGGAATGACTTTTGGGATACTTGACGTTATTCTCCTGTCACGTACCAAAAACTGAACATGTACTCCATAAATTTAAAACCATATTGCCGTTTTGCAGTGGTAATGTTACGTTCAACTCTTTGCTCGTGAAGGCTAACTTCATTATCAAAACATTCTCGCCCTCTCTAATGACTTGCACATTTAAATAATTTAAGGAAACAGCTACACAGTAATGTGCAAAAGGTTGTAGTTGAGGTTTCCTTTGTTTTAGCAATGGTTTCAATGAGATTCTCTTATGACAGAGAATGGTTGATGAACTGAATTAACAAAAATATATGTCCTAAAAATATTCACTAAAATAGTCCAAATAATAATACATAGTTGGCTAAAAATTAAACATGAACATTAACAATAGTATTTGTAAAAATATTACCATATAAGAACCAGGGACACACTTTATAGCAGTTGGCCGCGAAGATGACGTGGTTTGTAAAATACTTGTTTATTAATTCCTATGAACAGCAAATAATGGCACGTGACTCTTCACTGAAATAAAACAGTTAACATGCAGCATTTCCTCAAGTAAGCACTAACATATAAAATTATACGTGTAGCACATACCTTGATTACTTATATGTTTACAATATTTTACGCATATTTACTGACATAGTCAAAATTTCATACAGCTACTTCCAATCTAGATTCGTGGTCCTGATGCAGAATGTAATCCGATAAGATATAAAAATATGTGCAGTTCTACAAGGAAAAAGATACAAACTTCCATTTTATATAGTTAGTAAGTGTGTAAAAATATCCTTCACCAGAAGCAAAAATCCCGTTAAATATGTTTATAATATGAATATGACACCGCTCGTTGAAGTGGTTTAAAATAAAGATCTAGGAGTACATTTTACAACAAATCTTAGATTCAATAGACACATTGACTTAAACGTATCAAAATCGCTAAAATTCCTTGGCTTTACTATTCGAAATTCCTACTCAGTTAAAGAAAAAACATTAATTCAACTTTATAACTCATTTGTGAGACAGAATGTCGAATATGCGTCTATTATTTGGAATCCTAAGGTGATAAAGCATGTCAACGCAATAGAAAAAGTACAATAAAAATTTCTAAAGTACATACTATTTAAAATAACTGGATTTTACACTACTTATACAAATTATGAAACCCTTTTGGAAATATTTTAATTTAAAACTGTAAATTTTAAAACTCTCGGTAAACCACTTGGGAGTTCTCATAAACATATGAGACAACTACCTTAATGGCGACTTACGTGTAAGTACTTTAAGGCCCGAGCTTTATATTTAACCACTATTAGGTCAATTAATGGAAATTAATTGTTCTTTCACACTAGCCGTGTGTAGGCTAAATTGTGGAAACGTAGAGGCAGACTGAAAAATTCAATGCCATAGCCGGGATTTGAACCGGATCTTCTGGTTTCCGTCCAGCCGCTCTACCACTGTGATACTATAGCCAACATGCCGATATGACAGTAAATTCTCCAACTGACTCGTATTTATTTCCATTAATTGTAAGTAATAGTGGTTAACTATAAAGCCCGGGCCTTAAAGTACTTACATGTTCTAAGTCGCCATTAAGGTTCTACTGTAATAGGTTCTACTTCTTCATATGTAGTATTTAATTGTTGCTTTTCACTATCCGTCGAATAATTCCACAGTCCTTTGAAGTACTGAAGCCACTCTTCTTCTGAAATATTATGTAATTCTACTCTATTTTAGCTATTGCATATGTTCTTCTATATTCTAGTACATTCTCTTTGGTATTTGTATTTAAATATTTCAAATATGCTTCTTTGTTTTCTTTTATTAAAAGTTCTATGGTCATTCCATATTCTTAATATTTTAGTATTAAACTTTTTCCTTCTTCTTCCTAATGCTCCAGTTGTAGCCTTTGTCAATATTTCTTTAAGGTCTTCCCATTCTTTATTGACATTTATACTCATTGCTCGCTAATCTAATTTCTCATCTAGTCGTTGACTGTATAATCTCCTTGTTCGACTTGGATTTGTGACCATCAGTTAGTAAAATTCCTAACATAAATTCAATTTTACTTGAAACCCTGGATTACTTGTTTAAATTTACTTATGTGCGGTTTCTATTTCTTCTTTATACGGCGACTACTTTACTCTCATAAACTTCTAATGCTGCTTCCACTTACGCTGGTTGCACTATTCTTAACTTCCCTACATTACAGACTTATAAATCTTCACTTCTCTTCTTAATGTACATGAACATGACCTTCCTGTTGTAGTATCACCTTTTAAGTAAGTTTTTCTTAGTTCACGATTCAGTTCGAATCTTATTCTGACCCCCTGTCTAACTTTATCACATGACCAAACTCAAATGTTACATTATTATTGGTTTATCATTTATTTCGAATTTTCGCATTGTTTTGCAAAACCCATCTAACTCATTGACGTTCAGCCCACCCTGAGTTGGGGAACGACTACTCTGAGTTGTTTGTAACGGTATACATCGTTATTAAATCAGCGAAGTAAATCTCTTTAGCATTCATGCTCAACTGCATCTTGAAAGCCCTTTGTCCTGAAACATTCCTGGCTGAAAGTATACAATGGTTCCCTCCCTTCCTGTCTCTCCGACGTGTACAGATTTTTACAAGAATATTCTCTCTTCTTTGCCTGTATGCTAGTATATATGTTATATTAAATTCTATTTTTCCCTTCTTATTCTTTAAGTCAACCGCTATTTTAATCATTGCTCTATCCATTCTAATTTCATACTATTATAAAAATATTTATAATAGTTTAACAAAGCATTTTTATTAATTTATCTTCTTTTTTATTATCTGATTTCGATTAATTCGCAGCCTCCTAATCGCTGCATGATATTGCGGTTACAACGTGCACCTTAAACATTTCGTCTTTCCTCACATTCGCAGTTTCCTTTGCTCTTAATTTGTTACAGCACCTTTTCCATAGCTTTATTTTAATCACTAGCATAAAATGATCAGAAGAGCTATCGTAGGTTCTATAAACGCGTGTATCCAATACTTGTGATTATAATTTATTATTTACCAGTCTGTAGTATATTATGCTGCGATGTCCTCTACTTGAGCATGTGTATTTGTGTCCATCTCTATGATTAAAATCGAGTTAGTAATTTTAAAATTATTGAATACAGCAACATTTCTCAGGCTTTTGTCATTTTAATTTATTGTTGGTTCTCCATTGCTCTCTATTATATTGTTCACTGCTAATTGTTCTATTCCTGCGTTGTAATCTCCACCAAAAATTAGCTCATCGTTTTTGCTTAACGAATCTACCTGTTTCTGCAGTTATTTGTAAAATGTTTTACTATCTTCCTTTTTCCCTTCTTCAGGGCATAAAAACTTAAAATCGTCATATAGCCTCCTGATGTTTTTATTCTGATGTTCATTATGTTTTGCGTGCAATTATGTTTTATAGTTAAATCTCTTTTGTCTTAGTTATAGTTTAGCGTATTAGTATTATGAACTCTTCATAGGGAACTACAGATGTATTATTTTATCTTGACTGGAATCCTGCGCTGTAGGGATGAGTAGCAACGTGGTGGGGACAGTGCACCTATCGCTACAATTCGTCAGACGCGTAAGAATACGAGAGGGGAGTGCGGTGGATAAGGTGTCTAAAAACAAATCTCACTCTCGAAGCCAGTATTGCAGCTCTTAAACTAAGTTGTAATTCTTACTATGGCAGTAATTTCCACGCTTTTGTTGGATCTTAAATAGTAGGCGTTTTATAACAAAACCCTGTTCTCCTCCAGCAGGTATGATGACCTACAGCTGGCCTTTCATCATCGCTGCAGAGTTTTTATAACGAATTTCACTCCAGGCATATGGTCTGTTATGTGATGAATTGATGTAAGTTTCATCTATATAAACTATATAAACTTCACTGCGATATCTCTGAATATTTCATAAATACTTAAGCCTTTTTGCCCGTATGGTGTGATGTTCGATTAAAATTTGTCTGTCACGCTTAGTGCTTTTTTCATATAAATTCTAGCTTCAAAAGAACTCTTCTTAATATTCAAACACTGCCTTGGACACTGACCTGCCCTCCCCTCCAGTTGCCACCGTTCCGAGGTGGACTCGTCCAGATACCACTGCGCATCGCTATCCATCTTTCAAGATATAAAAATACATCTGTACCTTAAAGTCCCGTACTTTCCTGCCAAGCATGATTTTTAATATTCCATCTGAGCTAGGTACCCCCGTGAGTTCGTGGCTATACCACTTGTCAGCAATCCTGTATCATAATCCATCATAGCCAAAAGTGTGACAGTATGTTATTAAAAATATGTTCCTCAAATGACGTTGGTAACTTATGAATCCTTAGTTGAAAATAACAATTCTCATAAAATGGAATTCAATATTTTGCTCATAAGTGCAAACACTACTTTAGACCAGCTTGGAAAGCTGTTAAAACATTGTTCTACGTGTGTAAATCCTAGTAAGTAACTATATTTCACACGGAATTGGAAAATGTGGAATTAATTCAACAACTTCTGAGAAAGTTTTGGAATCTCGTATGAGCCAGAGTGATTAATACCTTCCCTTTAAACGAAAACGATCATCGCAACCAAATTTTCTCATTAACAGTATGAATCAAATAAATGAAAAGTGAGTGCTTAAGAAAAAATGTCCTAAGTTGCTAGAAGATTAGTTTGGAAAAAGAAAGGAAGAGCAAAAAAACTAAAATCCAACGCAGCTACGAAGTTCTAAGAAAAGAAAGTAATATAGAAGATCAAATTCTAAATGAGGAAGTATGGGATAAAGTTTGGACGAGGATGAGATTACAAAACATCAGAACAGCGACAGATGCGGAGCGCGAAGTTTTCCTCTTGAAAGCCAAAAGAAAGGAAAGAGGGTCACGTATGTATGAGGTAAATATAATGAGCATAAAAACGAGAGCAACAAACGGGCCCTATGTAGAAATCTAATGCGCCTTGAGCAAAGGCTTTTTGTGCGATGAAATATGCAAAAAACTTAAAACTCGAGGTCCACAGATTCCAATGTAACTTCAAGGAATGCTCTAACAAAATTCAGTACTATGGTATTACTTTGTGGGAGTAAAGTAAGGCAAGGAATAGATGAATGGTAGGAAAAAAGTTATAGAATCAAACTAGTTCCTTTCTTATTGTACAGATTCTTTGTGCATAAACGGGACTAATACTCCAGTTCCTGTGAAAGAGCTATGAAACCAAGAAAACCGATAACATTTAGAGACGACGTTATTGGAAACTGAATAATAATAATAATGAAACAGCAAAGCAGAAGCTAATAAAAATTCATTAGGTTTGTTTTTTTATCAAAGCAAACAGTTGAAACAAAGTAGAGCAATACATCACGCTTCTTGGAAACTGATTTACAAGTATTAATCAGGGAGAAGCGTTAGTGGAAAACGTCACTTAAAAGATGTTTGCTCAGAGGAGCGAAGCAGGGTTTGGCAGTGTTTACACGCCCGCATTTGCATTTCGTAAATACAACTTCATTAACTGTGGGCAACCTTTACGACATTTCAAGCAAGTTTGTAGCGAAGTATGCCAAGGGTGAGAATCAAATATTGACGTAAGGAATTTTTTATTCTGCATTACTTGTGCTAACAAGTTCAATGTATTTTAGTTCATTCATGGAAATTAATCATTTCTCCACACTAGCCGTATATAGGCTAAGGAGTTTGATAGACAGAGTCAACATGAAATATTCAATGCCAAGGCCGGGATTTCAACCACGGATCTCCTGGTATCCGTCCAGTCGCTCTTAACCTTTGAGCTATCAGGGCCAACGTGCCGTCCTGACATTAAATTCTCCAGTTGACTCATATATTTCCACGGTAGACCAATAGGGGCTCTGGCATTCGAGATACACCGTTTGTGGCGACTTACTATCGTAAGTACGTAAGTCCCAGGCTTCATCATTTATCTCTTATTATTTTAGTTAATTGATGGAAATTAATCATTCCTCTACACTAGCCGTATATAGGCTAAGGTATTTGATAGATAGTGTCAACATGAAAAATTCAATGCCGGGATTTGAACCACGGATCTCCTGGTTTCCGTCCAGCCGCTCTTAACCATTGAGCTACCATGGCCAACGTGCCGTCCTGACATTAAATTCTCCAGTTGACTCGTGTATTTCCCCGGTAGACCACTAGGGGCTCTGGCATTCGAGATACACCGTTTGTGGCGACTTACTATCGTAAGTACGTAAGTCCCAGGCTTCATCATTTATCTCTTATTATTTTAGTTAATTGATGGAAATTAATCATTCCTCTACACTAGCCGTATATAGGCTAAGGTATTTGATAGATAGTGTCAACATGAAAAATTCAATGCCGGGATTTGAACCACGGATCTCCTGGTTTCCGTCCAGCCGCTCTTAACCGGGGAAATATATGAGTCAACTGGAGAATTTAATGTCAGGACGGCACGTTGGCCATGGTAGCTCAAAGGTTAAGAGCGACTGGACGGAAACCAGGAGATCCGTCGTTGAAATCCCGGCCATGACATTGAACTTTTCATGTTGACTCTATCTATCTAAGTTCAATGTAATTTCTAAATAGAAGAAATCTGATGAAATGGGAACTGTATTACATGCCCCTGTGCATTATCTACCACGAAGATGCACAGTAAGTAGGAAAGGTGTTGCATTCCAACTGCTTGCCAAAAGGTTGAGTACATAAGTATAATAAAGAAGGTTTAATAATTATTACTGTTTTACATTCTCTACCACTTAGGATGGGGGAGAAACTATTGGACTCTACCCAAAATTTCAACACTGTCACCTGATTATCGGAAGGCACGACCAGCTAGCAGCTGGGTGGGCGACAGCAGGCATTCAGACCACGCCTACCCATTTATCTTGAGGCACTCACTGAAGGGGATGGTGGGAAGTGTCACGAGACATTTTACGGTCTGTTTCCCCTCCCCCCTGACGTCTGGAACCATCGGGATACATTCCGAACCCGAAGCTTCGAGAAACAGCGATATTCTTATATAAAGGCTGCAGTGGACGAGTCAGTTCAGTTCTTGGCGAGCAGCCGTGAGGAGCGCCGAGTGAGTGAACGGACCGGAAAACTGTGTGCGTGCATCAGAAGGAGTTGTACGTAATTGTGAGTGTAGAGTGGACCTGTGACAGACGAATTGTAATTGTGTGCGCTACCTAATTCTGTGTAATCGGCAAGTGGCCCAACTGTAATTCGGTGGAAATAAAGAACATTTTGAGTGTGTGCAATTGTACTTTTAATTTCACGAACCCACAAAGTCACAATACTGAGGCTCGGTAAGGCCCAAAGAAAACATAAGTCATGCACGAGTGGCTTTATGCGTGCATAACCATGTTAAACTTAAGAAGTAAATTTTCCATAAATACAAAATTACATATTCCAGTGAAACACTACTTAAATGCGATCGGCAAAGATTTTCAGGTTAACCTAGTAATTAAGTGGACAATTTTCGGTTTTAGTTTTCCAAAACATAGTTGGTACGGCTTTCATTACACGCCATATGTTTAAGGAGATATGAGTACTATATTTAAGATGTAATTTTCTAAACTTTTCAGCCCAAAGAGCTGAGATTTGGTTTTCAATGCCCTCATGTATATTAGAGTATTTCATACTTGAGTGTTATATCTTTTAGTTTTCGATTTATTAATTCTGAAATCCTAATTTTGCTATCATATATCAAATGCTCTATAAATAAAATTTTAAAAACAACCACTTTTTTCAGTCTTATGTCATCTACTAATTATAAACTAAAACTCTGTAATATAATTTGATTTTACTGATGTATAATAATATATAATAATATATAACTGTGGCATTTGAAATGTTAGTTGTTTCCAGGTTTCATATAGGTTTTAGAACTATTAATTAAAAACCCATTAAAATAAATAAAAACTTGTATCAAATACTTAAGCACTTATGATTTGGGAACCTATATGAAACGCTTCAGAAGAATAGGACGAAAACTGCATTGTGTGGAATAGTGTAAAGGAATTAAAGGATTGCAATAAAGAATCTCGATGAATTTCAAAGGAATCTTAGTTCTTTGTTACAACGCGTGAAGGTACAGTTGGGTCGAATAGCAGTTGGGATGAATAGTTGTTTTAACAAAAGAAACGTAAGAAAAAGTGTCCTTAGCAGATTTCTAGGGGATAGTACTTGAATCCGTTTGAATAGGCATTCTTCGGAGCCTTAATAATGGCATGAGCATAATCACAATGGACAAAATTGTTACAAAGGGAATCTTTGTGTGAAAAGAGGGCTTCCAGAAAGTGAAAGTCACACACCCACGCGCAGCTGTAAGAACAGTTCGTGGCTGGGAGCCGATTAGGGCAGTCCACTTATTCTGTGTTGGTCGAGGGCAGCCCAGAAGCGATGAGAGGAGATATTTGTCGGTTCATATGTACGTGAAGAACGAATTAAGTTTATCGAGTAATAGGCATTCCACCTTCAGTCTCTCTGAACAGTGATATATTGGTAACCCTTGGTCGGCAACTTCAAGTTTGATGTTCTGATAAAAGAAGCAGTCATTAAACCAGTTTGAAACGGGCATTCCAGTGTCATTAAAACTATCTTTCCCATACATGCTCACGCATACCCTGTGAGAAACCTCATTGCTTTACCCTGAGCTAAAGATTATTGTATCAAATTGTAGCGGAAAGTGGAACTGTGTGCCACCCAAATTTATGGATGAGAATAAACGTGATGGGAAAGCTCATTTTTATAAAGTTTAAATTTTATAATTAAGAAAAGCACTATTCTGTTTTCAACCCATATTATGTCGGTCTAAATACTATATAATAAACTAAAAGTGCATTTGAGTTTGTCCCGTATTTAATAGTCTTTAAATATAAATTTCAAATTTCCGAATGTTGTATTAAATTTAAGTGCCATTAGGTATCTAAAAATTGTGCGTGACTAATAAAATGTCATTTAATTTTCTCATAATTACCTGTTAGGTGCTCTACTTTCCCAATACACTTATATTATTTTATACGACTAGAAATTCAAAAAAAAAAAAAAAAAAATGCGTGTGCTTAAGACCACACGACAGAAGTGAAAACTTAAAAGCTATTCATTATAAATTATTCTTAAAAACTATTTTGAAAATTTTAATGTTGACACTCATTCTTGCGCAAAGAGGCCAGCTGCCAGCTAAACATTTTATGCCTTACGCTAAGTGTGCTCGCAAATGAAAATACTCTGAAAAAAACTGAATGACCACGGACTTGCGACCGCGCGAAGAGGGTTATACATAAAGGATGTATAAAGGAAATAAAATAAAATTACATAATATACTGTTTTACATGGATTTTATTTTTATATTAAAATACGTGCTATTTCACACTAATGTTTCATATTTTGTTCCTTGTTGATATACATGTTTCATTGCATTTTTATTTTTCATAAAAATAAAACTTCATACATATCTTATAATTATATGATATCCATTTGTTTATCTGTAAAATTTTGAATATTCGAAATGTTTGGCTACGTATACATTTTACATATGGTATTACATATCTGTACATATACTCATTACTCCATATTTTATTACACGTCCGTATATATTTTCATACTTATTTTATTACATGTTATATTCATTTAAAATATTTTGTCACATTTGATACTGATATTAATACATTTTCAATTTAATTTAATTTTTCAATTTTATAATTATTTTATTCTCCAAAAAGAAGAATGCGGCACAGTTTCAAATAAAGAAGAAAAAACAGTACAATTTAACAAACAAGGATATATGATTATGCAATATATAAATATAAAACTAGAAGGCCAAAAATTAAAAAAAGAATTACCAAATAATGTTTCGAATCATTTATTGCATTTTAGACAAGTTTATTACAGAGGTCGATATTTTTATAACATCGAAGTTTCTGTTCGATGTTTTTGTCAGATGTTGTGTCTATATTTTTAGTTTCCAAGCTAAATAATATATATTATTTAAATTCTTTTTCCATAAAAAATCAAATTTATATATCAAATCTTTTGATCCTCGGTCGATCCTTCAGTTTGCGGAAAAACATAACCTATAAGTTGTAAATGAAAATGAACGCAAACTAAACGTGACAGTTTTATTATTTACGGTTATTACATAAAGTTATTGATGTTTTACGTTTTACTGCGCACAATAAAGAGAAATTTTCAATAAAAATGGCTAACTCTTAAATGAAACATATCTTTCACGAACACATAACTCTTTTATTTCCAATTAGCACACTCCTTTTATTTTTCGTTATTATGGTTTAAATTATTCAAATAACAAACTTCGGTTGTATTACCTGTTTCTTTTGACCATTATTACTGTTTAAAGTGGAATCTGACATGTTTTCGACTTGTTCAATGACAAAAGGTTATCTGACCCGATCGGTTACCGGCACTTGACAGACGTTTGTAAGAACAGCACTAATACAATTAATTTTTTAATGAAACTCCTGAATTTTCCATAGTATTTGAATTATATTAAAACATACCTGGATACGTGTTGTTGATACGCTGTTGAGTTCGACAGAAAATCTACGGTGTATAGCGGCATGGACAACATAAGACTGAAATAACGTAATAGTGAGGCGGATTAGTTTGGATTGAGCCGACTTCAGCCGAATGAGCATCATATATTCCAGCGTAACGGCTCAGTTTAATTCACTACCCACAAAGAGTGCAAAATGCGCCTAAAGAAGTTTTCATTTAAAACAAATCGTATTCCAAAATAAATGTGAATGGGTATAAATTGATATCTATAGATTGGGGCCTGCTCAGCGGTAGGACAAGATACATTTGCTTTAGTACTTAATGCAGACATATCATATCATATCACATACATACATTGTCACGAGGCCTCTTTTTCCTCTCACTGATTCAGTGAGAACAAGTACATGGGGTACATCTGCGGTAAGTACATCTTTCCAGAATTAGATAGAAGTTTCAAGATATAGGACAATGGCAAAAGTTTACTGTATATACATATTTCACCATCAGTAGTAAATAAAAATTTATGTGTCCGATAAATGAAATTAACTACTACTATCTATTCTAAATTAGTTCCATGGAGTAACATGCACTAGCCTACTAGAACTGATAATCCAAAGAATTGTCTGATGGAAGTGACTAAGGTTAACAAACAACTGAAGGTGATGTGGTGGCTTGCGTGAAAAATGTTACATATATTATGCCTAAGTAACTGTTAACAAATAAAGGGAAATACAGACATAAATATTTAAATGTGAAAATTACATGCAGAAGTACATAAACTTCAACATCTCACTCATGATAACAGGAACTGTCGTTAATAAACCAACTTGATAGTAATGCAAACAGTTGAACTTCGTTTTCCGTTGATGGAACGAACATTGCTTAATTCGGGATTATTTAGAGTCAAAGGTTTGTAGTAAGTAACGAAGCAGGTATATAATAATCGCTTTTTTCTCAAAACAGAAATAAATTGGGGATTGTATGAGAGTTGTAGTAAGCGAAACACAGATCAAATATTTTTCTTTTCTCGCAGGAGCTTGTAATTGTGATCCACATATGAAAGCTGTTTCCCTAAACGATATACGTAAGCAAACATTTGTTGGTTCGTTCGATATTATAAGAAAATATAATTATCTAAATAGGCCGCGCCATGGCTGAGTGGTTAGACTGATTGGCTCTGACTTAAGAGGCCCGTGTTCGATCCCATGTGACCGCAAAATGGGATTTGTGATGGACATCATGACGCTGTGTGGGTTTCCTCCGGGTCCTCCGGTTTCCCCCGTCATAATTCTAACAATTGCTCCATCAACTGTTCAAGTCAGGCGTTGGGCTGACCTCTCTACCCTGATTTCATTTCAGGTCAGGTGCTTCCGGATCCCTCGCTCTGAAGGAACCCAAGCGCCCCCTAACTTTAGAATTGACAAGTAAGGGAGAAAAAATAATCTAGTTAATGAAGAGCACTTCGAATGGAGCAAAATATAGAGGAAATACTACGTAAGACACAGTGTGCGAGCCGTCCTTTTATATTCCCCGCAAGGGTTGCTACGTTGCTGCTGTTGTGGACCTGGAACTTGTGACGATACCAGAAGCATGTCTGGTCGAACATGTGAGCTCCTCCCGAAAGGAAGTGGTTCGGATTGGGTTGGACTCGGTGCATTTATGGTTTCCGACATATATGGGAGATTGGGTACGTCTTGCCAATGATGTGCAAGCGGGGCAGAAACAGCCTGAAGAGCTGTGTGCTAGGTGGCTGTCAGTCATACCGGGATGCTCGTTAGTCATCTCCTCTGGTTTGGACGTTCACATTCCCTGTAATGTTGAAATTTCACTCATTACAAATCCACAGGATTTATATTAGTTTTGTGATCATTTACGAAGTATGCAAACATTATTGCACCATCAGCAATGACATAAAAGTCGTTGCTTTGCTAAAAACGATCCCTGTTGCCATAAACCCCCAGGATTACCTCTATGACAGAGAGTGCTTGTGGTAAACAGATTCCATCAACTTGCAGGCCGAGAGCAAGTGGTACAAAAGCCACAAATACAAAGATTTACAAAACCGACACTATATCCCCTTCAAATAGTTGTTGTAGAGTACAAAATTAGTTATAATATTGTATAGCCATTATCACTTATAGATTTTTCTAAACTACGTACCTAATAGACAATTCGTTATCAAAATTTTACCGCAAACACGTTACTAATTTTAGAAAATATATCATTTGTGCACACTTCTGAGATGCATTCTCAATTATGTGTTTTCGAGTAATCTGAAAGTGCCGCCTGAAAAGAAATTGGGAAACAAGAGGGCTATGGTAGAAGACATACCACATGTTCCCCTTGCTGACCAGAGAAGAACCCATGGTTAGAGTGAGCGATCTCCAGAGATCCAACAATGGACCTCCAGAATGGTGGGCGGAAGCTGTAATAGATTTTTAGATCACAAAAGTGTCTTCCATTTTTGGACAATCTGTTACATATTTTCTCGCTTTCATTTGAAATTAAACAACCTTTTTAAGGACACCCATCTCAGAAAATTGGTCATAAAGTGCAACAAATGACAAATGTTTTTGCCTAATTAAATAGAGCAATCCGTGTACTTAAAATTTTCGTATTATTAATGCCATGCAAACCTTTAAAATTGTGGAATATGCTACATAAGTGGCTTACTGTAAGTGGGCAAAGTGCTTTACATCATCTATTTTGGTCATTTTCTTGTATTTTTCATTTTCAGCGCTTTTCAGAATATAAATTGCTCCACACGATGCCACTTTCAAACTAGAAGCTTGGCAATTTTTGTGCTTGGATAAAAACAGTACAAAAGGAAATTGTTGAGATGATTTTTATGTCAACGTGTTTGTGCAATTAAATAAAAAAGCACACATTTCAGAAGCAAATATTTTTTATCATAAACTAAGGGTCAGATTAAAATTTCATCTCATAAATTTAGTAATAATGTATTTATAATAATGTAACTAAAATTGCATCATGTGGAACACTTGAAACTTTCACGGCGAGCATGGCTAATCATGGCTTCGCGGGTGACCAGCCGTGTCAAATTAATAAACGTCGAGCTTTCGCCCATTGTAAACTCCATGATCTTCCTCATGATCTGAAGGATCTGAAGGATCCTGAAGAAGGCCATAGAGTTTATAATGGCCGAAAGCTCGACGTTTATTAATTTGACACGGCTGATCACCCGCGAAACCTTGATTAGTCATGTGGAACAGTTTAATTAAGTAACAATAAAACACTATAAATATAAAAATATCACAAGAACTATTTTGGAAAAAGGTCTGAGAATTGATGTGTGAACTATTGTTAATATACAATAATTGTGTTTAAGTTTCAAGTCAATCCAAGCGAAATTGTAGATTTTAGGATTTTAACAGATGGGTATCCCTAACCTGATAGGTCATCGGACAACAAATGAAGTATGTGTTAAAACGCTCAAAAAAACTTGAGCCCATTGAGTTTAATGTAAGGTAAACCTCGAAATACCCTTCATTTCAACCATAAACGTCTTAAGGCAGACATACTGCTTTTATCTCACAGAAGCTACTCCAAAACATTTTTCTAATGAAGTCATCACTATTAACAATAAAGAGATCCTTATAATTTATACTGACAGTTGAGTTGTGCATGCGGATCTTCTACTGATGAACTACATAGACAAGCATTTTTCACGAAGTCAGCTACTTCCAGTTTAAGAAAGCCCGGTTCTGATTTACAATAGCTCAATTATCTTTCAGCATGAGCTGTGCACTTTAGCATAGCACATATATCCACTTTATCTACTCGTGATGTTTCTTTACCTCTAAGAATGTCACTAGTCATTCCAATACCATGGAATTTTGTTCTGGCAACCCTTCCTTCCTTTCGATATCTCTTCTTCCGCTTGAATTCTTCCAGAAACTTTATTCAGGAGGAGGTGCCCTTTCTTTCAGCAGACTGTCAGCTTGCTAACATTGCTATCAGATGAAATAAAAATATTGAAAACGGTTCTTTAAAAACCACTTAATTTAAATACGAGTAGAATGAATGAGCACATTCATTTCAATTTAATTATACAGATACTGATCTTCAGATCTTGGGTTCCCGAAAAAGCACCCATAACTTTGATATGCACAAATACTTCAAAATTGGAATATAAGCGTTGGCACATCATGACAAAATGTGGAAATCATACACAATGTGTCGATACTATATAAATTTTCTTCTTTGTAAAGCAGATATGAGAAACAAATATAGTGATATGCTCTTTGCAGTATATTAAACTCAATATCATTTTTGAATACAGAGTGCTTTATGCACATCGTAAAATATTTATGAGGCAATCGTTATTAAGGAAGATCGAGTTGCTTGAGCTCAGTAAGCTACAGCGATATTTCCCTTCGTATCCTCAACGTCAAACAAAATTCCACAACAAAACATTCCCAACTTAGAGTAATTATTTTTCTATACGAATAAATCAGAAGCTCCCTAACCGTGGCATTAGAGATTGTATTTCATCTTTCCAGCTTAGCTTCAACGCACTAATGGCGTAAAACAACAGAACGTCAAACATTTCTTTTCAGGCGTCTTATTACAGGTACATTATACGATGAGTTTTAGAAATATTTCAGACTACGTATTTGACTCGTCTGCGTAGCTATTGACACAGGATGTTTCCAAACGACACCGAACGAACATACAGAAATAGTTTCTCAGCTTCTATGTGACATATAGAGAGCTTTTACTGCCAATAGAGCCACATAAAAATGTTCCAGAATGACTGTGGATTAGGCAGTGGGAGGAACAGCAACGCGTGCCTCACGCTGTCGGAGTTCGCAGGTATAAGTCACACGCCGTGTCGCGTGTTGTAACTGTTTGTAAATACTCCGTAATAGCTTGCTTGCGACTATTAAACATTCCTTTGGCTTATGAAACCGTAAAAAGGAGCTATTGTTTAATTAATGCTTATGGGTGTTAAACGTGTTCCAGAAGTCCGTTTTATCAGTCCATGATGGCAAATAAGCTGGTGGACATATCTAACGTATAGCTTTTAGAGGAAAGTTAATGTTAGTGAGGTTGAGAATTGAAGCAATAAATAATAAAAGAGCAGAAAACAACATCAAAGAATTGTATATAAATTAACCAAAACTAAATGGCTTAAACAATGGCACGAGCACTTTATTTGACATGTTTGATAATACTAGATAAGGCATTTCTAACTGTAAAGGATGCTCTTGATATTTACAGTAAGTGGTTGAAAGTATTGCTCAATTAAGGTCATAACAAAATGCTCTGAAGTTAAGGAAATCAATATTATCATTGATGTAACTATTTTACAATACATATTGTTGCACCGATCCTCATCAGAGGTAAAG
This sequence comes from Mantis religiosa, assembly GCA_030765055.1. Classification (NCBI taxonomy): domain Eukaryota; kingdom Metazoa; phylum Arthropoda; class Insecta; order Mantodea; family Mantidae; genus Mantis; species Mantis religiosa. The sequence goes on from CM060949.1 coordinate 53,202,232, forward strand.
GAACAAACTTAAACAATTGAACAGGGAAACAGGTAGATAACGAGGTCCCGATGGAGAAAAATTAAAAAAGGTATGCGGCAAAACCAAACACTATGTGAAGGAGTGACCCTTTCAGAAATGTCTAATTAAAAATTTATGGATCTGTTATACGCATTATTTACTTTATACTATCATGACATACAGGCTGATATAAGTATATATCATAATCCCTTCCTTAACCAGGAAACCTCCGGAAATTAAACCCCCAACGTTACAAATTTATGAGCACAGGCGCCAGGCCAGAAACAAGAAGTACATTTATACAAAATTATACCATGGTACTAAAGGACCACTCACCACATGCCGCCGGAGCCGCTTACGTCGATCTAACTTCAGGGTACCTAGCTACTTATGAACAAAGCTCGGCTCCAGCACCTCAGCGCCCACTAGCGCCTAAAAAGGGAACACGGCAACACGCTCCTTGAGAACCCGTTCGGCAAAGTAGCGAGCGGCCGGCTCATTGTTAATGAAACTAAATTTTTCGGGCGTTCGTTGAACTCCCTTCAGCTGTTCCAACCATCAAAATCATATCCGTCATTTCGACGTTCGTATAGAGCTCCATATTGCTTAGATTTGCCATCTAAGTACGCGCAAGGTCCTCCCTGTTAGGACGGACTGTGTAATTTTACACTGAAGAGCAACCTTGCGACTTTTCGAGTTATTAGTTGACTTTTTCATAAATAACTGCCCTTTGTCGCATTACCTGAAACGTAGGCTAGGGTCAATGATAAAAATTAAGGAGTAATGATTTATTTTCGCGGCAGGTGCTTCCCAATAACATCTTCTGAGGTTCACAAACCAGTGCTTCCCGCGCTGCCTAATCACAAAATAATGTAATATTTAATCCTGCATAAAATTAAGCCTAACAGAACTTCGAAGCTGAAACACCGAAATTCGGACTAGCTAAATTAGAAGTTGCGCAACGGCTACAATCTCTCGGTGTTGTTTTGAAACAACCTGCATATGATCAATCTATAATTCCATCAACCTCATTCAAGTTTCTCGGTTAGCCCGTCTCTGCAGGTTTGTCTCACGTTAAACACCTCCTGAAATCGGATCTCAGTCAGGGTGAGTTACCTGGATAATCCTTATCAGGATTTCTGAGGAGTATTACCGCATCCTGTAAAATGAATAATGGCTAGCTCTAAGCTCTATGGTAGTATTTGGTTAAGGTAAACCATGAGTAAAGGTTGCCTTAGAGGTATCCAAGGTCATTCATCTTAACTGAATGAAAGAAAGTTTGGAAATTTAGAATCAGACTGCAACATTCAACGCTATATTTGAGATTCGAACCACGGTACCTTCGTATAATAGTTCAAATTAATTGAGCTACCATAGCAACATAGCGGTATGTTATTAGGTGTAAACTATGAAGGCCAGGACCCAAAACACAATTTGCTTGGTTATAATTGAAGCTGACATTCGGAAAGATTTTCTAAATATTTATTTAAATTTCTTTGTGGTTTACAGGGAAAAGCCGAGTCAATTGTAGAATTTAACGTGTTGTCAGCATTTTGCTATAATAACGCAGCGGCAGAGCCTACTACTTTACTTTGCGTGGATATTTGGTAAAGATTAGTAACATAGTGATTTATGTATTAGATTTATATATTTCCTATTTGAGATTTGTTTTTATGAGTGAAAACGTATTTCTACTTTCAAATGTTCAAGTTGCATTCCTCCATTGTGTTATCTAATTTTTGAACGCCATATAAAGTCTATTTTCTCCACCAGCCATTATCACTTGGTCGTCCACAAAGGATAGGCAATTCTTATTGATTTCAAAAGCAGTTTTTAACATTTTCAGCCACAGATTAAACAAACAACGTTCTAGATTGTATGGGCGAAAGAATAAGGAACCCATCCTGTAATTCAGAATGGGGATGTTAGTGGAAACAAGCTCTTTGAGACTACCTGAAAAAAAATTTTCGAAAATGGTTCATGTGAGTGTTTGCGTGAGGATTTACGTTCATCTGAATATCAAATTTGATATTTAAGCTCAGCATCTTCTAAGGAAGCTGCACAAAATTCGTAATAATCTTTCATGACCTACACCTGAACATTTCATTTTCCCTAAATGGCTTTACAAATTCAACTACAAGAACATTTGTATAAGTAATTTTCATGTAAAATAGAATATCCAACATAAATTTTCAGGAAATAGCATCTAATGTCACCTCCATACTAGATACCTTTGCATAACTGATAAAATTCTAGGGATAATTAGAATAGAGATAATTTAAGAATGTTATAAACAATAGCTGATTTAAAAGTTAATTTTAATACGGATCTAGCTTTTACATAATAAACACATTAACATAGCACTCATTATAACTTATAGAAATCTGGGACTCAATTATTCGTAACTCATCCAACATCAAGGATATTAGACCTTTTGTTACATTATATAATTCATTTGTAAGATCCATACTCGAATGTGCATCACTAGTATGGAGCTCTTCTACCGCCAAATTTATTAAACTTATCCAAGTTATTCAATACAAATTTCTAAGGTATGTGTTTTTAAAAAATTTTCATTATTTTCCTAAGTTCATATCACATAATTCATTGCTTCATTTACTGGACTTTAAAAGTCTATCACATAGGAGAATTTGTCAGTTATTTCTTTTCTTTACAAATTACCTTTTACGTTCCAAACGTTGCACCTAATAAATGTTGTAATACTTTTCTTCGTCAGAAAGTTAATAGTTACTCCTTTAAATATTCACCTATGCATAGACTGCAATCATTATACAATAAATTATATACCTTAGACATTGATATATTTACTATGAAAATCAGAAACTTTCCTGTGACCATTTATTACCAAAATTAGAATGATTGACTTACTGTATATGTGAACCAATGTTACCAACATGTTTGTGTTTATTTTTGTTTTATTATCATTTATTCTGCAATTAATTTTGTGTTGGTTTTGATACATTTTGTTCATATTGTAACTTTATAGTGAACATTGTAATTGGGGAAACCTGTAATGTCCACATTGCATAAATAAATAAACAACATTGACAAATTCAGGAAATAGTAGACTCCTTAGAGCAGAGATTTACGTTAAATTTATTGTTTGTGTAGTTAAGCTTTTCCGACATATTTCTTGTTATTGGTTTCAATTTCTTAAATCCTTATCATACGGAAGCTGTTCTTCTTTCCTTTTTTTCACTTTTACTTTCTTTTCTCTTTTCTCTCCTGCCGGGTATGAATGGAGACCAAAATTTCAAAACAACCACATAACGGCTTGCACGTAACCCTACTTCATTCCCATTGTTTGCTAACTGTAAATATGTACCAAAACCAATTTTTCTCTTTTAAAATGGATTATAGTTCTAAGAATGGTTTGTTAGCTAATGGGTATGGTAGGCCGTGTAAATCATTTCATTTCTAAATCATTGTTTCTCATAATTTTTGCCCATTTATGTATTAAATGCCTTTCCATAATACATTTACAGTACCTGTATTTTAGGATAAGGATTACTACGGAAGGGATTTAACACTGCGTTAAGTATTGATTTATTGCACCTGTGCCCCAAGTGGGGCATCCCATGGAGGAAGCATGAGGCAAGAGGAAACAGAGAGCGGCCGTTCCCAAGCAGCCATGATAGTGAAGAGGGCAGGGTCTCTACATTTTACTTATATGATAACCGCCACGGTAGACCAGGACAACGGACATTTCCCCCTACTGTGGTTAGGAGCCGGTCTCAGCGCCATCCCGGAGACCGGCAATGGACCTACCGGAGGAGGAAGTAGTTTACCTCAGAGCATATCATCCTGTCACGCATCGCCGAGACTCCCGCCGACACTTTTACCCTGAAAGAGACCAACAGATGAGAGATGATGTGAAATGATAATGGAAATGAAATGGAAGGACAGGAAATACGGTGGACATAATCAACCTCTCCAGAATTCGCCTTGTGACCTGGAAAAACTTCGAAAGAAACCTATGGGTCAGGTAGGTCGGCCACGGGAATCGAACTCAGAAGCCCAAATGTGGGCCACATGCTTAACCACCTGAGACATTCCACTTGGTATGTGTGCTTTTAAGTATATACTCCTCTCTTTTGTAAGATTTATAGTGAGAATGCGGTCATTAGTCGATCTAGACTATGCACAAGAAAATGTGTGCTATACATGTTATGTCCTACATTATTACAGGTGTTGACTTCGTTTAATGTCCAATGAACTTATATAAATTATGATAATGATACGACATAATTAGAGGTGGTCATGATATATAATGAGCCACACACTACAGCACAAGTGAGGGTGAAAATGACAAACGGCAGTTAGTAGAGATCCCTTGGGAAATAACACCCCTTCGTTATATGTGGAACGTGTGAAGAGGGCTGGTTGTTTAAAATATCAGGATGCCCTGGTTACGTCGGTCGCTAGGCAACAGCTGAAATCCCTCTGAGACATTAAGGGTTTGGGGAGGGGGTGCCGCGATTGGAAGCGACGCATGCTCAATTGACATTTCTCGTCTTCAAGCCTCATTATCCCTCTAGCTCGAAAAGGATATAAATGCTAGAGGAGCAAATCCTTTATTGGATGTGGATTGTAAGCGCCCAAGAGAGGAAGGTGTGCTAAAGGAAATGGCGTGAACTGATTGGTCATACAGAGGATATGTCATGACTCTGGAGAGTGATTGGAAAATAGACATAAGGAATTATTTATACAGGTATTGCCATGAGTATTTCCATCGTCGGTATTGCCTTTCTCATCCCTGATTATTATGCTGCTTAACTCGATACTGCTATCTCCTTTACTCACTCTTCACACTCGATTGAATAGCAAAACAGATGGCCCAATTCGATAAAACACAATATTTTTTTTTTCTTTGGGTATAAATTATTTTAGAAAACTTCCCTGCATACCTTAAGCATTCGTACTGTAGATTGAATGTTCACGTTGATTTTTCTTAGTGAAATTTTTAGATCTGATTCAAAATATCAGGCTGCAACGGTTAATTAGATGTAATTTGGACGGTATTCTTTATCGTTCTTATAAGCACATATTTTGTGTATTTGATTACTTTATTTTCATATTTATAACTATGAAAACCTACATAAATTACTTGTTCCAGTACAAATTTTGCAATAAATACGAACAGCTTACAGAACACTTATCTTCGTCTCTTTAACTCGGTGGCAACGCTTCTGATTTTAAAGTGGGAGATCCAGCTCGATTGCCGTAAAGGTGTGAGGAATATCTCCCATTGGAAAAACGTGGTCAGGGTTGCATTCAGCCTTTAGGTCACTGAGCTTCCAAGCGTAGAGCCGCTAGCAGAGAATTTGTGGCTTGTAGTTGCGAACACTTCATAAATTAGCCGCTAAGGACCGACACACTGAATGTGTGCTAGAGTCTGTTTAGTTAACTCATGTACACCTCGGCCGCTGCCTTTGGCGAACCCTTATAATCGTTTCACAACACCGGCCCTCCTTCTCCCAGACCTTTCTGCAAGGTTGCCACCTTTCTCGATACGTCATGGGTATATATATATCGCCAAGCTACAGTTCCACTGGATTCTATAATAACCCTTAACTTATTCAAAGTGCAGTATTTGAAATCCAGCTCCTTTAAGAGACTGCGCAAAGTGCAGTGCCCATAAGGAAAATCACAAATTTCTTGCAAATGTGTAACCAATACGTCTACGGAGGACACTCTCCCTTTTGCATAGAATCTAAAATTTTCTCCGCGAATTAATATTATTACTTTTTTGGATACAGTATGTCAGTTTAACATATATTTCATTGATTTCTTTCGTTTTATTAAATATTTATTCATAGGTACTATAAACAAACGAACAGTGAATATTGCTTTGTAAATGAGCTGAACTTAACAAAGTGTATACGTGAACAAGGAAAGGGAGGAAGTTAGAGGCTAGAAAGTAGGTAGGGCGGGCGGAACACGACATATCTTGAAGTGGTACAGGCGTGGTATTCGTGACCTTTGCCACTGTCATAGGCTTGAACGCTACGGTGCTGGAATCGCAGCTACACTTTCACCCCTTGCAAGTGTGAATGCATGCCTGGATGCAAACCAAAACAAAAACATTCAGCTCTAGTATCCTACTCTGTTGCCAGACGGTGCAGATAATGCGTTTAATAGTACTCAGCTGTTTCCTTTATCTTTTGAGATACACCAAACTGATATGCTACCTTATTATTCGTAATATTTGGACCTCCTAGCTCGCACAATCTGGACACTCTTTCTTCTAATCTGCTGTGTTTAATACACATTTACAAGAGAACGCGTGTTACAGTCCAGAGATGGTTCTACCTGTATCATCCTAGATCGGTTAAGAGGATTTCTTCTGATTTACAAAGTTCTATAGCACATTTTAATTTTTTGTTTAAATGTAAATGAGATTTAATTGCTTCCCTTGTGAACACAATGTCGGTAATATATACATTAGAAGAGATTAGATTTTTAGTGTGCATATTCCAAAATTTTACAATTTGCAATTTTAGGATACACTTTTAGTATCGATTACAGCCACCACAACCTATCCACCGTTTGAGGTACACATTGTTGAGATATGCTCTAACGCCTCTACAATAATGTGGTGGTGCACCATAGAGCTGAAACTAATGTCGCACAGCTAACTGAAGTGGGATGTGTTCTAGAAGATGCTCAAGATTTAGCTCATTCTCAATAATGTTCCGAGAAACATCAAGTTCGTCACAGACTGATCTTTCCACGACACGCTGCGATGCATCTCTCCATAGATCATTCTCATATATGCACACTCTTCGCTTGAGTATACTCCCCAACCATACACCATCACGGATCCTTTAGTACCTTATTCAAATGGGATGATGTTTGTCCTTGAGCGCTACTAGGTGAGCAACCAATCGGAGTATTGGGGTGTTGTCGTATTGCATTCCCCCTATGTGGTGTGTGACGAGCGCAAACTAATCATTCTCTCATAAATACTATTCGCGCTAAGATATGATATCTTCATATTTTATTTGTACATAAGAAAATAATTACATTTATATTACAGATAACCTTTTTATTTACATACTATTCTTCCTTAACCTATATACAAGAATTGAGTGACTACCTTCTTTCACCCCTCAGCCAGCTTGGCATAACAACCTCATGCTTCACTGAGGGATTACCTGTATCCCTTACTTTTCCCTACAAAATACTCCTCCGCCCCTATGTCCTTCCCCCTTAATAACTTTTGCTTCTAACTATCCTCAAGCGGTCACCCATCCAAGTACTGACCACGCCCAATGCTGCTTAACTGCGGTGATCGGACGAGAACCGGTATATTCAGCATGGTATGGCCGTTGGGAAAATAATAACCTAACAGGGAAAAATGATAATATTAGACGTAGCAAGGACAAGATCGTCGAGAGAGGAAGTGAAAAACTCATTGAATTTTGTGAAATAAATGCGCTTGACATTCTTAATGGGAAATACGGTGAAGATGAGCAGGGGGAATACACCTTCATAAATGCAAATGGCCAGAGTGTAATTGACTTTGTTTTCTGGTCCAATAATATTAGACATATAGTGACTAATTTTAAAGTGTCTAACATAAGTACCAATAGTGGTCATTTCCCATTACTAACATGTATTAAAATCAAATCCCAAAAGGTGGAAGCTGACAAAATAAGGGAGAAAATAACAGCAAATAGAGAACATGTTAGATATAGGTGGAAGGAAGACCATAAGGCAAACTTTGAAAATCTTTTAAATTCCGAGCGAGGGAAAATATGTCAGTATGGGGTACTATATAATTCGGAAACCTTTGAAATTGAAAAGGCGATGAATATCCTAAATTTCATATTGCAATGGGCAGGGGAACAGATGAAAGTTAGAAACAGGCAAATTATTGAAAGTGACACATGGTTTGATGAGGAGTGTAAAATAAATAAAGGTATTGTAAAAGCGGAGTTGGTAAAATGGAGAGAATCAGGAAATATCAAACTGAAAGAACAATATCTGCTAAGCAAATATTATTATAATAAGTTGCTGGAAAATAAAAAATCTCAATGGAGAAAAAGAAATGCTAGCAAACTAATCAGTACTATTACTGAAAATAATGTAAGTAAAATATGGAAAGGTATTAAGACATTATACAAAAAATATATTGTCAAATCTAACATAACTCAAGAAGAATGGTTAGAGTATTTTGCAACTTTATATACATTTGAAAGCTTTAGTGTAGGGAGGGTAATCCCAGAAATAGTAAATAATTTCAATGAAATCTTGGACAGTGTCATAACAGATGAAGAAGTAATGAATCATATTAAAAAAATTAAAAGGAACAAAGCACCAGGTATAGATGGTATACCCGGAGAGTTCATTAGGGAATGGAGCAAAGACGTGAACCGAGTTAAAGTTATAACATCATTGTTCAACTCAATGAAAACCAAAGGGTATACACCTAAAAGTTGGAAAAAAGCTATTATTCAGCCAATTTATAAAGGTAAAGGGGATATGGATATACCCAATAATTACCGAGGCATAGCACTGTTATCGAATGTGGGAAAAATTTATATGGGTATCTTGGCAGAAAGGCTGCAAGTCTGGGTAGAGGAGCATAATATTCTTTCAGAATTCCAAATGGGCTTCAGAAATGGGAGGCGGACAGTTGATAATGTATTCATCATAAAAACACTAGTAGATAAATACCTAAAAAATAAGAAAGGTAAATTATATATGGCTTTTATCGATTTGGAAAAAGCTTTCGACCGGGTAGAGCTGAAACTGTTGTGGTATAAGCTGTTAATGAAAGGAGTGAGTAATCAAATGGTAACTATACTAAAAGAATTGTATAATGAAAATACATTTTGCATAAAATATGAAGAAGGGGCACTAACTAAAGAAATACAACTGGAGGGAAAAGGACTAAGGCAAGGGTGCAAGCTAAGTCCAATTTTATTCAATTTATTTATTGATGATGTATTACAAAATATAAGAAAGAATAATAGTCTCATACCAGTAATAAACAACCTACAAGTCCCAGGTTTACTTTTTGCAGACGATTTGGTAATAATGTCCATTACTGTTAATGGGTTAAAACTATCTTTGCAAGAGGTGGAGAAATACTGTTCAGAGTGGGGCTTAAAGGTAAACAGCGAAAAAACCCAAATTGTAGTATTTAAAAAAGGAACTAAATTGAGTAAATATGAAAAGTGGAAGAAGGGAGAAGCTGAATACAAAGTAGTGCGTGACTGTACTTACTTAGGATTAAAATTGGATGCAGGAGGCAAATGGGAAAAACAAAAGAAATCAGCACTGGCAAAAGGGAAAGCAGCAATGATGGCTGTGAGAGGGTGTCTATATAAAATGCCAGAGATGGAGATGAAATGGTTGGAAAGAGTATATAGTTCTGTAGTCGAGGCCAGAATGCTATATGGCATTGAAATATGGGGGCTTGAGAATGGGTGGGAAGTTGTGGATCAGATACACAGGATGTTCTGTAAGGAAGTTTTGGGGCTGCCAATGGCAACAGCAAACGAAGTTGCTCAAATTGAAATGGGGAGAGTAACAAGGAAAGGGTTAATAATGGAAAGAGCCTTGAAATACTGGCATAGGATTTTGAATTTAGATGAAGGACTCTTATTGCAACAATGTTTAAAATATCAAGAAGCAAGTCTGCAAAGCTCGGGCTGGGCAAGCACTCTACGAAACAATTTAGAAAATAATGGCTTAGGGGATATTTGGAGAAAAAGAGAGAGAAATTATAAAGGTTTCTGGAAGGGTGTTAGAAAAAGATTTGAAGATATAGAGATCCAGTTAGGTGAAAAGAGGTCATTGGTATATTATGTTGAGTTAAAAAGTGGCTGGGGAAGGGAGCAGTATATAGATAAAACCATTAATGAAGAAAGGAAGGGGATAGCATGGCTGAGAGCAGGAGTGTGGAGGCTAAAAGGGCAGCGGAATGGGTTTGTGAAAGACAAGTGCCCATTGTGTGGGGGTAAGGAAGATGTGGAACATATCCTTTTCGAATGCAGGGAAACAGAGATTTGGCGAAAAGAATACATCTGGAGAAAAATTAAGCGAAGTCCTGATATATGTAAAATTATAGATAAAAATCTCAAGAATGTAGGTCAGTTCTTAGATAAAGTGAAAAATAAATGGAAGTGGACTGTGAAAAAAGGAAATGAACAATAGTGTGTAAGCAATAGTAGTAATGGTAGTAGTAATAGAAATGTAAGTAGTGTACTACACATTTTGTAATTCAATGGGCTGCTCACCAATTAATGGCCTGGGCCAAATACTGGTGATCAGCTCAACAGTTGTAATAGCTTAGTACACAAAAAAAAAAAAAAAAAAAAAAAGTTGTCAAGTTGTCAACTATCCTCAACCATTTATCTTTCATTTTACCAAGAAATCTTCCTACATTTTTATTCCCATTCCGTTGTTTCCCTGATAGCATTCTCATTGTTACAATTTTATTCTCAAATTCCTACCATGTTTTCTCCCATGTCTCCTTCCTCCACTTATCAACTTCTTCACATCTTACTACATAAAGCTCTACACTTTCTTCCCCCCATAATATTCACATATTCCTACCTCACTCCACCTTAATCCTTTCATAAATATTGCACCTGTTCTCATCCATGCTAATTCCTCCCTTTCAATCCTGCTACAGTTGTCTATTTAACCTTATCCTCCTCAGTCCCTTTTCAAAATCCTATACAACTTCAATGAACTTTGATTTACCATGCTTCCCCGTATCTCTTGCCATATTTCTTTACTTTTTCCAAAATCCTCTCTCATTACCCGCACCTGCCCTCCATATATCCCCCACTCCTATTTTGCCCATAGTTCTGTCTAGCACTTTCCCTGTTGTTCCATGCACATCTTTAAAATATTTCCATCCTCCTTACTCAAGCAACTAAACCAAAATTTCACTATTCTCTCCAAGATTATAACTTTTACCCTGGTTCTCCCCATCTCAGGAAGTGCTACTTCACCTGGAGCCGTCCTTGTCAATCCGAGAGCCTCTTTACAAAATAACATGTACATATTCTCAACCTTGTTACTTATCTCCGAGCCTCCCCAAATATCTACTGCATATATCATTTTTGCCTCTACCATTGTCTCATATAGCCTCTCTAACCATTTTTTCGGCACGTCTAACTTATGTTTACAGGTTGTCAACCCTACCATAGCTGCCTTCGTGCTAAGACACAAATACAGATTTTGCAAAAACTGGTCCTTTGTATATTAATAATTTATATATATAATATAATATTATATTAATAATTTAAATTCTTCATGAAGTTTGTTAATAATTAAATTTCATAAAATTGTACTTCGAGAAGGAATTAATCAGTTTTGACTTAAAAATACACTTTAATTAAAAAATATTTATAATCTTAAATTTAACCCAATGACTTAAAAATTTCTTTAAATGTAAAATATTAAAAAAAGTATTTTAATAAAAAATTATTAGAGTTAATAGATAAAGATAAATTATTTTCCTGAAGAAGGAGAGAGTAATGCATTTAACACAATCCTAAAAACCCCATATTTTTATCTCAAATAGTTTTCCTAATACAAATGAATAAAGTAGATACCATATTACAACAATGCATTGCGACCTAAGCACTGTATTGGCCATTGGTTGACATGTATGAGTGAACGTGTATTTGAAATTACTCAGAACTGAAACGTAAACATTTGACATGACGTGACAAAACAAATATGTACTTTGAATTAGCCAAGGTGTTTGTTAATTCGATAACAGGAAACAATACACTTCCTGTTGGTCTAGCAGAACGTGTCTGGTCATATTATATCTTTGTTTATGAATGGTTTAGTAATCTCTACTTACTCTAGAGAGTTCAAAGCAGCACTATTCAGTTACTCTTCCATGAGAAATGTATCAGCTATATGAACGAGATACGATCCACCTTCCCCCTTACTATTGCCAGAACAATACAATTGAGTTAATGTGGAGTCAAATTATGTTGCAAACAGAAATAATATTGTGGAAACGTAGAGTCAGACTGAAAAATTCAATGCCATAGCCGGGATTTGAACCACGGATCTTCTGCTTTCCGTCCAGCCATACTACCATTGTGCTCCTATGGCCAACGTGCCGATATGACATTAAATTCTCCAACTGACTCGTATTTTCCCGGTAAACCACTTAGGAGTTCTCATAAACACATGAGACAATTACCTTAATATTTTTAAACTGACTGGCGTTGAACGACCTATTCACGAAGAAATCGACAAGGAACACAACAAGGCTGAGAAAACTGCGTGAGACATCCGATACACTATAAGAAGACGACTTTTGGAAATAAATAGCATGTAGCGAGATTTTGGAGCCCATCATCATAAATTAGCAGTACTCGGATGATGAAGACAATGACAATGACGAATTATCTCTTAACGTAAGAAACATTCACAGCTATATGGATGCACCGCGGGTATTTTCATTGGGTTAGAAAAATAAGTAATTCATAAACTATAATTATTTTTAAACTACATATTTAAACCATTTGCGTAATATACAAATATCCACGTTGCATTTGTGATTTCAACAACTGCATAGTTATAAAGCTTACGAAAATTCAGTTTGTGTTCCCTTATGTCTAGCGCCAAGAAGATTCGCAAGTGTCCCAGAGAGAGGGAAATATTAAGAATGGGGTTAACAGGTGGCAACGCTGAAGGCTCCAAAGTACTTGATTTGCTACAGGTGAGAACTCTTCCCATTTGAAACACATAACAGGTAAGTCCTAATGAATCTTTAACCCTGCAGTAGTCGCGTGGTCTACATATGTACGCCAGCCATGTTTCGAATTGTTTCACTTCAATTTCTGCATTGCACGCGCACTCCCGATTCTTAGTAGCCATTAGGCGCGCTTTTGTCTTCACAATCAGTACTTCAGTTGCTTTTGAAAGTGACACAGGCTTTTATTATTGAAGGTTGTCTTATGTTGGTCTACCACTGTAGACCACGCGCCTAATCGTGTTACGCAATAGGTAGGTGTTGTATATTGAGTTTATATGTCTAGTCATCCACATCGCTCTAGAATTATTGTACCTTTTATCAAGAATATTGTTTCTATGAATCAATTTGTATGTTGTTTACAGTTTAACAAGAGGACGGCTGTAGAAATATTGTTGCTAGGAAAGAAACTATGTTATGTTGGCGCTCTTCGAAAGAATAAATTTGAAATTACTCCAGAATTTATATCAAATAGAAAAAGTGAGCAAAATTCATCTCCCTCTGGGTTTAGAGAAGACTGTACCTTAGTATTTTATTGTCCTAAGAAAAATGAGTCTGTATTAGTTATATCCAGCATGCATCACGATGATGCTATTGATGAAGAAACAGGAATACAAAGAAAACCTGAAATTGCTAACAACAGTTTTATGAAATTATGCATGAGACAGCAAAAAAATTAGAGAACTCAAATAGTTGATGGACAGAGATAGGAGGAATTATGGAAAAACTAGGAATGGGAGATATATGGAGATTAGAGGAAAGGAAAACATGCGATGTGGGTAAATTGGTAAAATGCAGAATAGAAGATATAGAAAGACAGTAAATATGAGGAAGTCTAGAAAATATGAAATCATTACAATTTTAC